>JARGXW010000020.1:0-664168 GCA_029204085.1 Mycena sp. CBHHK59/15
GGTATTGGACCATTTGACATGTACTAAGCGCAAGAAGCGCTGGATGACATAGAGTGCGAAATTGATGGAAATTGCACGACACGTCAGCACCGCTGCCAAAGGGCCCCACTGCCGAAAGGCCGAAATAGCTCAAATGGCCCCATTTGGGGTCGATTTACAGCCCGTAAAGGTGACGTATACAGCCGTATGGGTATGGCTTGATATGGCATCAGCTATGGCAATGACCCGTACCGTATAACTGAACACCAGAGGCCCGTATGGGACGGTACGGGTTGCCATACAACCCCGTAACGTATGCCGTATTATACGGTTATGGTAGGGATCCCTAGCATAGATGATGGATGTATATTGTGTCTGGAGAGCCGTCAATAATGTGGCCCTTGTCACTGGTGCCAGTTGATGTCTGTCCTGTGGGCTGCCCATCCTGAACTTTTACCAGACCTTTGCAAGTGCTGTGAAGCTCAGAGCCAAGGGCTTTTCATCCCCAAACTGATTGGCCTTGGCCTCCTCCAGTCTCCAAACACTTCAAAGGAAAGTGCACAATGTAACCTCAAACTGATGTGGGAATGACCAAGAAAAGAAAACAGTGAGCCACAAGGCCAAATTGCTGGTAAGCACATTTCACCAGTCATCATTGGATCCTGCAAATGTTGCACCAAGCACTAGATATGACTTGAATATATCAAAGGAATTGGTGGTCCATGTAAGTGAGCCCAGAGCCTCCCAGACAGCCAATTGTTAGAGGATAGGTTTTAAATTGGCATCATCGAACCAGGGTGCTGCATTGCATAGAACATCGAAAGCTAATTGCAAAGTTGCATCTCTGTGTAATGCATGCAGAATCATGCCAAGACAAGTGGGGCTTGGCTTGGCTTGGATCAGATTTGCGCAAAGAAGGGCTTGAAGGAGATCAGTGACAGAGTAATCCCACTTTTCTTCATCACCCATCATTGTGCGTGGACATTGGTCAACATATTCCATGGTGTCAAATATCCACGAGGGGTCCAGTGTAGACAGTGTGATTGGTCTCACCACATGCCAGTGACTCAGGGTAACTGACAATGCTGAAAGTATCACCTTGGCCCAGTTGTTAAAGAAAGGGAAGGTGTTGCAAAACCAGTATCTTGCAGTGTCATGACAGTAAATATGTGATTAAATAGAGAATGCCTTCGGGAGTTGGCTGGCCAGTTCTGAAATATGTGTGACAATTTTTGTCACAATTGTTGTTTCAAGCGGATGCACTTTAAGATATGCAGCAAGATTATCAAAGAGGTGTGTGATCAGAGTACCCACAAAATGGCTGGAATGTGTCAGAAAAATCTCACAAATTGATAGCTTGTGTGTATCTTACTGTTTGTCCTCCCAAGCAAGGTCATGTACACCTGGTTGAGAAATCCACAGAGAATTGCATGAGTTTTCATGCCATCCCAGACTACCCAGTCACCCCTGTCACTAGGCTCAAAACATGCATGAAAAGTATTGTGTATTCCAGTAATGGCAGATGAAAGATCATTATCCAGCAACCATTGTAGATCCATGGCAATTGCAGCTGCTGCCTTGACAACTTGGGGCTCAGTTGATGTCTCCATAGGCTTGCAGGCACCTCCTTGAACAGTGGTGGCAAATCCCCTGGGAAAAGGTTGTTGGCAGTGGATGAATCATTGTGTGATTTCCTGAAGCATTTTCTTGCTTAGGATGTTGGCCTAACCAATGAATTCCGTTTCAGGTCTTGTAGGTGGTTTAACCCCTTTTGGTATCTCAGTAGAACCTGTATCGGAGTTATAATTATCAGACATGAGTATGCCAGTTGGTCCCAGACATCAACTTGTCACATGGCCCATCGCGTTACTTGCCGAGGACAAACAAACCACAACCTGTCAGTCATGTGTCATTCTCGGAATGACATCAGCTCGACACAATAGTCTCTCCACATCTCTTGGATAATTGCCTGGTACTGGGCATAGGATGTCATGGGATTTCAGATATGCTACTCCTATACTATCAACAAAGGAATATCACTCCTCGCTAGTCTGGTCTCTAGTACACTAACAGCTCTGCTTAACCGTTCAGAGCTCATGATAACCCTGGTAATTGAGAGTGCGCAGTCCTAGGTAAAGGTGTGCAGTCCTTGAAAATGCAAAAGTGTGTTTTCCTAGGCCAGCAAATTCTGCAGCTTATCACTGTTAAGGCATAGCACAAGTTAACTTGTGGGTGACTCAGACCTGTGACTGTGGGTACCTGTGTCTGAAAACGGTGAACCCAGATCCACATTGACTTGACCTGCAAGTTGGACAAGTACTTTCAGGTTTTGCAAAATTCACGAGTACCTGTTGCACTAGTGCATTCTGGTCTGCAGTGCTGTAGTGTAGTTGCTTGTTAGGCTCCGAGGCTGTAGGCAGACAGATAACACAGCTTGCTCTTGACCACACCGTGTCGTTCTTAGCGTGTCTGTCTGGACGACGGTCTGGCTAGTCCTGCCAGATAGCCGTCTCCACTGTGAGTGCCTGTGAGTTTTGCACATATTTGGTATACAAAACAGCAGAAATAGGAGTTGTACTTGAAATACATTGCTGCAACTGTTATTCAATGAGTGTTTAACAACCAAAGACTCCTTACAGGGCCTTTGAAGACACTTTTGTTGTAATTATTAATAGGCAGCTCGGCCTTCGGGCATTGATTGATAAGATCATTACTAATGAACAATTCAAGTAGATACACGTAGATTATTCTAGATACAATTCCTGTAGTATATAAGCTCACTGGACAATCCTGCTAGAGCATCTGATTGCTCTAAAGCAGCTTTCCAACCAACAGTGCTATTGCAATCTTACCCTAACTCATCCGCTAATCTCGCCCTCCCCTCGCTTATCACAACAACTTTAAAGCTGTCGGTACAGGCAAAATGCAGTCCAGTACCTGCAAGTTTCGTGGAAATTTTGCCAGAATCCAAACCCAGATCCTTGATAACCCATTGGGACAGGTACCTGAACCTGCAAGTAGGCAAACTTGCAAGTTTTCCAACAGATCAACCCACCATGACTCGTGAGTGACCCGCACTCATGCTATGCCTTAATCACTGTATCACATATTTCAAGCCATAGGGCTAATTTAAAATATCTGTTCCCAAAAATGCATGTAAAACTTAATTCTGAACACTTTCTCCCTACTAACCTCAGGGAAAATGTTACTAGTTGAGCCTGTACCAGGTCCATCCATTGTGGACCAAATTCTGGCAGTGCTTCCCAATAACAATTGTAGCGCGCTTGTCAAGAAATGAATTATTCGGCGTGCCCCGGCCTCCGGCCCGTGATAGATATCGACAGATGTGAGATGGACAGATTGAACACAGCAGTAGATAGGTATATAAACCTCTCGCACTCGTCCCTTGCCCTCAGTCTTTCATCCCACATAGCGGGAGACTGAGGGTGAGTTCCTTACTTACTTACTTGTCTTATCCTTACTTACTTATCCTGTAGTACTGCGCCTTCTGCACATTTACAGGTATTTAATATATAGTCTTTTATCCCACATAGCGGGAGACTGAGGTACTGCGCCTTCCGCGCATTTACAGATTTTGACAGCGCTTTCGTGGCAGAGCCCACTAACTCTGCCTGTAGATTCTACGCTGTAAAAGCTAACAGAAATATAGAACACTAAGTCTACTCCAGTTGACCGACAAAAAAAAAATTCAATGCTAAGTAGCAGAGTACAAATTGATGAATCAACATGGGCAGACTATGGATATAAAAAGTGTAGAATGGGTAGAAGAGATTTGAACACTGAAAAGCGAACAGAACACATGAACATTGATTGGGACCGAACATATCAATTGGCACTCACTGACTTCAGATGTCAACAGGAAAGTTTAGGCCATCCCAGGCTCTGCCCCACTCAACTGCCGTATTGTTTGGGCAGAGCATGGCCGTCAAATCCTCGAGGGCGATAACATGATGAGGAGGTTTGAACATGAGTTTCGTGCACAGAGGGAAATTGAAGCTTGATTCCAAGGCAAGATGTATACACACATAGCAGAACGAGTGTGCACATGTTGCCCTGAACATTAAATTGAGTGTCTCCATCAACTAATTAAAAAAATCAACTCACACAACCGGGTTCGACTTTAGCCCCAAACAAATAGGACATTTGAGTCCGTTGAGCAGGTTGTCGCAAACTCTGTCTCCAGTGATGGTTATACCACCCAGCAGCACATCCTTTGCCTGCAACACAACCGTTCTTAGCATTCTGCTGCATAGGGCAGACAGGGAGGTGAACACCGAAGAAATCAATGGTTGGTGCAAGGGTTGCTGGGGTTGAAGCGAGGCCGATGACAACGGAGTAGCAGGAGGACCGTCTACTATCTCTGTCCATTAAATAAGCACTCCGCTCCTGTCTATAAAAATGGTTACTCACTGATGTCATCGTCATCTTCATCATCCGAAATCATTAGGGGATCTTCTTCCTTCAAACCTGGGCCATAATAATCTTCACCAGAGTTGGACCCCAGTGACCAGGTCCCTGGGTGCTCCAACGCTCAGGTTGTACCTCCAGCCGATTGGAGGATTTACATAAGATGGTCTGCTCTTCTTCTTCTTCTTGGCAGGCTGTTTCTTAGCCTTAGCCATATCTAGATCCATTGAAATCAGTACATGGATGGAGAACACAAATAATCTTACTTGAGTTCAACGCTCTGAGGGGACCGTGATGAGGGGAGAAACAAAACAGATAAGAGAGTTTTGAGTCTTGGCAAGGGATAGCCAGGCTGGGTCAGCTGAGTGTTCCCATGATCGATTGGCACCGCAATTGGATCCCATGGTCGATCGGAGCTGTCAAGGATATCCGAGGTCCAGCCGAGACAATTAACTGTCAAGCTGGCCTCCCAAGTCCCCTGTCTCTGTCTAATCCCGCATGCCGGAAATGTTTGAAGCAGGCTATTTCTTCCCTTGCTATATCTGGTTCTTCATAGTCATCATCACTCTTCTTCGCGGTCCCGACAGCTTGAATGTTATAGGCTTGTGGAGCGATCTATCCACTGGGGAATGTACTGCCTCAGTAGACCAAGAGGTTATCCTTTTAGCCTATGCACGCACTCTGGATAAGCGAGCTTTGGCTAGAGGTCGTCTCTCCAGTTTGGCAAACAATCTTCAAGACTTTGCAGATGCGATTCCAGATACTCATGGGCTTATGATCCATGCCGTGAGTTCAGCCCGAGTCTAAAAATTATTATGATTGCTTTTTAATACATACAAATACATACAACATAGGTATGGCAGGGTCTACCTCCAATTATCCGGCATCAGATTTCACCAAATCACGCTTCATGGGAATCATTTTGCAATGTGTTGCGAGAGCTTCGTCCGGACATTGAAACAGTCCCTCCATTATGTGAGTTGTTGTGACGATTGAATACATTCCACAATCTGAACCTTTTCAGTACCACTGCCATGGCATCAACATACACTTCCTGGTCACATTCCATATAACATTGGCACGACACCTTGAAAAAGTGGACTTGTTGTAAAATTGAATCACCATATGCCAGAGCTCTTTCGAGGGTGCGACCCCGATCCAACCAACACAAAGAAGAAGAAAAAAGCCAGATCTGTGTCTCCGATGCAGAGTAATGTCTCCGACTCTGACGATGAAGATATAGACACTGCCGCCATCATACAGCAATCCGATGACACGGAGCTTGAAGACCTCACTGTTCCTTCTCAACCTCCCAAGGCTTCTCATGGTGAAGGCACAGATTTGTTGCGCTACTTCTGGCCTCGTTATGCTCTTCCTGTGTTGTCTAGCACTGCTCTATCTGCTCACGATGCTATATCCTCTGCTGGCATGAGGCTTGTTAGTCTGGTATATGATGCTAGAAAGACTATCATGAATCTAGGGACTGGAACAGGACCAAGATAATTATAATTGGCGAGGGACAACCTGGGTATCTTACCTTGTTTCATGGAGCTGGAACATGATTTACATGCGAGAAGGACCGTATCACCATCGTCGTCAGAACCTATACCATCAGGATCAAAAAGAACACCGTCAAAGTCCCCGTCTGAATCAAAATTTTGCGGTTCATTGCAGGGCATAGGTGGTGGCGTACAGTCAGGGTCCAACCAAGGAGGAGGGAGGAGGCAGATCTTCACCATCAGATATAGAATCGGATATGGATTCAGGCAAAATTTAATCGCTCACATCCATGGTATGACGGTTATTTTCGAAATCGTCTATGTCATTCATCAGGTGATCTGAATCCGAAATTTCAGGCTGTTCTCCCTAATCTACATCCATATCATCACCGGAAGCAGCATCAGCATCCACGTCCATGTTATCGTTAGATTCTGTGGTGCCATCTGAAGCGTCTTCAACATCAGTAAAGTCAGGTCTACGCAATAAGTTAATATCAAAGTCCTTGATTCTGAGTCTTCTCTGGTGCCTTACCATTGTTACACCGGAACAGCTCCCACACACAAAGGTAGCCAATTCATCAGCTGAAATACAATGATTGAACACCTCTACCAAACTCCGCTTTCTAGTGCCAGGCACGAGGTTGGCCAGTCCGATCTGAGGGTGTTGAGCTCCTGCTCTCACTGTTTCAATTTTTCCTTGTTCGGAGAGTCAGCTTTCTTGCCAAGACGCAAATGTTTCAAATATGATTTCAAGTGTTTTCGGAGGGCAGCAGTGCCATCAGTGAGAGAAAACTCAACTCGATGCATCTGAAGGACACGTCTGAGTGGACGTTTAGTCAGTGTTTTTGCAACGCTTGCAAGAACTTTTATTTGTGCCAACTCTAAATCAATCAAGAGAGAAGAGGCTAAATCCATAGAGGGAACATGTAGATCGATGTTATGCGCATCAGACAGAGCAAGCAACGAAGCACACCCCAAATGTCGGAAGCCGGCTTTATGTAGACCACATAGACCACTAGCCAAGTGTGAAGCCAAAATTGACCGACATTCAGGCAACTTTTTAGAAGACAAGTCAATACTGTGCAAAGCTGCAAGAGATATGAGAGCAGGCTTCACTGAAGACTCAACGGAATCGAACATGGAATGCAGCGGATGAGATACCGACTGGCTGTCCAAAAGAGCAGATCGCCTAGCAGAAAGCACAGACAACAAGTCACTTGGTGATTGAAGACCCAAAGCATTAGCGAGTACACGAGTCTGAGCTTCAGTCAATAAATCCACAGAAAGAAGCACACTATAGACAGTGTAGCTCATGTGATGGATGGAAACAAATTGAATGCCCATAGTTTTGCATCCACTGTATGGTAGGGCGTGATCACCATTTGGCAGAACAGAAGCACACATACCGGACAACAGATGGGATGCTAACACCTGCTTTGCCGTTGAGTCAGACGAACCACTGGACAAAATACCATGAACGTCAAGATGAGCACGAAGGCAGTTAATATCTCCAGACAATACATTGGTAAGGGGGTCAGAAGACAGGAACAAAGCATCTAAGCCCATGCTCAGAGACAAGGGAAACATGGGGCCGAACACAGAATGACTGAATGAGGGGCCTTGAATCAGTGGGGGTGCTTCCACCAGAACAGCATTAACAGGTTTATATTGATGTGCGAACACATTATTACTAAGTGCGGACACCGGATTACTGTGCGCGAACACAGCAGGAGTACCATGCACAAATGCAGGACTAACACCAGGGGAAATGGGATTCACCCTGATGGGATTTCCCCCAATATTTCCCCTGATATGAAATGCCAAGGCCCTGAGATCTGAAGCCACCAGTAAACATCCAGACAGATTTATGAAGACACAACACGTACTAGCAAGATTGGAAGGTAGACTTGGAACCGGATCTGCAACCACCCTGGATAAGGTCGAGGAAACTGAAACACAATGATAAGCAACAACCAAGGTAATGATAACGGGAAACGAGAACCTAACGACTGCGGAGTGCGAGAGACCCCAGACAAAGGGCCTGCAGATAGAAGATCCGCAACATCTTTGGAGGAAGCGGACACTGTATATAATGGGTTAAAAAGAAAGTGGACTGATATGAGCTAATATGAAGAACACACCAAGAGAGGAGGGAGACAGATCTATAGCATGCAAATAGCTGAATTCATCTGAGGGTCATAACCCAAGTGTAATGAGCCATTCTCTCACACTCGCCTTCCAGTCGAGTCCCAGAGATATATCCACTGGCAGTTGAGAAGAGATGGTGCATTCCAGCTCCACAGTAAAAGACCCATGAGGACCGCCGTTGATAGTAAGAGCAAAGCAAGCAGGGTGACCAGGAAATAAATGAGACCGCACGAAAGCTGCAGACAAGATAGTGACGGGAGACTTGAGAGATGCATGCACATTAGATGTGTAGATTCTGTCCACCAAAATAGACATAAGAGCCTGGAGATTCCGAGCCCAGAGTGAGATGTGGGAGGGAGAGAAAGTTTTAGAGGAGGAAGGCAGACAGAGACAAACAAAATCACGTAGGACTGACTAGGATCCCAAAAGCTAAAAGCAAGAAATGGCCAACGCGGGGATCGAAACCAGGACCTTTTGATGACAAAATATAATCATTTGGCGGAGACTGTACTAATAGGGTGCTATAAGACCCACTAACTAAAGTTAGTGGGCATTGGGATAGGCATGATGATGCTATCAAAATCTCGTAGTGCTCATTCCAAGAGGTGAGTGATCTCCAGATCTTGTCGTTTGATCTGGCCATGTGAGTGAGTTTCTGGTGATTTCCAGATGGCTTCAGATCAGTGATTGCTGTTCAGCAACTAGGTGGCAGCTGCGGCAGTCATCAACTTATCAACGACTTGATTTCAAGACCATAGGGCATTTAATTCATATACAAATATATTTTTCACAATACATGTAGGAATTTGCACTGCCCTCAGGCGCAGGAGGGCTTGCTGGGTAATTAGGAACCTGAGTACAATCGCGCAAGGATCAACTACACAATGTATGCAATCTATATAGTTTTGGAGAATTCAGTGGGTCTCTACACACTGGTTGAACATTTCAAAATTTTCATCACTTTCTTATTTTATTTCGAATTTTTCACCTTGAATTGAGAAAGTGCTGAAAAAGTTTTAAAATTTTCACCTTCTTTTTCAGTGAAAAATGTCTGAAAATAACCAACATTTTTCACTGAAAAAGAAGGTGAAAAAATTGAAATGCTCAACCAGTGACAATTGCATCAAGCACGCCCATGTGATTTATCTCCACAATATATCTATGCAATGAAAATGATATTGACAGTTGGTACGTGTGGTGATTGAGCCAGTATATTTACATGATTTGGCAATGGGGAATGTACAGTATGTACAGAATTGATTATCCACACAGGCTGCAGAGTTTGACACATAGATACATGGAATCAGACGAGTTGCAACACTGGTTGAACATTTCAAAATTTTCACCTTCTTTTTCAGTGAAAAATGTTGTTTATTTTTCACACATTTTTCACTGAAAAAGCAGGTGAAAATTTCAAAACATTTTCATCACTTTCTTATTTTATTTCGAGTTTTTCACCTTGAATTGAGAAAGTGCTGAAAAAGTTTTAAAATTTTCACCTTCTTTTTCAGTGAAAAATGTCTGAAAAATAAACAACATTTTTCACTGAAAAAGAAGGTGAAAAAATTGAAATGCTCAACCAGTGCAAGGCAGCTGCAGATGCGCCTTGAAGCTTGACACATTGATAAGCTGTGAAAATGCTACACCCTAAAAACATGCTTTTTGCAAATTAAACATATAAGCATTTTACACTCGGATCCCTAAAAGATCGGTATTACTCTGAAATACTGATTCTATAATCATGCTTCACTTATATGAAGCCAGACATATCTATCTAGAATTATGCCTTTACATGGAGAACTATGTAGAAACAGGTCTGAGCTGAGATATATTTACCTGGATGGACTACACAATACAGAGTAGCATCTGAGAGGAAGTACATGATTATTAAAGAACAAGGAGCTAGCAGTATAAGACAGATACTCTCTCTATAATTGATTTAATCCCAAGAGTCTCGAGAATTAGGGTGGTCATTAATTATGACATACCTGGTCTCTAGAACTGGTGATCAATGCACCCGGATGCCCAAGTGGTTCATTTTCAATTGGAGATTCAATCTCAGCAGCCCCTAGCAATAAGGTTTTGAACCAAGACCTTCTAGAAACTGTTGGAATGGGACTCCCCTAGAAAGGCCTAGGACCTGTCAAGACAAGCCAATAGGAACAATATATGTTCTTGGCAGCTGACTCTGCAATTCAGTGGATGTATATTGTCCCTCTAGGGGTGCATAAACACATATCCTGGACAGTACAATCAAGAAATATTGATTGCCAAAGTACAGGACCAGCTTGATTATTTAGTGCACACTGCCTGGAAGCATTTCTTGGCATTTCTCTGGAGGACAAAATGATGCAAGTCAAG
This sequence comes from Mycena sp. CBHHK59/15, assembly GCA_029204085.1. Lineage (NCBI taxonomy): Eukaryota > Fungi > Basidiomycota > Agaricomycetes > Agaricales > Mycenaceae > Mycena > Mycena sp. CBHHK59/15. Next base: position 10,416 of record JARGXW010000020.1, read on the forward strand.
CTTGCATATCATTGATTCTAGAGTTCTAGATGATTCTAGACTGATGGTGAACATTGAGCCACACTGGAGCAAAATACAGGAGTTTATATTTGACAGGAGATGTTGCCTGTCTCTGTTACCCCTTTATGTTGTCCATTTCAGTCCTTCCTTTCTGTTATCCCTTTCTGCTACCCCTCTCTGTTGAAGGATTTTAACCATTGGCCACTATATATTTACAACACATAGGGTTATTTACACAGAATAGTATAAGTAAGCAGACATTTGTAGCATTTCACCAGTCAATTCCAGCCCCAGGCCATGGCTAGGGGATCCCTGGATTGGGCCCTATGTCATGGTTCTGCTCAGTGCTTGGGTTGTACTCTGGGCAGAATCAATTATAGAACTTTGGATAGGGTTTTATGGTCATGTTCTGAGAGATAACCCAACTTCAGTATATAAAAGGTTCTTGGGGTTGTTCCCTCAAGTCAATATTGGTTAGAAGGTCCCTTGGGTTGTTCCCTCAGGTCAATATCAGAATATTGGAATATCAGGGCTGTTTAACCAACTTCAGGGCCTTGTGCCAAAACTTCAGAATATCAGAATATTGGAAATATCAGGGCCATGTGTGCCATACCAAACCTGCTTCTCAGCCCCCCCTATGCTATAAACTGTTTGTCCAAACTCCTTAGCACTTATGAGCAGCTCAGAGGAGTGCTCTGGATCACACTGAAAGCCCTACCAGAGGCTGAATGATTTGCAACAGGACATATACTTTTGTCTTGAAACCCCGAACTCAGAGCAATGTAGGTTGTGTAGTGTGTGTTGACTGTGTTGGTGTGTAGGTTATCCTGCATGCTCACTAGCTCAGTTCATATTCTACAGATACCTGCCTAACTTGCCTATCAGCATCAACCTTGTTGTGGTGGTCAATGACAAAGATGATGCATTGATGATGGCTAACAGATTGCCACCACATGCCACTTACTAAATCCTTCCCTACTTGGGGGGTAGGTACCCATGGGAATGTAGGACAAGATTCAGAGATCACATGCCTCTTGGCCATTTCATTCAATGCAGCAAAGTCACGTGCACTCCTGTATAGTACTACATAGCCTCAGGCTTGACACTGTGTAGAACTACAGGATTGCCCACAGCACTATATAGCACTACATAGGTTTGCTGGAATGCTATGTAGCACTACAGGTCCACCCAATTACTATGTAGTGCTATAGAGAACTACAGGCCAATACAGAAACGAACTGTGCTACTACAAACTACTACAAACACTACAAACACTACCGGTAAAATCAGGGTTTGCTGCTGATGGAGCAGTTTTTGTGCTCTGAGCCTGCTGAGCATCGCAGGATCCACCCGGCCACGCCAGGAATGTCCAAAAAAAGCTGGTGGGCTTTGCTGATGCATTCAAGTAGGCTGCCTGAGGGCAGCTTGACATGGAGCATGCATATTGTACATGGCAATGGTGGTCAAGGGGGTCCAAAAATGCGAAAATATGATATCACCAACATTTTTTTTTTCAGACCCTTGACAGACCTCATGTGCAATCATATGTTTAGTCTGCTTCCCAAAAGATTTGCTGCCTGTGGTGCCCTGATGTGTAAATGTACTTGGTTTTGAGGCTGCAGCTATGCCTGGCAGAACTCATACTTCCAGGGGAGTAAAGTTGTAACATAAAGACATGTACTATAAATATGTTAGAATAATCCAGAAAAACTATACTTGGCAAGCACAAGAGAGAAGACACAAGCAACAAAGTATTGAACATGTTTGTCCTACAGATATGTAGATCGATGTACAGAGGCAAACAGATGGCATCCAAAATGTGCCAAAGTGATGGAAGGTCAAGGAAAAGCTTATGTAACGTAGTGAGGAGATACAAGCAACAAAGTATTGAATATGTTTGTCCTACAGGTATGCAGATTGATGTATGGAGGCAAACAGATGGCATCCATAATGCACCAAAGTGATGGAATATCAAGGAGAAGCTTATGTAAGCTGGTCCATGCTTTCCAACAATGACCATGAGCTTCATGCACACCGCAAAAGGCAACTTTTAGATGTGGATGAATATGATAAGGAAACTTGAGATTTAGATGTCAGAAAAAATTGGCCTGAAACAGGAGCTGAAATCATTAGTTTAAGTTGCGCTGAGATTGGTGCTGGAATCATTAATTTTTTTATTGTTTTCTCACTGGTTGAGCATTTCAATTTTTTCACCTTCTTTTTCAGTGAAAAATGTTGTTTATTTTTCAAACATTTTTCACTGAAAAAGAAGGTGAAAATTTTAAAACTTTTTCAGCACTTTCTCAATTCAAGGTGAAAAATTTGAAATAAAATAAGAAAGTGATGAAAATGTTTTGAAATTTTCACCTGCTTTTTCAGTGAAAAATGTGTGAAAAATAAACAACATTTTTCACTGAAAAAGAAAGTGAAAATTTTGAAATGTTCAACCAGTGTCTTGGCAGCTGAAATATTTAGATTAAATTTGTATCTCAGGATCATTGAAACTGTCAATGAAACAATGGGTTTTAATTGTAGTGTAGGACTAGTTTATACCATAGGCTTCAATTGTCTTTAAACTAAAATTTAAACTAAAGAATTCGTCTTTTATTTCGATGTCGAAGAAACAATAAGTTTTGGCATCAATTTCAGCTGATCCGAAATAGGACCTTAAACAATTAGTTTCGGTACCACTGAAATCCCACCCCCTGGAGATTTCAATGCTGCTGAAACTGATTGTTTAAGGTCTGATTTCGGATTGGCTGAAACTGATGCCGAAACTTATTATTTCTGTGACGCAAAAATGGCAGGTGAATCCTTTATTTTAAATTCCAGTTTCAAGACAATTGAAATCTATGGTTTAAATTCGTCCTAAACTATGATTGAAACCCATTGTTTCATTGACAGTTTCAGTCCTGCATTGAATCTAAATATTTCAGCTGTCAAAAAAACAATTAAAAAATCACTGATTCCAGCACCAATATCAGCGCAACTTAAACTAATGGTTTCAGCTCCCATTTCAGGTCAACTTTTCTAACATTTAAATCTTAAGTTTCCTTATCATATTCATCCACATCTAAAAGTTGCCTTTTGCGGTGTGATGCTTGCTTGCAACCCATTCCAGTCCAGCCCAAAATAATCCCAACAAAATATTACTACTACAACTGAACAATATGGTGGAGACACACCTGAGTGTGTGCATGGCATACTGTAATTTGGCACACAAATACATAATATTAGGAGTCAGATGTGACATGGCAAGTGGAATAAGCAGAAGGTGTTGGAAATAACCAGGACTTTCGCTTTTTTTTCCAGCTAATTTTTTTAAAAAAAAGACAATAATCCCAGGATAGCCAGCATTCTACTGGGATGCTCCACTTGGAGAATTTCTGTAATGCTGGCTTCTTGAGTCTGCATCAGTGCTATATATATATTTTACAGGTGAGTTCTAATGTTTGGGCCTCACATCAGACAGGGCCATAAGTCAGTGCTAATGGGCTGGCTTTTGATGTGACAATGTCGCATAACATCTAAGCTATTACAGTGCCTGCAGCTTTTTGCGATGATGCAGCATCAGAGCAGTACCATGGGATGAGGAAATAATAATTTTTTGGCTTCAACAAATCATAAATTGTTACAGAGACACTGTGGTGATGGGGTGTGCACACAGCTCTCACACTACTATGATTCCATGGGTGCTGGTAGCTATACAATGGTCAAGAATTGTATCAAAAGTGCAGGGTCAGTGTATGTAAAGAGTAGCACGAATATATATTCGCGAATATGAATATTCGCCGAAACCTAGAAATTAATATTCGCATTCGTACGAATATTGATGGCGAATATTCGTTGCTTAGTCAGCAATATTCACGAACATTCGTGAATATGAATATTCAGCGAATACATTGAGAATTCAGGGGTTTAGTAGCCACCAATGAGTTGCTGAGGACACTTTTATGTTATCTTGTGAGTTTAAACATTGTCAAAGACTCATACAAGCCCTTGTCTTGCATGTTCAACCATTTGATTGACCATCACACTTGCTGTGTTCAACCTGTCAAGCAGTTGCCAAAGCAAAGATGGTTGGTTTGCATATGAATTACAGATCTAGTTGGTGTAAATGAAGTGTGTTATGGTTCCAGAGAGGAGATGTGTTAAACAGACCCAAATTTACTATGCTTGATTGAAATTTTAGCTGTGTATTACAGCTGCAAATATTCGCGAATATCAACTTTCCTGAAAACTGATATTCGCATTCGCACGAATAGGACAGCCACATCAATTCACGAATACGAATATTCGCCATTCGCGAATGGCTTGGCACGAATATTCGTGATATTCGATACTCGTGCTACACTCTAAGTGTATGGGCCCGAAAATTACATTCAAGCATGACTTCAAGGGGTACTGATAAGATTGAGTAGCTGTTACTTGTGCCCCTTCTTCCTGACCACCAGGGAAATTGGTCATTCCAAGGGTTCAATGTTGCCAGAAACAGGCTGAGATTGCCAAGGGTTTGATCTTGTGGCCAATTAAAGAATACCCTTGGAATGGCAGGGTTGCCCAATTTCTATGAAAAAATGTGTCCAGTGTCGAAAATTTTCTGGGTGTCATCCAAAATTTTTGTGGTTGTCAAACTGTCAAATTGGTCAGGTCAAGATATCTTGGTGCAGTAGGCACATTGGTGCCTCAGTGGCACAGTGTAAGTCAGAAATTCCCCAGTATGCCCGCACAATTACAGAGGGACCTGGAAACTAAGGCTTTCCATGCCTCAGCTCCATTCTGGGCATCCTGGATGTACTGCTTTTGAATCTGTTCAATGGTGAGTCCAATGACAGACAACCTGTCTTCTGCCAATTCTCCCCATTCCTCCAATTCCTTCTTCTGTGATACCTTTGGCTTCTTAGTCAAGCCTGTCACCACTTTATAAGATCCACCCCTCCATAATACCATGCTGATGTCAAACTTCCAATCATGATAACTGATGCTGTCAAGCTTCTTGATGGCAGCAAGAAGCGAGTTGATCAAGAGGCAAGCGATCTTTTATCACCACACACAGATCAACACATGTGCTGACCCAAGTCGGGCCACAAATCTGTGATGCTGTCCGATGCCATTGATCTGAAGGTTGAAAAAAAATAATGTATGAGGGTTCTTGCAGCCTTAGGCAAGTGAATACATGCTTAGGAAGTATGCAGAAAGTTTTTCCAAGGGAAGCTGGGACAAGTTCCGGTGCATAGAGGCTGGGTGCATCCAGAGTTATGTCTGAATTTGGGAGGGGGGGGTCCTTCACATGCATCAATTTGTGTGCATGATTAGAAGATCACTTGCCTCTTGGAGTTGATGTTCTGGGTCATCACGTAAAGATGGGGAGGATGATGAGAATGCGTAAAGCTATACGAGTTGTAATGTAATTTTGGGTTGAAGGGCAATAGCAGTGCTCTGGGCTGTTATGCCACTAGGTACAAACTCGTAGGGAGGATGTACCTACAGTATATATACTATTCTACATTATTTCTGGAATATTCTGACTAATTCTAATAATAGTGAGGGTACTGTACTGGTCGGGGGTAGTTGTCCAATGATATTGGTAATGGTATGTCCTGGGCATGGTTTATAGTGATGGTACTTTTTGGTAATAGTGATGGTAAGGGTTTGGTAATAGTAATGATGCTGTACTGGCACTGGTAATGGTATTGGAGCCAATAATGGTGATGACTGGGCTGCAGTAATAATCATGGCACTGGCAATGGTAATGGTGCTGGTAATAGTGTTGGTAATGGGCAACTACTACCAACTATCACCAAAACTGCCCATACTTTTGTTTTGTGAGTGGTGTAGATTTCATAGGATAACCAAGTGTTTTGTAATTGAGTGGCATAAGAGGAGGGTACCTGCCATGGATGTGAAGGGTTAGGCAAGGTTCACAGGAAGGGGCTTGTGAGACGTATATATTATATTTGCATGACTTAGTATAATGTAGCATACTGCTTACTATTATTGTATTCCGAAGTGCAGATTACATAAGCAATCACTTCTTACTCACAACCATGTTCACTTAGCTCGAGCACACAATGACTCTGGGGCATGAGTGATCTGTGAGAACCATGTAGATCGCTCACCCTGGCTGGGCATCCATTATCTGCCGGCCTCTCCAGGTTACAGGAGCCCCACCATGGGTCAAGTGGTCCCTTCAGCCAGGGTAGCAGGCTGGAGTTCTGCAGTTGGCATGAACTTGTCTCCCCTGATGGATCACCTCAAGATCTGTCATCCTTTCTTCAATCCCACCAGAAGTCCTTAAAGGAGCATGACTGCTTCACAGGGCTCTACATGTGGCACTTGATAGAATTGCAAAAATAGGGACCCAAAATCCCAGGCCAGGGCCAAATCAACAGGACCTGTTTTTGAACATGAAATACTCCAGATTTTGTGATTTAACAGTGAGATTATGAGCTGCATGAAGTTGAGTTTTGGGCTGAGAATTTGAGATTGGTGACTCAGATGATGTCAAATGTCTGTGAGGATGGCTCAGCCTTCACTTGAACATGCAGGTTTGCAGAGGATCAGGGGAATAGGGTGAGAGTTGCATGCACAATGCAAGAATTGAACAGGTATGAAGATGGGAAAATAAAGTTTTGGCACACAAAAGAAAGAGGAGAAAAAAGTGGGGATTGAAAGTGTGACCCCAAATTTCAATTTTGGCACAGTCAGCCTACCATGGGGCACTATTGGACCCACTACCTAAAGATAGTGGGCATTCAGGCCCTATCGGATCATGTGTAAAGGATGGCCTCATGCACACAAAAGAAACACAATATTACTGTAATTGAGTAGAGCACAGTAGTAGGCAGGGAGATAATGAGAATCAAGTCAAGTCCAAGACAATTCCGCAGAACTCAATCTTATCCTCTACTCAAATGTAAAGAAAGTCAGTGTAGCACAGTTCCATAATTAGGGGGCAAGAAACGAGAGTGTCCATCATATATAACTACTGGGCTGAGACCGGAACTTTATTGTCCACCCCTCATTTCCAACTTTGCTATTTCCCTCTCTGCAAGGATTGGTGTGAGCTGCATCACTAACATGGCCTGTCGGTATTCCCACTGGTACATTCAGCACTGGAAGTTCACTGAGGTGTGCCTCTGAATGTTTCAAGAGGATCCAGGCAAATTCAGCAAGCTTTGCCTCAACCCGAGTGACCTCCTTGGCCTGGGAAGAGCACTCAAAAAGTGGCTTTGCCTGTTTCCACAATTCTACAGCCTTCAAATATCCCCACACTGCTCAAAGATGTCGGCTATGTGGACCATGCAGTCAGCTCTCCACTGGTGCACATCCATAAATGTGAAGCCATCCAGTGCAACCTTGAAGAGACTGAGTGCTGTGTCATTGTCTCCTTCCTCTCGAAGAATCACCCCAAGGCAGCGGAGTGCTTTCATGATGGCAAGTTTGTTCTTTGTCTTAATTGAGGAGCTGAGGTAAGATCCTGCCCACCTCAAAGTGGTATTCAAATCATTCATGCCAAGATCAAAGTCTGCAAGTCTTGCCAGGCAAAAGTTGATGCCCTCGATAGCCATGTTTTGTTGAGCAGCCACAAAACAAGACTCCAAGGTTTGCTTTGCATGTTCAGTGTTGCCTTGACAGAGGTCAAGATCAGCAGAAGTCATGTCACACCAGAGCAGTCCTAGAGGATATCCAACTGTCCTAAAGAGGGATCTGGATGAGTTGAGACTCTGGCAAATCTGGTCTAGGTGGGCCCCAGTGGCAATGTCTATGAGGGCAAGGTTCAGGTAGGACATGGCAGTATTTGCTGTAGGAACCTGGCCCTGTGGAGTGCAGGCAGTGGATACATTGAGACTTCTTGACTCTGCATACTCTGTTTTCAGAAGATGCAGCTCTGCTAGACTCGTTTGAGCTTGTGCATAGGTGCTACTTCCTGTCTCTCCACAGAGCACCACCAGCTTCCTAGCTGTTCTAAAAAGTCTGGCAGCTGATCTGAAATCACCAAGTCCTATGCAGCAGCTAGCTTCAGTCTGGATACTGGCTGCCTGGCTATTCATCTGCCCAAGGAGCTCAGCATATTCCCAGCCTTTTGGGCATTAAGTTGGCCTTGAACATAATTCCCAGAGAGGGTCATCAGACTAGCAATTCCCTGCAATGCTTCCATGGTCATCTGGTTTGGAGATGGAGCACTGATGGACAGTTCAAGTGCCATTTCACGGCATGCAATGGCTTTAACTTGATCATTTGCTTGTGCTCCGTAATAGATAGCCAGAGCATTGTACCAGTGTGCTAGAGATCTGTTAGCACAAATGCAGCTCTTATTTAGTTGCAACATACCTTTTTGCAGTTCACTTGCATGTTGAAAAAATTGTTGTCCAAGTGCAACTTGGGTTTCTGGATCTGGAATGGGAGTGTAAAAGGAGGTTTTGAACCTCTCACACAGATACTCCCCAAAAACTGGGTGGCCCCTCCAATTCTCCATGTATGGCCAAAGATCCTCCATAAGGGGGGAAAGGCCACGGGATGTGAACCTATAGAACACATTGAGATGTATAACACTGGCCAGATGTTCTGCAATGTTTCCATATTCCATTTTCAGTGCATCTGAGAGCATGCTATTCAGATTGCCAAGGTTCTTTGCCGTATGAAGTGCCATCTCTAAGGATTGAGCTGATCTTTGTGCTGTCTTCCAAACAGCAAGAGTCTTCCGAAAATGGTGATGCAGGGACAACCTGAGTGCAACAGAAGAAGGAAGTGTATGGTGGACATGTTCACGTATGGGAACCAGAACCTTGAGTTGCCAATCATTATCGACATAGGCCAATGAGGTCTGGAGCAGTACAGACTTGCATGCCAAAATATTTGGAATTGGTAGTTGACTCTGAACCAGATCAGCATCGGAGAGTCCATCTGGGAGCATGGAGAGGAGGCTCAGCAAGTCCTGGGCTGCTAGTGTCATTCGAGAACTGCAAAGGGACAGCATTATAGAGATCCCGAGGCTTGACCTTTTGTCATAGCCATCAGAGAGAAGCTGGGTACTCTCTATCTTCCAATGTGACAGAGTGGTCTCACAGCCTTCATAACTAGCAACACTGGCAATCAGGCTGACTGCTAGAGGCAGATTATCAGTCAGGGCCAGCAGCTCCTTGATACTGCACTCTTCGTGAACATCATCAGCTATATCTATGAATGTGTTGATGGCAGCAGCATCAGAGAGTGGTTTCAAGGGTGGAAGGAATGGGTGGCTCCATTTAACTTTGCTTGGCCGCTCTGCTCCCCTCAAGGTGACCTGAGGATTGATGAGCTTAAAATATGTAAAGCAAGATGACAAGACTGACAATGATTGCCAAATGGGGAATATCTGCTAGAAGAGACAAAAATTCTTCAACGTCCTGTCGTGAACTTGCTGGCTCCCAGGGTGTTTCAAAATTGTCCAGAACCAAGAGGGATGGGGAACTACACACAAAGTGGTGGAGTATCTTCCGAGACAGGTTTGATCCCTTCTCTAGTCCAATATGGGATGCTATGCTGGAAACAAGGTCAGTGATAGCCAGGGTGGAATGGCAAGTGATGAAGTATCGCTGCAAGTATTTAGCAACAACATCAACATGATGGAGAACTGTGGTCGCCAGACTGGTTTTGCCCATGCCATCAGTTCCGATAATAGCAATACGAGCTGAGTCCTCCTTCAGCATGTCAACCACCTCCTTCAGCTCAGATTCACGACCATGAAATATTTGTGGTGATGCAGGGAGCATTGAAAGGGATCCTGAGCTATGTTGCATTGCATTTTATGTCCAATGTTTTGGTAGAAAAACGAACCTATTACTGAAACCAGATAACATGCCAGTTCCCTGGTAATGATGAATTACATAAATATAGCCAAGCTCGGTGGACCACTCACTGAGGAAGACCAATCTGAATTGGTGAGTTTGGGATGTGCTGCAAGCAAGGCTAGAAGTTCTTCGTGTTGTTTCTTGGCATCTGTCTGCATTTTGGACATTGCTGCTACAGCTGAAATTCCAGTCCCAATCTATGGCTGGTCAATAGCATGTGCATTTGGGAATTGCGATGCTCACTCTGAAATTGTTGAGTGAAGCGCCAAGCTCACTCTGGCATGCCTCCAAATGAGACACCTTATCTGCCTGCTTGAAAAGTTGCTTGATTTTCCCCATGCCCTGCTGAGCCTTCATGAACATATAGATCTTTTCGAGTGTTCTACATGCAAAGTCTCAGCAAAACGAATGAAAAGAAGTCCTTGACACACTGTGTAAACTTCGCAACGTCATGCAACAGTGCTGGTGGAGGCACTCCGTCGATCTCGGATGTTGAATACAAGCTGATGATGGCACACAGAATCTCGTGGATTTCTTCAGTCATCTGGATACAGGCCTCCTTGTTGGATTTGACGGCCTGGATTCAATTGGTGCATCAGCAGATCTCTCTGCATGTAGGCAATTTGTACTTACTTGAACATATTCCAAAATACACAAACTCAAGGTCGCAGCAGAGCCCAAGAATGGTATTTGAGTCGCACTGGCAATTTCCTTGGCGGTCGAGGCCGCAAGAGTCATGTATTGGATAAGATTCTGAAGTCGAGTGGATTGCTGCATTGCGTGATGAGGTCAAGATGGGTAGCTGAATCGCAACGTTCTGTATCCACTTTATATCCAAATTCTCCAACTCTCTCACAATATCCCATCAGTTCTATTTGACGATCTGCCACATTGTTTCGTATTACGGACGAGGTCGCATGGCGCGACAAAAGGTCGACAAATGTGCATATTCAGTGTATGAGTGCAGGTACAAGGGGCGGGGACGGACGGCAGACCAGACTAGAAAATGAGAGAGCAAGCACTCGGTACATACTTGCAGACCAGACTCCGTGTCCGTGATCATCACGCTTCCGCCAGCCAGGTTTTGATATGAGTGGGAGAACACTACCGCTGCCTGTGCCTTGGCCGTGCCGTAGCACACAGCCTACATCATGGTTCCGCCTCAACTTCTTGACACGATCTCTACGGAGTCTTCGACGTGGAATAGCTGAACGCTGCAGCTATGTGGCCGCCTGTGATATCCACCTCCTTGGCTGATAGCTCATCAGCGGGCGCTCAAGCGAGGCGCCGCTCACAGCGCACAAGTCCCCGCGCAAACGTGGTGACGGCTTGCGCTGCCCCCGGGCACGCTAGGGATGGCCTTGTAGGACGGAAGGCTCACCCGCCTACCAACCACGGCACCGGACCCATGCGCTTCGTCGACCCGAAAGCCTGAAGCATTCGTGGCGACCGGAGCGCAAGGGATCTGAAAGCGGACGACGCCCAGGAGAAGGAAGCAGTAGGCGCGGGGATGTTCTTGAAGGTTATATGATCTGGGTTTCGTCCACCGTACTCGTGCGATAACGCTCGCCAGCGAATACGCGAGAGGGGAGACACGCTGTCAGGAGATCGTAAGCTGATACTTATGAGAAGCATACCAAGAGCAGATCCATATCACCTCTCGCCGGGGGAGAGCCACAAGTTGCATCCCCGAATGATCTTGCTGCGCGCCCGGACTGCGCTCACCAGCACCCGACGACCGCCGTGCATGCATGCTACGTTCCGTCCTTATTGGTCGCTCGAACTTGAGATGAGGAGAAAAATACATGCCGTATCGGCGCGCCTTCTCGTCTCTCCGACCCGATCCATCGCCACGTCCTACTAGGCATAGCGTGCCTTTGATGTGTCGGGTGAATACCGCAAAGGATGGGTCTACATACTGCGGGGAACATATAAGCATGCGCGGAATGCCGCTGACACAAGAACCCACATAGACAGAAGCGTCAGCGCCGACCCGTACAACGCTCCCTCCGGTGTCCCCCTCTTGGCCTCGCGGACAACGCCACCGCCCCTCCCATCCGAATACCCTCCGCAAACCGCAGCCGCCTCGATCTGGAACGCTGTGAACTCGCGGTTGAAAGATATGTATCGAGGAGCGCGTGCGGCGAACAATGTCTAGCATGAAAGCAGCGGATAAGCTACCCGCGGCGCATGGGCATCAGCATAAAAGCGGCTGACACAAATATGAAGAGCTTACCGAGAAACGAGACACGTACGTGGCTGAGACGTACATCGTTCCTCGTCCCTTCTCCCTATCTTCCCCCGGCCCAGAGAGGGTCAGCGTCCTGATGAGACGCACGCTATACTCGTCCTGCCCCCACGTGCAAGATGTGTCCACCGGCATTGAAAACTCGCAATGGAGGAAGGTTGAGCAATGTGCCCAGAAAGTAGAGGGGCTCGGGGTGGGATGAAGGAAGGATGTGGAAATGCGCGTCCCACCTAACGACGTTTGCGCCAAGTACAAATTCGGGTGATTACGTAACCCGATGAGCTCGAGGACGCGCAGCAGCCGGAGATGCAGAGGGAGGCTGGAGGGGCACACGCCCTCGCCAGCTACATTGCATCTCGAATGTGGAGTGGAGGAGCTGCGGGCTGCGAGAGGAGCATCAGCCTGTAGGAGAATGATGTGGCGAACATCTGAGACATACCGGACCATCCTCAGTGCCCTCCCCTACCTCTCCTGCAACGCCACCTCCCCTCCCCTTTGTCCTCGCATTCGGTCTGCGTCTGCGTCTGGCATTCAGTCGGATGCCGCGTAAGTGGGTCAAGTCGAGCCAGACCCTGGCGACGTGTCGACGAGCGCGTGTGCTGGAGTGCGATGTCCAACGCAGGGACAGCGACTCGGAACAGCGGATAAGCTAACCGTGGGCCATGGGCATCAGCATAAAGGCGGCTAACACGAAATGCAGAGCTTACCGAGATATCAACGCGGCCGACGCGTACGTCGTCCTCGCCCGTTTCTCTCTCCCTATCTCCACCCCGCCCACCGAGCGGGGACGGTCCTGCGTAGACGTCCCCCGCGTTCCTCCCGTAGCCCTCTAGTCCGCTCCAACGCGGGAAGTGGCGGACGTAGCCACCGGCTTCGAAGGATCGTCGTACTGATAAAAGTCGACTGCTCGGAGGATGAGCATGGCGAGGAAATGGGCGAGCTGAAGGGAGGACGCGCCGATCCATGTGCTTGATGCGCACTCCGCTCGACGTCGCAGGACTGCCCCGCTCCACCAGATTCCTCTCTCCAGCCGCCGTTGGCTCTCAGTCCCGTCGACGGATCGCCCACGACCCAGACAAATCGTGGTTCCCACGATACCCACCCACACGCGGAGTCGACCTCCTGCTACCCGCAGCCGCAGCGCAGAAGGAGCGCGGATAAGACACTACCGGCGAGAACGGGTGCATCCCTGTGGGCCAACCACCCGATGAACTCGCTTTCCCAGTGCGCGCTCCAACGAACACGTAGCGGGACGACAGCCGTCAAGGTGACGAGGAGCGTCTCTGCGTCCCTCGTGTGCCTGGGCGGCCGCGGCGGGCGCTGAGCCGCAGGGGGTCGGCGCTTGTGGAACCGAAGTGTGCACACAGCTGGGACGCTGTGCACGCGGGGTGGTTGGTATGCGTCCGTGCGATCGGATGTCGTCCAGAAGGAGAGCCGATAAGCAATGGAAAGAGTGTCCAGAATGTGGCAGCGTGCTAGGTAGCCGATTCACCCTCATAGCCCGCCATTCCCACGGGTGGGAAGTGGTATGGTGGGCTTGTATGTGCATTTGAACTCCTCAGGTGTGATAAAGTACAGGGAGACGTCGCTGAGCAGGATAGCTGAAGTCTTTGTGTGCAACTTTGGTCAAGCTGCTGCTGTTCCTCATGGAGCCTGTCTAGTGAGACAGGGGCTCTTCCAGTGGGAGAGAGATGTCACTTCTACATGAAAGTACATTGCATTGAGGCTTATGTGGCCACGGGTAGGCTCTGGCGAGGACGGCGGCGACGGGAAGCGGCTGCGAGTCAGTTAGGCGCCCGATGTAAACAGGACCAAGCAGCCTTGGAAAAATTTCCGCTTTCCGCATAATTATGAAAAGCACTGTAATGCCAGTGTCTACAATGTAGTGCGAGAAATTTTGGGAAAAACGAGTTCAGTTCAGCGTTCAAACGCCTTCGAACGCCGAACCGAACACATTGAACTTGAACGCCAGGTTCAGGTTCGAGGTCCAGCATTTGGCTGAACTGAACGTCGCGTTCAGTGTTCGGGGAAAAGAGTCCCGAACCTGAACTGGACCGAACCTTGCCATCACTAACTGAGAGGGACAATGGAGCTGTATAGAGTCTACCCGTTCACACAGGCTTCGGTGTGGCCAGTCCGAGAGTGCTCACTTGCTGGGGTCTGGGAAAGAGAGCGGTTGAGTCAAGCGTCAATCACCGGTTTGCACGACTAACCTGGAACAGGGACTGCCTCCAACATAGCCTTAACCTGATGCATATCCGGCCTTGCAGACGGCTCGGCCTCTAAGCAAGCAAGAACAATAGAACGGAAGGGCGCCGGTGGCAACCAATTGCCACCCAGGATGCCCTGCCAGCGAGTCCAGGGGTTGTTGGCAAGGATGAAGTCCGTCATGAGCCGACCGAACATGTAGACGTCCGATTTCTCAGAGTAAGGCACCGCTGATATCTCAAGACGGAATGTGCCTGCAATCTCAGGACACTCCTCACTCCCCCAACAGCTTTCGAGATCACAAAGATATGCAGTCTGGTAGTCAGAGGATGCAAGAACGTTGCGAAGAGCCAGATCGTGATGGATAATCCCGATGGAATGCAGGGAGAGGACGGCTTCCGCTAGTTCGAGGAGGATTCGCTTGACAGCGGCGAGGCCAGTGGTCTTCTTGGCAAGGTGGAACCCAGAGGCGAGCTTGGGGAAGACGACTTGGCCATCGTCGGTACGACCAAGAATTTCTACAATGTGAGGAAGTCCCTTGGCTTGTAAAAGATTCGGTATTTCTGAACGAAATCTGGAACGCTTTACGAAGTGAATTCGCTCATCCAAGGCTACGAGAGGAAGCTGGGCGACGATGTCGGCGGTATCCTCCTCCGGGCCGTCAACGTCGTCGAAATCTCGCATGGGGATGTCGGAGATCTCGTCGCCATGGATTGCGCTATGACGGGAAAGCGGCGGGATGCTCGCCTGCAGGCGGAGGATGTTCCCAGAGAGAGTTCCAGGCACGTCGTGGACCATGACATAGAGGTCGCCAGACGGTATTTCATAGAGGAGATGAAGAGTTGAGGCCTCCGCGAGGAGGTTCTTGAGCCCGTGGAAGAGGTTAGACGCGTCTTTGAGTTTCACGTCTTCGTCGCGTAGGCGTTGTCGCTCGGCCAGAAAACCTTCGTCAGAAACGATATCTTCTGGTCGCCATTGTCAGTGGTAGTTGAATAGTGTGAAAGCATGGGCTTACCTGCAGACATGGTGGGAGTCAGAGGCAAGAAGCAAGGGGTGACGGCGATCACACCGTTCCCGTTCATCGATGCACTGTCCAAAACGGGAATGAAGCGCTTAGCGCTTATCTCTCACCCTCCGAGTCTTGACTCCTACGGCGCCCGGGAAAGCAACACGCTCTCACCGGCGGAGTCTCTCAAGCCTCACTGGCCACGGTCCGGGTCTGACTACCGTAGATTATTAACGCATACCAGCTAACGCCAGTAGCGAGGTCTCTACATTGTCGCAGGCACCCACCGTACCTTACACCGGGGGCACAGCCTGCGGCTATCAAAATTTACCCTCCAGAAGGTCTGTACTGGTGGAAGCACCAAGGAAGTCACGCAGCGTTAGGGATCCCCACCGTAACCGTATGTTATGGTATACGGTTACGGGTCATACGGTAACCCCGTATGACCCTCTGGGACTCCTCTTACAGTTACGGGTATGGTACGGCATTTTTAAAACACGAGATTGAGGGCGACAGTGTGCAAGCCGAAGGTCAAGATAGACACAAGCAGGTAAGAAAATAGTGAATACACTGTCTGCAACCTCACTCACCCTCATTTGTCGCTGTTCTAGAGACCCATATGCCATACAAATATGGGTGTTACGGTCCCGGAACCCGTACCGTATACTGTCCCATAAGGCAGCAAAATCGTACCCGTAAGGCCCTGTATTCCTTACGGCCATAACCGTATATGGTACGGTGGGGATCCCTAGTCGCGCTGGCAGTATAAGTGGAAGCACGCAGGAAGCCCTGCTACCGTTGCCTGTACGGCGTGTAAACAACGTGGACTTGACGTGGAAAGAAATCAAAAAGTTGATTGACAGGTCTCGGTCACCTGATTCATTTCCCTTTGTTTCATTTGAAACTCTGCTCGACACGAGTATGTGTTATCGACATGTTCCAACAGTGCGCATGCCATGAGCAGCAGCAGTATATATCCATATATATATCCCCCTTCTGATCTCCTATTTCTGCTCACTCTCATGGCTGGACATCAGCGTCGTTCGAGCAACAGACAGCGTCGGGGCGCCCAGGCACAACCACAGGAGGGTTCTTCATCATCGCGTCAGGGCCCATGCGCTGGTGGTTCTTCATCAGCACCTCATCCAGCTCCTGAAGTGCGTACTTCATCATGCCCCAACCAGCCAGGAGCCAATCCTTCATCCCGTCCCAGCACCGGTCCTTCCTCCCATCCCGACCTGAATCCTCGACCCATGCAGGCAAAAAGCGCCGCGAACGTCACTTTACTCCACCCATGGATGAGCCTCCACACAAGAAGACTGCTACAGCAGCTGCACTACAGAAAAAGAAGAATCACTCTGACCTCTGGCATTTGCCAAAATTGTCTGCAGGCGACAAATCACTCCAGGTTGGTACTGTAATGGTACTTCGATGATATTGGGTCAAACAAGGACACAGGCGGCCTTCCATGTGCTCCTTTACCTCTTGTGGGGTGTTTGGAGTGTGACCAATGTCGCTGAGCAGCCAACAGCAGCTCAGCTCGTGGACTTTCAGAGGCGATGCACAACCGCCGATGATTGGGATGCAATCTTGAAAACTCTCAACACCAACCACTCTGCCGCTATGGACAAGATCCAGCAAATGTGCTTGGCCACCGGAACTCAGAAGGGTCCCATTGCAAAGAATATCCTGGCGCTGGAAGATGAACATCTCATTCTCATATTTTCCACAATTCTTTCTGCAAGGTTTTCGGCCTGGCATTCCAACATACTGGGGGGGACAGCCAAGTCCTTATACAACAATGCCCACGAGGACATTGCCATTCGAGTTTTTCACACTCTCACCATCACACACAGTTTTGTCCTTATGAGTGTTGATCTGACAAAAATTCAAGACATTCCATTTCTGCACAAGTTGTATCAAAACTTTGTTTACTCGTTGATGCTCAAGAGGGTGCAGTTGGAAACTGCTCGATCCGGGGCTGTGGTCACACGAAGCAAGAACTTGAATACTTACAAGAATTGTACCTTTGTACATTTTATTTACTTCATCGTTTTTTCTGCACATGCTAAATGTTTCTTGGACCTCCAGATAAGAAACAGTCGCACTAAAGCCCTCTAAGCTGATGACTGGCCAGAGGGTGTTGCCGCTCTTGCTGCAGAGGCCTTCTGCAATAGCGACGACGAATTTGATCCCATTTGCCAGAAGTATATTATCAAGCCCAAACCCAGGCATGGCGACAATGCGACAAACTTTTTCCACCAACAAGTTGACCCCAACTGCCATGAGGTGGTGAAAAAGGCAGGCCAAGGGACCAACTTTCGAGGGCCATGTGAGCGTATCATGGATCCCAATGCACAGTCATCCAGCATATCTGAGCGCTGGCCCAAGGACTGTCCCCTCGACTGGTTCAACCCAGCCACGTTTAACAAACTCCCTGCTCGCCTCCGTGCACGGTACTGCCACAAGGGTATAGCTCTCCCACCTGCTCGCTTCTGGGTCGATGGTCGCGTACCTGACAAGTTCAAGACTATGTCAGATGCACATTGTATGATGCACTACAGCAACAAGGTGCTTGCGCTATACAACCTCCCAACCAACGAGGAGATTGAGCAGATGAAGGAGAATGGCGAGGATCCTGACAAGCCGTGGGCCCAGGATATGGATGAGGACGAGGATGGAGATGAATCGCAGGAGAAGGATGACGAGGAACAGCAGGAGGATGACCCGATGGATGAGGACGAGGAGCCCCAGCCCCAGGCTGGGCCATCTTCAAGTTCCCAGGGTTAAATGCCTGAGTACCACTTTCACTGACACATTTTATACTTGCATGCCTTTCATATGTGTATGCTTACTTTCATGTACATGCAGTCAACTCAAATTTACTATGATTTTAGCACACAACATTATTAGAATTTACTGTCTCCTACATTGTACCAAGCGAGTACCGCTCCCTGCATTTGCAGGGCAATATATTGAAGAGCATCCATCCTGTGTCTGGAGTGTCGGCTGGTATCGCTCATCCCCACAGAGGAGTCCTCCCCTCTCTCTCTCTCGGGTCCTCGTTCTCCACCACCCTGCGTCGAAGGGGAGCCTGTGCCATCTGTACAGCTGCAGGTATGTGTACACCTCAGCCTCGGCCTTGTGTGGACGGAATAGGGCAGTGTCGCAATGGCGCGCGTAGCGTCGATGAGCACAGCAGGGGAGGCGGGGGTCATACCCATCGCTCTGCCGTGCATTAGGCTGCCATGCCCGTCGTGCGCTGCGACAGTGCTCATGTCATTCAAGTCCTCCCTTCCAGCCCATCCACACAACATCAGCCCGCAATTAACGCATTGTGGTGAGTTGGCTGGTTGAAAGGGTGGATGCATCACACATGGACAAACATGACAAAATGCAATCTGTGCAATCTGCACATGCTGACTAATTTTATTGCCACTTTGAGCAGACTTGGTTCCTTCGGGTTTCCCCAATGATCATCTAGTATGTGACATGTGTGATATGCACCTGAGGCCTGTAAATTCTGCCAAAATGGTCTGATTTAAGTGCTCGGCCGATGCTCATGCAAATCGGCAAAAGGATCCATAGATATCCATTAAATTCACTTTACCAACAGTTGTGATGGTAAAGTTGAGCACTGTCAATTTTTTCTCGAGATTGGCTGGTGCTACCAACCTAAAAATTGGCCCAAGGATACTTACATTGAATATAAGACCTTCGATAGAAACAAATTTTTGATTTTGATTTTTATGAAGCAGGAACAATCATTGAAAAAGAAATTGAACTATTATACATTATGTGGCTATCAAGTGCAATGGCCACAATTCAGGGCCCAGCATATAATCAACAAGTCCCTGTACTCAATATCATATGTGCCTTTTGGCCGTTTATACACTGTGAGATGTGTAAGAATATGTTCTGGTTCAATGATCATAAATTCCCCAGAAGGATTTGCATCAACAACAGTGGTATAAAAATAGGGCATGGAAGCTTCATAGTACTTCCAGTTTTGTTCCACCAGAGTTCTGATATTATTAGTGGAAATATTGCTGTAAAGAGAATAAGCAGCACAGATAATTTCTAATTGCTTTGAAGTAAAGTCAAATGCCTCTGCGCTGGAATCAAATTCATGAAGCATGAAATCATTGTCATCATCTCCCTCTGCTAGAGGCAAGTCCCTCAAGTGTGTGCCTGGATTTTCTGGTGTAGGTGTCACTGATGTTTCGAAGTGTTTATGGTAATCATCCAGGTCCATCAGATTTTCAAGAGGTTTATTTGCATCTTCATCCAAGGCTGTTAAATCCTCGGAGGCTTCTGATGCATCAGATTCAGTAAGTGTCTCCTCCTTTTCTTGTTCCTTCAAATCCTGCTGAGCTGCAGACACTCGACTTATTCCCCAAAGCATGTGAAGGTGGTGTTCGGCCATGCCCTCAAGTAAAATTGTGCATAAACCCTAGAACAGTGTGCTTCACTGGATCCCAGTTTGTAAGCTCATGCATTGGCGTCCAAGGCACACCGGTATCAGTAGACGACTGATCTCTGTCCACAATTGTCGTTTTCTCAAGCCATGTTTTACCCTGAGATTTTACGGTGTTCCCATTGTGGTAGGTCCAAGCTGCATAGTCCAGACTTTCAATCTCAGCATTTGTGATAAGACAATATGAACAGAACAGGGTTGCAGAATGAGACAGAACTCCAGCAACTTTTCAAATTGCTCCAAGATCTGCTACAAGAGGTAGGACCCTTGACTGGACCAGAGTTCCTTCAGGATGGCGATGAGTAGGTATATTTTGGCCAGGCAGACGAAAAGCATTCATCCTTGTAACAAAGGTGTCAAGGATATGAGAGATAGCCCAAACATCTGGCATCCCAGGCCCAGGTATTATGCCAACGATAAAAATGTTCTTGAGAAGAAACCGAGATTCAATGGGAAGGTTGAGGCAGTATAAAATAATTAGCCCACAGGAAACAACTTTTCCTGTTTGATGCATGGAAAATCAGTTGGGAATTATTAAATCACTCAGGTCACTGTAGCTGCAATTTTATTACTGAAGGGATTGAACCAATCTATGTAGACCGCCCAAACCAATTGTATGGGAATCGAACAAAATTTCCTAAACTTCGCCATGCTGAGCTGTCTTGAACATCGTGCATTGTGTATGCATTTCCTTGAGGGTACCTGTTCTGATTCTGAAGAGCAGATGCCTCTAGATGATCCTTAATATCAGGCCACACCAGAAGGAATTTGAGCCATGAATCAAATGACTGAGTACTGTAGAGGCATGCAGGCACACACTTCATGCCTTTGTGTGTTTCTTGCCATAATGCTGTTCCGCAGGCATGTGCCCCAGACGATCTTTTATAGGTGCAGGTCATTGGAATTGGGGAATTTGCAGGATACATAGTATAGCATGTTGGACAGCAAGCAACATGGTCAATCATTGGCTCCATTCCCTGCTGGTAGATAGTGCGTATATCCTTGGGAAGTTTAAATTCTGGTGCCAGGAGATTTCCAAAGCCTGCAGATTGAAGCACAACGAAGACCAGCTGAAGGGCTGTGACCAAGATAAACTGCAGTGCCTTTAAAACAATGTTTGCACTTCGACAGCTAACACCAGCATGGAGATTAAGCCAGGCTACAAGCAAGCAGCAGAGTTTATTCATGGGGAGCAACACTGTGTGCACAAAATTTATTGTGCTGTTGAAAAAGGACCATCAAAACTCACCCTTGTTCCCGTCAGGGATGGACTGTAGCTGTGACTTTTGCTCTATTTGCCTTGCTGGCTGTACTGGTTCTGCTTGGTGTGGGCTGGCCATGGCTGCTAATCTTGCGCGCAAGTCTCGATCCTCATGCTCAGCTCGGGTTGATGTGCTGACCAATTTTCCGGGCTGAAGGATCCCATCTCTGACTTCACAGACATCCTTGCAAGTGGTGCAGATGCACACCACTTGTTTGGCAGGCATAGTGCGGTAGTTAGCCAGGGCGTGTTTGTCCCTGTTTGGCACGGGCTTCAGGCGGATCAGCGCCGATTTGGGCCGTAGACAGATCAGATCCATCTTCTTTTCTGCTTCACGGGTTTTCTTCTGGCGAGACGCGTGAGGGCATCCGGAGCCTAACCCATCTGGTGATAGAGAGCGGAATTCGAACCTATACGGCAACGAGTACGCTGGCACTGAGAACGCGACCAACGAGAGACGCAAACGGGAGATTTACAAGCACACGCGAAAATACACCGCACACCGAGTCCGAGCCAAACGACGTACGAACACCAGCGAACAGCACCCCCTGGGACACACCCCCCAGTACCCCATCCTCGTTGACATCGACCCAATCGAGCGACGACGGCTTGCCGACCTTCGGAGAATCTTTGCGCGCACCCTCACCGCCTGCTCATACCACCACCACCGCTTTTCCCATCACAACACCCGACAACGACTCTGATACGATGCCCATTGACGCATGGGACGGCGACACAGAGAAGATGTCTGCGCAGAGTTTTTTGCGGGCCTTCCACCAGGACGTCAAGGTGACGACGAGCAGCGCGGATAAGGCAAAAGCCTTCAAGATGTACCTCGTACCAGGCAGCGAGGCGGACGACTGGTTCGCGAGGCTCCCCGCAGTGACACGCGCGGACATGGACCTCATCGACACGGCGCTCGACGCGCAGTACCCCTCGGAGGCGACTGTGCAGCCCACGCAGGCAGAACACGCCACAGACCTACTCAAAGCCCGACTCACAATGGAGGAGCTGGGTACGAAGGTCAAGCTCGCCGACCACGACGTCTGGGCACACCACGCGTGGGCCAATAAGATGCTGCGCCTCGCGGTGAAGGCCGGGGTTGCTACGACGACGACATACATCGAGCAGGTCCACCGCGAGCTGCCGGGACCGCTGCGCACGAAAATCGCGAAGTTGCACGCGGACTGGGCTGCGTTTGCGAAAGCCATCCGGGACGTCGACACGGGGGAGCTGGAGCAGGAGATGAAGGAGAAGAAAGAGGAGAAGGAGGAGCGCGACAAGCTCGCGAAGCTGGTGGAGCAGCGAATGCGACCGCAGGCCTCGCCCACAGCGGGGATCCGCACGCAACTCACCAACGCGAGGATCAGCGCGCCGGCGCCAAACCAAGCGCGCTGGCCACCGGCGGCGGGCGCGAACCCGTTCCAAGGCACCGGGGGAGGAGGCCAAGGCAACTTGTTTGCCGCCCCAAGCACCCCATACCAAGCCCCAGCGCCACGTGCACGGTACCAGCCGCAAGCCCCGCATGCACCTTACCAGCCCACCGCGATGCAGCAGCCGCTGACGGGCACCGACCGCCGCACGTTCCTAGAGGCAATCGCGCGCGTCACACACCACCCCGACACCGAAGCTGGCCGCCGCGCGCACGGTGACCAGCAACAACAATGGTACCAGGTCCACGGGAACGTCGAAGTCACCATCGATAGGCCTTACCCGCTGCGCCTGGGGTGCGCGCCCGTCAATACGGGTGAATGCTTCCGTTGCGGGCGCGGCGACCACACCAACTTCCGGCAGCAATGCCAAGCACTACGGGAGCAGTGCCTGAGCCCGCGCGAGCAGCAATGGCGCCGGATTGCGACGCAGGCTTTGAAGGAGGCACCAGCGGCGGTACGGATGGTCGGGTACGGGTCGTACGAGACTGATGACTACGGGAGGCCATATGGCGGTGACGGAGGGCACTTCGAGGAGGTGGAAGACCAGGGAAATGCCTAGGGGCTGTCCAAAGAGATGCTCGGACAGCCCCCGAAGAGCACGAGAAGGCGGAGTGGGTCCTCAGGTGCGATGAGCCACCACCCGAGGACGCGTCCACCGGCCCTCAAGTCCGTAGAGATATGTTGACCCCCATGTATGCCGTACCAGCAGAATCACAAGTCGTTGACCTGTACGCGTTGGGGATTGAGGAGCGGGAGCGCACGAGCGTGCCATTTATATGCGCGATCGAGGTGGAAGGACCGAGAGGGGAGAAGATAAGAGTGAGAGCGCTCGAGGACGGGGGGGCGCTGGTGAATGCGATGTGCACGGTGCTTTATGAAGCGGTGCGGCACCGTATTGGGGAGCTGCGACGGTCGGGGAAGATCTTGTGGATGGCGAATGGGGCGCTCGTGCCGTCCACCGGATACTGGGAGGGGTATATCGGGTTTGGTGGCGCGAGGGTATGGACCAACTTCGAGGTCTTTCCAAGCGGCGGATCTTGGTCGTTCTTGTTCGGCAAACCGCTGCTGGAGCGATTCGGGGCGGTGCACGACTACGGGACGGACACCATCTCAGTACCGGGGGAGAAAGGTCCGACTGTCGTGGCGAATCAAATTGGGCAAATACGCCTGTGGGACGAGGCACGAGGCAGTGTGCATGCCGTGTTCTTGGACCCCAAAACACGTGCAACACCAGCAGGAGGAAGTAGCGCACCTCCTGTTAGGCGAGTCTTCTCTCTTGATACGGACCACGCTTTGAGGAGCAATAACCAGCACGTTAAGCAGACTGCGTCGGCGGAGCTACCCGAGGAGCGCGTACCGGAAAAAACTCAAGAGGCACAAGGGAACTCAATAGGGGCTTTGCCAGCCCCTATGAGGGAAGTCCCGGCTGTGGAACGAGGAGAGAGTGAAGATGATACTGACGAGATTTATTTTCTAGCACGCGAATACATGGACGAAGAGACGGAAGGACGGGCGGCGCACACAAGGAAGGAGGAAGGGGACAGCGAAAGCATGCGGGTGTACTTACCTGGGGATTATTCGCGATCCCCATTCAGGGAAGTACACGATGACACGAGCGCAGCCTTCACGACGAAGGATACTGATTCATTACCAAGACTTCGACGTAACTGGAAGCGCGCGCCGGTCTGGAGGACCGTAGGCGAGGCCATTTGGCAAGGAATGCTCGGGCTAGCGGCGCAGTACGGGGGCGCCGATGGGACAACGAGTACACGAGGGACACTCAGCGGGGATAAGAATTCCCCGCTTAGGGAAGTACCCACCCTGCTACAGGCATTGGAGGGCGTACTTTGCGGTTACACTGCGATGTCAGAGAAACAACCACGCAAGCGCTACATGCGACAGGAGAACACACGGAGAATGAAGAGGCAGCGCCGTTGGCTACGGGATTTGAAGGCATCCGTGAGAGTAGAGGAGGTTGCGGAGGAAGTGAACGAGGAGGAGGTCGAGGACGGGCGGTGGGAATACTGGATTCCACCGTGCACTTTGCAGTTTGAGGTGCGGGTACACGGGAAGGTCGTACGGCCGAAAAGGCCAGCGCGAGTACACTTAGTAGGGGATGGCGCGCAATCCCCTGCGAGGGGAGTCCACGATCTTGAATCGGAACCGGATGAAGTGCTAGCTGACACGAACCCGCCAGAATATGTTTACTCCGTCGAGGAGATGGCAGACCACGTTTGGCACGCCACGGAGGAATCACGTGTATGGGAGAAGCTGTCCAGCGGTACCCCAGAAGCGTTCGCGGCATACCTCGTCCAGGTTACGGCGGACGCTGGACCAAGCGACTCACCACCGCAGTCTCAGGAGCGAGACCAGCCCGAGGACGGATCCGAGCAGCCGGAAATCCACGTCGGGGAAGACACATCCGTATTCACACGGCTCGCTGACCCACACAATCCGAAGCGGGTCGAGGCTGTCTTGGGCGCCGTGACGATCGGCACTGACCTCATGGAGGAGCAACACAGCACCATGCGAGACTTCATCGCGGAATTTGCTGACTGCTTTGCGCTGTCCATGAAGGAGGTCATTCCGATTCCGGGGGCCGAGCACACAATGAATATACCTGAAGACGCAACATTCAATATGAAAATACACCAAAGACCAACGACACCAGCTCAGAAGCAGTGGTACAACGGGGTAATCGATGAGATGCTCGGTGCAGGCATCATCGAAGGCATCAATCCTAAAGATGTCAAGTGCGTGTCCCCGACTACGTTAGCGCAGAAAGCTCACCAGAACGGCAAAACACGCACAATCCTCGAGCTCCAGCACCAAATTAATGACCAGTGCATAGCCGCGGGCATCCCCGCAAGCTTCACGTTACCGGAACGACCCGCCGCTGCGCCAGACATGGAGGATGCCAAGAAGCCATCGTGGCGCGTATGTCACGACTATCGCGAACTCAATGGGAAGACGAAGGTCGCGCCAATGCCGCAGGGCGATATTCAGCGCAAGCAAGGGATGCTGTCGGGTCACCGTTGGGTGTCGGTATTCGACTTCGCGAAGGGATTTTACGCGTGCACGACAGCTAAAGAAATACGTCCGTACCTCTGCTTTTACGTCGAAGGCCGCGGATACTTCACCTATTGCAAGATGCCGATGGGCTTGACGGGAGCCCCATCGACGTTCAGCACGGCGACAGGAGGAGCGCTCGGGGACCTGGTCGGAACGAAGATTCAGCTGTTCGTAGACGATGGGGGTATGGCCGGAGATGATTTCAACACGAAAATGGCGGACTTACGACAGGTGTTCCAACGTGTACGGGAGCACAAACTTTCGCTGTCCGCGGCGAAGATGCAGTTCTTCATGACAGAGGCCACGTTTGCGGGGAATCGTGTAGGACCCGAAGGTATCAAGCCTGACCTGACCAAACTCACCGCGATCGTGGATTGGCAAACTCCGCACGATTTGCTCAATCTCAAGTCATTCCTGGGGCTGTGTGGCCACTTTAGGGGATTGATCAAGAACTATGCACGCATCGCGCAACCACTCACGGATTTAGAGCGATTAGCGAAAGTCGGTGGAGCAGGGTCGAAAGGAGAGTGGAGGAGGCGGATGCGAGCGGTGGAGTTGAAGCGGCAGTGGGGGGTGCCGCAGCAGGCGGCATTCGTGCGCTTGAAGTCGGCGTTGACGTCGGAACCGGTGATGAAGGGCCCAGTGTTTGACAGGCGGCCGTTCGTGGTCACAACAGACGGATCGAAGGAGGGCTTTGGAGGGATGCTGTGTCAGCGTTTCGACACGGTAATGCCTGACGGCAGGACGGTGAGCCGTCTACACCCTATCGGCTTCGCTTCAAAGAGGACTTCACTTGCAGAGGAACATTACAAACCTTACCTGCTGGAGTTCGCCGCCCTCAAATATTCGCTCGACAAATTCGCCGACACAACGTACGGTTTCCCGATCGAGGTCGAAACCGACTGCCAGGCGTTGCGCGACACGGTGATGAGTACTAACCTGTCGACAACACACGCGCGGTGGCTGGAGGCAGTGATGGGACACGACATACGCGAAATACGCCACTTACCGGGCGCGGTCAACTTCGTCGGGGACGCCCTCAGCAGGAAGTACACGAACATCGACCGTGTGGATGACGACGGCAGCGGATGGTCGGTGTAATGTGACTGGTTCGCGAGCAGCAGGCTGGCCTTCGACTTGTATACGGTAACGAAGGTCGGAGATGTGCCGGCGCTGAAGATGCGGTTCGCAGGCGTACCGGTATTCTTGCATGCGGTGGAGGCGTTGGAAACGATCGCAAAGGGAGGAAGCACCAGCGCAGTTCGCCGGGCAAAGCACATGGTGAGGGAGTACATGGTGGAGGGCGCGAAGCTGTGGCACGTGGGCGGCGGAAAGTCGCGGAGAGCGCGTGCCCGTGTGGAGTGTTTGACGCCGGAGGAGATGAGGGCAGAGGCGGAGCGAGAGCACCGTGAAGGGGGGCACATGGGGCGTGATTCGATGAAGCTAAAACTCACCGACAGGTTTAAAACACCGGCGATTGACAAAATACTGATGGACGCCATTCAGAATTGCGGCGAGTGTCTGAACTTCGGTTCGACGCACCTGCACGCACTTCTGCAGCCCATAACCAGGCGGCACCCGTTCGAGTTGCTGGTGGGCGACTACTTGGCAATGCCGAAGGGTCGCGGGGGCTTCAAAGAAATTGGGTTGTACCTGGATACGTCGTCGCAGCGAGTATTCGGGTTCAAGTATAAAACTCACGGGTCGGCGGCCACCACGAAAAGCACGCTCCGGTCCATGTTCCAAGGATACACGCCGTGGGAGACCTTCCAGACGGACGGGGGAAGTCATTTCAATAACGACGAGGTGCGGCATTTGTGCGCCGCATTTGGGGTGAAGACACATGTCGTGGCGAAGTATTCGCCGTGGGTGAATGGGTTGGTCGAGGGGACTAACAAAATTCTGCTCGGGATTCTGGAGAGGCTGTGTGCGCCGGACCTGGGGGAGGAAGGGTGGAAGAGGATTGAGAGATGGGAGGATCTCCCCAAAAACTGGCCAGATCACTTCGACGCCGCCATATTTTTGCTGAATAACCGCATTCTTAGGGCACTGGACCACACCCCGAACGAGCTGTTCTTTGCGATGGTCATCAACACCGCGGAGACGGGAGTGGAAGCGGCGTCGGCCGAGATTACACTCGGCGACATCGACGTGCAGCAAGCGTACACCGGACAGCAGCGCTTCAACGGCTACGCGCGCGCGGTGAAGCATGGAGTGGCGCGCAAGGCCGCGTTCGACCGCAGGGTACTGGATTCGAGAGCCGGTGAAGTTGTCTTCGCTCCAGGCGACTTGGTTCAGGTCCTCGACCCGAAGTACCGGAAAACCTTCCTCACCTCCAAGAAAATCTTGCCGGAGTGGTCGGGCGCGTTTCGAGTCAAGGGGCGTATGCTCAATTCATATATTATCGAAACTATTTATGGACAGGAGCTCGATGGAGAGTACAATTCGAGGCGCTTGCGCCCATTGCACGCGCCGAAAGGATCGTCACTGGAAGCATACGAAGCGGCGAGGCGCGCCGGTGCATCCAATGAAGAAGCCCTGGTAGCGGCAGAGCCAGCCATGCTAGAAGAAACGGAGCCGAGTAGAGAGGCCGAGCGGGCAGAGCGCAGAGCCAATGAAGCACGACGGAAGCAGGCCGAAGAAGACGAAGACTCGTGGATGGATGAAGACGCCGATGAAGATGACGAAGAAGAAGCCGATGAAGACGTAGAGGAGGAGGTGGTTGAAGGGACCATCGGGGAGAGACTTCGGGCGAGGAAGAGAGCGCAGGCAACGAGGACGTTGCCTGGAGAGGGGGGGCACATGCGGTAGTTAGCCATGGCGTGTTTGTTCCTGTTTGGCACGGGCTTCAGGCGGATCAGCACCGATTTGGGCCGTAGACAGATCAGATCCATCTTCTTTTCTGCTTCACGGGTTTTCTTCTGGCGAGACGCGTGAGGGCATCCGGAGCCTAACCCAATAGGCTGCGGGGGAAAGGAATGCAGTTGTATCTTTCAATCTTGCCTTAAATGTGTATGAATCTATTTTAATTGTAGCCCCGGCCCGACCTGTTACAGCCAGCTACCTGTAACCGATGTCAGCTGCTGTGATGCTGCGGTGATGCAGCCGCTGTGCTCCCAGCATGCTTCCTCTGTGCATGCCGGCGACTTGACCTTCCAGCAGGTTGCCCTGTACAGCCTCGGACATTGCCTGTGGTGTTATTCTCGTCCGATTCTATCTTACTGTGGAGGCCCCCAGATCTGGCTAGGACACATTGCAATAGCAACACTTGTCGTGCGGCTGTCGTCTGTGGCACTGCTTGTTCCCATGTGCAGTGTGTAGTGCCTCGGATATCATCCTGTGTATGCACTGATGGCGAGATCTGCTCTGCAGACAAGACCTGTCTTGCAGTCGGCCAGGTGGCGATACAGGCAATGCCACCCCTGTGAAATCCAGATCACGTGGGGTGTCCACACTGGTCATACCAAGATACTATGGCTCTTCAGCTACGTATGTGTGCTTTGGTGCAGTTCTTGTGTTACCAAAATTTGCTTTTGTCTTTTGCAGTGCACCACCATTCGAACCCCACAGTGTGTCTATTTTCCTGGCCGTATAATTGACTTCCCTGCCATTCTCCCATTTCAAATCCAACCCACCATCAAATCATATCATTTCACGATTGCCTTCATTTTTCTGCACCCAGGATGTTGAGCATGTCTAGCCCTTATGTCACATTTTTCTGGACATATGTTTAAAACTCAGGCAGAAAAAATGTGGTGTTGGTCCTGGACTTGTGGTTGCCTGCCCTCGGTGAAATGTGGACTGTGACCGCGGCAGAAGGCCAAAAGACCAAAGTTCAGAAATGACTTGAATTACTTATATAATATATCGTGAGGGAAAAAAATATGCACACTCCAGGGGTTCGAACAGCGACGCTGCAAAAGACAAATTTTAATTTTGGCCATGTAACAACTGCACCAAAGCACCGTAGTCTCTGCCTTGGCACAACCAGCCAGGACACCTCACGAGATCTGGATTTTGCAGGGTGTTGTATTGCTTAACCCACAAGCTCTGTGGAATTGTAGTGCTTCTGACTCGATCTCACATTATCGTTATTGTTGGTCCTATAGCTACAACTGGATGGCCCACCCTAGTAACTCCCTGAATGCTCCTAATAGCTACATTGTCTGCATGTGGTAAGTACCATCTCCTTCATGCACACTCATCCGTGTTTCTTTTACACCAATCTATTCTTCCTCTCTTTCCTCATTTCCTACCATTCTCCACCGCTTCTACTGTTCAAAGCATGAAGCCTCCATCTTCTCCCCCACCATTCCCAGATATCTTGTCCTGTGTTACGAATTTTTCCCCCAGAATCCACGAGACAATGTGTTGGGCTGTGCCTAATCTCAACCGCTTTGACGTGGTCATTGGAACAAAGTTCATGCAGAGACATAAGATCTTGCTTGACTTTGAGTTCAACACCGTACAGGTGCGTGGAGTACCCATGCCCACACTCTCAGAATCTGAAGAGGTGTCCAAGGTAGAGTGTTGGAACGTGGCTCACTGCATAAGGCCCCAACAAGTTCTATCATTGTAGAACCTGCATGATTGGCTCGTGTATCCACAAATTTGGGGTTGGTGACCCTTCATGAAGAACCCAATGATGAGTTCCTGGCAGATCTGGTATGAGTCACACTCGCTCCTGAGATCTCTGTCCTCATGGAGGACACAGGAGAGATCACCTCAAAAGATGGTGAAACATATCCAGAATTGGTACAGGAATTCTCTCGCATGATATTCCCTCAGCGACATGTGACGATTCCTAACCCTGACCAGGTTTTCCCTTGGCCTTCTGTAGGGGCCAAAGCCGAGCCAGACTCGGTGAAACTTGTATTAACCAAAAGGTTAACAGACCATTGTGCAGAGGTGTTGTGTGCTTGCATACAGTGTAAATTGGGCCTGTTCAGGTGAGACATGCACCAGTGAGAGCTGAGGGCCAAAAGCAAGTTCATGGAAATGGTATATGTGGGGTTGAGGGTGAAGCCAGAGGCAAGGAAAAGCCAAGAAGGAAAAGAAGCAGACAATTTAGGGTAAAATTCTGTTACAAATTGTTGTACACAGTATGATACCTTCTTCCCACTTTCCAAAAGCAACACATAGGTGCTATGTGCTTGAATCTTCAATAATTGGAGCAATAGAAGTGCAAGATTCCACCGTAAGTGCTGGGAAATATCAAATGTGTGGTTTTGATAGGGGCTTGTCAAACATGACCAAGCAGCTGGAGAAATTTCTGTTTTCCGCATAATTATGAAAAAAGTGCTGTAATGATATTAGGACATTTTTAATGTTACAGTGGATGTACTTCAAGTGGGATTAATTATCAGCCTGAATCTCATTGTCATACACAATGTTCTTTGAGTTCAGCATGGGAAGTCAATTACCAGGATGATTGAGAGCGCATGGGCAGCCTTTGAACAGTGAGTTGAGGGTTGATTCATGAATTTGGCTGAACTGTTTGGGACGAGTGTGAGCACACCCACACATGCTCAGATGGACAGACAGTCAAGTCATCATGACATTGACACCATTGAGGTGTTGTCCCTTCAACTTGTCTGACATCTGCCGATGTGGGCCCCCTGCTGTGCGCAGTGCGAGCACACAGTTGTTATCGACACCATCAGGAGCTTGTTGCACCTGACGCCCTATGGGTAACACTGCCGCGCTGGCTGCTGCTGCAGGTACTGGTTCAGGTGCTGCTGCATGTACGGCAGGAGACCAAACCCACTGAGTTCAACTCAGAGCTGTTCGGGGAGTTCTACAGGCTGAATGGGTCACACCTGGTAATTTTTTTTGACAAGAGTTCATGTACTGTACACAAAGAGTTATTCCAAGTGCGAAGAAATTGAGGAGCCGAAGCTGTTGGGCCTTGAGATGATGTGCAGGAAGGGGGATCAGAAATTGAGGCTGTCAACGAAAGAATGGGACCGGGAGGCAGGAGTCCTAGACGCACCGCTGGGCAGTTGCCTAGTCTCTTTTGACAGACTCCCTCGCTCGTTCCTCGTTCTGAAGTCTGTTAGTTACCGCAGTCTGATTACCAT
Organism: Mycena sp. CBHHK59/15; assembly: GCA_029204085.1. Lineage (NCBI taxonomy): Eukaryota > Fungi > Basidiomycota > Agaricomycetes > Agaricales > Mycenaceae > Mycena > Mycena sp. CBHHK59/15. The sequence continues at coordinate 42,034 of JARGXW010000020.1, forward strand.
AGGGTTGTCTTATTATGAAACCATCAAATTAACACAACCAAACAACTCATTTATGGCGACACCTCATCCCTCCTGTGGTGCGTTTTTGGCGTCTCTGAGGACGTGCAACACTCCCAATGGTTTCAGTTTTCTCAACCCAGTTGTCTTCTACCATCAGCCAACTCCACATGCCAATGGTTCATGCACCATCCCCACCACTCCAGCTACCCCTGGCCCTGCCGCTCACACCTTGCTGCCTGTATCTTCACAGAGACGACTGCACACCAAACTGAGGGGTAAATGGGAGAAAATGGAAACTATACTAGGTCTCATCTCAAAAGATCTCGATGGAGTAGAAAAATTACAGATTCAAGTCGGGGTCATTAGCAGCTTTGTGCTATTGCAGCTACCTCGCGCTTCCCCTTGCTGTCTGGCAGTTTGCCTGTAAATCCCACATCAACGAGAAGAGGATCTTCAGCCAATTCGGCTTTACTTTCCACAATATGACGGCCCATGCCTGTTTGAACTCATTAACTGACACAAGCCTGGTGAAGCTGCTGAATTCAGTTGCGGAAGGAATAGCTGTTGGCAAAATGCGGTGGCAGTACATCCTCGACAATGTACAGGACTGCAGGATGTGCTTAAAGTCGGTTGTGCCGCAACAGCAATATTGCTCAAGGACTGCGCACCGGGGGGTTTTGATCTCCAGGACCATCTCAACGGTGTTATGCAACAGTTGCGAAAACAAATGACAACGGACTCATTGTGTGAGGACATCGATTGGGACTACATTCACGAGCTTACTGCTTTACACTGGATGCAGATTTTGGTTACATCCATCCCCCAACTCACACACCTTTGCAAAAAGGTCACCACAGCCTTCAATTCCAACAGAATGACGAAACACCAACTATGTCACGGCTGCAAGGCGGTTGTGTAACCACTCGGTACCAATGCGGAGAGGGAGACAGAGATGCAAGGTATGATGCACACTATGCTGGATTTGAAGACTGGAGAACTTCATCATCACACCCTGCAGCTACGGTGCATCGATCACGGCAATGTGGTGGATTACAAAATATCTCTCAGCCCATCTGAGTCACCACAAGGCTTTCGCAGTCATGTTCCCCCTGGCCCCAAAATCTGGCACACATGATGGGCCAATCTCAATGGAATTGAAAATAACTGCTATGGTCTGGCAATGTCCACGGATCCATCTGCACTGTCAAAGAGTGTGACTGCTGCGGGTGCCAAACGGCCCACCGATTTGAAGAAGGTGGATTTCTTTCCCACCTCATGGAGTATGACATTGTTCTTCAAGGCCTGCACTCTTGACTGCTGGCAGTACATTTCTCCCATAATGCTGTCATCCCATTTCTAATTCACACAATATCTTTAGCATCTTCCTTGACTCTGAGGATATAATCACTTACTTCTGAATTCACACTTTCCAGTTGCCAGATCTCAAAACCCTGTAGACCAATGCTTGAACGCTGGTACACCGTTATGTGTCTCAAGAGGCGTACCACCAGGCACTCTCTAGGGAACGCACTGATTCCGCAAGCGAAACAATGAAAATACCGCGTGGGACCCCATGGACAGCTCCAATCGACATAACTTCACAGCCAGAGCAAGGTGAGGAGACTCAGGCCGGCCCTGGGGACGTAGTAGATGGTGTTGCGTGGGAAACATTTGTTGAACCAGGGAAGCAATGCCAGAGGAAACTCTCTAGGACTCGGAGGAGGCAGAAACTGGGAAGAAGAAGCAAAAGCAAAAGCAAAAGAAGAAGAAGGTTGTGCATACTGAAGTTGCAAATTTCTTGAGGGATGGCATCATCACAAACAAGGTTTTATTTCTACATGACTTGGCTTCTGGACTATAGCTGCACATGCCGTACCTGATGGTGGAATTGGGTGTGTTTGGGAGATCATGAAGGTGCTACTTATCTTAATTCAGCATTCAGAGCTAATATATATTGCATAGATCTGGATCTTTTGCTTCTCCAGATCCTCCAATCGCAATTATGTGAATTACTTGCTTGAAACTTACTGCCTGCATTGGTATGAGTTATTGAAGGACTTCTCCGATGCCATGCTCAACAACTGGCTGGCCAACCTGAGTGGTAAAAAATGGACCGAGTTCAATTTTTCTCAGGAAGGTTTCAACAAGTGGTTGGAGGAGATGGTTGAACCCCAAAGGAGGTGATTCCGATGGCCATTTCTATTGGCACACTCTCACACCAAACATGTTTCACTTCCTTCAGATAAAGAACAGATTGAAGAGGCTTTTCAGCTGCAGCATCGCAGCAAGACACACTCTGTTCCTCACCTGTGAAACAAGTTCCAGCAATTACTCTGCATGCACAAAGAAGACGAACTTCATCTATTTCAGTCAGGCTGCACCATGGGATGTGCCACCGTCAATTATTTTGGGCAGGGCTATGAACAGCTGGAAGATGGTTGTATGGACCATTTCATCAAGCAGAGCACTGCGTACTTGGACATCATGATTGATGTCTTAAACAGGCTCTGACTGGCCCAGCTCTGAGGGGTATGCAGGATTGAAATTTGGCACATGACACCGCCAAAGTGCACCCAGGTCGGCCGCAGCTGGTTCAGCCATATGGGAGCCGTCTTTCCTCGAATGTGGCTCCGATATTGTACACGGCTGGTCACCAGCTGTGATTTCCAGGTCATTATATAGGTGGCCTCCAGCTTTTTGTCATGTAGCTTCTATCTTAACAGCCAGGCTGGGTCCCAGACCCCCAGAAATATTATAATAAATTTCTAATTTGAACAATCACCGTCAGAATCATCGTAATCGATGTCCGAGTCGGATTCAGAGTCATCCTGTGCTTCTTCCTCCTGCTCCCCCTCACTCTCAGGTTCTGGCGTGGCCGCTGCTTTTTCAGTGGGCTTAATCTGGTGTTTTGACCGCCCAGACGCCAGGGATTCGTTGGTAGTCACATTGGCAGGCTTCCGCTTGCGTCCCACGGTTTTCTTCGAAACTTTTCGACGTTTTCTGCTCACCTCTTCATCCCCATCCTCCTGTGCCCGCTTCCGTTTCTTCGTTGCATGTTGTTCTCGTAACTCTGCGGCGAGCTCGTGATGTTTTACTCTGCGGTCGGCAACGAGAGGAATTGGAGCGACCAAATCCCGAGGAAGAGTTGCACGAAGAAGATGGGCGTTGTGGAAAGCATGGGTGTTGATGATGAAACGTTCGAGAGATTTGTGCACAATGAAGTTCTCGGTCTTGTCGGATTGAACGCGCTCTTGCATGCGTAAACGGACCCCAGTGGCCTCGCACTCTGCCGACTTGCAATCGTGCTGGACGTTGAACTTGAACATGATTAACTATGGGTGTATCAGCTGGTGTCCCAAGCGCGCGGCCATATCCAAGTTACCTTAGCGGGAACAATTGAGGAAGTTACTTCCCCGTCTCGGCGTACGAGGACCGGCATTCCATACAGGGCATCGCGCTGACCAAGGACTTGAAATCTATCCAGGACCACCAGCACGACGCCGGCGGAGTCAATCAGTATGTCGGATACTCTGCCTATGATTTTGGGAGCATCCTGATGATCGTTGAACTCTGAGCAGGTATCAATCAAGGTGAGACAGAGACATACATCGGTTAAACCCTTGGCAAACACCCAGGAGTTGACGAAACATTCGTCCAGTGACTCGCTTATCACATGCAGACATTTCGTCCATGTTGAAGCTGGTTTGTAATCCCCAAAATTCAAGGCCGAGGCGGCGCTAGTTGATTTAAGCAGAATACTCTCTCTCTTGGTTTGGCCGCGCTTCAAAGTGACCAGTTTGACCTCGCCTGTGCCTCGTCAACGAGACTCAAACTCAGGATCGACTGGATGAACTATACCGTGTTTAACGAGCTTCTTCTCGGTCCACCCGACCAGTTTCTGGAGGACCGGATGTTCTGCCATGAAACGTCGGACACCACTCCCTGCTCGCACCCATTCCCTGTCCTCGCCCGAGGACCACTGCCCACCTGTAATGCGATGCTTGAATCCTTCTTGATCACCCAGTTGCAACGCAATGTCTCGGCTCGGCGCGAGATGATTAGACAGGATGGAGCAATACCGAAAGACACCGTTGAAGGATTCAAAGATCTCCGTGGCGACCCCAATGAGTGGGCCAAACAGCGCCGCGTTGTACGGTGAATGCACCAAGAGATGGTATTTAATCTTTGTGATCATTTTTGATGGGTCAATCATTGCACAGATGTCGAGGACGTTTCCGACGGCAACTTTGAGGTCTTTCTGTAAACGGAAAGTGAGCATATCAAGCACGGTGGAATTTGAACGAGAAAGACCTGATATTCAACGAGGTTGCCTATCTCGGGAACCCAAAGCAACGCCGAAAGTTCGCCGACTGCTTTCCAAGCCTTGAACTTCAAGTCACTCACCAGACTCTGAACGTGGAAAATGTTCGTTTGCACAAGAGTCTTGAACTGACGGCCAATCAGGGACCCAGCATACTGCATAATGTAGGCAGATCGGATCGCGTGAATAGAGAGCCCATCAACATTGGTTGCCTGGAGGTGAACAGCGTATATTTGCTTCTCCTCAGGTGACCAGGCGGTGTGCGTGATATGCCAGACATATTTCACGACCCCAAGAAGGATGGTGTGCAGAATCTCGATTGGAGTATCTTTCGCGGGATCGAAACCTATACGAAATTCTCTATTGAACGCAAGCTTCGACAACTGTTGCAAGTTGCTCACCTTTCATGGTCAAGAACGGGCTGTAAATCTTGTCGCGATTGTCGACAGTCCATTGGATGAGTTCTTTCTTAATATCATCCAGAGAACGGGCTTTGTCCTTGCGCATTTCCCGAGAGCGGGAAATCAAGTCGTCGATCCAAAACTGAGTGTACACGTCCTTGACTCCCGTTGCTGTCTGAGCATCTTGTACGGGCTTGGCGACACCCAAGCAAGCAAGATTAACCTGCTTCTCAAGTTCTTCGAGGATCTTCTCCTTTGTCCGAGGGGTTCCGCCCTGCCAGAGAAGCACTGTCAGATCTCGTTCAGCCGACCTCTGTGTCGGAGCACATGCCTCAAAAAGAGCATGATATCCTTCGTTTGTGGCCTTTTCTTGCTGTGTTCCCCCAACACTGCACTTGCGACAAAAATGGTTGCCTTTCCCGCCAATGTGGGCAGCAACCTCACTCTGCATCGGATTATCCGAGGCGCCCGCGTTGATGTATAAACAGAAACATGATGCAGTTCCGTCTTCATCTTGAAACTCGACAGGGTCGGTATGTGTTGCTCTGCACATGCAATGAGACTAATCAAATCGGAAAGCTGACATACATACTCTGCCACGGTCTTGAATTCTTGAAACTGCTCCGAAGCGCTCGCATTCGGAGATGTGGAGACAAAATGGACGTGGAACTCCTGCTGGTGAAGCTCCCGGGGCAGATTTTCGTGTGTCATGTAGGCATTCCAGTGCTTGTTCCAGGATTTTGTTCGATTCCCAGACACATCGTCGCTGAAATAGTTGACGAAGCTGCTGTACATCGGACGACCTGCTGCAATTTTGCGCTTTGGATTCGGCATGCAATCTGGGTATCCAGCCTCCTTGGTCGAGGCTGAAGACATGAGAATCTGAAAAAAGATGTGCTTGAATAAACGTATCTGTCCACTTCGGTATGGCATCTGCGTGTTCGAGATCATAGTAATTCTCATTCAAAACATCTGAGCAGATGAGGGTTGTTTTCGTGTCAATGATTGTGCCCTCGCCCTAAAAATCTGGGTGAGGTCGAGAGCACCGTCTGTGTCGGCACAAAACTGACCTGATCATTTAATTCAGCCGCATAGGCGTCTGCGTAGACCTTGCCCCGAAACGTAACCCAGCGGACGGGAATAACAAATCTACCATCCTGAAGCCGAGAAACTTCGTTGACATAGTAGTGTTTCCCCGCCGCATTGTACATTGGGCTTAGAATATCTAAATCCATGGTTTTGCACCATTTTTGAGCGTGCCAGAATTCACGTATTATGCCGTCTTCAGGAATTTCTGGATAGACCCGAATGAGCTTTCGCGTCGCTGGGTTAGACCAGTCCTTCAGAGCATTCATAAAAGAGATCACATTTGCAAAGTTCACATAACTACCTGAGCGATGATAGTCCGTGGGTCGTTCATGAAAAATACATTGCCTTGGACTGATTTGCATGGAATGCTCGGGATGCCACATTCGGAACGGAGATCCTTCTGAACTTTCCGCAGGCGATCGAAGGATGGAACATCCTTGCATCTGGCTTCCTTCAGAACCCACAAGATTGCGCGCATCAACGAGCTCGAAACTCGGAGCCGAGGGAGATTGTCCAAGGTGTCAAGGAGGAACATCTAATGGAGAGCGATTTAGAAAAATGAGCTATGTTCACACTGCGATGAGTTTGTCATACCATTTTATTTGGATATGGATACCACTCGGAATCCCGCGGCCGTGCAGCAACATTCGGGGCAGTTGTCGCATTTTCAAGAATTTCATCGGGTTCTGGATCCAACAGACCTGAGGGAGAAAACGATTCAGCATCCTGTCCAGGAGATGCCGATGCAACGACGTGGAGGAGGAACCAAGAACAAAACGCGTGGCGCAAACATGTCAAACGCCATGGTCATGTGATCGAAACGAACCATCCACTCCCCCACACAACTCACCTGCGTCGCGCATTATCTCTCCAAGATAGTCGTCTTCGAGGTCCTCCTCAAGTACCACTGCAGGATCCCCAAATCCCAACTTCCTTGCCGTTGCATCGGGGTTCCACAAGCCAAAGCACTTCGCTTCTTCGCGCAGCTGCTCAAATCTTGCCTTTGGATCCTCAATGTTATCCCCAGCACTAAAATCGGCCCCATTCTCCATATAGTCTGCCCACATCTCTGCCTCTGCTTCGGGGACAACTCTCGAAGATGCAGCCGCAAGCGGGCCAAGTGCCCGGTGTGGCGTACAGTGCGCATCTCGCAGTGCACCCGCGGCGGAATCCGCCTCTCTCTCCTGCTCTAGCCTCTCTACTCTTTTCTGTTGAAGTGTGGGACTTCCAGCATTCTCATTTGTCTTGTTGTGTTTCATGGACACTTAGTTTAGACATGTGAAACACCAGTATCCTGATGGATCTGATGGTTTCCAAGGTGTCTGATTGTAGTATCCATCAGTATCCTGATGGACCTGATGGTTTCCATGGTGTCTGATTGTTGCTGTGCATTGTGACAGGCACAGCCTCGAGGCTGTGCATGCCATTGTGTATATAAGTAGCCTAGTGTAGAGCCTGAGTCCCCAGTTTCTCACTGTTGACTCAGGTTAGTTGTCTTGTCTCTCTTTTCGATCAGAGTTTCTCACTGTTGACTCAGACCACTGTGCTTGCCTGATTCTAACATTTTCTGGGCCTCCTCTGCCAACTCCAGGGCTTGTGAATGTGCGTGACTACTCAAGTGCGTAGTCTCTGCCGTCCGGATTGCAATCCATGTGTAGCGCTCGACTGGTGCTCCCGCTGTACATACCTTGCACTGCACTTTTGTCCGGTCTTCACTGTATTTGAAGACTGCATTTTCCCCCAAGCGCACTTCAGCGTCTCTCCAGCTCAAGGTCAACAGACAAACCTACCTCGTTCGTCGAGTTGTTTTCCACTTCCCTTCGGCGGCATTGGTCAAGAGTCGGGTGAAGATTTACCCGATCCTCAATTGGGCCCTCGATCTGTCGCAAGCCCGCTGCAAATCACATTTACTTTGCGTCTATTCGACGGCCAGCGCAGCATTTGTTGTCCTTTTATTATTATTAGAGTCTATTTGACTGACTGCCCGCGCCCATTTGTCCCCTCGCAACTACCGCACCCGAACCAAAATTTCCCGAACAGGAAGCTGCAAAAAGCTATAACTTGGCTGCGGACATGGACTCTCCCCCATCTCTCTTCTATCGCAATGTCTTCCCGTGCCAGCACTACCTTTGACGACGACGACGACGACTTCCTCTCCATGCAGGAAGCCATGGCCCAGAGCTCCCCTGTTGCACCTGCCACCAAGCGTGCACATAGCACCATGGAACACGACAATAGCGGCGATGAGGCTTCGGACAACGAGCGCAGGACTGCCCCGGCACCTTCTTCAGCCCCCGTGAACCAGAACCTCGTCGTGACCGTTCAGCGCTACGCAGAGAAGAAGCACCTGCGCGTCGATCAAGTCGCTGAAGCGGGCCTCTTCCTCAAGGTGAGTCGTCCATGCAATCATATTTCATCGACCTCACTTCTCTTGGTGGCCAAGGACCCTGCTTCTGTCCAAAACACCAAGCTCCTCGTCAATATGCTCGCTCTCGGGAACCAGCTAAAAAAGCTGGACGACTCCAAACCCTCTTTCGAGGTTTCGGCGGATCTCATCGTAAGTACTGGCGAGCTTTTCGGTGTTCAAGCTGACATGATACTGCACACAGATGAACATCCGCAAGTACGCTCCGGCCATCCTCTTGTCCGGCAAGATCAATGTTTACAAAGGGGACACCACGACAAACATTCTCATGGTACGTCGCACGACTCGCGTCTTTCCCCATCATTGTTTCAGCTTCTCAATCATTTTAAGTCTATCCTCAAGAAGTATCGCTTTGACTTCGACATTCCCTCCGGCATAGAGAACATTCCGGCGGACTGGGCAAAGCTTGTCACCGAGGTACAGGATGCCTTGACTCAGAGGCGCTCGACGATGAAGAAAGCGGTAAGTGCACATTGTTTGATTGGGCATTTTGCTTTATAACACCTCTCGAGATTGACGCGAGCCTCAAGGCGAACAAGAACGACAAATCCTTCGCCCCGAACGCCGATCATCAAAACATCTTTCAACTCGCCGAGGCCATTGTCAAGAAGACCCAGTGCTCTGTCAGCATCGTCCTCTGCGCGCGTGTTGCTCTGATGGTTCGTTCTTCCTTCGTTTCCGTGTTCATCAAAGTTCTCAATGTCCTTCCAGCGCAAAGTCTATCTCAAGTATCCTGGCACCAATTTTTGGGATAAATTGGACCTCCGCCTCGCCAAAATTCGCAAGGAGGCCGACGGCGACCCGAAGAAGATTACAAAGTACGTGGTTCACACTCCGTTGATTTACTTGACTGACAATGCTATCCAGAGCATTCCGCCATATCCTGGAGGAGGACCAGAAGCTGCATGGGAAGAACGACGTCGTCCTCGATGAGACGGCCGTCGATGAATTCCAGCAGGGTGTCGACGACTTGATCGACATCGGGGTCATCGATGCGGCGACCTCCGTCCAAGCCGACAACTCGTAGATGATGTAGCCTGCCATAGATTCCTTGTAGAATGCGAAGCTTATGAATTACTCTTTTGAAATGTGCGAGCGCGGGCAATCTGGGAACCAATTAATTTTATTAAATTGTACACCTGCTAGGGCAGCTGAGTACGACCTCCCCTCCGCAGCTGGCTCCCAGCTTGACCTGGCTCCACAGTGAGGCCATATGATATCTAAGCCGAAACCAGTCTGAATAACGGCTGGCCGCCAGTTTCCTGCGCCATCTGATACACATGTCGCCTCCAGGTCTCCGCCACGTTTTTGCAAAATGGCGGTGGAGGCTGGAAAACTGGATTAAGGCCCTTTAGACCCTACCTACGGAATCTTACATAAGCAAAAGGTCACGTGCAGAATCCAAACGCTGTGCATGTTGCCCCATTTTCGCTCCATTTCATTAGTGTACTGCTCATTCCAAAGGAGAACGTAGACTTAAATTACATATAATACACCACTTTCATATGAAGTGGCAAAAAATCCGTTGTTTGGCTGAAATCAATGACATCATGATCTGTTAGATCTAGCGCCCAGCTGCCTTGCCGGCCGTAAGGCATATCGAACCTTCAGCATCCTCTGTTCAAGGGTTTTGGCAGGAGATTTATCCCCGAAAAAATCCTTTTTTCTCCTAAAACTCATTTTTGGAGGTTTGTCCAAAAAGTGGAATAAGGTTTCCGGGACCCACCCTACTCTATGTCTCGGCATCTTCCGGTGAGCACCCTTGCCCAGCTCTCACGGATCCCTCTGCAGATGAAGAAGAGCTATACGCTATTGACAACCCCGACTTGTTCCCGGACCAAGATGAAGATGATGACGGCGGGGATGACGCGGATAGTACCGACAATGAGGGCGTGCCGAACACGATCACGTGTCTTGGCGGAAAAACTCAGATCCGACGCCCATCGGTACATGTTGCACCGCGACTTGCTTTCCTTCATCTTTGCCAGCCCGTCGCTTTATCCTTTGTTATTCTTATTTCCAAATATGTAGTGATTCATCTTGTCTGCAACAAAACTGAGAGGTTCGCAACTGACTTGAGAGATTTTATTTAGTAACTTGCGCCATGAGATCTTCCTCATGGCAGTGGAACTGCCATAGAAATTATTCGTCACAGGAAAACTAGGACATTATAGCCTATGGCCCATGTGACAGAGAAAAGTAATGTTGGCTCAGCTGATCCACCCGGCCTGCACAAAGCACGATATCTTAGTCTACAGCGGCTAACCGGCTAACCGGCTAGCAATCGTCCTGCCCGTCCGATGATCGCCCGCTCGTCACCGATGCATCGTGCTCGATCGCGGGGGAGCATGAAATAAAGGTGCAATCCCCAGAACCCTCGAATCAGCACCGAAATGTCCACCTACTCTGTTAATGATTATCTCCTCGATCGAACCAATATTCGGGATACGATGTCAGTCCCACTTTCCCACTCGAATGGTTTGCCTCAAATTAGCACTGGTATTATCGAATGATTCTAACTTTATCAGACCTGGTATGTCGACCGACGGGATTGAGAGGTGTTGAGTTCCGTGTTTGCCGACAAGCTTGTCATGGATTACAGTAAGTTCTATTATTTCAGGGCTGTTGCACAAGACCTCTGATCATTCCGCGGGTATCAAATAGCTAGTTTATTCGGTGGAGAGCCTATCCGTGAGTGCATCTTCGTACATTCATTGCATCCTTACATAAAAGATATTGCACCTTAACTTATCATGGTTTTTCTTTTGGTTGAGCGGAGGTCCGTATCGCTTTGATCATTGCTCGGACGGCTCTACTGACAGCCCTGTAGCGCAACTGGCTTTATTGGATTGCCGGCCGCAAAAGCTTTAGTCAGAGCTGGACATACTGTCTATGGTTTCGTTCGTGACCAAGCCAAAGCCAAATTTCTGGCTGCAGGAGAAAGTCCGTATCTTCTCTCTCCCGTACTAATGCGAAATGATGATCCTGATGATCTCCAAATTATTCCCGTTATTGGAGATCTTGACTCAGACGTGTGGACGAAGCTCATGCCTACTTTGGACGTGATCATCGAGGCTATCGGTGGGGGCGAGGTCAAAGATCTGTCGGCCACCGCGTTCGAGCGCACCACCAAAGCCGTCCAGGAGATGCGCCCCAAAGGCGCGCCCCTGCTCTCCCACATTTATACTCCCGGGACGTGGGTCCACGGCGACAGCAGGAAGGATACCGTCATAGATACCACGCCCATTTACCGTCCTGTCGAGCTGGTGACTTGGCGCCCGGCCATGGAGCAAGCCGCTGCTTGCAGCCCACAGATCAATGGGATTGTTATTCACCCGGCACTTCTTTACGGCCGCTCCGCGTCAATTCTCGCGATGCTATTTAAATCAGCATCCCAGGGTTAAGTGACCTAGCCCGGCACACTAGGAGGACGCTATGCGGTAATCCACGCCGACGACTTGGCTGACTTGTATGTCCGCGCGGCGGAGAAAGCCTCCTTGATCGGCGGGAAGATTTTCGATGCTGCGAATCCCAACAAGGAGGCCTCGAGAATTATCACGCTGCTTGGCTTGCCTCGACGTGAATCGCGCCAGGTCGAGTTCAATCGCAAAAGGGAATCCTAATTGTAGCAGCCGGCGTTGCGAATCGATTGAACCATATGTTTCTATCAAAAGACTTGAAGTTCTTTGGCTTGTTCTCTAAGGGAAATCGTGGTCAGAGCTGCCTCAAAAAAATAAAGCACGCGCTTGAGATATTAACTTCTCCCCTCGCAGCGCCACTGGATATCGTACGAAATCAACTGGGGTTATATAATGACCTTTTCTACTCTGAGTAGGTTGGAGGGGGAGCGTCGCTCGGTGAAAGAACACTACTCGAGTCCTCAGAGAGAGTCTCGGCAGCCTGAGGATTAAGCCTCCGCACATCGATGCTCGGTGAAGTAGGGCCACTCGAGACACCTGAAATGGGCTCGAGAGGCTGGGGAGTAATCCTCCGCGCACCCATTTCTCTGGCAAGTTTATTGGACATTGGCGCCGCCTCTGACCACGGAGTGTTCTGGAGCCCCTGGGAAACCAGCGCAGTCGTAGACTGGCTAGCGGCGATTGGAGCATAACTAAAGCCAGAGCTGGAGAAGGCGTGTGCCGAGCTCGCGGGTGGCATCGGGACCGCTGTCATCGCCACTTTGGTCGAGTTAGTATTGGAGATCAGGTGGAAAAGGGCAACTCACGATCGGCTGATTGAACCCAGCGTTTGCGCCGACGAAGCATCAAGAGGGCAGCCAATATCAACCCAACCAGTAATAAACCACCAACAACACCTCCGATTATCGTTCCAATCGGCGTTGATTTTATGAAGATGGGGGATGAAGTCGAGGATGAATTGGACTGCGCCGATGAAAGATTAGATGTGGCGGCACCGGAGGAATGAGTCAATGTTGCTGTAGAGGTCGAAGATGTCGTGCTCGAGGATAGATTGGACGGGACATTAGACGCTGCGCCGGCTGAGGAGGGGTTGGAGGGGTTGGAAGGGCCAGAGATAGGGGTGGTTATAGAGGTGGTTGTGGCACTACTAGTACTACTAGTAGTCGAGGAAAATCCTGCGCCGGGATGAACAAGAAAGTAATCTACCCAAACCGGGTTGCCGTTTTCCGCCGTAACGACGAGGGTATGGCCGCCGTCGGATAGGTCGCCCGAGCTGAATATTAGGTTGTTCGTCGTCTGCAAGGACCCGGAGGGAGGAGAAAAGAGCATGGGTGGAGCCCCATCAAGAACGATGGACGCGCTTATCGGCTGTCCCGTTGCGCCGCCGTAATATAATACGGATGTCCCTGAGGGCTGGTTTCAACGATTCACTCACCCGCAAAAAAAAGCAGGAAAGGCACCGTCAAATTGCAAAGAAAACGAGTCGCCTGCAGCGCCAGTCCGTTGGGAGGTGTGCTGAAAGTCCTCGTCGCCCTCGAACTGGTGCCAGTCTGACGAGTATGTTATTCGCGAGTCTCGATCATCGATAAAGTATGAGTCGACTGCTGTAGAGGTCGTCTGGTACATCAAGTAGTCGATGGAGATGACCTCCAGCGGTTGTGCCTGAGTCTGGGTGATCAAAAGAGTGTGAGATCCACTGCTGAGTGCCGGCGACGTCCACAGCGGTTGGTGGTGTTGTGAAGCAGTGTTCGCAGGAGTATAGGTGCCCGCGGCGGAGCCATCGATGGAAAAAGACAAGCTGGCGAGAGGAGGGTTGACGACCGCGACCGACCCGTAGACGGTAATTGAAGTCCCTAACTTGTGGTTTAACATGGAATCACCCACGCAGACGTCTACGCACCCGTAAAGGTAAACGATGCTGTGGAATCCTGCGTCGCTGACCATCTCGTAGTGCCCTGAAACTCTGCGGGAGTTCCAGCGTTGTTCCAGCTCCCGGTGTAGCTAACAAGGGGGTCTCGCTCGTCAACGATGGCGGTATTGGTGGACATATCGCTCGCACGGCCGACGGGAATTGGGGGGTTGGGGGAAGGAAAAGGAATGGGGGTCGGCGCTCAGCTCGTGGAGGGGTGCATCTATCAGAGAGATGGCTTCTGGATTCGCTGAGGATAGGAACGCGTGGGACAGTTTATTTTCTGCTATCAGGACATCATGATCCAGAGCGACAGCGTGCACTGCCAAGATCGGTCGACCGAAAAAACAGGTTATGAGTTGGTCTGGCACAAGTCTACGAGGTACCGCCGGAGGTGGTCGAGATATTGTCAACTAGTGGGCAATGGTCCTGAGCCCCCCCACCCGAGCGATATCCGTCCGGGGTCTCAGCGACGATCCAAATTTCTCACGTCAGGGATAATTCTTCTTATGATGGCCACAAGATGGCCACGGGAGGAACCCCAGGAAAAAGCCAAGGATTAGTCGATCTGAGTTTAAATCTCGCACGAGCACATCACGTTTTTGCTCTTTATATAGTTTTTCTTCTCAATCAGATTGCACCCCCGATCGAAGCTCTCTCGTTTATTCTTGATTGGTGGGCACTCGCCGAATTATGACCGCAAGTCGGAGTTACATCAGGAAAACCGAAACAGCTATGCAGCACTATACAGCACTGCATAGCACTGCATAGTGCCCCATAGCTACATCGGTTCTCCGGATGTAATGGGACCTGATACCGACAGGTGCTACATAGAATTTCTGCTTCAAGTTGCGAATCCAGCCCAGAGTAGCATTCGGGGTGCGGATTAAATCGAGGGGCTCTAACACATATTCTTCCTCCTATCAGAAGTGCCAGAACCACCTCTCTCTCGGAGTCTCTCCCACACAAAAGAATACGTAGTTTTGCAGCATGGTTGGCAGCGTTTGCAGCGGATGGAACATAAGCCGGCTATTTTAAGTTCGACCGGGCTTCCCACGTCATGTTCGAAGTCATTTGGAAACGACATCAAGGCACGATATCATCATTGTGTATCTGCCTCGCTCTCAAACGCTCAACTAGAGTTGGAACCAGTGATTTAGGCGGATGTTGCATGTTTCGTGCCCGTATATCACCAGGCCGACGTGCACCAACAAACGAAAATACAGGAGATTCCGACATTGATGGCAGGCATCAACGAACACGGATATTTCCTCGAAAAGCTTCAGGACCCCGGATACACAGACCGGGGGTAGGGATCACCACCTTACTGTACGCGGTCACGGACTGGGGCGTTGCGTTGCTTAAAAGCTTACAGGTCACGGTCACGATGAGGCCCGTTGCCTTGAAAATATCGTGACATCTGTGAACAAAGCTTGGAAAAAAATCTCAGCTAAGATACATCCATAAAATCCCCGGGATGCCCCAAATTGAGTTTATTGAGTCACAGAACTCCTCACAGAATGCCAATTTTATGGCCTAAAAAATATTCCTGGTTGCCATTTCTGGCAACGGTCCCGGTCACGGAGGCGGCAGTTGCCTGAAAAAGAGGCAACGGGGGTGTCACGGTGCCTTGGGGTATTGCTCCCCTACAAGTACGTACAGTAACCGTATACTGTACTTTTTCGTTCAATTCGACAGTCACGCGTCACGCCAGAAATATTTGACCCTGAAATTTTTTTTTTTCACGATTTATCGGATTTTCTGGCAGAAGTGGAAAGTCACCTGACTGTCGAATTGAACGAAATTGTAAATAAAGTAAATTACGTAATACGGTATACGACCCGTAACCGTCCCGTATGGGCCTCTGGCGCCTGTCATACGGGTGGGCACCGTATGAAGCCGTATGAATACGGCCTTATAGGGCATACATATGGCCCGTAAGGTGTTCGACAAATCAGGGCGAAAATTACTATATATGGAAGTCCGGCGGGACCGGAAAATTTTGCGACTTTTGCCTATTTGGGCCTCAAAAAAACTCTCCATGACCCGTCTGCGGTCGAAATAGGGCAGTATTCTATGTATCTGCCAGATTCGGCACTGCCATCAGCAAGTCCCAAATCGGTGTGCAACTCGACTTGACTTTGACTCGGTGCCTGAACCGATGTCTAAATCAGATTCAGCTCACTCTGACGGCAACACTAACACCCCCCCAACAAAGCTGCAACACTCATCGTCTAAGCCATTCATTCATCAAGTATCCAATTTGGAACGCTTCAAGCAGGGCGCTGTTACAGTCACCGAAGCCCGTGTGGAGCGGCTTCGTGATGTGCCCGTTATACCTTATAAGTAGAGATGCGGGGGATCTGAGGCTCTGCGCCATCGTTCTATCATGTCCCAATTTGAGTTGCTGTGAGTCTCGTCCGCTTAATTTCTAAAATCTTCCTCCTTGCTAACGGATGTTGTAGCACCGGCCCAATCGTAAAAACTTCGTTTCTGACCTTCCAGCACCAGAATTGATACTCTCTTCTTCAGCTCCTCGGGACCCAATTCAACTGGGCGTTGCTCGGGACCCTCACTTTACAAATTTGTGAGTTATTCTCTCTGCGGCTATGCTGCAGAACCACCGCTCAAAGTTCCAGACATGTTCCATGTTTCGTTTCCGAAGGAGAAGATCGCAATTAAGGCTCTCGGTAGTGCTCCCTTCCTTTCCCTGCCCCTCCAAATCGTAACATGAACATGCCTCCACAGTTTACTCGATATTCATCCTCGACCTGTTGCAAACGGCGCTGTCGAGTCATTTTGCATACGGAATGCTCGTGACGAATTGGGGAAACCCCGCGATATTGCCCAACCCCCCTTGGACGAATGCCGCCATTCCAGTTATCACCGGCTTAGGTATAACTGTGCCCATAATATACCAACTGACCCCCATACTGAAATTCATTGAGTTTCCGCGCCTGTCCAATTTTTTTTTGCGTGGTACGTCTGGCTCTCCTGCGATGTTACTCGACGCTAATTGGTCCAGGCGCATTTACGTACTCAAGAAGGACAGCCGCTACACCATCCCTGTGTGCAGCTTGATAATAGCGGTAGGTTTCCTTGGTCTGCACCACCTCGCCAGCTTAACACCAGCTCCCGTATCTCAGCTAGCACTGATACAAAGTGCCACCGCAATGGCAGGCGGCATTAAATTCGACATCGCAACCAAGCCAATCGTTAACGAGAGGATGATCTTGATTTTGGGCGAGGTAAAATTGGATCGCCACCACAGCCACAGAACGCGACGCTGAACGATTTACCTGCGGTCAGGTGTGGCTTATCACGTCTGTCGTCTGCGACGTCCTCATCGCGTCGTCGATGCTGATTATCGTGAGCGGGCGATCTCTGACATGCGGTCGACGGGAACTTACATACTGCTTCAGCTCTCGCAATACCGCCAAGCAACGCCGTGGAAGGAGACCGACCGGCTCATCACGAAGCTCACGTACCATACGATCGAGACGGGCGCGGTCACGGCTGTCGTCGCCATCGTCGATCTCGCGTTCTTCTTCGGGACACCTCCCGGGACGTACCTGGCGGGCATCCCGTACGTGGCGCCCGCACCGTCCATCGTCTGAGTCTCACCATCAAATGGATACTAGATCGTTCATGCTGGGCAAGATCTACTCGAACGTTATGATGGCGAACTTGAACGCGCGGACCAGGATGGACGGAGAACCCGTCGCGCACACAAGGGTGCTGAATAGCGGCGTGACAGAGCTGAGATTCATGCACACGGACGACGCTACGAGTCAGACTGCTGGAAAACCAGTCACTGATACACACCACATTTACTCGACAGGTAAAACGGCTGCTGAAACTTACGTTTAGCTGGCTTCATCGATGTATGAATATTTCGTTTTTGTGCAATGCAGGTCGGAGACTTGGCCTAGGCTTAGAATCGTTGTGTACATGATGTGCCGACGACAATAATTTAAATTCTGAACTTATCATCTCAGGGTCCACGAAATGCACCGAATTCATAGTGGGTTGCGGTGCAGTATCCTCCTTGCAGAAATGCCCACTACTAGTAGCACCTAAGCGAGCTCCGAATTCATTACGTAAGTGATCTCTTATGGTAAATTTTGCACACTAACCCTCACCTAGCCGATGTCGGCTATTCTTATCATTGGACCCCCTTGGGAGGGACGTTACTAATCAACTTCCATCGGTTATCGATCCAGCATTGCTCTAGCACAGTAATAGGTATATACTCACTGATAATTCACGTTCCTGACCCAAGAGAAGCGAGAAACAACGAGGAACCGATGAGGAGAGGTAAACGCGCCAGTGTTCGGAAATTGCCGAAAGATGACCCAGATCTACATAATTCGTCATTTTGGCATCTTTCCCGAAATATAATATATAGCCCTCTCTGTTGGCCACTTAAATTTCGCTGCTCATTGAAAGGTGAATATAAACACATTTATCTAGAGGACTGCCAATACAGAATGTGCATAACTAAAGTAACGGAGGAGGTATTCAAAGATCCATCCAACTTGACCCAGTACCAGGGAGGATATACAAGACGCGGTGCACACACCTAATTGAGAAGGGCAGCACTTTGTCTCAAACATGGCCCAGTGCTGTGTTTGATGTGCCAGAGTGCCACCCTTGATAATGCACGGCACTTGCTCTTTTGGGACAGGGCGGACTACGCGGCCAGGTAACCGTGCTGCGCTCTTCCTCCTTCCTCCCTACCACCACCATCCCACACATCCTGCAAGGCATTGACGATGCACTAGTGGATCCTTTCAGCGTGCGGTGACATCCAGGTGTAGCGGCCACAGCACACCGGTTTCGATTCAACATTGCTGAACCCCTCCAGGCTCTGTTAATGTGCAGCAGCGGCACATACAGCGCCCCAATTTTTCGTTGGATATTTTGCAGCCCTGGGAGCAGTGTCGATTGCGGCGCATCGGCGGAGCATAGGGATATTTGGTTGGGAATTCCGTTCGGCAGGACATAATCATAGTACTGGTGCACTGCCCTGTTTCTCTAGAACATTTGCCTCATTGCTCACATTGGGCCCTTGCATCGAGATGTTCTTCCATCTGTACCGCGAGGCGCAGCTCTACACCCGCCACGGTCCACCATTTTATCAAAGGTGCGGCACGCGCCAACCCTATGCTGCCAATGTTCACAGTGTGCAGAGGCACTTTGGAAAATTTTTGTTCGAGTTCTGGACCTGCAAACTAAATGCAATTTGAATATGGGGATTCACTGTAGTATACAGATTTCGATTAATTCGAATTATGTACAATGAATGAATATGACATTGACTTGGTTCAAATTTCATAGCCTGAATGACTTCAATTTTTTTTGAAATCTATGTGCCACACTTGATCCAAAGTACAGCACTTGTGCCGTGGATGGATAGGAAAAGTGCCACTGATGGGGCCCATGTGCCGTGTTTGATTGGGCGTGCCACCCTTCCCAATTGGGTGTGTGTGCCACGTTTCATCAATCCTGGGTACCAGGTCACATGCAGTATCATTGTCCCATTCCAATTCATTCAGAATCATATCACCAGTGACGGCTTTCAAGATCTCAAGCCTCACTGGCCCTGGTCCGGATTCAGAGGCCAATCGTTGAATACCCCAACATGCCCGTATCCTGGCTGGTGAGCAACTGCACATTTATTTCAGGGCATTTTAACTTGTCCTGAATCCTAACAGTTGTGCGGGTGCGGCTTTCTTGTCCACGCGAGCGCTGCCTCCGCTGCGCTGTCGAGTGTCAGTGACGTCCCCATATGCAGTGCATAGTCCCTCAAATATTGCCCACAATCTCCCTCTATCCACCCACCCACCCACCCCTCCTCTTCCTTATACTCCTACATGCCCACCTGCCACACACCTGCCCACCTCCCTCTTTCCCCTTGCACCCAGCTCACGGCAGGTGTGCTGGGCATGCTGGCTGCTCGGCGTCATTCATCCTCCACTTACTGTGCATGCCTTACCTGTGAAAAATCATTCGTCCATAATTTGCCTCACAATCAAGATAATAATAATCTAAGATATTCTGAGATAAGCACGACGCGAGGCACAAGAGGCTTGTGCTTATCAGAGGATAAGATAAGCTGGGCGTGAATCGGGGTAGAGCGCATCGCGAGTGTGACCATGTCACATCTCTTCGTCATCATGTACCACTACGCGCGATTCACGGGCTCTCTTTGTCGTACTCGTACTAGCTTTACCTTCTACTCGTACTCTACGACAACATGACAAATGGCATCGGACGCCCCCCCAGCGGCCCTCAGAACTCGAACCAGCCTCTGCCACCAATGGGAAAGACCCACTCGTCACAAGGAGTCATCACCGCACTCAGAGGTCTCCCATCTGTCCTGTGCCGCAAGAAGAACAAAGAAATCACGGGTAGGAATGCGGAGTGGCAGCTCAAGCACGCCAAGCACTTGGAGAAACCCGGCACCCTCTCCAACGCATCCAACAATGAGTCTCTCATCACGGTCTCGAGCGCAAACTCGGACGCATCCCCGGCATCGCGCATGCAGGGAATCATGTCCAAGCTCTCCCCTGACTCGGTCAAGGACCTTCTGTGGGCCTTCTTTGGTGGCAAAGACAAGCATGCGAGGGAGGACGACATGGACAATAGGAAGGCAGCAAAGAGGATTAGAGAGGGGATTGTGTTGCAGCCCAGTATGAGCCTTCTGATATCATTTCACTCCCTCCTCTCCAACCTGCGCGCGCTCGATGTTTACACACCCTTATCCCTCTTCACCTCCCCGAATCTGGAACTGATCACATCTTCTTCTGCGACACTTGCCACGAGAAAACTCAACTCGCCAGCTCCAGGCCAGAAGCAGCTGCTCGTGCTCGACACGGAGGCGTTCGAGCAGAAGTACCTCAGAGAGTTGGACCTTGACCGTGCGCAATGGGTAGAGGCCTCGAGGAACTACGTCTTGTTCATTGAGGAGGCGTCCGGTCTCGACTCCGCAGAGAGTGCGCGTTGGCACGCGCACTTCAGTCACTTCGAGCACGTCAAGAAGGCACAGGAGAACTACTGTGCCATTCTCGCCACCGACGTGTGTCTGCGTACCAAGCATATCTCTCTTCCTTTCCGCTTTGACCCTACCTTCTACATGCACAAGCTCGACCAGGTGGTGGGCGAGCTGCGTATGCAGCAGCTGGAGGAGTACTTGGGTGCCGCAACGTCTTCCCACCACGTCGGAGGTTGCAGAGGCACCTCAGGCGGGGGGAACAGCGGTGTGCATGGAGGTCGTGGTGGCAGCAGCAGCGGTCGCGGTGGCGGTCCCACCCCCTTTCAGCAGGGCAATGGTGGTGACGCGCTGGCCGCCGTCTGCCTTCTGTGCGCCAGGCACAGTCACTACTGGAACCATTGCACCACGACCCTCTTCGACGACAACACGACCCCCCTCTTCGGTGTCGGGTGAGGTGCCGACATCTGTGCGCTTCGATCTGGCCAGGCACTTTGTTGGGCTTAGAACACCAAGGGTGCGGGAGCCACCTGCACGCATGAGGCCGCCCTGTGCGCGCACCGCTGCACCTTCTGCGGCGGTGACCACCACGCTTTCAGCTGGTCGTGCCGTCGTAACCCACCCAACTAACGAGACTTGCCCCGCAGTATCTTTCTTGGAATCCCTTCCTTCCCTTGCACGCTCGCCCACTCACGACAAAATCTTGAACCGTATCACCACACCTTACAATGCGGGCACTCTCCAATCTTTCTTGATCAAATACGACCTTGTCAACTCCTACCCTTCGCTCATACATAGCTTACAGAACGGCTTCGCCATGGGTGACTTCCCGACTTTACGAGAAACCATTATCTTCAAAAACCACCCCTCCGCCGCCGACTACAGAGCTTTCATCAACGAGTACTTAGACGAGGAGGTCGCCACCCGATGCATGAGCAGCCCATTCTCTCAGGTCGAGACCGAGACGAAACTGAAGGGCCCTTTCCAGTGCTCCCCCATCATCATCTCCGTGCAGCTGCAAGGTCCAGACGAGCCCGACAAACTCTGCCTCTGCCGACATCTCTCCAAAGGCAATAAACTCCATCCATCCACCAACAACTACGTCGAGAAGGAGAAGTTCCCGACGAAATTTGGCACGGCCTCTGAAGTGGCAGAGATCGTGAGTAGTCTTCTTAGTCCCTTCGTTTTTTTGCGACCTTACTCTTACACGCGACCTTACCTTACATTCCTTCTTACCTTCCCCCTTCCTTTCCCTTCCCTCTTACCATCCGACCTTATCCGCCACCGCCTGCACGCATGACAGCCGCCTTCCTCTTTTTTCACGCTTATCCTTACACAACCACTTACCCACCCTTACTTTTTCAGATCGCGAACACGCCTCCGGGCGCTCAGGCGATGGTCTTAGATATAGCCAAATTCCATCGCACCTGTCTGATATGTCCCGGGGACAAGAGGTGGTTCGTCTTACAAGGTCCGAAAGGGTTTTACGTTGAGCACAACTGCCCTTTTGGATGCACCTCCTCCAGCAGCAATGTGGGTTCAATCGCCACCGCCATCGTCGACGTCTGGGAGCGCGAAGGCGTCAAACCGCAGAACCGCTACAAGGATGACCTCCTTCCCTTCTGCTTCCCCATCACCATTGTCTCTGACGCGCCCTCCGGGGCGATCTCTTACACATATGTGTACGACCGGGAGCAGGCACTGAGCCTCATCACGGACATCGGCACACCGTGGCACCTGCTCTCAAAGAAGGGACAAGATTTCAGCAACACGGTGTAGAAGAGGGTGTAGGTCGTTAGGTTGACCAGGAAGGGAAGGTCGGCAGTAGGTATAGGTCTATAGCCACCAAGTAAAATAATCACGATTTATCGCACAATGAGTACTCAGCTTTGGATCAACTTATGAGGCTTGAAGTCGTCCGCTTCTGGACCACGTTTACTTGATATCGCGTTCGCGGGACTGAGGGACTCGGGACAGTAGATGGTGGGGGGAAACAAGAGGGAAGGCCCCTCTCCGTCGCATTGACAGCACATTTAACTACGATCGGGATGGCCGCATGCGTACTCTCGCATCGCCAGAGCCCAAACACGCCAAGGAAATCGATACAAATAGATAGTAACTAAGAGTCCAATGAGGGAAAACCTCGAGCCAAATCACACCTTCAACTCCAACCAACCGGGATATGCGCAAAGACAGAATAGGGAGACGTGTTGGGCCCGAACAACGTTGCCGCGGGGTGGCCCAAACCCTCAGGCGTGTCAATCCCCGGCGCATTCCGAGTTGGCCGAGCTCTCCGGATATGAAGTCGCCGTTGGCAGGTACAACTGGTAATATGAGTCTGTGGATCGGAATAATTGGGAATTGGTTCGAAATGGGATAGAGAATGATGAGAGGGGGAGTAGGAAATATGTGACGCGCCGTCCTGTCCTTCAACGCGGGTATAACGCGGTTGCGCGCTCGAATTAAAATCGAACACGCGATCACATGATCCTTTGATGCGTGTGTGCAAGCGCGCGCGGCGTGGTTATTGAGCGAGGGTAGGGATTGGAAATGTAAATCTGGACGATAGGGAAT
The DNA here is from genome assembly GCA_029204085.1 of Mycena sp. CBHHK59/15. NCBI lineage: Eukaryota > Fungi > Basidiomycota > Agaricomycetes > Agaricales > Mycenaceae > Mycena > Mycena sp. CBHHK59/15. Next base: position 65,166 of record JARGXW010000020.1, read on the forward strand.
GATGAAAGGAATAAAGTGGTTCAGTGTTTTCAAGGGTGGAGGATAGAGATGAGTGGCTGATAACGCCCGAGTGGAATACAGTGGATATGGGGTGGTGTGCTATAAGCGGTGAGCGTGCCTATTGGCACTTCCACAGAGGGGGGTACTTTGAATTTCGCCCTCGGAATTCCGCATTAATGGTGAAAGAAGTCGCAAACAAAACGGAGTGGGGAAGGATAGGAAAATGGGGAGACTCAGCTCAAGGGTCGGAAAAGCTCTCATTTGACAGCGCCCGCAGGATGATGTTGCGGCCTTCTCGGATACGGTAGCTGAGTGCCTCGCTGCGTTTCAGCGCGTTGAGGTACCAGAACTTGCCGCTACGACGATGGACTTCCCAAAGGATCTGTCCCGCAAATGCGCTGCCGAGGTAAACCCAGCTGCATGCGGTGGCAACGTTTCTCCAGAAGTGCTCCTCAAAGGTGTGGCTCTGAGCCTGGACGACACATTTGCTGCGACGCTCTCGCAATTCCGTGTATAGCTTGTCGAAAATGTAAGTCTCGGAGATGTAGAATCTACTCACCATACGCTTGAAGTTCTCCTCATTCATAGGATCGTTCACGACGCCGCCTGAGATGCGCGGAGGATAGCGGGCTGGGATCGTGCCGTGGCGCAAACAGTCTACGATCTCGGACTTGTGCAAGGCGCGGTCACAGCGGTACACCGTCTGAACCACCGGGAAAGATAACCACTCACCTTCACACTTGTAATATTCCACATGTTCGTAGCAATATGGGAGGGCGAGATCGTGGCGGAACCAGGAGGCGTTTCTCTTGGGATCGAGGTAGTCATCGTCCTCGCCTACGCTCGGGAGCATATCGGCTGGGAAACCCAGGAGCAAGTCGTTTGGATCATTGAATCCACGTTTAGTGACGTTTGTGGCCTCGCGGTTCCGAGAAGGGATGGTGAATTGAGAGGAGAACGCCATGGTGGTAGAAAGAAAGGAAGCGAGGGATAGGAGTCGGATTATATGTGGAAAGGATAGGAGAGCGGAATAAAGATGAGGGGTATCGGGATTCGATCAGGGCGAGTGCGGATATAATCGAGACAGGGAATGGAGTGAGGGGTATCGGGATTCGGTCAGGGGGAGTGCGGGTACAATCGAGACAGGGAATGGATGGATATAATCGAGACAGGGAATGGATGGAAGTGAACGGGCATGATTGAGGACTCATCGGCGTTATTCAAAGGAACACTTGTAAGGCGAGATCGAGGCGGTATTCGGTGTTAGACGCGGTCGCAGGTGGTGCTGGTAAGTTCGTGCGTAAAGTCTGGTTCTTGGGGCGAAAGTAGAACAATCGGAGCCGGCGAATATTGATGTGAACCTTGAGAATTGCGCCACTGAGTTCGCGCAAGATGAATGAATCTCTGTCGCGCTTCTGGTGAATGATATAAGGTCCAGAATAAGTCCACTTCTCTTTATGGCCCTTCGTTTCATCTAACCGAGACTCCCGTAACCATACATACATCCCCACCTCATAATCCGCAAAATCAAACTGGTAATGTAGTCTCTTGTGAAGGTCGTCGATAGCTCGCTGCCGAGTTTCGCGTAGTTTGGCATTCGACTCTTTGAGTTTGACATCGCGCCGGCTGATCTGTAGAGCGCGTATGGCAAGTAGATCTTCGTGAGTCACTTCCCCATATCGGACGCATGTATGCATTTTGCAACTTCCTTCCCTACCTCTGGTGCGTGTGCCATATACATACAGTACTGGCGAGACGAGCGCTCTCCACGAGCGCCCCGCCGAAATTCAATTGGCATTATTTATTCCTACCTTCGCGTCCAGACTGCGCTCCGTTACGACGGCCGACTGTGCCTACTTATGGCGGCCGAGATTGCTACGACGGCCCCTCGCCTCGCTATCCCCGCCGAAGCATAATGACGGGAACTTATTACTGCAGATACAGCTCGGCACCGTGCTGGCTCATGCCCCGCGTACTCGACAGCCCTCGCCGTCATCTACTGCATCCGAACGATGTCTGTGCACTTTTGGGTCCACGTCGCTGGGACGTGCGCATCCGGTGCACGTGCACGACTGCTTTCAATTTCAAAATTGCACCGAAGATCTAGGCATCTAGCCGTTCGTCGGCGCGTCTGGTCCGCATAAATTGCTATCTTTCTTTTTTTGCTGCACCAAGGCCTCGATCTCTTGGGTGCCGCAGCTAGAACTGCACTCGGTGATACCTCTGTTCAAACAATGAATCAATTCAGCGCGCGTTTTGCGGGACTCAGCTGCGGATGACATGCACGTAACGGGGTGCACTCGATTCGGGATCCTGCCATTCCCCCGGGATTTGGTACGCGCGTGGAATCACCTCTCTTTCCGAGATTTGAATTTTAAACGCAGACGCACACTATCGAATGGGCTTGACTACACGACGCAACTATCAATTAGACAACCGATTGGGGTAAGGTACTACTTTCCAGTCGGTCGAGATCTCAACAGAAACTTTGACCGACTAGATTTCGATACGCTTCCGGATGATTCTGGTCTACTGCCCTATTTTTTGTCCTGAGTTCTGATTCACGCAGGTGGTCATGGGTAGCAAGAAGTACCTGTGGGCGGGACCTGGCTGCATCCGTCGTTCGCCGGGATTCACCTCCGATAGAGCCGTTTCGTGGGCTGTACTGTAGATTCGGATCCCATTCACCCTCGTATCATCTCACAGGAATCCGAGATAAATCTTGACGTACACTGTTACATGGGACACAGCCGCCAGGCTGCGCCGATTTCCCGGCTTGTGACCGTCCCGCAGGATTTCAACCCCTGCGGATATATGTTGTCAATATTCCTTCCACCTGAGCAGGCTTACAGATGCGACTGAAAGCCGACACGGTTCACGGCGCACCATGACTGCTGCTATGAATAAGGTGACGTTTGGCAGTCGATCGGGTCCGACTCCCCGTGTCCACCTGCTCTGGAATCTAAATGGGGCCCTTTTTGCCCGGAGGAGTTTGAAGTAATGACTGTTGCCCGGCATGCCACAGCCAGAATAAATTGTTTACGGTGTGTTTGTCAGTTTGTCGGCGCCGTAGCGACATGAACCCCTTTTATAGTTCAACATTTGTCTGACAACTTTGACCAGATTCAAGTGGATTGGAGACGGAAATGGTGGCGAAAGCAATGGGAGTTTTTAATGTCTCCTGTGTATCCCACAGCAATCAATCGTTCCATGTCATTCAAAGTATGCATTTATCCAAAACTATGCTATGTCTATCGCAGTGCAATGCCCTCCCAAAGGCTTTCAAGCAAAACTGCTCGAAATTGTTCCTCTAGTGTATCAATCTTCTTATCCCAGTCTTTCCGGTGTTCTTCCCAATACACTCCCTCCCACTTCCCTGCTTCCTTCGGCCATCCATCTTTCAGCTCACCATTGACCCAGGCTCCCAATCCCTCGAGGATTTTGGTGGCTACATTCAATGCTGTGTTCAAGTCCTGAGGCATGGGAGGGTCCCAATCAGTCGCCGGTTTCCGTGCATTTTGAGTGGCGTGAGCAACTGCTTCTGCTAGAAGAGGCATTTTGCTCTTCCTGAACTCATTTGAAGGGTTCTGCAGTGTACAGTCACCTCTGTCTTAACCCATACCCCTCGGTCACACGAAAAGGTATAGGGTACTGCAGAGTTATGGATTTTCCCTGCCAAAAGTTGGCAAAAATCTCTGAAAACAGTATGGCTTACTGCAGAGTATGGGTTATGGCAGGTATGGGTTAAGACAGAGGCGACTGTAGTGTAGAATAAATGTCGTGCAGCTGGATACATGTATATTGATACAAAACACAATATTGCAGACGATGGCGGGATGAATCACAATAGTACAGGCGGAGGGCCTCGCTATAAGGACTCTTGCTGCTTCACGCCCCTGAAATTGCTCGTCAATTGCGCTGAGGTGACAGATGGAGAATACTCACAGAAGCAGCACATGCTGCCCCCCGGCGCTCGCTGCGGTAACCCGATGCGCCTTCAAAGCCGTATTCGCGATCCTCGTGGGCGTCTTCGCGTTCGAAACGTTCCCGAGACCCAGCTGGCTCGCGTTGCCCTCTCCCCAAGAATACAGGAACCCGTTCTCGTCGACAGCGAGGGTGTAGCGCTCGCCCACGCTTATGTGCGCTATCATTGTGGAGGAGACGCCGTCTGCGTATGGGGGCAGTTCTGGCTCGGGGTCGCTCGGCGTGGGCGGGGCGGAAAGGCAACGCGCACGGGCTCGTGCACCAGGAAGTCGTCGCGCCTCGGCAGCTCGTCGGGCGGCAGGTAGGGGTCTGTGGCGTCGACGTCTGCATCGTGATCTAAGACTCTAGCGCGCTCTGCTGCGCGCTGTGCCGCGAGTTGTTCCGCGGCGTCGACCTCTGCGTTGTGCTCCAAGACTCTAGGGTGGTCTGCGGCGAGTCCCAGCCGGTCCGAGCCGTAGCGCCCGCAGGCCCAGACCTCGCCGTTGTCGAATAGGAAGTGTGTGTGGTGCTCGCCACCGGCGATCTCGATGACGCGCGCACCGCCGTGCTGCTCGGGATGCAGCGCGTCGACCGCTGTAGGCTTCTTGATCTGCGGCTCCGCGTTGTCGACGCCGGTCTGGCGCATCTGGTTCAGGCCCCACGCGAACACCGCACCGTCCTTGTCCACCGCGAAGGAGTTGTGGCTCCCGGCGAAGACCGCGACGATGGAGCGCAGCGGCAGAGCCTCGGGATTCAGCCCGTTCTCTTTCCGCCGCTCCAGGATTCGGCGTCCGAGCTGGAAGTTCGCGCCGTTGCCCCAGGCGTACACGGTTCCGTCACAGGTGAGAGCGAGGGCGTGGTCTTCCCCGCAGGCGGCGTCGCAGATGAGCTTCTTGTTGAACGCAGGGAGGGCTGTCGGTTCCATAACTTTATCCTTGTGGCCCATGAATCCCAGCAGGCCATCCGACTGTAGAACGGATCAGCGCGGCAAAAACAGCAATGAAATTTCGCCTCACATTAAACGTTCCCCAGGCACGAAGCTCCCCCGTCTCACTAATTGCAATACTCAGATTATCGGATGCAGCAACGGCCGTGGCGCGAAACCCTTCAAGGCCCGACACGAGCTCTGGAAGATTCTCTGGCTTTCCCTCCGGAGGTTTCGTCAGCCGTCCCAGGGCGAGCGAGTCGTTGAGGCCAAAAGACCATATCTAACGCGGTCTCGAATTAATAGTACAAACCAGACACAAATCACGTACTTTGCCATTCGAGTCGAGAATGAGAGAGTGCATGCCACCGGCGGCGACTTTCTCTAATCCACTGGGACCCATGATGCCCGATGTAACAAGTTGGAGGACCGAAGGATGCACGCGTGGACGCATTACTTCTTTCTCCTGGTCGTCGCCGAGTCCAAGCTGGCCAGCATTCACCGCGCCATTCACGAGGAGAACGCGTTTTTCGGACGATTGGGAAGGCCCAGGTATTGAATTCAGAGGAGCCACCGCCTGAAGACGGGCGCGTTTTCCGGATCGAGGCTGGGTGACCGTGTCATCGGCAACTTTTCGTTTCCTCGCTGGAAAGTGTCAGTGCCGACTGGAAATCTTGAGCTGAATTCCAAACTTGTTTTCTGGGTGGACGCCGTTTTCTTTGGCATCGCTGTATGGTATAGCAGAGGGTGGAGTCTTCGAAGCGGAGAGGCTGGCGGTCCATTGACGGAGGCACTGCCCATGATCATTACGGGATGAGGCGCTTAGCGCTTATCTAGTCTTGGCTCCTACGCCGCACAGGAATGCCGACAAAAGTAACAGCTCTCACCAGCAGAGTCTCTCAAGCCTCACTGGCCACGGTCCGAGTCTGACTACCGTAGATCAATGCATACCAGCTAACGCCAGTAGCGAGGTACCCTTACTCTCGTCCGATTCTATCTTACCGCTGTGGGCTCCTGGCTAGGATGCATTAATATTGCGATAGCAACACTCGTAGTGCATCAGGCTTTTAACAACTTACTTGCCGGCACTTGTACACGCTTGTACAAGCTTGTACAAGCCCAAAAAGCCGACAAGCTGACAAGTCAACAAGCTATGTCAAAAATCTGACAAGCAACTCGCCGCAAGCCAGAAAAGTTAGACAAGCCCACAAGAGGCACAAGGAATATGCAGTATTTCAATATATTGAGCTACATATAATAATGTGGGGCATAAAAAGGCCCGGATGATGGTGGAATATAGTAGGAAAGGCACGAAAAAAGAAGGGTCGAGCCGGGCAGGGCGGGGAACTTAAAAAAGGAAGAGATAACGACAGGTGATCTGCAATGCAGCCATAGGTAGGGAGTGTGGGATGCGACTAATAGATCCAAACCCGACCGGGGGTAGACGCGGCGGTGCAAGGCGCGGTAAAACAGATTGGAAATTGTGATGGTCTGTGGCACGCGGTCGCGGCGGCGTGACGCCGCTCACGGTCGAGTCGAGGGGCGCGGGCACTAGGCTGCGCGACGCACTGAGCCCTAGGTAGTGCAGCTACACGCGTACGTCGGCGGCGACGGGCTGGGCAGCGACATTGAGGAGTGAGGGCATCGGAGAGGCGTGCTGCGATTGAGAAATTGGAAGCAATAGGGCGGAAAATCTTGAGAGCTTGGAAAAAATGAGGCGAAAGGGCCGACGGATTTGCGAGACACCTGTATGGGTAGCTGGAGAACTGGCCTATGGTCAGCCGAGGCAAAGGGCCCCAGAGACACGGATTGAGGCGGGAGGCAAGTGGAGAAAATGGGGGGAAAAGGAAAGAGGCGACCAACCATTTGATGCAAGTCACGCCATCCGTTGCCATCTGTCAACAATCGGCATCGTGATGGGCGGAGTTTGAAAGACTTGTCCATATTTCCCCACCCGCTAACACGCCCAATTGCTTTTTTTCTTTTTGTGATTGCTGTTTTCCGCGGATTCAGGGAGGAAGACTGAGATGCAAGTGAGATGCAAGTTATTCGCAAGATTTTGTTTCAAAAAGAAAGGCATCAACTCAGACTCGTCAGTCTTGCTTGTTCGGCTTGTGGGTCTTTTCTGTCTGATGAGCTTGTGCACAAGCAAAACGGGCTAAAAAAGCTGTAAAAGCCCCAAAAGGAAATTGCACTATTACTGATGTGGGGCTGCTGTATCTCCGCGAGCAGCGTGGTCGGTGTCGTCTGGGGCGCTGAGCCTCAGCGGCGTCTTTGTGTGCAGTCCGTAGTGCGTCGAATATCGTCCTGTGTGTGCGCTGATGGCGAGACGTGCAACCTGTCTCGCAGTCGCCCAGGCGGCCGTCAACCGCCTCTACGTGACGTGCGTCTGTTCTTATCGGGATCTCCCTCGGTCCACCCATATCCACTGCACACGTCCACCAGCCACACCCGCCCACCTTCCTCCTTCCGACGTCAGCTTCTGCCCCCACCCTCCAAAACTACACTACCACCTTCGTGTCGTGGCTCACTGCGTGCCCGGACGTGGCCGCCGAGCAGTTCTGTGCCTCCGCGAGCACAGCGATGTCCACCTCCGCCTCCTCGCGCTCGGGGTGCCAGCAAGCTCGAGTAGTTATGCCATCGCGACGCCGGTGGCGCGGTGGCCGACCCGCTCGCGGTGGTGTGCTGGTCGTGCCGGCTGCTCGGCGTCGTGCACCTCTGCCTCATGCTTGGCGTCATGGTGGGTCCCGAGCTCGGTGACGTCGCTGACAGCCCCAGCACGCAGCAGCAGTGCCACGCTGCCGGGTGGCGCGCCAGTGTCTGACCGGCACGGCGCTCGCAGCAGGCGTGCTGGTTGTTGCATTGGTGGGGCAGGAGCCTCCGCCCGACATATGCGATCTCACTGTCTTGTCCCGACATTGATCCCCCATCCACGCACCGGACATTGCTTAATCTACCATTCATCCGCAAGTCCATTCTCCACTTGCCGTGCATGCCTTACCTTAGAAAAATCATTCATCCATAATTTGCCTTACTATCAAGATATTTGACGTTGTACGTATCATAGAGTTGCATGTGAGCACATATAATCAGTTGCCAGCGTGTACTTTCTGCGTCGATCCGAAAATTTGTCTTCGATGTAGGTGCTTCCCCTGGAATTTCAGTGGACTCGTCGCGAACCTTCAGTTGCCGGACTGCCCCGCGCTCAAAGGTTGGTATTACACAATGCTTCTTGGTGTTTGGGTCAGTCAGAGTTATTATCTGAGAACCATCAGTACCATTTTGAATGGTACTTCTGGTAAGAACCTCAAATGGACATCCGAGCAGTACCTTGTAGGCAGGGCTTTTAATAATATGCACTTGTAAGTGCAGTGTTATTTCACCAAACCTAAATGGTACATTCTTGGCCAAGCCTACAGATCTTTCTACTTGACCATTTGCACTCTGCATATAAATGCAAATGTCGGGGTCCCAAGTGAGGCCTAATGACACAGCCATGGCTTGTGCCATAGATACAATTTGAGAACCCCCATCATTTATCGATTCTTCTTCTCCTTGTCCATTTATCAGCAGATATAAGACCCGCCAGAGCTGCAGAGTCCCGGGCAATCAGCATGGTATCCTTGTAAGAGACAAAGACCTGTTTAGGCGCAGTTCCCGTGGATAGACGATTCAAGTATTGCAACACTGGGTCGTCTACTATCAGTGCTCACCGAGGAACCAAACCATCCTGTGTTGAGAATGATACGAGTAGGTTGTTAATAAAGAACCGGCAGAGGCTCTTCGAGAGTTCACACAAGATTTGTAGGGAACAAGATAATAATTGATTAATTCTACATAAGTTACAGGGCTGTTTATATAGACGATATTGACTCAGTATGAGTCACTATGAGTCCGTGAAAAGAACATAGTAGAATAATTGGGAACATACGGGGATGTCCGAGTTGCCCGATGCCCGAGGTACACAGCCTCTGGGCTGTGGTTCAACATCCTGCTCGGTCGTTATTACTAACTGTGAGTGGAACGGTAGCTCCCACGTACAAATCGCATCTGCTTGGACATAATTTCCCACTAATTCATCATCAAGTCCATAATAAGGGAAGGCACTTTCTAACTGATCTCCCTTCCCTTGCAGTGCTTGTTCCACAACAGCTTTTCCTGAGGAACCCTGGACTTGGTTAACATTCTCTTGGTTTCCTTCGCTACGCTGGGGTATCCCATATCTTTTCCATAATACGGTCTATCTCTTGCTCTTTTTGCGTGTCAATTGGAGCCTTGAGCTCATACGACTTCTCCCATGGTTCTACAGTGGGAACTTCTTTCCTCACAGCCATCGGGATTTTTGGTTGTAGAGGTCCCCGAGCAAACTCAACCGTGGGAACATCCTTGAACGGATGCTCCCCCAACTTGACCTGCTGCAGGAGGCTTTCTTCATCCTCCACCTCTTCAACAGTAGCTTTTCTCAATTCTTGATTAGCTCCCACAGGTTTCTTTTTATCTTTCTTTTTCTTATTTTCTACTGATGGTTCACTATCCTTAGCTGGTTCAGTGCTTTCTGAAGTCAAGTCCTCCAGGGGCTTTGTTACACTTGGAGAAGGTTTTGTTCTTCCCCTGACTCCTCTCCTCGGACCATCTAGAAACCCTCATTGGCGGGAGGATTCCCCATTCGGGAGGGAACCCCACTACCGCGAGTCAGAACTGCCATCTGAGCCTCTGGGGCCGCAGGTGGATTCTGCGGGGCCCTAGTGTACTGGGCTAATAATTGTGCCACAGCTGCGGGGTCTATTTTAGGGGGAGCAAGGGGTGGTTGAACGCCCCCTGTAGGTGTGGGTTGATGTTGAACAAATTGCCTCACCATCTGGGCTTGCTCCACCCACAGAGTACAAATCTCATCGTCCCGCAGGTCGTATTCCCTAGGATCATAGTACCCATAGCCTTCACCGTCATCTCTTTCTACTGCTTGTCTTTCTTCAGTGCTAAGATTTAGGACTCCATGGGGTGTGGAATTATAGTGTTCAACCTGCTCAGGATACTGATTTAACTTCAACATTCACTCATTATTATCTTGATATCCTGCTGGTGTTTCCTTCTGAAGCTCAGTCGTCGAGGAAAAGAGCCAACAAGGTGCTGCACATGTGGGCATACCTTTGCAGGGGCAACTCCACGTCGGACACGACACATCGTGGGTTTGCAGCTGAGTAATAAACCACACCCGACATCTCTGGGCTCTGTGCAGGTATTTTTCATTAGGGGAAGTCAAAGCGGTCAGCCCACGTCGATTCTGAAAAGATTCTGACATCGATTCTTGTCCGATTCTGTCTGGAGAATCGGGCAAGAATCGAGGCAAGCTCTGACCACCCCGATTCTGAGCTCGATTCTCAAATTGCTTAGATAGAGATTCTGTACAGATGTAGGCCTGTCTAGTCAGTAACCACTTTTAGTGTGCCTACTAGATGCGGGCGCTAAAAGCGGAAAGGCTTTCTGCTTTTGGCGCCAATTTTCAGATCACACTTTTTGCCTCCTTGGCCCGCCTTACCTCGCACCAACGTCGTGCTCACAACGTGCTCAAGACGTTCCTCCAGCACCACACTACACGTGTCAAGACAGCTCTGCATCGGAAGACCAAATCCAGGTGCAACTACGCGCGCACTGGCTTTACTCAGCAGGACATAGCTGCTTTGGAACAGCCTGTACCTGTTGTCGACACCCTTTCCATCGACATGAGCTCTGACTCAGAGCCCGGGGACTCCTCCCTCAGCTTCTCACTCAGCTCTGACCTCTCTAGCAGCTTGGACTCTGCTGACAGCTGCCACGACTGGTCAGATCTCCTTGGATCGGACTGGCGACTCGGAGGATCTTCCTCAGATTCTTCGACATCCTCTACTGGCTCCAGCAGTGACAAAGACAACAATATGCCGGAGCTGCACCCAGCTGGATATCACGATTCCGATGATGACAGTTCGGCCAGTGGGAGCAGCTCTGCCTCTGACTCGGGCGGCGACGGGGACAACGAGGAGGAGTCGGAGGAGGTGGGAGATATAGACCTTGAAGAGGAGGGGCCCCATGACTTTCCTGGCCATCGTGCCAATCATCCGCTGGGATGGGTGTGCCATAATCTCGAGGAAATGTATGCTCACTGTTACGAGATGCCCCGCGACACCTTTCCCTGAGGCCCAGCCTTTCTACGACACGTACTTGGACCCATGAAGAACACACGGGCAGATCTTTTCTGCCAAGAAGTCCGCGTATCTCCCTTCACCTTCGACCTACTTGTCAACAAAATTGCCAATGACCCTGTCTTGCAAATGACTCGTCCAATGCGCAGATGCCCGTTGAGGACCAACTTGCAATTCTCTTGTTTTGTTTTGGGCACTCGGGAAATGCGGCCGGCCTTCAGAAGGTCGCGAATTGGGCTGGTGTCAGGAAAGGCACCATCACGCTGGTGACGTGCCGCATCATGACAGCAATTTTACGCCCCGACTTCATGACCGAGGTTGTCTGCATGCCCACTGCTGTCGAGAAGGAGAAGGCAAAAGCATGGGTTGAGGCTCACTCATGCAAGGCGTGGCGTGACGGCTGGTCGATGGTCAACGGCACGTTGGTCCCGTTATTTGACAGGCTGTTCTGGTTTGGAGAGAGTTACTTCGACCGCAAGTGCAATTATTCCCTCAACATCCAAGTACGTGCTCTCAAAGTTAGCGGAGTGCTTGCTAACATATAGACTAGGTCGTATCGCTTCCAAATCTGAGGATTATCGACTTTGGTTATGGTTTTACAGGTAGCACCCACGACTCAACCGCGTGGGAGGGAACATGTCTCGCTCAACAGCATGCGGCACTGCTCGAGCCTGGAGAATTCATCTGGGCGGACTCAGCATATACTGTATGAGGTTATCTTACCTAGTGTACTTAAAGACGGCTCAATCTCTATTACCTTCAGATTGAAAAATGGGTTGTCGCACCATATAAGAAGCCTTTTAGCCTTCTCCCAGGTAATGAAGAGTTTAACAATCATGTATCTATGGTGCACATCCGCTCTGAACACACCATCGGATTCTTGAAGGGGCGCTTCCACTTGCTGAAAGGCTTACATGTCAACATCAAAGATGAAAAGACTCACAAGTTTGCGACTTATTGGATTGCCGCATGCGTGGGCATGCACTCATTTGCAATGCGGAGCGTGGGACCGACAGCGACGAGGAGGCTGTCATGGCTGATCCCTTCATCCACAAAGGCCTCTCATCATCGTCAGACTCCGAGGCGAATGCTGCGCCACCGACTGCTGCTCGGCGAGTCCATGCGGGAAGAGACAAGCGCGAGGATCTCAAACGTCTATTATTCAAAGCAAAGAATAGACATAAGAGACATAGTGCACAAAGGCAACGGGAGGAGCTCGGTATGAGTAGTGACAGTAACTAGTAGAGTAGCGACAGTGCGGAGGGATAACTAATAGAGTAATGACAGTAAGTGATATGGAAAAATGAAATTCGCGGATGAAAGTAAAGACAGTGGGGCTCGTAATGAGGTGTACGGGGAGGATGCCGTGGTCAAGTGAAAGAGGCTGGGTTGTTTAGCACGAACAAGGAGAGGCTGGCGTCATCCTCATGATCAGGGTTATATATCGGGGGAGTAAAATCAAATTCCCCAGCGCCGGTGGAAGGCCCCGCAGTCGCGTTGCCAGGGAAGTCGTAAGAATTGGTGTAATCTGGTGGCTCCAAAGGAGTATAGTGGGATCTGGACGAGGCAGAGTGAGTGTCAAAGAAGCCGGGAGTGTGAGAAGCCAATGATGAGGATGGTGCGCCACACATGCGAAACTCATGGGCCTGGCGTATCTTCAGCTCCTTCATCCTGAGCTTTGCCATCCTCTCCTCCTGCTTCCCCTTCTGCAGCTGCTGACGCCGGTCCTCCTGCTGCTCTATCAGCCGAGCCTTGATGGCTGTCGTCTCGATGGCTTGATGTGTCCGAAGCGATGCCAAATCAATCTCTTTCTGTCTCGTCTTCTCTTCGTTCTTCGCGATCTCACTGAACTCCGCAATCTTGGACTTCTTGGCTGGCTTCGGGGTGAAGGAGGCAGGGGTCGCAGCGGGGGTGGATGTGCTCAGCTTGGCTGTGTTCTTGTGGTGCGTCTCCTGACTCTTCCCCTTGACCTTCTCCAAGTTGTCAGGCTCTGCAAGGTCGTCCAGGAGTGCCGACTCGGAAATCACGGGCAAGGACGGATCGTAGTCATCACCGCTGCCCACCACACCATCTTCGCCTGCTTCGTCATCAATCTTGGAGAAGGAGTGCTTGCCGAGACGCCCGGTGTCGGGCTCGGGCGTGGGTTCCCAGTGAGAAAGGGGAGCACTCGAGGTGCTGTCTTCATCCACCTCCTCTTCGGCATCCTTGTCCCCATCGTCATCCATAGCAGCCGAGCCAGGCATGATGACGCCGGCGTCGAAGCCGGTGCTGCTATGTCCGAGCCCAGCGGGAACCAGGTTCGGGTGCTGCACGATGAGGTTGCACATATCGAAGAACCAGGGGCAGCCGTCAGAAATCTCAGCTGGTATAGATGTGTCATTGAGCTGCACTAAAGCTGTTGGGATGCAGGTACGTACCCCACTTCGTCGTAAACGTGTTTGCAACACTCATGTCAATCTCTGATGAATGCTGTATGCCTGCACCCATTGTCAGCACCCAAGGTATGAGCTGGGAAATTTGATCAAGCGGGGCTCGGAACTTCCCGGATGTCATGTGCAAAGCTGGAATTGGCTGATTCAAGTGACATTTGGGCGCAATCCAACTGCATTCATCCTTCTAAGTATCACAGGACATGCTTGTGGATCCATAGCTCATCACTGAGTGTCACTGGTAATCCTTTGAAATCTTGACCAAAAAAAAGTTGCAAACTCTTCGCCCACTGCGGTTTGATTTTTGCAACATCCGGAACGTGATAAAGCAGAAAGACAGATTGGTTTTATTTGCTTTTCAATCCTGTGCAAAACATCGAATCTGTGGCTGTGCTAATTGTCCTTTCCTCTTGCCATCCCTCACTCATTCCGAGGCAACAACCACCGGCAGATTCCTGGGCATACTGCAGGTGGAGTGTATCCCATTGAAATGTAATCATCCAATTCATGTAATATGTTTCTCACTCATTATATTATGTTCGCATGACTCCGAAATGGGGATGCCTTCCATCGCCCCTCGAATGGAGGCTATCGATTGACAAATCAAGTGACACTTTCAACAAATATCACTGCTCAAAAAGCAGATGGAACTCCCTTGCACCCGTCGACAATCTACCGAATGAGATATTATGCCAAATCTTCTCTACATATGCCGAACCCGTGTCCAGTTAACATCGGATCGCTATGGAAACCCACGCAGATCAATGGTTCCAGTTCCTCTTTGGTTCCTCTTCCATCTTTCGCTCACATTCACACACTCACTTATTTGCAACAACATGGCCGAAAGCCCCTGTCCCTTGGCCATACAGGAGTTCATAGAATGCTGCATAGCGCTGTTCGATTGCCCAGCAGATTTGCGGGCCTGCATCCTCGTTTCCCGTTCTTGGGTCTATTCCGCACAGGCTCAGCTCTTTCGGGCAGTCTATATCACAGCATCCCCATCCACGAACGAGCTCGTGTGGTCATGACTCCACGCAGCGTTGACCGCTTCCCCGCATCTGGTCCGACATATCGACAAATCTCTTGACTGGAACAAAACTGTCTGTCGTTGAGGCGATTGAAGATTGAACAGCGTGTATTCATTCCTGTTATACCGCATTGCACCTGTTCATTCTCTTATAACCTCCAGTGGTCATAAACTCGATGAGCGGGTTGCCCATGAGATCGAGATCTCCATTAAGTCCTGTGTTCTCATGATCTCGCAAAACGAGTCGCACCACCGCCGAGCCAGAAATGCGACACGTCAATCTATTACCATTCGCGAATCCCATGAATTGCGTGACACCAGGGGCAATGACCGTGGCACCTTACCCTCACCTTCCAGACTGGAAGGTGACCGGCAGCTGCACGGAACCTGGCCCAGAAGTTGGCATGGCAGCATCAGAGAAGTAGCACAGCAGTTGATCAAAATGTACAGCAGCTGATTGGCTACTCAACCTGTCAAAGCTGTGCTACTGATATAATCATGATTGAACTGGTTCATAAGACTGAGACTGTCACTGAATCCACACCTTTGATCCTTGTTCCTTCCCCCCTCCCCACCAATGCCACCAAAGGTGTTCTGTGTCTGCTCCTCATGTGGGAAGACCTCCGAGTTGAGAGACGGTTTTCTTCAAACCGGAAGGCTGGTTGGATCATCAACACTTCAGACCATGAACATCATGATTCCCAGGCCAAGCTGGTTGCAGCAGCTGGACTTGGTCGTATAGAACAGTTAATGCAAGTGGAACAGCCCAAACCAGCTTTGTTTCAGGGTCCATTAGATTTCAGGAAAGGTGAGCATCCCAGATTGTATTTAAGCAACATGAAAAAAATAGTGGTTCTACACAGCTCTATTACCTGTGACCAAATTATGCTGGCTGCTTGTAGCTTGGCTTAAACTGCATGCAGGTGTCAGTCGTAAAACTGCAAACATGGTTTTGAAGGCTTTGCAATTTATTCTGGTCACCACTCTTCAGCTTGTCTTTGGTGTATTCAAATCTGCAGGTTTGGTTGTCGACCCACCTGGGTTTCAACTCCCACAGGATGTCCGTACCATCTACAAACAAGGAATGGAGCCATATATTGATTGCACTACTTGCTGTCCAACATGATACACCATGTATTCAACAATTTCTCCAATTCCAACATTTTGCAAGTGGAAAAGATCTGATGGGGCCCATGAATGTGGTACACTGCCAATTGGGCCATTTCCGTCGGCCAGGTGGCGTGACCATCATTTGGCCATGTTTATCGTCAGCCATCACCATCCTGTCGTCCACCTGGTGGCAAGCTGGCCGGGGAGGCTGTCAACCCAGCTGGCTATCACCTTCTTGTAGTCTGCCAGCTGTATCAATCCATGGCAACCACCTTTTGTAATGCCTGACCTTGAGGCTACCGACAGCTAATCAAGAGGTTTTTGAATACCAGTGGTTGATCTTCTCAGCTCCCTATGATTTCGCTTTCAATTCACATTTGTATAGTCCATTCCAATTCACAATACATTTTGTAATTCAAAGGTATTCAATTTCTGTAAGCTCTGGATAGGCCGCAGCAACTTGTGCAACTTGGTGTAACCAATGGATCAACTTCAAGTTTCTGACAGTGTTGTTCATCACCACTCTAACATCTTCCCAGCAGCCTTCCATTGTGAACCAAGCCAGCAATGGCATGGAACAAGTAACACGACCTAGCAGGGCCAAAACTTCGACTTTGATAGCATTTGGCAGCTGCTCTGGATTGCGACTCCCCGAAACGGCAGACTGCTGGCACTCTTCAAGAAATTTGGATGATATACCCTTCTCAAATTCAGAGACTGGGTTGCCCAGCACCTGCTCCAGAAGTGGTTTGTTGATCTGGGAAAGTTGCAGCTCCAAGTTATTGCCCCATTTGTTCAGGATAAGGAGACAAACACTGCTGGGTTGGTGATCAGCATAGAGTTTGCTGGAAAAGAGGAGTAAGTCGGTTTCTGTCATGAATTTGTGGCCAGGTGGAAGTGCAGGAGCCATGTCTGGGTCTTCCTTGGTACAGGCTTCTGAATGTGTCCGCTCAGACAGAAGTGCAGCCTCATCCTTCAGCAATTCGGCCATGAAGACTTCGTCGTCCCATCGGTTGGTCTGGGGTCCAGCAATCAGAGAAGCATTCGGAGACGATGGGATGTACTCGTCTTCTGAATCGGAGTAGTATCCAGATGCTTAAGGTAAATTTAACATCCCGAATTGAATAACAGCAAGTGAGTCAAACTCACCATCGGGGATTTTATTAGTTGATTGAGACTCCGAAAACTGAAAGTACTGTGTATCTGTTGTTTGTGAATCCAAATATCCACCCGTGCCAACCAGTTCTGCACTGTGAATTGTACTTGTAGTAAGTGAACAGCCAGCAGCACTGAAAAATGAATAACTTGCACTCTGCATGTGGAAGCCACAGAAGACAGCCTTGGCCCCTCTTCATGTGTCATCCTGGAATGAATAAAAGAGAAACAGGATGATCTTCTGTTGAAGTAATATATAGGTTGTTGAACACGACGAAAGTTGTTGACGAGTGGTGGACAGCCACAGGATCTAATCAATCCTTTATCACACAGCCACAGATGTCACTCTGCTTCGACTATTTTCGTGAAATATTGAGTTGAAGGCTGCAGAACATAGACGGCCTCCTAAAACAACTGATATGTCTCAGAAGCTCCTCTAATTTATGCCCTATTTCACTAAATCACCCCCTGAAAGTTCTGAGGTTAAGGATTTGGTGCAGGCACAAAGCACATCACACAAGGTGACACAGTGTGAGCGCCGAAAGCAGATTTAATTGCCTCTCGTATGAGGTGTATTTTCTATTCACTTGCTATCTAATGGCTATCTATTAGGAGGCCTCCTTGTTCTTCCTGTATGCTGAAGCCCCTGATTCTGGACTGGGTTTGCAAGTGGCCACACTCCGTTATAATCTGAATCAGAGTCCGGCGAGTCACCGTCGCTACCACTCTCCTGCTTCTTCTACCTTTGCTGCTTCTTTCAGGGTGGGGCCTCATGCTCAGACTCCAGTTCTGAATCGGACTGAAGCCTCGCTTTCTCCATCGGATTTCTCCCTCCTTTTGGTCGTTGGTCAGGATATTATAGGGGTCGCAGTCGGGGCTGATTTCTTTTTGGCATCCCGATTCTCCTTTGCCCCGATTCTCCTTTGCCCATTTCCGCTTTGCATCTTTGGTTGCTCGTAAACCGATGGCAATTTTGGAGTGTTTTGCCTTTCGGTCTGCAAAGAGAGGAATTTGAGCAGTCAAGTGCTGAGGAAGAGCCTCACACAATAAATGTGCATTGTGAAATGTGTGAGTGTTTATGATGAATCGCTCCATTGGCTTGTGGACTATGAACTTCTCGTTCACTCCTGATTCAACTTGTTCTTGCATACAAGGGCATGAACCAGTGGCTGCACATGAAGCAGAACGACAGTCATGTTGAACATTGAAAAGGAATTTGATGTCCTGTCTGCATTCAGATCTGGTGAACTCAATGAAGGAACAGCAGCTTACAAGAGCAGGAATAATGAGGAAAATTGTCTCCGATTGGGTTGTGTGAGAATGGGCATCCCGAATATATCATCGCGTGCAGCCGATACTTGGAATACATCCAGGATAACAACTGCAGTCTTGCTGTTATCCAGGACGTTGTCAATTCGTCCAACAATAACCTCGCCCTGTACACAAGGATGAGGGAAGTACTGAATTGATTTTGCTTGTACTTATGTTTAACAGTGATTTTGCAAACACCCAAGAGCCCTTGCTGCATTCATCGAGTGAAGCAGTGATAACTTGTCTGCATGGATACCAAGAGGTGGACATATCAAAACTTGTGCAATTGAGTGCCTTTGCAGCATTTGTTGCATTCATCAAAATATGCGCAAGCTTGGGCTTCAGGAAGCCAGGTCTCCTCTTTGGCAGTGGAACAAGTTTCACCGAACCTATATCATAAATTAATTCCAGCTTCACATAGAGCTCGAAAGGTCGTACCTGGGACTGCAGGTTTATTTACAGTCCATCCAACAAGCTTTTGAAGAACTGGTGTATGCAGAAACCCTCGGCCCCCGGTTCCAGCCCTTTCCCAGTTGCCATCGGTTGTTGGCCACCAACCACCAGTGAGGCGGTGTTTCAGGCCCTCTTGATCTTCCAGGTGAAGCACTATATCACAGCTTGGTGCAAGGTGATTGGTGAGGATAGAACAGAAACGAAAGATGGCATTGAAGCATTCGAAAATCTCAGTAGCCACACCAACTAATGGACCAAATGCCACGATATCTTCTGGGGTATGGATGAGTAGATGCAGTTTAATTTTTGAGATGATTTTGGTGGGATCAAGGACAGCAAATGCATCCAAGACGTTGCCTGCTGCAATGCGAACATCATTCTATTACTTTGGCCTCAGTTTTATACACATTATGTCACAGTCAAGACCTTTAAGTGTCCACTCTCGGTAAGATGAGAGGGATTGGGTGGTGCTCATGGTAGATCTCGAAAGATGATGGAATAAAAGATTAAACTACAACAGCGAACTAGCTACTCTACTTATACTGTCTATCGAACCGTGTGAATACTACCTGTAACCGCATGTTCTCAATGTCCTGCTGCTTCAGCATGTTCAGTCGTCATCTCTGACATCATCATGATGTCATCCTTTGGGCCAGGTTCTGTCATAGCCTTCTTGTCATCCAGTGCTTAGATCTCGAGCGCTTAGATTAGATTAGGTGTTGGAACGATAAGATTGCATCTAATCGTGACACATTACACAGTTAAAAAGATGCACGCAGTATTGCTTCAGATCCCGAATCTCTGGAAACCAAATTAGTGCTGCTAGTTCGCCAACTGCCCTCCAAGTAGTGAGTTGTTCATCAGTAACAATGCCGTGGACATGGAAGACATTTGTTTGGGCAATTGTCTTGAATTGGCGTCCAATCAAGGAGTTCGCATACTGCATAATATGGTTGGCTCGGATTGCATGGATAGAAAGACCATCAGTGTTTGTTGACTGCAGGCGTAGAGCATACATTTCTTTCTGAGGCACGCTCCAGCTGGTATGTGATCCATGCTAAATATATTTCACAACCCCGAGTAGGATGGTGTGAAGTATTTCAACTGGCGTATCTTTGGTGGGATCGAAGCCTGCCACTGTTTTACTTTGTATATTGGTTGTAGAATTGATAATACAGACCTTTCAATGTCAGAAATCCACTATAAATCCTGTCTTCATTATCCAGAGTCCATTGGATAAGTTCTTCTTGTATTTCCTTACTGTCCCGGTTTGGATTCTCTGTCTTCTTCTCCTTGAACTGCTCCAAGAGATAGTCGATCCAGTATTGAGTGTAGGCATCCTTGATACCAGTGTCTGTCTGAGTATTCTTGATCGGCTGAGCAACTCCGGCGCAGGCGAGTCCAACTTGCTTCTTGAGTTTGGCTAAGATCTTGTCTTTCGAATGTGGTGCCCCAGGCTGAAGAGATGTTAATTAAGAACTTGTACACACTCAAACAGAATCGAAAATATCTTGAAGAGCACATGGAAACAGGCATCTGTATCCTTCTCTTTTGTGGTTCCTCTGGTCTCGCATTTCCGACAAAAATAGTTACCCTTGGTGCCGATATGACCAGAAATTTCGCTCTGCATAGGATTATCGGATGGACCTCCATTTGCATGGATACAGAACCATGTTGTTTCATTTGTTTCGGCATCACGAACTTTCACAGGTTCTTTGTGAGTCAGTCTATCAATTTGGGGTAAGTGAGCAATGTTCCCAATCGACAAATAAGACTGACTCTAGAACCGACTTGAACACAGTGAACTGTTCAGTAATGCTGGCATGCAGGGAAGTGGAAACAAAATGGACATGGAATTCTTGCTGCAAAAGCACATGAGGGAGATTTCGATGAGTCATTTACGCGTTCCAGTGTTTATGACTTGGAACGATTTCCAGAGACATTGTCCCCGAAATAATCAACAAAACTGGTGTACAAGGGGTCTCCTTCTGCAAGAGCCCGCTTGGGGTTTGGCATTCTTTGCGGGTAACCTTTTTTGATTGCATTGTCTGCCAATTTTTTTTTTAAAACCAGCACACTGAACTATTAAAACTTACCTGCCCATACACTGGGTAAAGACCTTTCAAACTCCAGATCTAAATAATTCCCTTCAAGATCTCCTGCTGAGATCATGACTGTGGAATTATCAATAACAGTTGCGGTACCCTTTAAAATGAGAATTAGATATGAATATTATGAAGTTACGGATAAAATTGACGCACAATAGGATCCAGTTCCACAATAAAGGCATCAGCACAGACAGTATTGCGGTATCTAACCCAGCGAATTGGGATGACAAGTTTTCTGTTATTCATGCGAGCCAACTCGTTCACATAAAAGTGGCAGCGCTTCACATCATACATTGGGCTCAGATTATCGAGGTCCATGTCCTTACACCATTTTTGTGCATGCCATATCTCGTGAATGATGCCATCCTCGGGAATCTCAGGATAGACATGAATTAACTTGCGGGTCTCCGGATTTGCCCAGTCCTGAAGTTTTCATACAGTAAGTTTTGATGCCAGCTATTACATTTGGTATGTGGCTCACCTTTGCGACGAGTGTCCGTGGATCATTCATGTGGAATATATTGCCCTTTGCAGATTTGTATTGTGTTGTGGGAACCCCACATTTCTCATGCAACTCTGTCACATACCGTGACATCGGACTCCTTCGGCCTCCGAGAATCACCGAATCGTAATGTCCCCATTCTTATTGGCTACTTCATTCACCATATGCTCAAGACTCACTATGATTCACTATGACTTTCTTTGTCGGCGTCCTCGGTCTTCCGACGACCGCCGACACAGCATTGACTTACATTGACTCCTACATACTCATTCCCATCGCGGAGCCTATCGGCCTCCGATGATTAATTACACTACGATATCATTTAAATAGCTCGATGTACTCTCGCTTCTAGTCAGTTTGAATATCGACTAAGTTTCCCTCTTCTCAGTTCTCTTCCTCTCGGTCTTCTGCCCTCTTCCGAAATTGGACATCGGGCGTAGAGAAGGGCGCAGCGCACGAGCTGAAGCCAAGTCCACTCCCTCCGTCGGTCCCCGAGTCGGACCTCCGTCCGGCCTCCGATAAAGACTTCACACTTATATACGAAGTCCCCCTTGTGACGTTCCTTTCTTATCGTTCACATAAAACTATTTGTCTTGACAGGACCCATCGGATCCTGACGGGACCCGACGGAATTCTGGTACTTGACAAACTCCTTCTGTACTTTGCAAAGGTGATCAAAAGATGGGACATCTTGTGCACCTCCCTCCTTGAGGATCCACAGAAATACCTTCATGAGGGAGTTTGATATATGAAGCCGCGGGAGACTATCCAATGTGTCAAGGAGAAAGAGCTGTAAAAGTTATGGTGAGACATTCAATTGAGAAAAGTGTGTCTTACCATCTTGGATGAATATGGGGACCATTCCTCGTTTCTATCCTTGTGTTCTGTGGACTCGAAACCGAGGATGTCATCAATTTGGGGATCGTCGATCGCTATGTCACAATGTCACAGGACTGTTCCTTCTTGGCAGATGCATGCTTACCTGCATTCTGCATTATTTCGGCCAAGAATTTGTCTGTGTTGTTGGAGACGTGCAATCTGGCAAGGGCCAGACGTGCAATCTGGCAAGGGCCAGACCGTCGTCCAGATGGACACGCCGAGAGCCACGCGATGGTCAAGAGCAAGCAATGATTGTGTCTGCCTGCGCAACAACTGTCTACACTATGGCACTGCCACAACCCGGGTGCACTAGTGCATCGTCTTCCTCAAGCAGCGAGTCCGAGCATTCCAAAGGCTGTTCAATTTGCCATGCAAATCATTGTATTGGCGTTGTGATTCATCGATCCCCAGGTCAAAACCAATGCTCTGTGGATCCAAATGAAGCTGGTCCCACATCTCTGTTTCAGCAACAGTTTGAACTCGAGCTGGGCACTCCTGCAGTGGTATGTGGACATCACACAGTCCGGTGAATTGTGCCTCAGCCTGTCATTGCCGTTCTAGGTCCTCTTGCTGTTGTTTCTGCACTGCAGCTGTCCAAGACTTCTGGGATTCATACTGCCGAGTTGCACGGATGTGTCCATCTGAGTTGAGATGTGTTTTCTGGTTTTTCCAATCAAGCCAGAATTATTTCCCCGTTGGTGAGTGGGCAGTACACAGCAAGCATTGGAGTCGTTTCCTATCTGCATTCGGGATGAAACCCTCCGGAACCTCTTAGGCTTTGCTGTAGGTGCCATTCCAGCTGAAAGTGTGGAATCAGAGCTGGCGTTCTGACTGTGTTTACGCTGTGCAGAACAATGTATTTTGTTTTCCCCGATTTGGCCAAGTGGCAACTTGGCGAAATGCAGCAGCGGTGGCCTATATAAAGAGAATGACAGAGGCCACCACTCAACTCTCTCCCTTCCATCTCACTTCCCTTCTTCCAAATTTCCACTATGACATCTAGAACATCCGTTCTCAGTGATGACTTCCTTCAGGAAATGCAAGCACTTTCCCGAGAGCCAAGCTCCCCCGCGCCTGTGCCACTTCGTAGCCGAAAGCACCCACGGACCAACAGTACTGCCAGTCGTGCAAGCGACAATGAAGACGACGATATCCCTGGAACCCCACTTACCACCTCATCATCTGGCGCGACTGTCAATGGCAATGTGGCATTGGCCATCAAGAACTACGCCAAGAAGCAGAAACTCCGTGGCGAGCAACAAACCCTGGTGGACATGTTTATCAATGTATTTATCTCTTCTTTAGATCTTTCCATCTAGCCCACTTAATGTTGATCAGGATGTCCAAACGATCCGCAATGCAAAGCTTTTCATCACACTCCTTACCGTGCAAAATGACCTGCAAAGGATCATTGCAGCAGCGCCTCCATATGCTGTTTCCCCAGCACTCAAGGTATTCTGCCACCTGCCTGATAACTTCATCTGTCTTACTGTTACATTCATAGGTAAACATCCAAAGCTATGCCATGGCGGTCCTCTTGTCACCAAAGCTCGGCATGTACAAGGGAAATATGCCGGTGCAACATGTCTTTGTACGTCTCTGTCTGTTGATCCTTTTCTTTGCTTGTTGACGTCTTTTAGAATATCATCAAGAAACACCGGTTTGATACCCCACCCAGCTTCGAGAACAACCCAGCTGAGACAGCCAAAATTGTGTCCATCATACAAGATGTGTTCACCCAGGGAAGGTCCCGCCTTAAGAAGCTCGTACGTTTTTGTTCTTTAATCAAACTCTTTTATGTTGTTAACATTCATATTCTAGTTGTTTGCCAGTGTCCACGTTATGCGGAACCACCAAGCTGTTGACCTCGATCCTGAAGACCATCAGAATTTATTTGGCCTGGCGCAGGCCTTTGTTGACAGTACCAAATGCCATATTAATGCACCTCTCTGTGGGCGCATTGCTCTCATGGTGAGTATCTGAGGTCTGGATTTGAATGCTCGGGACTGATACTTGCACAGCGCAAGGTGTATCTCAAACAGGATAACACCACTTTTTGGGATGAACTCGACAAGGCACTAGCCATCATGCGCACTGCGGCAAAGGGCAATGAGGATGCACGTGATCTGTAAGTTTCCTTGATCAGTTTGTTTGGCTTGTTCCGTTCCTGAGTATGATATTAGGATGTTTGAGGGCCTCATCAAGAAGGACAAGAGCCTTCATGGCAACGTCGATATTGTGTATCAAGCCAGTGACGATATCCAACAAGAAGTCGATGATGTCATTGCAGCGAGCTCGGTCGACGCTGCAATCACCGTGGATCTAGGTGCTGGGCAAGACGATGATGGTTCGGACAGGCCTGCAGGTGGTGCTGGCGAGGGCACTGAGTGACTGCCATGATGTTTACCACAATATATGTCTATTATATGTATATGCTCAATTTTATCGAATTTTTGGGATTCATAACGGATTGGGTGGCATCGGTGTTGTGGATAAAAATGTACCGATAATTCAGGATTTCAAATACCGAAAATTCATTCTCCTATCCATCTGGTATCAGAATTGTACAGTGGGCGATGGGTACACAGCGGTCAAAACACAACACAGACACCTGCAGAAAGTTCAGCCACCCAGCCATCATTGGATATGACAAACGGCAAGCTGAGTAGATGGTCTGGGCCATTGTGTCAATATGATGGCAAGCTTTTGTGATCGGCCAAATGTGGCCATTGTTCGAGCCGACTGATTGGCGGCCCTACAGCCGAACAATGCATCAGCCTGGGCCAGTGTGGAGTGATACAATGTGAAGTCTGGCCACGAGACCTTGTTCAGCTGGCCACCAGCCACATTTGACATGTGGCTGGCATGTGAATTTCAGGTTGTCACAACCTGGGGGAAAATTGCCGGTGTACAGAATTATGGAGGGAACGGAGAATTCGGAAGGGTGTCAAGTGTGTGCCACAGCGCCTCTACAGTACTCAGTCCTTCGAGTCTTGGCTTATGATCTTTCTGGCTCAGGCAGAGATTGAAGATCATCTAGAGAAGTCTGCTCTTCGAAATCAGAATAGGGCTGCTGGTGGTAACCCCAAAGTCATGCATGATATCCAGGATAGTCTGGCATGGTGGAGTTTAGGAAATTTTGTTTTCTTCACATACCATTTGGTGTGGGCTATCTACATTGAGTAGTTCAACCCCTTTACGAACAACATTGAAGGTTGGTTTCAACATGTTGGAATGATTTTTGAACTCATTCCTTTGTAACAGGCAAAGTTGTCTCATGTGGGACAATTGTCTTATACTGCCTCAATCTCCTGGTTGAAATTTGCTTTCTACTTGAGAATGTTTTCATTGTGGGCATGATGCCTGGTCCGAACATGCCAGATGTTTGGGCCATCTCACATGTTCTTGATTCCTTTGTCAAGAATATGAATCAATTTAATACTCCAGGGAAACCATTACCCACACATCGACACCCTGAAGGTGTTCCTGTGGAATCAAGGATTCTACCTCTCCTTGCAGATCTCGGAGCAATTCGTAAAATTGCAGGATTTCTATTTCATAAAGCTATTCAACTCTGTTCATTCTGTCTTATCAAGCAAGATGATATTGACAGTCTTGATTATGAATCTTGGACATACCGCGATGGAGCTATGGTTAAAATGCAAGCCAACATTTGGTGCGCCAAAGCAACTATCAAGGCAAAAGGTGTACATTGGACACCTGTGCATAACCTTGTGCATTGGGATCCTGTGTGCATTGGGATCCTGACAAACATGTTGTCCTTGGGTTTATGCATAATTCCCTTGAGGGTATAGCAGAGCATCATCTTTGCATGCTCTGGGGTATTGGGAGAAATACACAGGTTGCACAAGATCTTGTCGACAAGGAGAAGGAGGAAAGATTCTCAGAGTCTGATGCCTCTGAGGCTTCACAAGAGCTTGACGACCTTTCAGAAGAAAGCAGAAGTGCTGGTGATATGATGGACCTTGATGATGAAAACACAGCAAAAAGAACTTCCATTACACCTACCCCTGAAAATTCAGGAGATCTGTACATGGGCAACAATGATAGCGATGATCCAGATGATGAAGATTTTTTCCCCCCTGATTTTGACTTTGATGGTGCAGGTGCATTCAATTTCTCAGAACAGGAATTAGAAATTATTTGAGGCTGCATAAAAGATGTTCAGCTTCCTATTTGGGTTGGCCAGCCACTGACAAACCTGGGAGAGCCCTCACATGGCAAACTCAAGGCACAGCAGCTTCTCATTCTTTTCCCTGTGATTTTCCCACTTGTCGTACCAGAACTCTGGTGGAATAAAGGGGAGGTCCCTAAGTGGCTTCTTGATAATTTCTATCACCTGGTTGCCTGCACAAATATCATTTCATCATACTCAACCTCGAACACTGAAGCCAATCAGTATATGGATAATTTTGTTCAGTATCGGACATCCATGTGTCAACTGTTCCACTGTTTCAATACTTTGCCAAATCGCCATCTGGTGATGCATAACAGGGATCTCTTGAAATTCTGGGGGCCTTTGGCTACCAACAGCGAGTTCCCAGGAGAGCGTCTGAATGGTGAGTTTGGAAAAGTCAAGATCAACAGGCAGATATGTAATTGTCACGGCGGACAATCAACTGTCACTTGCGGTCCAAGTTGATGTGGTCATCGAACGGCCACCTGAACTGTCATTTGTTTAAATCCGGCTCCTTTCCCCTTTAGTCCACCTACCGGAGTTTTCCGCGGCCACGACTCAGCCTTGCGTTTTGGTGGCATTTCCTTTTAGATACAGATTGCGACAAAAAAGACTCTTTTCGACCGTCTTGTCGATTTGCCTGCATTGCCCAAAAAATAAATGAATAACGAACAGTTAGCTACAAAACTCTACATAGCCACAGGAAAATAAATAAATGTAAGAAATCAAATAGGTATTGTGGTGCATCAAGAAAAAATTAGACATCGGAGTCATAGCCGTTGCTGAAGATCTCGTCCTCGAGGTCACCCATACTAATGTCATACGCTGCGGCAAATTCTGCCTGGCTGTCCCAAGTGCCATCCTGATTGCTGTCCTCCTGATTGCTGTCCTCCTCGTGCCCCGAAGCCATGTCCTCCTCGTACATGTTATCATCCCCTGAACTAGTGTCCTCCTCGCCGGACATGGAGTCATCTTCCTCGCTGTCTGGGGCGCTGTCTTCAGCGATGAAAGAGGCTATGCTGCTGACATCAGACGATTCGCTTTCTTCATCACTTTTCTCGCTGCCAATATCGTCCCCTTCGCCTTCATCATCAGTGCCATCAAAACTCTCGGTAGACGCGCAAGTATCAGCCTTCCCAAAATCAAGATCATAGGCAGCAAAGACCGTTTCACCATACTTCTCGGTCAATTCATCAACAGATAAGGTGTTGTCGCCACAGCGGGAAAAGAAGTCGTGGGAGTCAGGAGGGGGAACAACAAGGAGTTTGGCCGCAATTTTGGCCCAAGCCTGGGGAGGTCGATTGTTGAACCAGTCAGGATCGTAGTACTGGATCGGCATTTCTTTAGGTATCTAAAGAGATTTATTTTAGAAAAAATAGGAGGTGATGAACAGAGGGGATCATCTCACCTCTTGAAAATAACCAGGGTTACGCTCACCGAAGGCAGTGACGCGGCATTGACTACGATTGTTGGCGGCGCATGTCTTGCCATCTCCAATGAGGTCTTGTACAATGAGACGATCCACTGCCCAAATGACTTGATTGGCAGATTGAGACCTCTCCTCGCATGCAAGGGCCCGAGGACCTTGCAGGGTGCTTTTGTTGTCAGAGGTGGCCTTGGCGGCAAACAAAAGCTGGAGCCTCTTGGGAATCTTGGCGTCTTTGAGGTACGCCACTCGCGATGTGTGGAGCTGGGAAAAAAATCAATCGAAGAAAATTGAAATACAGTGAAAACTCACATGAATACGAGCCTGAGAGACTTTGTTTCGCTCAACCATGATTTCGTTGCCACACGGCGTCCGTATCTCCACCTTCCACTTGTCGAACATGTAGCAGTGGACAAAGTGGTCATACAAGTGGATGAGCAAGGCAGAATCTTTGATGTAGTGGGTGTTTGGATGGAGGAAATCATAATAGGTGCCCGCAATCAAGAAGCGGAATGTGTTGATGGCACACATACACATGGCCGAGTTGTACATGGAATAGGGGCTTTGGCTGAAGTCGACTGCCCAGATGAAGATGCTGAGCTTAGTGAGGTAAGCTTTGACATGGAGAATGGCGCCCTCTTCCAGTTGAAAGAATGCCCATACTATCCGGTTTTTGAAGCAGATAGAGTCTTCAACAGAGACACCGAGCTTAAGAAAAAACATCAATTACAGCTAAGGAAGTCAAGATACCAGACTAACCTTGACCTCGCTCAGCTTAATCACAGGGTGACCGATTTGTCCCAATCTCTTCAGCTCCGTAACGGTGAGGCCTTCGAACCTGAGTTTGAATTGCTGGACAACAGCTGGTGCTGCCGAGGGAGGAGCATGGGAGGACTCCAAGCAACCCCAGAGAAAGTGGAGGTGCGTTTGGAAAGTAGGCTGGCCACAGAGAGATGAGTTAATGCCAAAGCGATTGAAGAATGCACCATACCTTGAAGGATTGAGCCTTGACATCGATGTCGCCTTTGAGTATCTGATGCTCAGCGGGCTTTCTTGGGGTGCCTTGCTTGTTTTCGTTCTTGCTTCCACTCTTGCCTTTGGACGAAGAAGTAGAACTCAGAGAAGTGGAACCTGGCGAATTTGCTGAGAATTCCCCTTTTTTCCCAGAAGAGCTCCCTGACTTGAGGGCTGGACGAGGCAGGTTGGCAGACGCATCGGGCGTCTCAGGGGCCAAACGAGGCGGCTTCGGCGACGGATCAGGCTCTGAGTCTTTGGTGCTCTTAGAACGGCAAGGAGTGTTTGGTGGCTGAGGTTTCTTGGCCAGCTTTGGTGCAGGGGGCGGTTGTTTTGCCACAGTAGGCTTGGCGGAGGAGCGAGCAGTTGCAGGACAAGCCTTTGATGGAGTAGCTGGCATAGGCATGGCCTTGGATGGCATAGGCCTGGTGTGGGGGTCACGAGTATGTTTGTGTGCTGGGTGACCCGTGGATGCACTGATAGGACATGAATGAAAGAACAAAGAAAGTTGAGCAGTGCTGCGACGTACCCTTCAAGACGCTCAAGCCGAGCGATAGTGTTCACTCGTCATTACGCTGTTTTCTTGCTATTATTTAAGTTCTTACTAACTAACATACTTTTGACCTACATACTTTACTTTACTCTGGCTGTTCGCCCACTTGTATCTACGTGTACGTTTGTGTTCCACATGGCTTTTCGCCAAAGCTTCCGCTTGGCCCTTATGTCCTAAAGTGTCCCTATTGTAATAATATTCCTTTCAATTATTTATATTCCAGCTAATTATACATTTATTTCTTGGACAATGCGGGCAAATTGACAAAGCGGGTGATTATTTTTTTTTTGTCGCAATCTGTATCTAAAAGAAAATGCCGCTAAAACGCGAGGCTGAGTCGTGGCCGCGGAAAACTCCGGTAGGTGGACTAAAGGGGAAAGGAGCCGGATTTAAACAAATGACAGTTCAGCTGACCGTTCGATGACCGCATCAACTCGGACCGCAAGTGACAGTTGATTGTCCGCCGTGTGTATATCTGTGAATTTGTCATGATGTGCTAACGGTCAACAAAGATGATATGGACCTCACTATGTTACACCAAACAGCATGTCGTGGTCATTTGGAAGCAATGTTGAAGGATAACCTTTTTCAAAACAATGAATCGGGTCAACTAGTGGGCCAGCTTGCGCAAATCTTGCAACCTGAGCTGACCTTCGACCCTTTAAAACCATTAACTGGGGTTGAAGCAGCCAAGATGCTTGCTGGGGGCAAAGAAATCATGCCACAAACCTATACTATGATTTTGTGGTACTTGCATTCTCTTGGGCAGATGCAGTGGCGATCAACCTCTCAAATGCCTCACCTAGATGATGAGATGGTTTTACCACCAACAAGCCTAATGCCATCTGAGTTTAAACTGGATGGTCGAGCCTTCAGTTGCAAGAG
Organism: Mycena sp. CBHHK59/15; assembly: GCA_029204085.1. Taxonomy (NCBI): domain Eukaryota; kingdom Fungi; phylum Basidiomycota; class Agaricomycetes; order Agaricales; family Mycenaceae; genus Mycena; species Mycena sp. CBHHK59/15. The sequence continues at coordinate 95,280 of JARGXW010000020.1, forward strand.
GTCCCATGAAGGAAATAGTGGGATCCAGATTTAACAGATATTATCAGTTGCATGTGGATTGCATGGATCTTGTCAATGAATATCTATAAATCGACAGTGTCGAGCTTTACGAGTGGCTGTGTGATGGTAAAGTTCAACACCGGGTTACAAATCCACCCCATATTAGCTGCTTGGGAAGAAAACATTAGCATCCATGGTTTGGCTCAGTGGTAAGTATTGCCTCTCTGCCGGCAATGCAGGGCTCTTGCGCTCGAACCTCTCAAGTGGTATTTCTGAAAATCTTTCTGCGATGATGCGTCGTCTTGCCAGCAAGTCGGGTGTCATTAGGGTGTTTCACACACCCCAACTTGAGCCCCAACTCGGCCCCAACTCGGACCCCAACTTGACCCCAACTTCGCCGAGTTGGGGTCGGAGTTGGGGCTCAAGTTGGGGCAGATGTGTGAAACACCTACAGCTTATCTCCCAACTTCGAGCCCCAACTCACTCCACTATTTCTGGGGTTCACAGGGTCATGAAGCAAGTTTATTATCATTTCCCTGTTTCTATGTACTGTACCTGAAACTTTGATATTGGAAAAATTGTCATTTTTTGGTTTGTAGCGAATGTGCATGGCTCAACTTTGCATTGCTTTCCAAAATTTCGATTTTTAGGTTGGCCGCCGCTATGTATTTGGCCGTTGGGAGGTGGCAGGCGGGCGGGAGGGCAGCGGGAGGTAGAATTACATAATCTGATGTGCGGCAAATGGATCGAGCAACCGGAACTAAGCGAAGTTGGGGCACCAAGTTGGGGCACCGAGTTGGGGTCCAAGTTGGATGTCAAGTCGAGGGGTTAGGCACGACTTGACATCCAACTTGGACCCCAACTTGATTTGTGCCCCAACTTGGTCTTCAAGTTGGGGTTCGAGTTGGTGTCCGAGTTGGGGCTCAAGTTGGGATGTGTGAAACACCCTATTGTGCGTCTTTTTTCTGCTTCTTCGCTTCCACTCCATCTTGCGGGCCCTCCTTTCTCTTTGCCTCAGCAGTCGGCACTCCAGAAAGATGATGTTGCACAGATAGTGTGTGACACGGGTGCAGGTATACCCACTGAAAATGTTCCATCTAACTTTCTTAGAACTTATCTTGTCTTGTAATGCCCTGTAGTTGTTGCGTCACGAGCTCAACTATCTGATAGTATCGGTTTACGGTTACCCGGGGGTCACCCATACAGTTTAACTACAACTGGAGGTGTATTCTATGCTTTGAATACACGCATTGTACTTTCTATTGCCTAATAAAGCTTGAAGATGTGTGGGGCCAACCCAAATATGGCTGCACCAACGTGTAATCGCGACTCCCTGTCAATTACCCTTTTTGGACTTTTCTCCGAAAAATATTCACTGCGTTATCAAAACGCCATGGAAATTCACATAATGGGGCCCAAATGATGTGCAGTATCCATCCCCCAATTCCCTGCCCAACAAGGCGTACAGTATAGTAGGTTGATGGCTAGGTATCGGTCAAAAACTCGAAGGCGGCCAGGATCCCTGTCCGTGATAGTAGGGAAGTAAGACGCAGGCAGGCATAGAGCAAAAAATAAGGCAAATGACATCGGGTGAGAGAAGTAGCTACGTAGAGGGAGGAGGATACATGGGAAAGAAGAAATCTTCAGTTGCGAGCAAAAGAGCGCAAAAAACGAAAAGAAAAAAAGAAAGAAACACCAGCATACGAAAGAAAGGAAACTCACCGCCTTCGGCGCCTCCAAGCCATACGGCCACAAAAGCACGATTGCTCGGGTAGGAGCGTCGGAATCATCAGCACCGGGGCGACCACCATTGTCGGCTGCCTTGCCGCGTCTCTTCTCGCCGCCTCGCGCTCGTGCCATCTCGCCATCTCGCGGCCGACCTGCTTGCGGTACTCCCACCTTGTGCCCCCGAGCTCCCTCGTCTTGGCCTGTACCTGCTCCGCGGGCTCAGCGTTGACGTCGACGTCGATAATACCGGGGCTCGTATGTCCGTCCGCGCGGTGCTGTGCCGCTCTCCACGCAGTGCCGCGCCTGGCGTTCGTGCTCTTGTGCCGCTCCCCTCGCTGCGCCACTTTCACCCGCTCCCTTTGCCGTCCATCACCCTCCCTCCGCCGCTCCTCCTCCCGCTCCCGGCCCTCCCACTTGCCCTCCTCCGCCTCGCGCGCCCCATTCTGGCGACACGCCACCCTCGTACGCGACCAGCTCCACCTCGCGCAGCTGTTGCACCACCTCCTTGAGCGCCAAGCGCGCCACGCGCACCGCCAGGTCAAGCGGAAGCCGCCTCCGCATCAAGTTGTCGTAGATGCGCCCCCCACGTGCGGACTTGCATCAACCCCCTCAGCGTGCACTCCGCAACGACCCGATTACGGGCAGCAGCACGACGCACAGCTGCCGCACGGGTGCGTGTGCGCCGCCTCCGCGAGCGGGTATGACGGCGGCCGCGGCCACGGGTGCTCCAGCTTCCGCTCCTCCTCCCGGGACGTCGACACGCCCCCCGCGAACGATGCGTCCACATCCGCATCTACATCCACATCCCCCTCCTCACCCGCATCCAACACCGTCAACCCGCTGCACAACATTCCGCATCCCGGGCAGCAGCACGATGCGCATCTGCTGCAGAGGCGTCGTGCACGCCGCCTCTGGTGCTCCTCCTCCCACGGGCGGTCACGCGAGCCCGACGACGCGCGGCCCGGCGACGACGACGTCACACCGTCCCGCACACCGCGCGCACCCCCGCCTGCGACGTCCCGGCCCGCGAGCCACACGGCCGCAAGCCCGACCCAGCACCCGTTGAGGACGCGCGCACGCGCAGTCGTCGAACGTGGGCTCGCGCACTGCCACCTCCTCCGCCTCGTGGTGGTCCTCGTCCTCGTCTTCGTCCTCGGTGGGAAGGGGGGGACGGCAACCGCTCCGCGGATGAGCCACACGCGCGACACGTCGCCTCATTCTCGTTCTCCGCGATCCTGATGCGGCCCTCGCTGCCACCACGGGAGTACAGCGCGAGGCCGCCTGCCAGACACATACTTCGAGTTTGCTGGGCCGTAGACGACGCCACGGATGACCTGGACCGCGAGCCGAGCGTGAGGTAGAGGGATGACGTCGACGCGCTCACAGCTGCGCAGAACTGCCGGACGAGCGCCTCGACTCGAACGACTACGGCCGATGGGAGCAGGGTGAAGAATAGATAAACAATGGATATAGGGTAGGGCTCGGGGCGCGGATGCGGGGTATGTGTGTCTGCTGTGCGGATGCCGAGATGCGCGAGTAACGGGATCGGGTTCGTATGAGACGCTGAGCGCAATAGCCAGCATGCCCCGTACGCCGGCGGTGAGAACCGTGCAGGGATCGCCCGCCGGTGCACCTCCCGTCGGCGTGGCGCTGGCACTGCTACTGCTCGAGTTTGCTGGGGCCGTCGACGACGGCAAAGAGTATCTGAGCGCGACGCCGAGCGCGAGGAGGCGGAGGTGGATGACGGCGTGAACAAGGGGAAGGAGAGTGAAGTCAGCTGTCGGGCTTGCGGCAGAGGATGATACTACAACTCGAATAGATGAATTATAAATATGGGCAGTGTCCGGCGCGTGGATGCGGGGCATTGTGCGAGATGGGCTGAATCAAATGCGGGACGCAAGACGGCGAGATGGAGTGCACGCAGGACGTCGGGCAGAGACCACTGCCATGCGAGCGCAGCCATCACGACACCCAGCATGCCCGACAGCGCTGCATGCGGGTCAACCCCACGGCCACGCCCGCCGGGGTGGCGCTCACACGGGCACTACAGGCGGATCTGGCAGGCGCAGTGGACGACGGCACGGAGGATCCAGACTGCGACGAAGGAGGAGAAGCGGTCGGCATGAACGACGGGAAAGAGTGCGACATTGGCGTGCCCGCGGCGGCGCAAAACTTCTCGAGGAGCGCCTCGGCGGAGGCAACCTGGTCCGTGCACGCGGTCTTCTCGTAATTTTAGGCTGCGGTGGAAATGGCCCGAGCTAGCATGAGGAGGAGGGAGGGAGATAGCACAGGAGGGGGAGAACAGCTACATCGGACTGGGCGACGGCATTACCGTTAGCGTCGCCGTCGTCGTTGGCAGCGAGAAAGGGCCTGACAGTTTCTGACACAAGGGCGAGCTGTGTGGCAGGGGCAGGCAGAGTAAATAGGCACAGACAGCGCCAGATAGCGGCCTGGTTCTTGAGTTCCAACTCCATGTTTACGCGCGACTCCTTGGGCAGTGCTTTTCGAGGTGTTGTGGGTTCTCCATTCTCACTTAGTCGTGTGGGTCGCTTGGGAGACCGCTTGAATGCACTGTGCATTCCGACAACTAGGAATTCTCGGGCCGCGATTTTCTGTATTATAACTTCAAACTTATCTATCGTCGCAATCTTTAAGTTCTCTTTCTCACGTCCTTGGAACCTACTTTATTATCTGCTGCCGAGCTGCTTCTGGATAACAGTGCATTGGCGCTTCGTCTCGGTGTGCACCCGCCCACTCTTGCTTCGGCCATGCACCCGCTGTTACTTCGATTGGATTTCGCAAGTCAGCCCGCGGCCCGGATCTATTGAAGCCGTGCGCTGCACAATAATCTCGTACACGCGTTGGACTACCCGGAATTTTCCGGAGCTCGTTTGGTTCGCATTCACAGTGCTCACTGGTCACCAGCTTCGCGTTCCTCTCCTGCGCTTTCTCAAATCGGCCTACGCGGATATCTTGTTCTACTCGTACTCACATCCCTATATCGGACGCATGCATGCGTCTTGCAACTTCCTTCCCTATCTCTGGTGCGCGTGCCATATACAGACAATACTGGCGCGACGAGCACTCTCCGCGCGCGCCCGCCGAAATACAAATGGGATTACTTTATTCCCAGCTTCGCATCGAGGCTGCGCTCAGTTATGGCGGTCGAGATTGCTACGACGGCTCCTCGCTTCGCTGTCCCCGCCGAAGCAGAATGAAGGGAACTTATTACTGTAGATACAGCTCGGCGCCGCGCTCACGCCCCGCGTCCTCACGCCCACTCGACAGCCCTCGCCGTCATCTACTGCATCCGAACGATGTCTCTGCGCTTTTGAATCCACGTCGCTGGGACGTGCACCTCTGCTCCAAGGTGCACGACTGCTTTTAATTTCAAAATTGCACCGGAGATCTAAGCGTCCAGCCGTTCGTCGGCGTGTCTGGTTCACGTAGATTCCTATCTTTATTTTTTTTTGCTGGTCCAAGGCCTCGATCTCTCGGGTGCAGCAAAGCTCAAGACGAAAAAAAAGAAGGTAGTAGACCAGAATCATCCTGACGCGGATCGAAATCTAGTCGGTCAGTGTTTGTTGAGATCTTGGAAAGTAGTACCTTATTGGGCAACGCCAATCGGCTGTCTAATTGATAGTTGCGTCCCATAGTTATGCCCTTTGGATAGTGCGCTCTGCGTTCAAAATTCAGATCTCGGCAAGTGGGAGATTCCACGCACGTACCAAAGCCCCGGGGAATAGCAGGATCCCGGATCGAGTGCGTCCCGCCGCCTGCATGCCATCCACAACTAAGTCCCGCAAACCGCAACCTGAACGGATACACTGTTCAAACAGTGGTATCACTGAGTACAGTTCTAGCTGCGTCACATAAGTGGTAATGGATAGCAAGTACTTGTGTGCGGACTCCTGGCTGTATCCGTCATTCACCGGGATTCGACTCCGATAGAACCTTTGCGTCTGCTGGACTGTGGGTCGGTTACCTGCGATCACCTCACCGGACACCTGAGCTGCCAGGCTGCGTTGAGCATTCAAGTTTCCCGGGCTGCGTCCGTCCCGCACGATTTCAATCCCCGCGGATATATGTTGTTAATATTCCTTCCACCTGAGCAGGCTTACAGATGCGACTGAAAGCGGACATGGTTCACGGCGCACCATGACTGCTGCTACGAATAAGTTGATGTTTGGCAGTCGATCGGGGACCCGATTCGGGGTTCGACTCCCCTCGTCCACCTGCTCTGGAATCTAAATGAGGCCCTTTTTTCCCGGAGGAGTTTGAAGTAATGACTGTTGCCCGGCATGCCACAGCCAGAATAAAGTATTTACCGTGTGTTTGTCAGTTTGTCGGCGCCGTAGCGACATGAACCCCTTTTATAGTTCAACATTTGTCTGACAACTTTGACCAGATTCAAAGTGGATTGGAGACGGAAATGGTGACGAAAGCAACGGGAATTTTCAATGTCTCCTGTGTATCCCACAGGAATCAACCGTTCCATGTCATTCAAAGTATACATTTATCCAAAACTATGCTATGTCTATCGCAGTGCAATGCCCTCCCAAAGGCTTTCAAGCAAAACTGCTCGAAATTGTTCCTCTAGTGCATCAATTTTCTTTTCCCAGTCTTTCCGCTGTTCTTTCCAATACATTTCCTCCCACTTCCCTGCTTCCTTCGGCCATCCATCTTTCAGCTCGCCATTGACCCAGGCTCCCAATCCTTCGAGGATCCCAGCAGCTTCTCGCAACGCTGCATCCAAGTCCTGAGGCATGGGAGGATCCCAATCAGCCAGTGGTTTCCTTGCATTTTGGGCAGTGTGAGTAAGTGCTTCTCCTAGAGGAATCATTATGTCCTTCCTGAACTCATCCGAAGGGTGCCGCACTGTATGATAATCTTCGTACCAGTCAGGCAATCGTGCCTGTAGAGCTGTCAATATGGTGGCCCTTGCCAGTGGTACCAGTTGATGCCTGTCCTGTGGGCTGCCCATCCTGAACTTTTGCCAGACCTTTGTGAGTGCTGTGAAGCTCAGAGCCAAGATCTTTTCATCCCCAAACTGATTGGCCTTGTCCTCCTCGAGTTCCCAAACACTGCAAAGGGCAGAGCAAAATGCAATCCTATACTGATGTAGGAATGACCAAGAATAGAAAACAGTGAGCCAGGAGGCCAAATCGCTGGCAAGCACATTTTGCCAGCCATCATCAGATTCTGCGAGTTTTGCGCCAAGCATTAGATATGACTTGCATATAGCAAAGGAATTGGTGGTCCGCGTGACTGAGCCTAGAGCTGCCCAGACAGAGAATTTTCGGTTCGAATCAGCATCATTGAACCAGGGTGCTGCATTGCACAGAACATAGAAAGCCAACTGCAAAGTCGCATCTCTGTGTAATGCATCCACAATAACATCAAGACAAGTGGGGCTTGGCTTAGCTCGGATGAGATTTGTGCAGAGAAGGACTTGCAGGATACTAACAACAGCGGGATCCCACTGTTCTTCATCACCCGGATTCAAGCTCCGGCATTGGTCAACATACTCCAAGGTGTCAAATATCCATGAGGGGTCCATATCATCAACTTTCGTTGCAGAGAGTTTGAGATATCTTGTAAGTGACAATGCTGAAAGTATGACCTTGGCCCAGTCATCAGAGCGAGGGAAGGAACTGCAAAATTGGTATATTGCAAGGTTATGTCGGTCAGAAACTTGAAGTGAATCATGAGGGAGGTGGCAGGCCAGTTCCGCAGTACGTGTGACAATTGTTGCTACAATTGCTTTACCAGATGGCTTCGCTTTAATATGTGCAGCGAGATTATCAAAGAGGCACACAATCAGGATATCGCAAAAATCGCTGGAATGTTAATTAATATCTCATAAATTGATAGCTTGTATGCATCTTACCTTTTGTCCTTGTAAGCAATGTCATGTACAGTCGGAGGGGAAAAGAACGAGTTGAGGCAGAACAGATAGTCTGCAAAGAGTGAGCTGTTGAGATCCAGCTGGGTATCTGGACGGAAATTATCGAGGACATATCTCAAGTGTCTCCTTCCGAAGCGAGTGTCACCCCGCAAGGATATACAACGTAGTGCCCACTGCGTTATTGGTGCTTCATGGAGTTCATAATATGAAACTATGTTGTCCCATTTGAATGCTCGAAGGGTGTCACGAACAAGTAGTAGCGGGCCATGAGCGGGATCTGGATCATCCGTGAAGTTGTGAAGAAACCAAATCCAATCGTAATCCAGTTCGGTTTGGGGAGAGAGCATCTTGAGTATGCCGTGTGCCTGTCCGCAGTAAATCGCACGATTCATCATGCCCTCCCGGACTGTCCTTTTCTTCCCACTATCTTCGAAACAAGCGCAAAAAACATCAGCCATTCGAGTGATGGCAGATGAAAGATCATTATCCAGTGACCACTGTAGATCCACTGCAATTGCTGCTGCTACCTCAACAACTTGGGGCTCAGTGGATGTCTCCAATGTCCATAGAATTGCAGGCACCTCCTTGGATGGTGGTGGTAGATCCTCCGGGAAAATGTTGTCGGGCTGTTCTGAATCAAGGGATGGAGATGATTTATCGTGTGGTTTCCTGAAGCATGGTAAAATATCAACAGATTGCATGGAACGCAATGCTGGCAGCCAGGCTGAAGGAAGATGTTTCAACGCTCGTTTCACAGTTGAATATGTGGTACTGAGCCAACTGGGAAGAGAATTTGGAACCCAGGCCGGAATCGAGACCTCCTCCATCAGCTTGATTATATATATGGTTAAAGATGTCTGGAAAGGTGAATCATGCCAGACAACAGCTGAAAGGGTAAGGACAATGTAGCCAATAACCCCTAGAGATGTCAAGGCGAGAACAATGCCAGCAACAAGATGATGAATTGTCCACAAGTATATGGATAATGCCATCGCAAAGAGAAGCAGTGCGAACTGAAGAAGGAGGGGGAATAGTTGCATGACAGGAACAAAGGCCCATCGCTGCAAACCGTCAAATTTTCGTTGGCGTTCGAGACCGCGTTCTTCGATAGTTCCTCGTTCTCCGACGGCGCCATAATACAGGAGCCATTGCTTCCCGAGAACGGCAAGTAGTGCCGCAAGAAGCGTAGCAAAGAGACTGATGTAAAGAAGAGTCTGAGCAGCAAGAATTTTTGTCGGGGGTCCCGACCATTTGGGAACCTGCGCAGCTGGAAAGGCAGTTTGATTGACACTATGGATAAGAACCTGAATGAGAGCCTGGGTAACATCACTCGGATCCTGCTGCAGTTCTGGCTGGATTTGGATGATGAAGGCGGAACTAACAGCTGAGAACAGACCGGCCTGAGGACAAAATTTAGATCGAGTTCTTAGATTCAAGAGCGACGCACAAAAATCAATGCTGTGTCCAGATCGTTGCCGTATCTCTTCTGAAACTCGTTATCAAATTCTTCGGCCAATATCTTGTACTTATTCCAAAATGTAGTCTTCTTGTCCGTGGTAGGGAGCTTTGGCCGGATGGCCTCCACAGCCTTACGCAACCTGGTCTTTCGTCAGTTTGGATGTGCAGATAGGTGGTTAAACCTTTACTTGTCCGATTGCTCGTCGTTTCGTTCGTTCAAACGGTTAAAGCAATCTTTTATCGCGGAAATAAGTCTGCCATAAACCAGGGGTCTGTCGTCCAGCCACACAGAGTCAGCAAACACGTACCTCTCATTCTCAGATTGACCTTCGCCGCCGGGCTTGTCACCGCCATCCCGAGCGCTGTCTGAACCCGCCAACGATGTCGATGAGGGTGGATCCATTGTGTCGTGGTGGTTGAGGAAAAGGTTACATGTGCCGGAAGGCCTGTGACACTGGCAGGGCCCCTGTGCTTGCTGTGCGGTGCCTTGTGGCCAACTTGGGGCACTCGGCTTTGGGAGCCCGAAAAGGTTTAATCCCGTGGCTGTGCTCCGACAGTATCGCGTTCACGAGCATGCAGGATGTCAAAAACCATTGTTGCCTGTCCGCCGAAGGGGAATCGGGATTCGAGAAAAGCCTAGCTTGCCGCCAAGTACATCAACGCACTCAGCTTCTCACGCTGCCCACCACTCAGCATCCGACTCTGCGGGAACGAAGCTCGAGGTGTGCGCATAGGTCTCAGGCACCAACCGCACGGTTCTTCCGAGTCTCGTAAGCACTTTATCTATTTCTTCCACCACCGCTGACACATTGACACCCTCGACTCGGGACGCACGTTAAGATCACAACATTGGCAGTACAACATTTCTCCGCGAGCAGCGTGATCGGCCTCTTCCACGATACTGTGTGCAGTGCGTTGTGTCGAATATTGCCACATGTATGTTGCTGCGGGAGGTGTTCAGCAGTCTCGCGGTCGGGAGAGTAGGCCGTCAATTATTCTTGGTTGTGAATCGTCGTACCGTATATAATACCGTCTGGCATCGTTCCGCCCTACCCCGGCACGCGCCTACCTATGACGCCCCCAGCCATCTTCTCCTTGAACCGCGCGATCAGGCGCTTCTTCTCGCTTCCGCCCAGCCCCCTCCCATGAAAGTCCCTTCGCCTACACCCTCGTCCACCCTACCATCCGCGTTGCGCTCGAGCGCCGTACAATCGACCTCCCCATCGCGCGCGAGCCGGCCCGCGCCGACGCGGGAATCGTTCCCCGCACGACGCGCACCCCATCGGGCAAGTTCGCGTGCGTGTCGGGCGCAGTGACGAGCGCCACGCCCGTGCCTGCATCTCCCGGGTGGGCACCGGGGTGCGACTCCGACGCGGAAGCAGGGTGCGAGTCCAACGTGAAAGCGGGGTACGACTCCGACGTGGACGCGGGGTACGACTCCGATGTGGAAGCGAGGTGCGTCTGCGACGTGGAGGGGTACGACTCCAGCGTGGACGCAAGACGCGCCTCACCCGGGTACGACTCCCCCGCCGACTCGTCGATGGCCCCGTCGGCGGCGGGCCGCGTGCCCAGCGTCTCCGTGAAGCGTGTGCCGGTCGCGCTGAGGTGCGTGTCAGCGGAGTGTGCGTGCGTGGGCGTCGTGCGCCCGGAGAGCGTGTAGGACGCCTGCGAAGAGGCCCCGTCGTGCCCAGACTCGGAGGGCGAGCCGATGGTGTGGCCGGTGTGCACTGCCGTGCTGAAGTCGTGCGAGGCGCCGCCTTCGGAGGTGTACGACAATAAACAAGGCGAGCCTACCGTGTGGCTGGCATGTGCTGCCGTGCTGAAGTCGTCCGTGGAGGCGACGGAGGACGGTAAGTGGACGGTGTGTGTGGTGTATACTGCTGTGCTCCCCACCTGCGACGGTGCTGGATATCCGTCGGAGGTGTGTGAGATTGCAGAGGGCGAGCCGACGGTGTGCCCCGTGTGGATAGCCGTGCTGCCTGCGTGTGTGGGCTCGGAGAACTCCGACGCCGGCGGGGCAGAGACCGCGGAAGATGGAGAATAGATGGTATGTCCAGTGTGCATGGCGGTGCTAAATTCGTGTGTAGACGCGACCGAGGGCGAGCCGACCGTGTGGCCAGTGTGTACAGCTGTGCTGCCAGCGTCCGTCGGTTCGGAGAATATCGACGCCGGTGGGGAGGCGATGGAGGACGGCGAGTAGACCGTGTGTCCCGTGTGTGGGACCATACTCAACTGTGTGCCTTCGTGTGGTGGGATAGTCGCGCCATCGGAGGTATAGGACATCACAGATGGTGACGCGACAGTGTGCCCCGTGTGCGGGAGCATGTTGAACTGCGTACCATCGTGTCTGGCTGCAGAGAGCGCGTGCCCCGTGTGCGCAGTGGTGCTCGTATCCGTTTCTCCGCGCGCGAGCGTCGGCACGGCCTTGGTTGACACGGTCTGGAGCAGCGGCGGGCGCTCCAGCTCCGCGGCGGTCGTGGATGTCAACGCGTCGTCCGCTATGCGATATATATTAGGTGGCCCAAATAAAAATGCACATACGGATGGTGAATACATACGGACATATGCCGCGTTACTTTGCGGTAAATGCGCTTTCGCCGCCTGCGTGGCATTCGCGATAAAGCGCTGGAAGTCGTCTTCTGCAGGTAGATACGTCTTCGCGGATCCCACGAGCGTCTTATCGCTCTGCTCTCTCAAAAACTCGCTCGACAGGTAAGATTTTCCGGGCGTCTTGGTGACATGCGCGCTGAGAATGTCGTTCATAGAGTCGGCCCACTCGGCTGCAGGCGTCGACGGCAGCGTGGCGGAGTCAATGGTCGGGGCGATAGTGGTTATGGTTGCCATGGCGGAATGTGGGGGCGGAAAACAAGAGAGTCTCTCTTAATATTCTGGGAGAGTTGGAGTGCATGACGTTGCATGACAAGAGTTGGGTGATCTCCGGATCGTGGACTTTGATGTGTGCACGTGTCATCAATGACGGCAAATTTGTGCACCCTCGAAAGTACATATTCAATATTCACATTAGAAATGAGATTAAATTGAATGGGCATCCTGGCAATGGACCAGGATCATAATTCTCAGGTTATGACGGTTGAACGTTGAGGTGGGATTGAATGAAGTTCCCGGATGCCGCAACCATGCCGCTGACTCAGACTTGCCTTATTTGGGGGGGTCGTGAGAATATATCCGCGATCTTTGATCCGCCCGACTCTTGTTGCATGACGTAGTGTTGCCGCAGATTGATGTGAGGTGATGCGGTGTGGCAACTCGTGTCAACTCGGTTGGGTCGAGTTGTAACGAGTTGTGCACCGGATTGGGTCGAGTTGTGTTAGATTGTGTTCCCACGCTCCTCATTTGGAACGACGACGAGGAGATGGTGTTAATGAGTGCTTCCAGGGAGCTTGAACAGTGTCTTTGACAATTACCATTTGTTGGTAATGGTCCTGAAGTACGCATGGACACTTTTCAAGAATATTTGAACACATTGGGACCCGTAGGAGGTGTGTTTCAGGGGGAAAAATGGTTCTTAATTCTAAGCAGGCTGGCCATGACCGGGGAAAATTGCAGATGGTTGGTTTTACCCAAACTATTTATATTTCTGAGGTCCTTGATTTTAAAACAGAGGGAGATGGCTTTCAACTGCAGAAATCATCGGCTCGCGAAGATTGCGATCGTTTTGGGCGGTGGCTGTGGGCAGTGTCAATCTGCACGTGCCATATATTTGGCGTATGGGAAAATGATCAGGCCTGATTAGGCCAATTCGGATCGCACCGACGTGCAACTCGATTGTTCGAGGCGATCCGAGTTGGCCAACTCGATGGCCGATCCGAGTTACAAATCGATGTCAACTCGCATCGACGGCAACACTAGCATGACGAGACGTAGTCTCGTTACCAGACGTTCTGGAGGGATAAGACCGTGTGTTGTTTCTAATAATAGAACCTCGGATCTTTCCGAGCCAAACAAACATCGGAGTCGAAAATGAAGCGCAGAGATCCCTCCAGAACGTCTGGGGCAATCGTATAGTGATGCCCCCCATCGGGTCACACAATCGTTGTCACAAATCCTCAAATCCATGCCCAGAGCAAGACAGGCTGCCCAGTGTTTGGCTGGGATATTATGATTCTCATCCAATATAACTCAGAGGTGTGCTTCAAGTTTTTTGTGGAAGGAATTTGGACCACTGCTGCTGAATGAGCAGAAATTATGCCCTTACGCTGTCCGAGCCACAACAGGCTACAGCTTCAAAAGAGCCAGAAAAAATCTAGGATTTTGGAATATGCAGATTGAAATCAATTCAATGATATCAGAACAGATTTTGTGGCCAGGGATATGGTATAGTGAAGAGAACAAAGTGGGTGTGACTCGATGGGTGGGAACAGTGAGCGACGTTTGGGTGCCCACTCCGTCCATCATTTTTTCAATCTCCGACGGCCCGGCGGTCCGGCGGACCGCACGCACCCAAATGTCTGGAGCCGAGACTAACGAGACGAGGAGAAACTAAGGAAGGCTGCAGCGAAATACGAGCAAAGAACGGAGTTTGCCGGTGGCTGTGAGCCTCTCCTGGCGTGAACTCCCAATGAACCGTGAATTTTTTGGTTGGCCGCACACACACACGCAGTGACATCGCACGGATACACGATGATCTCCGGAATCCGTTCGAGTACTTGGACGTTTGGCAAGAGTGTCGATGGACGACACTACTAGTAGTCGTAAGTCGTCCTCGCAGATTTGACATATGCTTGAGCTCGCAGGAAGGTGTACACAACATGTATGTAGAATGCTGCCGGTGGCGTCAAATGAATGTTAGGATTCCCCCCACTGAACGCACATAATCAGAAGAGTTATACCCTCAGGCGGCTCATTCTCGGTCTCGACGGTCAGTAATATTCGGGATTTCAGGCCACAGGGCGGGAGACCACCCTTCGATGTCTTCCACAATACGAGTCCTCTATCCAACTGCATCTCGGCACATGGACACAACAAGTTGGACGCGGAGACCACCTCAAAGTCGAACTTGACTACCTGAGCTCGATCGGGTTAGACTCCCTTCACCAGGCGAGCGCCCGCGTCCTATTTATCTCCTCCCTGTTCTCTTATTTGCTGTGTTTTATCGAACGACAACGCTCGATCCAACTGTCTCGTAGCTCGAGTGACGTGGGCATATTCGCCTACCCATCCTGCCATCCGCCCCGCATGAATGGTTGTGTGCGGCCAAGAATACGAGCTGAGGATAACCAACTCCAGCTACGTGCGTGCGCTGGCTCTGATCCGTATGTTTTAAGCAGACGGCATGCAGTTTCCGGGATGTAACCATGGCAGAATAGTCATTCGATGGCATCGACCTTCGGGCTCATTGTCGACTTCAGCGGTACGATGGCCTTCCGTTGTCTGGAAAGCCGTCGTGGATCAGTGGAGGGTCATCCTCGCATAACTACCGACTCTGCTAAGGCTTGTTTTACATAGTAAAGGAAGACGTAGGTTCGAATTCTACCGGCAGTATGAAGGGAATCCCCACGGCTTTTTTATTCACCTTTTTTATTTCTTTCAGTGTAATCAAGGTGAGCTGACGACAAATTCACCTGGCGGCCGGCCTGCAAGGCGTACCCGAATTAGTTTGTTCCGCTGAACCGAAGAAAATAAATAGGAACACATCTGTCCCGGATATACCCCGCGTCCACCGACGCCTAGATGTCTGGTATGTTGCTAGTGGGGGGAGCGGGGGAAAAACCGAACGTACGGAGGCACAGCAATATTAATTAGAAGCATTCCAAATCGAATGCAACCACGTATGAATCGCAATAATTCCTAATTGTCTGTCGGCATAGTATCACATCATCCCTAGCTTCTCTGCACCCACTTCACCCGGATGCCTCCTCGCTCGATGGCCGCATATGCTTCGGCCGCCCCTGGGTCCTTCT
Source organism: Mycena sp. CBHHK59/15 (assembly GCA_029204085.1). Lineage (NCBI taxonomy): Eukaryota > Fungi > Basidiomycota > Agaricomycetes > Agaricales > Mycenaceae > Mycena > Mycena sp. CBHHK59/15. The sequence goes on from JARGXW010000020.1 coordinate 110,295, forward strand.
CGAAAATTCTATGAAAGCCACCAGAGAGTCATCGTCCAACCAGGATTCGAGTCGCTGTGCACGCTCGACGGCGACGGCAATAACCCCCAGATTAGATGCCGATTTATGAGAGCAGCTTACAGCCGGCTCTGCGCTCTGGCTCGTATGATTGCTGGTGGTGTCTGATGACTGCGAGGTGGCTTCGTGGGAATCAATGTTTGTCATCTCCATTTCTGTTCAATGACTGGGATGTGCGATGAGAGGCAGACGCATTGCACCGTTGGTTGCTGGTGAAGTGTAGTGGTTGATCGCCCCCTGATGGTTGATTTCGCTATTTTTGTTACTTTCAGGAAGGTTAAGCTCAACAGACCGCTGCCATTACAGCAAGGAGATTCGGATCCTCCAGACAGCATCAAGGTAATTCAATGTCGTTTTCCTGCAAAGTTAATGTCATAATCATATGGAAAATCCCGTTCGCGCAACCATTCAAACTCAATTTTATGTCGCCACAAGCTGCTGATTTTCATGCTCTGCTCTGAAATCCAATTGTTCGGTCGCTTGGATTGGAGACATCGGGTCTGCCGCGTCTATCACGAAGGGACGATACCGAACGGGTATAATTAGGAGGGAGGTGTGGTATAAAGGGCATCGCAGCGCGCGAGAATATTTGGTATATGATGTGTGCACTCAGAGCGTTTCCCTGGCGGTTGTGTGAAGTATGAGCTCGAGTACTGGTAAACAGAACGAGGAATGCGTACAGGAAGCGTCTCAGCCGGCGCAGCGCGCGTCGGATCTGTCTCTGAAACACAAAATCAGGCCAGGAGAACACACGCGAGACCGCAAGAGTCGTCGACGCACCTGAATTTTCCTCCGCCACGACGCCGCCCGCTTCGCCCTCTCGAGCTCCTCTACCGGCCGAGGTTCATACTGGAAGGTTCCCAGCCTCGGCTTGCCTTTCGGTAGTCCTGTAGGTTGTGACACATCTTGGACAAGGCGGTTCGGCGAAAGCGCCGTGGTGCCACCGAGGGACTCGGCATCCCCGTCCCCGTCGTCGTCGTCCTCCGCCCACGACGTGATCTGCAGCTGGTACGGATGGGCGATGTGATGCCGTACGGGGATGAGGAACTGCTGGGACTCGGGCCGTCCGCGGGGGCCACCGTACCTGGACCGTTGTGGGGGCGTGGTTGCTGTGGCGTGAATGGGAAGGCTCGGGCTGTATGGGGCGGAGACGGGCAGGGATTCGAAAGATTCACCCTGAAATAGCACACGTCAGTGTCGATGCGATGCAAAACACGTAGCGCACGCACCGGCACAAAGCTCTGCAGAGTCGGGTACGGGTCCTGAGGGTCGGTGGGCGTGTAAGGGTACTGTTGACCACGTCGGAAATCAGCTGTGCTCCCGGGTAGTCCAGGCAGAACTGACGTCGTTCGCGTAGATGTAGCTTGCTGCCCCGCTATACGGATGATTCATGGCTTCTTCGAAGTTCGACGGATCCGCTGGTAGAGTGCGGAAAACAGTCAATTTCACGAAATTGGGGTGTTTTTTGCACCAAAAGCTCTGAATTTCCCCGTCGCAGATGGGGACAGCTCGAGAAATGGACGTGGCGGTCAGACCATGTCTTCGTGCGTGGCACGTCATCCATGGGAGCACATCGGATGCCGCCATCAGATACTTAGACACGAGAGTGATTCTCGCATCCCTGGGACGCACCTGCCTGAAACACTGATCAGCGGTCGGAAGCCCAGGGTGTCAGGAGCCGTCGGGGCCTGATCAGAGATTGATTGGATGATGCTATGGGTGTTGCAACCTGCGTTCAAGAGGCTGACAGTTCGTTCAAACATAAGTCTACCTATATTCTCCGTAGAACCATAAAATTGAATGCGGACCATTCACTCATACCTAGCCTCGCCAGCGGTCCCGAATTTTTTTCCTAGAAAAAAAGAGAAGGTGCGGAAGAAATTTTCAGGGGGTAAGAGCGGTGGTAGAGTCGGGCTTCGTCGGAGATGTAAGTTGAAGCAATTGCCAAGAAGATCCGAAGATGGAGATGGCGCATCAGATTACAAATATCGGAGTTTGCCGAGTTTAGTCGAGAGGGAGGCTGGCTACGCACTGCGGCACTGGGCATCTAATCGAAGACTACTTGCGTCTCAGAAAGCTCGCCGCATTGTTCTCTGACAATGTCTCGCCCGAAATTTGGTCTTGTGCTACGCACCACTGGACGAATCAAGCATGGGTTTCAACCTTCCTCGGCGTATGTATAATGTACCCTGACTGCGGGCACCCTCGTGGGCACCGCGGGTACCTTACGTAATACAGTGGGCTGGGTACCCCGCTGATCCGATTTCCTTTTCGGGCCTCTTAGCCTCTTCGGGAGACGCCGAACGAACACAACGGGGGTTTGAGGACCCTCGATCGAGGAAACACCGATGGAAATTGTACCTATCTGTTCAATCGTCCATTCCATATGCTGTCACGCTGTAAGTGTGCCGATCGAGCACTTGAGAATACCCGTTCTTCCCAGGCCGCCGCGGCTCCTTCCTGAAGGCACTCAGGGGCTTGCCTGTCCGCATTTTCGTCCCTTCACCTCAACTCGCGCATCGAGACATGGAAAAAAGACCTTATGTTGAATCCGACTTGTAAGTAAGCCCTATTCTATTCTATACAAGACTCTGAAGCGGTGGTGGGCTGCAGCACTGGTTTGAAACGGGAGGACTTCGTTGCCTTGATCAAGCGGCAATTGGCGAATTTTCCGCAACCTGAAGGGCGTCTCACGAAAATCAATGTCAAGGATATGAAAGCTATCCTTCTTGACCCCGCTCTAGGCTTTACGACGGCAAACTCAGTTGTTTCTGCTATTAGCAATCAAAAAAATGTCGGGTCTCCCAGTGATGGTTCTTGCTGCTTCTTCTTTTACCAAATTCTCCGAAGTCTAATAAATTGGCTCGAAGAAGAACACCGACCATCTCAGAACGAATACGAAGCATTAAACCATGGTTAGTTTCATGTATTCAAGTAGAATGGTGCTGATTAACATATTTATTGTAGATCATGAGCCCCCAGTCACGGTGAAAGCTGTTCAGCTGCTCATTGACGATAACCGTACTACATTCTCTGACATGAATGTCTCACAACGTGTCGATGTTACTGTTGTTGACTTGGTGGATTGTAACGACAGTGAGTGGCGTGCAAGTGCTGTCGAAATTTTCCGGGCCCTCCAAGGCTCTTTGGGAAAACTTGAAGGTTTTCTTTATAACCATATTGATTGAATTAACATGGGTTAATGCCGGTGTAGGTTCAGGAAGAATAGGTGTCCCGGATCGTCATGATCCGTCTTACACAGAGTACTTTGTCAGTTTCGATACGGGTGAAGGCACCGAAACTTTTGCAACCAATCCAACAAACCTCCTCATTCCCAAAAATGATTGTTTGAAGCTTCGAGTTCACCGCGTTTGTGTTATTCATTATCCAGGGATCTAGTTTGCCTGATCTTTTCTACTAGATGCGTATTCGCAAGCGTGAGCGGAGCCCGTCTCCTGACCCTGCTGCAGCCTTTCAAAATCTACTTCCCGTTGTTCCTGCTAGCCCTGCTGCAACGAGAGTCCGGCCACCGACTGATCAGCAAATCACCTGGCTCAAGGAAAAAATTCGGGCGCGTTCTGGATACTCAAAATTCGAGACAAATCACAGCAAAGTCCTCCAGAATGCTGAGCGCGTTGAATACTGGCAGTTTGCTTCCCAAGTCTCCGAAACATTCTTCAGATCACCTTGGCCAGCTGATATTTCTTCGAATAAAGTGAGTTAAGACTCGTATAACTTGTCTATTTCATTTGTCTCACATCACCTCATACAGACGATTACCAAAGGAGCAATACAAGATGCTCTTGGTATAGGCTCAACTTCACTCACAGAAGCCATTAACATGACACGGATCATTAAACTATACACCTGCGATGGGCCGAATCGAAGTGACGAGGTAGTTTCAGAAGTGACTAAATCACAGGAAACAGAAATCCCGGGAGCCGGCGCTCTCAAGGCCTTCTTACAGAAGTGGGAGAATGATCATCCTGTTGTTCAGGATTGAACTGTACAATTTTATTCTTACTTTATTCCAATCAATGTCTCTATGTGTACAAGTGACCGATTAAATGGATGTGAATTGTATTGCATCTACATTGCGACCGTGAATGACATATGAACTACTGGATGCCGAATCAGGCCTGTTTGTTGGTCATCTGAATTTAAGCAGCCCCTGCCCCCAGGATTTTTATCTCAAGTTTCGACCAATTTTTCCCCCTTCCTATACGACTCTATAACATCTTCCTATTGCAGACTCAGGGATAGCGGTGGCAGAATGCTGCAGACATTTCTCTAGCTACTCTGAGTCACGTCAATAGGGCTGTTCGCCGTGCCCGTCGCGACGGTTCTACGGGTCCTGTGCGACGGGTAGCCGACCTGTTCCATCGAGGGGTCTGGGATTTTTTTGACGGGACGGTAACGGGACGGTTTTCGTTGATGACGGCCGTTCTTTTAACGGCCGTCGACAGACGACGGGTTTGGCAGCGGCAGGCACATAAATTTGGCGGGGAATGAGGTGTCCTCCTCTGTGTTAGTCTCTTATGATGAGTCCCAGGAATCTGCTTGGCTTACGACGCTCACAAATGAGGATCATTCACCCAAATTTTGGCAGTAATTTCAAATTATTTTCCTCAGATTTTCCGCTTTGAGTTGCGTCGAGTTCATTCTCCGACAAAGGAAACACCTTAATGGCAGGAAGAAAGCTGTTGCACTCTGAATACGGATGGGTGTGCTCACTAATGCCTCTGAAGATAGATTTTAGCCCAATTCAAGCCCAACTGCTGGACTCACTGAAAAACACGTCAAAAAGCAAGATTCCTGCATTCATTCCAGCAAGGAAGATCAAGTTATACCACTGTAAATTGGTCGACACCGTCCCGTTGGCCGTGACGGCCGTCCCGCCACCCGTCCCGTTCCGTAGAGACTCTTCAAACCTCCACGACGGGACGGACACGGGATGGATGTGCCCGTCGGCCACCCGTCAAAACGACGGCCGTGCCCGTCACGGGCACGGCGCACAGCCCTACACGTCAATCTGAATCTTTAACTGCAACCATTTTAACTGGTTACTCAACACAGTTGGAACTTGTCGAACTCGCCGTGTTCAAATTGTCTGCATTTCGAACGCCCCCTTGCAACTTCTGCATCTGGATCAACGCCATGCGGACTTACGTGCCGGGTCCCGATCTTCCTGAGCTCACGCTGTGATCGAATCGCCGATGTCTTTCTCACACTGCACTGACTTGTTGCTCATCGGACCTCAACAACCCTGCATCCCGTTTTCTTGTGCTCCTGGCCTTCCAGATGCATGCTTCGCAGACTTTCAGCTGGAAGCTGTTGACTCACTGCATGTAATCCACTTGACTAGTGGTCTGCATGCCTGCTTTGTGCCCTACCTCTGCACGTCTTACCTCACTTCTTATTTCCTCCATGCCCAACTCCACCATCATGCACCATCGACTTGACTACAGACACCGCGCAGATACAACCTGCAAGCGCCACAGAGTCGGCTCGTCTTCAGTGTTCTGCGACTGACGGAGTCGGGCTAAGGCAGTGTGCATCTGTGCTCCACGGACATCATGGACAATGGATCTGATCCATAGCCCTGCGCGTCAAATACTGGATGTCTCGTCTTCATTCTCCGATACATACGCCTCGTCAAACTGCATTGGCACCATCGGCCTGCGGTCTGCAGTCTGCGGCCTGCTGTCAAGCTGTCCATCAACTTACTGAGGCTGTCAATTCAATGCGGCTGCACGCCGACTCCAACACCAAGTGCTGTGCACTGCACATCCATCTGAATCGCAGCACCTCCAGACTGGCGGCATTGGGGCACGCCAACGTGGTGCATTCTCATGTCCAGCACTTCAAATATGTCACCCAGCGCCATGGGAATTCTTGTGTGCGCGTGGTGCTGTATTTGCTTTGCTTGGGCAAGAGGGTCAGGCGCTCCAGGCGCCAGACGAAATCAGCACTTAAAAGCTCAAAATTAACAAGAAATGAATGATTTGACTTTTTTTCAGACACGTAAATGAAGTCATATTAAGGGTATGGTATCCACATTAAATGGTTAATTAAATCGGAATGACAGGACAACTAGTGGATATAAGTGTTAGACTTTTCCATGACCGCTTCAACACCCCGTGCCTTGGTACTCTGAAGGTACTCGCAAAAAGAACGGGTGGTCCGGAACGAACTCTTGTCGATCTCGTAGGTTTCTCTGATGAAGCGAAGCGCGAGCTGCAAATTCCAGTTCGGCTTGGCGCGGAGGCGTTCGATCAAATCGACAACTTTTTTGCGGCGACTGTACTCGCTTTTTATTGCCTGGATATCCCTCTTCCACTTCGCATTCCATTCGTCGTTGAGCTCCCGTACAGAAAGGAAGCCGTCGAGCCCGGTTGCCTACTCAGTCCAGATGTCGGTGATTTTCGGTACGGGCTGGAATGAGTACCTTGGAAGAAAAGAGCTCGTCTTTTCGACCCAGTCCCACTGGTGTCGCCTCAGACGAGCATCAGAATACTTGATGCCGAGAACATTCCAGGCTGCGGTTTGAGCAACAGAAAAGCCGGAAATTGTGTTGGGAGGTGCGGGAGGAGAGTTGGAAGATCCCAGACCTGGACTCGGAGCACTAATCAAGTGCGGCAAGGGGGGATTATTGTTCCGTGGAAAAGAATCCAGTGAAGAAGAATTGGAGGGGCCGGCAATGGATGGAAACGAAGGTACGTCATGGTGACCAGAGGACATTGTTGGCACTGACACGGACTTGTCGAACGAACCAAGCCCAAGCCGCAATGCGGTTGCTGAAGAGATAGCAACAGATGGAGGAGGCGCAAAAGAGGGAGGGGAGGGAGACATCAGAGGCGGGGGAATGGAAACTACAACAACAAATCAACAACAATGCAACAAGTTGAATACTGGATGGACATACCAACTGCATGGTGTTGTCTCGAACTGCGTTTCTTACCGCTGTTTGAATCCTGCAGCCGCTGCGATAAGTTCTCCATCTTCACTCCCAGTTGTTGCATGTACGCCTGAGTTTCGTCGCGTCCGGCTTGCTGAGCGAGAGAAACTCCGGAAATTGCACCTTGGAATCCTTGCACCAGATTTTGCGGCAGATTCTTGAGCGCAAGACGGCTGTGGGTCTCGGCGTCAGCGATCCGGTTAACAGCGGTGGCGGAAAATTCTCGAAATTGGTGAGAGTTGAACGGGGGATAATTAAAGAGCGGTGAGTTTGGGTATTTGGCATATAGTAAGGCGCCATCTTGAAGGATGACTTTACGGAACCAGATGAGAAGCTTGAAGAGCTGCCGCAGCGCAATATCGCGAGCAAAAGCATTGCTTTTTTCCCGAGCATCCAAAGCAGTGTGCTCAACCTCCACCCAGGGAAAGACTTGCTTCAGAAGCTCGGGAGGAGGGTCTGGCGCACATTGTCAATGAGACTTCAACAAACGACGTAGGTGGGTGGCAACACACCTAGACAATCCCGAGCCAGAAAATGTGCCTCAGGCTTTGCTGCATCAAACATAGCAGCACCGAGAAGGGCATCTACTGGCATAGCGCGGTCGTAGCAAGGACGGAAGGAGCCGCTTTCACTCCAGCCACCCAACGCCTTGGCACCATCCACAGAAGCGCCGTATTCCCGCGCAGTTTTCACAGTGTAAGCGCGGCCTGCATGAGTTACCTTCGAAACATTGATACCGTTCTTCTCGTAGATAAGGTTAATACGCTTGCGATGATCTGATCATGTTGCATTCAGTGTGTATCGTTTAAAGGATCAAGATGAACTCACTGTCATATCCCATCTCCACCGTATTGTCCTTGCCTGCCGAAAATAGATGGATTGCGTACCACTGGCGCTTCCCAAAGTCTCCATAGCCAGGGTCGGAAAAATCGGGAGTAAAGTCGGGCACAGAGCAGTTCCGGACATGGAAGTAAGAAAATAGAAGGAGTGCGATACTTGCCACCGGGCAGAGTTCGAATTGTTGATGTCTGAAGGCCCCGTGTTCATCTATTCTTCCAGACTGGTTGTGCTTGGCATTATCGGCGAGTAAAGTGAGCGCCTAAAGTGACATAAAAAATCAAAGGAGGATGAGGCAGGAAGGCAAAGAGAACGAACGGGCACTGTTTCACCAAGGCCCTTTGCATTCATGATGACGTCAGTGACAAAGAGATCGGAGAGAAGTAGGCTGCGCGTGCTATCGCCGCGAAATGCAACGGAGCACGACGTAAGCAGCATGGCACGGTCACGAATACCGATGTAGATATTCATTGGGCCTTTGAAATCAGTGAGGCACCATGCCGCACATTTCTTGAGATCTTCAGAGGAGAAGGTATCTGAAATACATTAATTATTAGTAATGGACAGATAGTCAAAGACGAGACAAGTATACCTGCGTTCGTACCCTTTGCCTTCAAAGTATGGGATAATTTAATTCGCTGCGGTTCTTTGTGGGCTGCTGCAGTTTCGAAGGTTCTGATTCGACGATCAAATCTTAGACCAGTTCGTGCCTCTTGAATGCCGGGGTAGAGATATTCATTGTTACTTCGCCAATGTTCGAGCGCCGAAATTACTTGTTTCATGTGGGAGATTCCTACAGTTGCAGTGGAAGCCGAGCCATCATCCCGTTTCCGCTTCTGAGCACAGAAAATACTGAGAGATACTGTCAATGATTTGCGAGTGAAACTTACTTGGGGTCGCGTTGTTTCGTACTGTAGAAACATCGCCACTTTGGCAGCGATGACGGGGAAGGCAGGAACTGCAACCAGGGACGGATCATCGCGCACTTTCCTTGCCTCCGTTTCGTCCCACCAAAGCTGATAATTTGTAACATGGCGGGCATAGGCGTCCTTAGTTTCTTTGTCCGCTTGCTCTTCAGCCGCAATCGAGAGCCGAAGCGCCTGGGACTCAGCTTCCAGTGCAGCCAATGAACGCTGCATGGCATCTGCAGCTGGAGCATCTGCGAGTGGAGGAGAAGCGGACACGGAGGTAGGAACCGAAGATACAGGCAGAGGTACAGGCACAGGATTATCAACAACAACATTGTTTGCGTCGAATCGGTAGGGGGAATACGGCAGGGCAGGTGGCATGCGACGTGTAGGCGTAGGCGTCACGGGTGGGGAGGAAGCACTAGTTGTGGTAAGCCGCTGGCGCTTGCGAGATAGAGATGTGGGGGAGGGTGTAAACTGGACAAACTTCAGCGGCTGAACCGGGCTTGGATTTGAGTGAACATCGGACATATTTGCCACTGGAAAAAAAAAATGAGCGGGCAAAACACGTCATATGAGAAAATTCGAAGCACCTGATGACAAAATATGCGAGAGTTCGCGTCTTTACAGCCAAAAGGCTCCGGCTAATGGTGGATAGACAAATGCAGAGAGGCTTTGAGTCGACACAGAACTAGACAAATGTTTAACCCCAAAGTACACAGGACAATAGGAAACACACCTTAGGCGCGTTTATTCGATAGCCAGAGTACTTCAGCTCAGTAGTTGCCTCGAAATTCAACAGTATTGTTGCAAGTGGCAAGTAGAGTGCGGATGAGCAAAGAGGTGTCTTAAAAAGCAGAATGTGGCCTCGTTGCAATCGTAATAGCCCTAGAGATAGCTGTACAATTATAGGGCCTTCAGATGACGAAAAGCCAGATTCGGGAAGACAAAGTGGGCCAACAACAAGCGAGAGTGGCCGAATTAATGGCTTAGCAGGCAGCCGAAATACGGTAGAATTACGGGGTCAAACCAGCCGCCCGAGGTCTCATAAATGGATTATCAGCGCTCAGGCTCAGGTTCTAGCATAGAGTGAGGCCTCTTGCGGCGGCGCGAGCCCTCAATTGGGAGAGAAGCGGGTAGCAATGATCTGCATTGGCGTGGGAAGGAAGCCGCTTCGGGTCGCGTGGCCTGGGGCAGTGCTCATTGATCTGATCGGGGCCACCTCGGCCGCGGCAAGCCGGATCCTGTATATTGTGACTGGGTACGCCGCTTAGCTCATGGGCACGTACCCAGCGGGGTACCCAGCGGATGTCAGCAGTCCGGTATATGCTCTATATATTTGGCTCCGATGAGGCAACAGTTGACGATATCAAATATATGCCTGACCTTCGTAGTTCACGCATATCCTGTGTCGTAGGTTTCGACTTGCCAGCATCCTTCCAAGCCCATGTTTGTGTCGAAACCCTAAAGATGGGGTGTATCGGGTCGTGATTGAGCACATTGGATTCGAGAACAGTCTTGAAAGGAGTTTCGCCGCAGATTTGAAGATTCTGTCGGAGTTTGGCAGCATGTGCGACATCCAGTTTCAATTCCTCCGATCCATACAGGTTCGAGATCCTCCGTTTTCAAAGGCAAAATTAGGGTTCAATAGCCATTAAAAAATTCGAGGCATTTGATTTGGTTAGCATCGATCTGACAGGCGATTGGATTTGACCTTCCACATTACCTGGATAGCCAGATGGAACAATGATTTTCGGTACATTGGTTCGGTGTATGCCAAGAGCAAGCCGTTTTGGATGCGCATACCTCGCTGCGTGATATAATAGTGTACGCCACTCGAAAGCGCATTGAATAAATACATGCACTCACATTGACAAAATATGGATACCAGGTTTCTGGCGGAGTCCACGCAGTCCCCCACGATTCACTTATAATAGCACAATTTGAATGCAAATGCCACGGGTCAGGTCCCTTGTCACCACATTTCGCAAGTCCCGGTGTGGAGTAGGACACATGGAGGAGTTCTCTCGGGCTGTGAGGGAGCCGGGCAGAGTGTGGAAACGATACATGTGTTGTCCGTGGTCAGAACAATCTGGAAAGATGTGTCCTTGTGAATCGTCGAGTTTCGATTATCCGTGGGTTATATTAATTAATTAAGAAAGAAATCCAAGATATCCCGGCGGCGTCGTGTCGGTGCATGACGAGTCGGCAAATGTTAACGAGCCTAGATCGATCAGCGAAGTTCCAGTCGCCCATTGGCCATCAAGGGACTTCTCAATGGCAAAGTGCGTACACGAGGCCACGATAAGGGAAGAAGCCGACCCGGGCAGATGACCACTAGCTTTGTATGCTTTATGTGAAGTGGCAAGGACGATGTGAAGCAACCAGAAGGGATTAACAATCTGGGCCATGCGACACGCGAGGGCGGTTGTGCGACTGATTATTGCCGTTGGGACAATTGAAGGTTTACGAGAGCCTGAGATGGTCCGGCCGTCGGGACTTGTTCTATTGCGATACAGTGGCGGTCGCCAAGCTAGTGTCGATCTTTCTGTGGTCACCCTAGTCCAAAATTGTAGACTCGAGATCTAGAGTGGAGTAACGAGTTGCCTAGAGCAATGGCCAAATAAATCCATCGAAGAGCAGACGTAGTTGAGAAGCGAGTTAATGTTTCCCGAGCCTGATAGACGTCAGAGTGGCACTGGGAAGCCGAGACAGAAATAGCATATCTGCCGACAATGATTTTGAGAGTATGGAGGACCGTCAGACCAAAATTAGAGCTTGATTCAAGGCCCTAGTAGAAGAGCATAAGAGAAAAATCTATCCCGCAGATGGAGGTGAGTAGGCTCGTCACCACGTCACCAGTCTGCCTACGAATGGCAAAAAAAATGTGGCAAGCACTTTGCCGTAGGCAGACTGCACCATCGATATTCTTGATCGCGGCCATCAATACCACCATTTCTCATGTAAATGCCGACAGCTTTCTGCATCTTTTGCACAACTGCAGATAAAATTATGGGGACACAATTATCAATAAAATAGCATCCAATTTACTTCTTTCCATTTACCTTGGTCAATAGATGAAAACTGAGCTCAGAACAGGTACCAATCTGCGGACGGCAAAGTGCTTGCCGCATTTTTTTGCCATTCGTAGGCAGAGTCTAGGAGGTGGGATGTGAGATGTGACACCGTGACGACCCTTATCACAACCGCCAACTGAATCGCTCGACTGTTCGAGAGCCTGGTGTATCTGGGCCCTTAGCGCCACTCCCTCTGCGCAGGCATGGACAAAAATCGTCGAAAAACTTGAGGACATCGTTATTCGCACTGGGGAATGAAAAGGTGAGTCACATCAACCTTCAATGTCGTAGAAATCCCACCGACACTAACCGCAGCTTCTCAGTAGATGTTCATGTTCCTCCCCTCAGGAACATTCTTCTAATATTTTGGCATTCATAGAACACCACTATACCCTACCTATTGCCCTTGGCTCTCGGACAGATTGTCCGGGAATCAGGGAATATGCAGTCGCCGAAATGCATCACACCATAAACAGGATTAGTTTCGTTAGCGCTCTCCGTTAGAACAAGTACGGATGCTGATGTTGCCATGGTCTTCCTCATAACAAACAGGTCGTTTTTCGTCGCGGACGATACTTTATGCCAAGCCAATTTCTGCAGCATTGACGAACGTTGACGAGGTCTCCGCAATTCTGTTGCGGTATTTGTGGATCACTAAGTGCACTCAACCTTTAATTTACGACGTCTCCCGATTCTTTCTTATCGCCGGAGAGCTCTTTTGCTCATAGGATCCCGATAACTCAGGTGCAGCACATGAGTTTGCGTCCGAGGCTGTCCCTACATTTGTTTCCCGCCATATTTGCACCATCGCTAGCTTACTTAATGCACATCAGCTTTTCGATGCTGATTAGCACGGCGTGGAATTTCTCGCCATGCAGAAGAAGACTGGATAAATTACAGTGAGCTCTGTATCAATTTCCGAACGGTGCCTGACTCGCTGCGACCACAGTAGGTAAGTTTTGTATCAGGTATCTAGGTTTGATCTGAAGATACTACAAAATAGTCCCTTTAGTTCTGCTGTTAGCGAGGAATTGGCGCAGCGCGTCTTTTCGCCATGTCGAGAAATTTTGTAGGTGGATCAATTCCCCACCGACTCTGAGTCCCGATCCCTCTTCTATCAGGGATGGCCGTGCGACGGCAACTATCTTGACGAGTATCGGGCATTTGAATCACGCTCTTACTCACAACGGACGGTGAATCGCCATTTCGTGAGTTTCTTTACATATTTTGTATGCCGATGTCTCTCATCTTGAGTCTGTTACACTCCATAAACTCTCCGTGCCCGTCACGCGTCTCGCGGCTCAAGCACTTCATCCAATTTTGCCTTCACATGCTGTAAGTTTCTATCGACGGTCTCCCGTCAGGCTCATCATTTCACTATCCTTGGCAAACTCTCTTATGAATAACGACCATTCCCTCAGCTAATCCCATCCACAATATCTCATGTGCCCCTCAGATCCCTCATCCTCGCACTATGACCTTTCAGGTTGTTGTCTCCACCCAGGAAATACAAAATCCATCCGAACTTCGACCTGGGAAAGCCTTTTTGGGTTGTACGGAGAATCTGGCACGCAAAGGGGATCGGATCTTCCGTCCGTCTTTGTTCCCCTCCGGAATAACATCGCTCTCCGGCCACTTATTAGGTCGTCGTAAATATCTGTATGTTACACACCTCTGGTCAGCTCCGCCATTCCTGAACTTCGCATTCCAGACACTGACCCAGGCGTCATGCGGCTCCTCGCTTAAAAATTCGCTACGAGGCACATAGGACCTGCCTAATTCCATTGGGCACTCTGCCGATACGCCATACCCATGTGCTCTGACATTCCCGATGACTATGCCTATACTGAGAAGGTCCGATGACTGGCTTCCGCAGACAGAAAACTTCCAAATGTGGACTGATCTAAGTCTGACCTTGATGTGACCCGTGTTTCTCTCTCTCTCTCGACTTCTCCATTGCTTCTGTCTCCCGGCCTTGTCAGAGCTCGCTCGTTGGAATATTCCATGTAGGCACAAGGTGGTGAGAGGACTTTGAGTGGGATAACGGCGTCTAATTTACCGTGCCCCGTAACTTCAATCTCACCGTGCCGCTGATCACATATATAAGATCTCCCAGCCTTAGGCAGATGGCGGTATATGGTGGTGCCTGAGTTCCAAACCGGACCTTGGACACTTGATAAGGTCGGCACTTCGGTCCTACGCGCTACGTCGTTCCCGGGGATAACATTATATCCTGTTTGCAAATAAATGCCTTCGTCCTCGCTAATATCATGGTGCCTCGCAAAACGTGCGTGTTTCAATACCCAGCCTCATGTTGAATATACTAACAAGTCAACTGACGGAAACAAAACCAGAAGCTCGGCTTTAACGCCGATGACGTTGCCGGAGTCCACAGCCTTGTGATGAGCTTCTTGCCGAGATTTGGGGGCAAACACAAGCTGCGACATTTTCGGACGAGGTATATAAACACCCCCAAGAACCAGGAAATATCTAAACGCCCACATCACCTCCCTCGTTTGATATTCACATCCAACGACGGACACCCACTTCATGTGTCAGCAAATAGCGTATGCTATTCCCCCCTTCCTACTGAGACTCATTCTGATCTGCATATATTAGCCAAGGCACTCGATGGTCACGTTGTGGTGTATGAATTCTTCCAAGTTTCACAGTGCCATTGCTCATTCAAACTCCAAGCATTTTCAGCGGCATCTTGTCGTTGCAATACTAGACTGTAACTCCAACGGCTGTGAGCGCAGTTATTCTCATCCGCAAAATTGTCGACTTCCCACGTGTATCAAGGCGAGCGCTCAGATTTATTTTGTCTATACGTCTCTTATTTTGCTGTTCCTACCCTAGAATTTTGGGAGCGAAATCCAAAGAGATATTGACACTGTCGACGATTACTGTTTTGCTTGCCGAGCAGCGCAGGACCGTCGAGCGCGAGGTCTCTAGGATGCATCTTCTTCTTTCTCTTGTCGTTTCCGACGTCCCTAGGCTGGCGCTAACCTATACTCATTAGCGCCCTAATCTGCACCAATATCCCGCACTTCAGGACTGCAAATCCACCGAATCATCTGCTATCTCCACATACTATTATTTTACGCCTCGTGTTAAGTTGGGCTCGCATGTAATAGCAGACTCCTAATCTTGAGCCACAAACTTCAGGTGTGCTGTGAGCTTGCGTGTCTCCGCCTGCAAAAGGACGACCAGGTCGAACGCCGGAATAAAACAACTAAAGCCGATAAATTGAATAAGATCAGATGGTTCATATCGGCCCGTATGGGCGGGGCCATGTGGGCCCAAAAGGCCGTCAAGTTGCGTGTTCATATGACCTCTGAACCTTAAGCTTCTCTCAATACCGCGCTTATCTTCGTTGGATTTTCCTTCTTCTGTTCGGAAAAACGCGCCTCTTGTCCAAAGATACTTGCACACTCGTGGTAGGTAGGTAGGTACTACCTGTATATTTTAGAGATTCGGCAAAATCCCACTACTAGTGGGATTTTGCCGAATCTCTAAAATATACTCCTATGGGCAGCCCCTTTCCCTCCTTTACATAATGTTTCCCCTGGAAGCTTCAAAGCGGATTGTGGAAATTAGACCTGGTTCCTAAATTCCGGAACGAGGAATCCAACCGGTAACTTACATTCCGCAAATATGACGAAATGTCGGTTCTGAGTGTAGATCTTCTGCATATATAAACCCTGTGGTACGTGCTCCCTTGACGTCATAAGTAGTCCAGCTGGCTAGTTTCGAGTTCGCTATTTTTATGCGTTTTGATTGGGCAACGATTACGTGTTCGGCGTGGCGCCGCTCGACATTGTCGTTACAGTACAGTACAGTACATACAGTAAGGATAAATGTCTGGAACTATGGAGACTGACATTAACGTCGGTTACGGTTAACGCTGATCTGTGAAAGCATCTCCGCACATACGTGAAGGACATCGAGGTGTAGGCTCTTACTTCGACAAACGAACCATAGAGCCATTCCATGTTGCCCATGACGCCAGAAAGCGTGGTCGATCACAACAGCCACAGTATTTCATCCAGGGTCGACTTCGGAGTTCCACCGAAGTTCCCGAGAAGAAAGTTCTCCAGCTGTCAAATTGCTCTGGCGCATCAGCTGAACAGGATACAGCTAGTACAAACATCGCCTACGAAAATGGGTCCGTGCACACAACTCATCTTATATAAACAGCCACCCATCGTTTGTGCAACTCATACTTACCTTGATGGCATAGGTCCCTTCACCTCCCTGGGTCTGTGGGCCGTGGGAATACTCCATAGCACGGCGACCCTGTCCATTCAGAGTGCGCCTGCGGCTTGTATGGGCTTAGGCTCATGCACCGTCTCAATATTTTCCAGTTCTGCCTCAGCCACTCGGCTGGGCAGACCATTTTTTTTTCGATATTCCGCCGACCTGACCCTAACCTCGTCTCTTTCATTCGAGTTGTGGAGAAAATAAATCTGTACACATACACATAGGAAGGATTTTTGTCGAACTTAATTCGATTCCACCGATTGTTGATGTCTCGACTCACGAACAACAACGTTGAGTGCCACAAACAAACATCGAGCAGCTAGTACTAGTCAGTAGTTGACCATGACCATGCGGAATTCTTGCTGGACTATGGCCAACAATTCAAACAAAATGGTCGGGATCAGCTTCAAAACTTTAAATTTTGGGCCAAGCGCTCAATCGGAGTCAATCTATGCCAGACTCTGATTTGAATCTAAGAGTCGCTCCTGGTGGATCGTATTTGAACACTTTACCGTGGCTCAGCGCTCAGCGCTCAGGCTCTTTGGAGTGAGGTCGCAAGTTGCTGAATAAGGGCAAATTATCTCCAAGAGTGCGCAAATATCTGCAGCTGAACAGACTCTTAGAGATTTCGCGAATCAGAATCGTCACTGTTGTGATCTATTGTGATCAGATCATCGAGCGTGTTAGATCACGTGATACTAAATCTGTCCTATTAGTATTACCACAACGATGAGCCACACGACTCCCAAGTCTCACAAAAGGACCGTAATTCTTCTGTGGCAACATCAATCCATGAAACATCTATTGGCTTCTCTGTTCCTTATCTGCCCCGTTTGCAGTGGCTTTAGGGTCTAGCTTCAATTCACTCTTGAGACGGTCAACTTGAAGCAAACGTCAAGTCTACCGTTTCATAATTCGCAAGCCTTATGCATTCGATTCATTTGGAAATAGTCACGAAATGTTATTCAGAAATTTTTCTATCGGGTGCTTATCTTGTGCTGCAGGGTGCATGTCCTGCGGACCGACCCCGAACGCTGACGTACGGGGGATGCAAAATAACCCCACCTTGTGGCCGCAGTGAGCGCTTCGTCAAGCTTGCTCTTAATGACGACCCACAGTCACAATATGGAGGACGTGTCATCTCCGCCAGCCTATGAATCTGAGAACGACGACAACACTAATCGGATCAATGCTTGTGAAGACCTGCGAGCCCCTGGTTATGGTGGGTGATAACAATCGATATGCTCGCTGGGTTGCGCACAGATTCACAATTTCTACCAGTCTATTATCGGGTTTACGCCTTGGATGGAGTGATCCCGTCTAAAACAGGGTTTAATGCTGGAAACCCGTTCCTCGGTCGCATCAAAGCCACATCAGTTCCTCCACCTCACACTGTCGCTTCTTTGAAGCGATGCCTTGCACAAGCGGAGAACCTCCCTGACCCCATGAATCTTCGCACATCTCTGTTTCAAGATCGCGTGGATAAGGAACCGATGGATACTACGACTAAAGTATCGATCATTAAGACGAATCGTTGGGTCGTGAATGAATTTGCGCTGCTCTACCTGCAGGAGCTGTCCGACAAGGAGAAGGCAGGAATCTCATCGATCGATAGAACGCGGCATGACGTCGACCCCTCTGAATACAGTGAGTGTTCCTATTGTAGCCTTTCCCCAGCGCTGAGTATTTTGATTTGGTCTATCGCTTGCACACTCAGACAGGCGAGGACTCATCGAAACAGTGCTTCGACCCGAAAGAACCTGCGATTGGACGCATCAAAAAAGTACATGTACCTCCGCCCCACAATACACTGTCTGTGAAACGCTGTATTGCGAGGGCGGAGGGAAAGCCAATATATGTGTTTGCAGATTTGTACCAAAATATCTCTGCTGACACCCCAATGGCGGATACATCTTGGTTTACATTGTCCGGAACAAGGTTTGGCGAAAGTCCCCAAAAGCCCGTGGTCATCGTTCAGCCAGAGCGACGCCCAGGACTGTGCAATAGGCCCCTGAAAGTCTTCTCTACGCAACCCCCTTCGCCTTGGTTTAGCTGGACCGTGAGTCGGTTGCCTCCTTTCTGTGTTCAGAATACCTGAACAACGCTACTGTTTCTTAGGGCGATTTCAAATGGCTCCGCACTTCTGCTGGTGACCTCTTGCACACTGATGGTATCTCTCGAACGGAGGAACACCCCGTCCATAAACGAACCCTCGCTAGCTATGTGGCTGTTGCCTCCAGCGGCCAAAAAGGATGTGAGTGATTCTTGTCACTGTGCTCATTCTGGATTACCGATCCTTCACAGTGATTATGGCAGGTGAGCGTGGCCGCAAAACGCATTTGTACACGTCCGACTTCTGTTCACAGAGGATACGAAATTTCTGGACCTGTAGTGGTGTTCCCGCCTGTCTTATGATTTGCAGTTGTCAGCAGTTATGCAAATAATGTATGTCATATTCCACGCAGTCTCTTTGACATATGGCCTGTACAGATTTGCGGCCGCATTGAGCACACAAATCCAGCCCCCTGCCAACGCCAGAAAAATAAATGAACAGAGAACAATAGCCTGCCGCACGGGCTAAGACTACTTGAAATCCTGATTTTCTTTCATTGCTTTGTGTCGGCGTCGACTTCCGTCCCTCGGATCATCGCCGTACTTATGTCATCCATGATCTTTCATGTCTTTAATTTTAATCAGTTACGAACCAAATTCGTTTAGCTTCAGCTGTGTATATGTAGAGGCCGGTGGTAACTTCCCAGCCAACATGCCCACTCGGTCGAATATGTCTGTACAAGCTAACTATGTCCTTGAAATGTTCTACGCTGTTCCTGTGTTTCGCCTGAGTAATGCTTGATCTGAAGTGGTGTTCCGTTCTGTGAGTTTTTGTCTGCTTCTGTGTGTTGACTGGGTTCTACAGCGGACGGGTGCCGTGAGCTCGGCCTAGAAGACATTCAGAAGTCCAGGGACAATACAATCGTGCCCTGTATACTTAGTTACTCCCTGGGCCCGGCGTTCCTGAGCGGGACCGTGCCGTGTAATCCTACCTACCTACCTACCTACCTCGGACCGGTCCTTCAATTGGTGCGCTCGCACCGCAACACACAGGCGGGGGTAATATGTTCCCTCTCAACACCCAAGCCGGTCGGCCGATAACCTTCCGCTTTGCCGTGGGTTACTATTTTTAACTCGTCGTCTACCCACCTGCGCCGGAAGTGTGACATTCACCCACGGTGTTGACCTCCATGCGGGTAGGTAGGTAGGTAGGTAGGATTACACGGCCGGTCCAACTCATGAACGCCGGTTCCAGGAATTTCCCCGGTGTACACGCACTATTTACACCTTCGTCCCTGGGCCCTCCTATATCCATCAAGCCGAGCTCACGGACGCACGGGAAACAATGTTTCACGACCTGAAGGCGCGGTGCTGTGTCCACATGCAGAGGTCTGGCATCCGTCACACCTGTATATATGATCCTTGGCGGGCGAGGTGAAGCGTATGCAAATCACAGACGTGCGTGTATTTTAAGCTGGATCAGCCATTCAACCAACAACTTGAGTATGCCTACTTGGAGGCGACAGAGAAGCAACTGCGTCAAGCCGCACAGTTGACATGTTTATATTGCCCAGTCACCTACGTCCAGGAGGTTGCCAAAAATTGTGGGGGCAGCAGAAAATTGAAGGAAAATGGGAACCGAAGAAAAAAAGGAGCGGAGCTCAGTGAGGGTGCTGCCTGCAAGGCTGTTGAAATCTGACACGCGTGGCGTCTGGTGCCAGTGAGACCACGCGATTATTTGTCCAGATGGGGCTCGCATAATCCATGCGGACGGTCGACCACCTTGGATGCGCAGCAAAGTTTCTTTGACTAGTCGCAGGAAAGTCTTCAGGTCTATCCTATACTCTGGGTGAGTGCCCAGGTTGTAGCATATCCCAGTAAGTGAATTCAATTAATTGTTCACTCGCCCGAATGATCCGCGCCATTGATGTCCAACTCAATGGCGCGGATCATTCGGCCTTGCGTGGGAGAACAAGGACTCCATTTTCTGTCTGGACTCATTTTCACTGACAAATCATTCTCAGAATTCCCCTGAAATATTACCGAGTGGATTTTACTGGGAGCAGTGTGTAGGTGCAGTTTGGTACAGTTTCGCCAACTCATTTCGCTCCGACGGATGTCCCGACGAACGCTTGGATGGAGTTGAACACGAAGAATTGTCAAGAATTAAAACCCGAGTTTTCGACTATGTCAGCATCATTTACGCACACTGTCCCTCCCCCCAAATCTGTGATGTAGTAGTGATGCACTGCATCAGCCATTTGACAAATCCGTTGCGGAGTTTTTGAGTCTTTTGGGGTTGTTAGGTTTTTTTCCAAAACGAAACTGGTCTGAAATGTGAGATCTTGCATAGTGCAATGATGGAAAAAAAACTTTTTTTTGGAGGTTTTCAAAAATGTCGGTCAAGTTGCAAAGTTGTCAGGTTGCAAGGTTTTTTGGCGGGGTTTTGAGATTTGGCACTGTGTTTTGAGGTTTTTTGGGGTTGTTGAACCCCAAAAAACCTCAAAACATTTTTGTCAAAAGTCTGATGTGTCGTACAGCGTAGCACTACGATACTCTTTACTTTGTTTTCACCTGGAGAAAGTATATTTCTTAGCTATGTACTCTACTACTTACACTTCATGGGCCATCTACGGCAACTTCCATCACTTCCCGTGGCTGAAGATAAGCCGAGCTACTACGTCTTGGTCAGCATGTTGTGTAACCGTAACCTCTGATTCCGGGCTTCTGCAGGCTATGCTCATTTGCTGCTTATAATCAAGGACGTGCACGAGAGAGCCATGCCCGACCTACGATGCCGCTGACAGCACTGAAGTTCTCCCCCTATGGCTATACCCCGACGGAATACGTCTGTATCATCTTTGTCGCCCTCTTCTCGTCGTCCACCAGTGCGTGATATAGACCTTGAGGCGCCATGGAACTCATACGCACTGGCTCTCAGTACTGCACGTCGGGCAGGCAACATACTATCGTCTTTGGTGGCTGTTTCCCTCCGTATGCCTCGCGGGCATCTTAGAGATCCTCGGTTGGAGCGGGCGTCTATGGTCGTCCATATCACCCTTTAACTTCGAGCCCTACGAGCTGCAGTACGTGACCCTTTTCTCGATGGGCATCCAGCGGCTCAAGCAGCTTCAGGATTGTGTGCACTATCATGGGGGTACGCACTCTGCAACCTCCAGATCACACGCGAGACCGACGCGTTTTTCACTGCCCTCCAGCCCACACCTTTGGCCGCAGCGAACTTCATTGTTCTCGGACACATCATAAAACGCCTCGGGTCAGCCTATAGCCGACTGACCCCCAAACTATGTGTGTGCCCACCCCCGCCTTGTCACGAGCTGTGCGCTGATACGCCGAGCCTCAGACACGACCGTATTCCTGTGCTGCGTACGCCCGTCCCCCTCCCCGCCGCACATCGATCCTCACACGCGCCCGATTCCCAGGACATCATCTCGCTCGTCGTGCAAGGCATCGGCGGCGGCATGGCCGCAGGCGCGGTCAACCGGCGCATGGACCCCGCGAAGGGCGGCCACGTCATGCTTGGGGGCATCGCCTTCCAGATGGGTGCGTCGTCCTTCCTCCACCCCGCGTCGGACCCACACATAGCTGACCCCGCCCCCGTGCACGCGCGCAGTGACCATCACCGTCTACGCCCTGTGCGCCGGCGAGTTCCTCCTGCGCTATCTCCACGACCGGCCGATCGCGTCGCGCGGCGGCGGCGGCGGCGGCGGCGCGCGCGCGGGTGCGCTGAGCCCGCGCATGAAGGCCCTCGTGTGCGCGCTCGTGTTCAACACGACCTGCCTGTTCATCCGCGCCGTGTACCGGCTCATCGAGCTCAGCAACGGGTGGTCGGGGCGCATCATCCACACGCAGGTGTATTTCAGTGCGTCCATCCTCGCTGATATACGACGGCTTCACTCGGCTGATGGGTGCGCGCTAGACGTGCTCGACGGCGCGATGATCACGCTTGCGATGGTCACGCTCAATGTTGCGCATCCCGGCGCGCTGCTGGAGACGCGGCGGCAGCCCGTGGCGAAGGACGTAGAGGGCGATGGCGCGTCGACGCCGAGCGAGAAGCCCTGAAGTGGAGATCCCTTGTTGTAGATACAACGTACTTGTTGACTGACGACTTGTGTCTAGATGCTAGAATACATATACAGTACAGCTAAAATATGAATACGATCTCGGGGGACCATCCACGATATCAGACACGACTCGGGATGTTTCAGACGACGAGCTGAATTCTATTCAAGAAATACGGTTGCCGTCTCTGGATTTGCAGGCGAAAGCGCGGAGTGGGGTGAAGGATTCGGCAAAACAAGCGGATAATGATATGTATTGCGTCGTGAATATATCGAGTAAAGACGGATAATCCAATGGGATATAGTTGTGTGTCTAAGCCAAAGTTGACATGTACAGATGAAGGGACGTGAATAAGTAAGAAGATATCGGGGTCCATTGCCCGAGATGGGTATCGGCAAGCACACCCGGGATCAGACCGACTCGGCTTGCGGCGGGGGCTTGTAGTCACGGCTTGGAGTCTCCGTTGCGGGACGGGCTGTTCTCGCCGGGCGTAGCTGGAACGCAGGGGATGGCGGCGGTTGCTGCAGGAACGGCTCTCGCGCCTGGAGCGAGCGGGCGCCGGTGTAGATGCTCCAAGAGACGGTCCCGACTGCAGCCAATGGTCAATGACGAGACAGGGCGACGTAGCAGACTTACGCGTAAAGATGAGAGCAAAGGGGAGGGCCATGTCTATCCCGATGGTGACACATATGGGGCTCATGAACCGCTCTGAAAGGCAGGAAGAGATGACGTGTGTGATGCCCGACCCGACGGTGAGAGGGACCATGCCGACTAGGATTTATCGTCAGCCATGCGAGACGGGGACGCGGTGCGCTGGAAGTACCGGAGAGAACCCAGCAGAGCAGCAGGAAGTTTATTATCACGAACTGCTTGTTAAGACGCGAGATGGGGTCGCTGTCTTTGCGGGTCGTGTGCGGGATCCTAGATTCCGTTGTTCAGCAGAACCTCTGATACCGCGAGAGGAACTCCGTACAACATGTACACCATGTAGAACGTGTTGATTGCATACAGAATTGCGATGAACTGGGAGTCTCCTGCAGAGATATATGAGCGCCCGCACCCCAGACCTGGGAATGCACCGTCGCTTACTGGCGTCATCGACCTCGTAGACCAAGACTGTTGCCAACCCAGACCCAATTTGAAGCAGGGAGAATGCGCATGCCAAACCTGCGAGGGGTTATTCAAAGTGCTAGGTTTGAAAGCCACGACAACTGACGATACAGCATGCTTGGCGAGCGCGACATGGTGGTGGGAAGGATGACAAAGGCGGGGCTGTGCTGAGTAATCGTTGCCGTGCGGCCCGAATCCCGAGAATCCCGCATTCAAGCACAGCGCAGGCAAACAAATGGCGCAGAAATTGAAGTTTACACCTCGTTCTATCCAAGTTTCTAACATCGCAGTGCAAGTCACAATAAAATCGCTCATATGTGGTCATATCCGTGTTAATATTGGATTTTTATTCCGCGTCGCAGAATGCTTTCAGGCCTCAGGATGAGATATCTTTGATCGTAAAAGCACAGTTTCGGACAGTGGTCTACATTATGGCATAAACGATTCCATTGAAAGAGTGTAGCATTCACAGTGAAATTCATGCTCGGGGTTTCCATAGAGATCCAAGGGTCCAAACTCCCATGATGCACTATACTTTGAAAGTTTTCTCGCAAACCACCATCGCGTGGCCCATTTCAATGGTAAGGGAAATCGCGGGAACCTTAAAGTAGGTCAGCGCCTCCGATTCCCGTAACTCTCGATTTGAGAACCGTGCACGAACCATGGTGTAGCAGGATTTCCACACACGACACTCAACGGAAGGGTCGTGCTGAAATTGATTTTCTGCAATGCCAGCTTCATGAACGCAGCATCCATGTCGATGAGCTCTTTCTCCGTGAAATGAGCACGCATGCGGCTGGATTCGAGACTCAGATTTTCCTGTATTTGCAAGATTAGGCCAAGGGTTTGGAATCAAAGGCGAAATAATTGGCACGTCGTTCAGATGGTCAATCATGATATCACTGAAAGAATGGATCTTCTCGACGAGAAGCGATCCATCATACTCATCCTCCCCCGATTTCACGTCCTCTAAATATTGTTTCAGCTCTATAAGTTGTGGGACAAACTCCTTATGCTGGGCGACGTTGTTTGAAAGCGCGCCCTTTCCAAGTTTCCTCTCCATCTCCGGGAACATGAACTCTTCTTCCAAATCATGGCGGTGCTGGATATTATCGACCTGCGGAAGCCGTGAATAAGCGTCTGGTTTGCATTGAAGAGAACAAATGGATTCGCACCGCAGCGAGACTGAAAATTACGAAAGCCTGGACTTTATCAGCCGGAACACTCGGGGCATGTGTGGGCATCGCATTTATCCCTTGAATGAAGCCGTTGTGGACAGCTGCCATATTTCTGTCCCTGGTCAATAAGCTGTGGCCAATGTGCGGCACGTTGACTCACATAGCTTGGCAATCGAAGATGTTGGTAAAATCTCCAGGAGGCATTCTGAGATGAAGCGAGGTTATAACTCGGTTGTGCACGCGGTTGAGGTTTCTGGACCTTACCGAGGAGCGGGTACGGCGTAGGCATTGCGAATCAAAATGCAAAGTAAAAATGACCAGTTGTTTATTTTGAGAAGGTTGCCCAATAAATTTGGCACTCTGGTATGTCGCCGATGAAGGGTTTGTCGATATCTTATTTAGGCTGTAGGTCCAAATAAGCGGACATCATGATCAAAACAAACGGCGTGGCTATGTGATCCGCAATGCGGACACCGTTCGCCACTACGGCCGATGGAGTATTAGTGCGTCTTGGGGTTGTTCTGGGAGGTAAAATTAAGATTAGTTAAAGATCAATGTCATGTCGGGGTGTAGAAAAACACATTGTGACCGCGTGTTTAGCAGACTGGCCGCCTTGCCTGTGAGGGCCTTTGGGACTAGACGTGATGGGCTCCCTGTAAGTATGCCAACGCCGTAGAGATTGACGTTGAACGTTAATGATCACATACATATAAATTCAGGGAAATATTTTCAACCCTGTAAATGGCATGAGACATGAATAAATGAACGAAAAGAGTGACTGACTTGTAGCAGCGCCATATGATATGATACACGACAAATACATGAAGATAAATCGATGTTATCGGAAAGCCAAGCAAGGTGCGGTTGCCAATAGTTATACTTGGGATCCCGGTCGATAATCCAAGTCTCAAGGTCCGACCAAAGCGCTGGCTCGCTGGTCCAACACTGAGTTCCGAATTGAAATTTGAAGCCTGAAATTTCAGAGAATCATGTAATACTTGCCCTTTGCCGTCGGCTCCCGTGAGAAACTTCTTCTCAATCCCCCGTTGTTGGTTGGATATTGGTGACTCCTGTGCTTGAAAAGTCATATGTCGCAGCTACTAGGAGGTTACTGATTTTTCATACAGGTCGCTAGCGTTATACTGTACCCAAATTGCGTGTTTCCTATGTGCGTGTGGACTCATGCCGAGTGGATGCCGATTCAAATGGAGCGCAGTGGCTAAATGGAGACGGGTCAAGAGATCCCCCAAACTACCGGCAATCAGCAATGATTCAGCATGTCTTTAAAAAGCTCCCTGGGCCCACGACGTCGCTGCGCAGCTTTGTACCCTCAGCGTGAAAATGGAGGACAGCACTCGAGATGAAAGCGTGAGAACGGCGACCTTGGAAACATCCGGTCCGGCCCGCCGTCTCCGAAAGAGGAACTTGACGAGCTCACACCGAACTTTCCTGAAGGAGGGTTTCGGGCTTGGTCCACCGTTGCGGGAGCGTATGTGAATGTTCTTTTTGATATTTCCTTGAACTGAATTTTATGAATCTATAGCTTTCTCGTCCAGTTTTGTGGTTTTGGGTTCGTGAAAAGATTGCAAGGCTAGAGTTTACTGTTGGATGACTGACCTATGCTGTCAGATATACAACTTCCTTCGGCGTATATCAAGGTATTCTTTTAGGCTGACTCATTATAAATATTTGCCTGACATTGTAGATTTTTATGTGCGAGATTACCTCACGCACTCATCATCCTCAGCCATTTCGTCAGTGCTTATGACCCCTCTTTCCGTTGCAGGACTTATATAATGATTGACTCATGTGCAACAGATGGATCGGCAGCGTTAATGCCTTCCTTGTAATCTCTGGTGGTCTGATCTCAGGTCGACTGTATGATCGAGGTCACTTGTGAGGCTGTTATTATCGCCCAAGGCTTTCCGCTTAATGCAACCCAGCTACCTCCTGATGTATGGTGGATGTTTTCTCCTCTCTTTTAGTCTCTTTATGCTGTCTCTCTGCAAACCGCAACAATTATATCAGGTCCGTTTACATTCTGCCCTCCACTCTGGACACTTTCCTCCCCTGACTGGTGCCCGTACAGATCTTCCTTGCGCAGGCGCTGGGAGCTGGTCTCGGAGCGGGCACTCTTTATGTGCCCAGCGTCGCCGTAGTATCGCACTACTTTCAGAAACGTCGCGCGCTAGCCATGTATATTGTCGCGTCCGGGTCCTCGCTCGGCGCAGTGATCCACCCCATAATGCTCAACAACACTCTCCGCAGCCATCTCGGGTTTGGAAACGCAGTTAGAGCTAGCGCTGGGCTCGTTAGCGGACTCCTGCTGATTGCGTGCCTCCTTATGCGTCCCCGTCTGCCCCCGCCCAAGAGCCACCCACAATTTTGGAAATCTTTGACGCGATTCGGCCACGACAGGGCCTATATTTTTGCTACGATGGGGTCAGCATGTTGACGCAGTTGTCTAATCAGTTTGGATGCTGATTTCCTTGAAAGAATGGTGACGTTCAGCGTCGGACTCTACTTCCCCCTCTTCTATTTACAGCTCGATGCTGTGACCCACGGGATCAATAAAACTTTGGCATTCTACTCTGTGTGTGATCCGACTTCTGCCCTGGGATGTTGCGTTGACCAGGCCTTCCAGCTGGTAATCATGAATGCCTCAAGCTTTGTTGGACGTCTCTTTCCGGGTTTCTTTACGCGATCTCTCGGTATCGTGAACATGGCGACGGCCGCTGCAGGGTGTGGCGCCGTGCTCATTCTTGGGATGATTAGTTTGCGGAACATCGCGAGTGTCGTGGTGATAGGCGTGCTGTACGGATTCTGTGCGGGAGTTTGTATGTTTCCGTCTTTCTCATCCTCCTGCCCATTTGCTCACGAGCTGGCGGATAGTCATTACGCTGATGGCTCCCCTTTTGGCGTTTCTGACAGAAGACCTGTCGGAGCTCGGGTGAGTGTGGTGTATTGTGATCCGTCAGTCTCATGAGCTTCAAAACTGCACAACTCAGTCTTCGCATGGGTGTATCATTCGCAATCATGGGCATCGGCGGACTAATCGGTACGTCTCTCGCTGCGCTGGGGATGCGCATAATCTAATATACAACAGGTCCGCCTATCAACGGGGCGCTCTTGACAGGGCATTTCGTCTGGTGGCGACCGGCTTTGTTCAGTGGGGTGCGTGTATACGATTATTCAAGCTGAGCCACCTCTTAATCGCTCCCAAGTTGATGGCTTTGGTTGGGTTCTCATTCTTTCTCGCAACACTGATGGTTGTGCGCCGGAAAGCGCAAAAAAAATTGACTGCCATGGGTTCCGAGAGCAAGAAAGTGGCACAAGTGGCGTAGATATCGATATGTAAATCTACAAAAAGATTCTCGCATCCATTTAATATATTTTGTCGAGTCAGACAGATTATTCTATGTGTCGAAACTCTAACTAGATGTACTCGTTTAACATGAGCTACTTTAACTAGTGCATATTCACCCTATTCAGACCATCATAACCTGTTTTTTTTTTGGAGAAAAATGGAGTGGTGGAATAAACACACCGGAAAGTGAGATGAATAAGACCTACTGAAATCGTTCCATAAATGAACAGTTTCATAATGGAAATAAGTGAGACTGAAAACCTACTTGAAATCCAAAGCTTCAGCTGCTATGAAGTTGTAGTAGAAACTATAGAATTCAATTTTGCCTTCGACAAGGCTGAAAGGAATTATATCAGGGGGGACTTCAGAGTTGCCGAAACTCAACTGAAACTGGCACAGATATCGAAAGCTTCGGCATCACTTTCGCCACTCCCGAAACAATTAAATTCGGCCAAAATTTTGGCTTTCCGCAAATGCAAAAGTAAATCGATAATTTAGGTAAGCCCGAAACGGATCACCACCCGTCAGAAGATTAATTTCAGGAGCACCGATGTTATTGTTCTCAGCTACTGAATCGGGGGTCCCAAAAATTTGGCTGAATCTTATTGTTTCGGCGATGCCAGAATTATTGCTGATACTATTTGCCATGTTCAGTGCCGGTTTCGGCACCTCGGAAATTGTACCCTCAAAACTTTAATCTGATAATTTTTGCTTCAACTTCAGAACATCTGGTACCTTTGAATTCAGGTATGTTTGCAGGCTCCTGTTTTTTTTTTTCGAAACTATACATTTATGGAACGATTTCGGGGAAGTGGATTCCTCTCACTTCTGTTCTCAGGTGCATTGTGCGAGACACCCAACTTCTCCACGATTCGAGATACTTTCAATTGTCCCCGGCCAATTAGAAGATAGCTTTCAAGAGGATGGACAATATCCTGCTTGCCATGGCGGGCAAAATGAACGATAGACGATGTTTAGAGTTGATCCAAGACAGTCTTGATCGCGAGTGATGTAGGGGATCCAGAAGTGCGAAAACTAGTCAACCATTGACTCGGAAAATATGTGCATTAAGTCCTCGAAGAGTTTTACCCTGCTCGCGTGTATCGTCCCCGATTGAATAATGACCGATGGTTGAAGGGCGCATAATTCGGAGTTTGTAGTAAGGAACTACATTTCCGCGTCTTTCTATTGTCTGAACACTACCATGGGGGATAGGGAAACTTATGGAACCTGCGAGCTTGGTCTAGATGGGTAGGAAGGAGTCCAAGGGCGCAGGTCCACTTGCTTCGTACACCGCGATAATCCTTGGAAACTGGCATTCGTGGCTTGGACCCTGTTGCGTAGCTGCATCCACCTACCTACGTAACTCGTAGTAGGGGCCTTCCGTGACATCAACTGAGGCGTGGGGCCGCGCTGAACAAGGTTGATATAGTATTACACCAAAACATGGTTCCGATACTACACGAACGCGAGAAAAGATACAGTGAATTACCAAAGAGGAACAGGGTGAGGGGCACCCGAGGGGAAGAGGGCAACTATTGTGCATGGCCAGTATCATGACGACGCCACGACCGGCCGCACCGGCGCGTTGACGTATCCGTCCTCGCGCTCGATGTCCGCGACGTGCGCTCGCATCCACGCGGGCCACGCGGGTGGGGCGTGACTTGCAGACAAGAAGCGCCCGCGAGACGTGCTGAGGGGCGCTATCTCGAGGGACACCTGCTCCCCGTGCAGCGCGACGGCGCGGTGGTAGACCGTCCAGGAGGCGCAGATCACTGGACGACGGTGAGCGAGAGCATATTGGCCACGGGGGATAACGGGACGACGGGGTGGGAAGCACGTACAGGTGGCAAGTATGGCGAGCGGGAGGACGACATCTAAGCCGATCGGGATGCATCGTAGGGCCAGGAACCGGTCGACGCCACAGGCAGAGATGGCGGACATGAACGCCGACCATCTATCTGGGTGGCGGAGGGGGACCACGACCACTGCGCGGTGTGAGTCAAGCAGAAAGAATATCAACGGAGATGGTGCATTTACTAGAGAGAATCCAAGAGACGAATAAGAAGTTTACGAGTTGGAAATGTATACCAACGCGTGAGAGGGCGCGGTCCGCACTTGCACGGGTTGTGTGTGGGATCCTGAGCGCGGGGTTTATGATGAGTGAAATTTATGAAGAATGACTCACAGCAGGAGCATGGCGATAAACGTGAAGACAGCATACACGAGGGAGAAAACGACTCCACCTGGATGGAAAAAATTGAGGTACTTTGCGGATACGAGAGGACACTGCTGTGCTAACTGGCGCCTTGCTTTCCATACAGATATATTGTTGCCGTCCCCGAAAGGATCTGGAGCAGTGAGAACGCGCACGCCAAGCCTTGGAGAAATCAGCCCAAGAAAAAACCGGGGAAAAAGGAACGTCGACTCACGATACAGAGTCCCTGGCGAACACGACATGATGGTTAAGGTCCAAGATGCGCAGCCTTGTGAGCCTCCACCGCAATGCGAAGAGGCTCGGAACTGCCCGGAGATCAATTGCTGATGTATGTCGACTTCCGAAAAGGCCACCGGGAGGAGAAAATAAACTCAGACCTATTGTAATGCAGACCCGTTGAGCACAACAGTACTCTACGCGCGAGTCTAAGAGAACATCACTCAGGGTCATTGTACCCCTACAACTGAGGTAGGTCGGCAAAATAGCGTGAAAGCCTGCATGAGTGGAATCGGTGTGACATATACCGCTAGCATTATGCGGACGAGACTAAGAGTACAGGCAGGTATTACGGAAGGATTCCCGGCGGACGTAAAGTAATACAGGCAGTCCGCCATCTGAGAACTACAAAGGGCAAAGAGAGGCAAAAAGAAATCGTGCGGCTGCATAAATATACAAAGTGTGTGCGTGGGGATCCGGATGAATGAACGAATGAAAGAATGAATGAGTGGGGAATGCTTCACGGGGGAAGGGTATAACTGTATGTACTGAAGTCCAGCGGACTCTGGTCGAGGTTGGCGGTGATGGTGGGTGGCATGTCGGGCACGTCGTCTTCAGCGTCTTCGTCCTCGTCTTCTGCCACGTCTTCAAGATGGGTCGGTGAATCTAGTCGGAATCGTTCTTCTTCCTCCTGCGCGTCATCCTCCTCCTCTACCCCCTCTTCGTCATCCTCCTGGTCGGCCTCGGCCTCGACGTCGCTTTCATCGAAGATAACATGGAACTGAGGGCGACGATCAGCGATCAGTGCTCCAACGAGACGAGGATATACTGACATGAGTAATAAGCGCCTTGACGAGTTTGTGAGTGTGGCCCATATTGGCCAAGATCATGGCAAAGTTTTCCTGTGGAGCTCGTAATAGATTGGGGCTGAAGACGATCGCTAGACCCTCGGCCGTCATCTGATTGTACTCTTCGAAATCGGCGACTCTGGAAGCACGTAAGAAACGGAAACGTGGCTGTGAAGCGATACTACTACTCACTTGTCCAGATGCTCGGAGACGCGTTTTAGCAGATCGAAATTGGGTCGTGGAAGACCCTGCACGACGGAGCGGATGGACGTGAGCCGTTCGTCGAGATTTTCAAGTTCTGACGCGGGCGTGAGTCGCATGTATACAAGAAAAACCGGGGAGTAAGCTCACTCATGGCGTCAATGGCTAGGTGATAGTCGGACGAAGGAAAGACTGGCTCTGGCAGCACCCGGAACCAGGACTTGACGAGATCGCAGACCGCGTGTATGTCAGTCGTCGACTGGATCGGGTCTTCGCCTGAGGACAAGGCATATATCAGGGATCCTCGATGACTAAAGGAGCTGACACGCACCTCGATTGAATGCGTCCTTGAGGGCGTTGATGACAGACGTCGCGCCGGCGAGACGGTCTACGCATCCAGGTCAGACGACAAGGTGGACGATGAGGGAATCACGTACATATGCCAACTTCTGTTAACCCCCGAGTCTCAATCTCTCGAAGGCAGCGATCAAGGATGGACGGAATAGTGCCGGCCGGTACGCAGCTCATGTCATCGGTTCCTGTCTCTCGTTTGAGGAGGAAGGCAAGATCAACGCCAAACACTAGCAAGTCATGTTAGTGCGGGCAACAGCTGATTACTGGCAAGACACCGACCTGCAAGAGGATCGCGAGAGGCTGCCACGGGGCCGTCGTGGAGGTGGTCCGCCAGCTGTGGCTTTGGTGAGTTACCGAGGTACGTTAAGCGGCGTTTCGCCGCCGTCTGCGTGACGCGATTGATGGTGTCGAGCCATTTGGTCATCTCCTTCTTGTTCACCGCCTGGAGGAGGTAGTGCCCGCCGTCCTCCGTGTCTAGCTGGAAGATGAAGGAACGGTCGTTGTTGATGAACTGCGCGACTCGGGCTTCGACGAGGCTGACGACGAGAGAGGGCTTCCCCGACGGGATAAAGTCGAGCTCTTCGGCTGTGCGCTTCAGGCCAGGAGGATGGACGCTCTCGTTTCCGAAGGCGCTCGAGATGGGGCGCATGAAGTGCAGGAAGGCGGACATGCTCTTCTTGCCCCGCTGGTGCTTCTGCGTCGGCGTCGCTGGCTGCTTTCGCATGGCCTTGTTGAACAGATCCTCCCGCTTTTCGTTCTTCGTCTGCTCCTGCACACGCTCCTTGTGCAGGCGAGAGCGAAGCGTTCTGTCTCGCCGGTTCTTCTCGACCTGTGTACTGATCGTTCTTTGGAAGGGGCGAACAGAACGTCGGGTGGTCGCGGGGGAGTTACCTCCAGACGAAGCCCCTTCGCGCTGCGCTTCATCCTTGATGCCACGGTGATCAAACTGGAGGAGCCAGACCTCCCTCTCGATGTTGTTCAGTCGGTCAAAGGCCCTGCGTGTGACGTCGCCATGATAGCTCCCTTTCGGAACGTGGAGAATAAGACTAGATAAGTGTCTGCGGGAAATATGAGTATGAGAGCGAAACGAAAGAGTGGATTGGCACCCGCCTGCGCTTGTCGAAATTGATGAGACTGTGACCTTCTTGGCTAACGGAGTCCATCACATCAGGCGCCGCGATGATCTCAAGCAACCGCTCAAGGAACCAGCCCACATCGACAGTCAGTTCTCGAGGGCTGACGGACTGCGTGCCCGGTTGGCTGAGAAGCGATACGATGGAATCGCACTGACTGCCGCGACTGATCGCCAAGTTCTGCCATGGCCGCTGGTGCATTCGGCTTTCGACGCTCAGGACAGCAGAAGTGAGGACAGCCTCGACGAAAGACCGGGTACATGGATAATCCACTGTTCGTTGAGGGGAGGTGACCGTAGCGGGAATGTTCCGCAAACGCGTTACTTCAATGGCACGGAGGATAAGCCCCATACGCGACTGACGCGCACGGAGCCCGAGGCGAGGAGCGACGAGCTGGGAGATGGTCCATTTACGGAGGATCACGTAGGCACGGATACAGCTGCGGATTCCAGGGGGCAATAGGCGATACAGGGAGTCTTGGCCCAGCTCGGATATCAGAGGCGATGGCTCGATCTCTTGAAGGTATGAATACATATTCTGGATCTCGACCGTTTCTTCGCTTGGGGCAAAAGGCAGGAACCATCCGATGCGGTCAGCCGTCTGGACTTCGAGTAGGTCGGAGGTGATAAAGAGATCCTAGAGGAAGGGGTGAGCTGTGGTCGCGAGAAATGAGAGGATCAGTCACCTCTTCTGTAACGTTACTGAAAGCAGCGGAGGCCATCGCGTCCAAATTGTCGACGAGTTCTTCAGGATCCACTCGGTCAATGTCTGGCGGTTCCCGACTCTGGTTTTGATGTCGTGATCGCTGACCATTTATGGGTGCGATGGGAGCATGATTTAAGGTCGAGAAGGCTGCAGGTGGCCGCATCGTATAAGTTGCGAACGTTTGTCGAAGACCGCAGCGAACTTCGGTCAAGGTACTCCACGCCTGCTGCACGCCGGGGTCACTTGCGTTGGCCGACTGGAGCATGACGTGATCTGTCGAGTTGTCCAGGAAGGCACGAGTGGCAGTGTACAGATTGACGTCGTCTAGCATATCCTGAGCGCCGCCACCCCGCGTTAACCAGTTCTTAAGGGTGTCCAGGATTTCGGTTCGGCTCCCAGCGACATACAGATATTCGGCGACTGAAGGAACGGGTCCCCGAGGCTGTGTTTGAATATACATTTTTCGGAGCAGCTAAGCGAGATATGTTAACGGAAAAAACGCCCGTTCGACAGTAGGCTTACCTCGAAGAAGACCAGAGGGGACACAAGACTCCGATAGACATTCCACCAGACTTTCGAATACTCAACCTGGTCAACGATCAGTTCCCGCGTCTTGCCTTCCCTCAACGACATTTCCCCGTTGTCGTCGGCGACAGAGACAGACACATTCTGTAGTCCGTGCACAAGGATGTCGACTAGCCAGTTGAGCGTCCCGGCCTGAACCATAACGCGCAGAGGTGGCTCCGAGGAGGGCTCAGATGCGACGAAGTTTCGCCGTTGTGAAGGGGAAGGAAGCGAATTCCGTCGTGCAATGCTGGTTTTACGATCTAGACCTTGCGACGATCCAGGTTTGACGCGGACAGACGGCGCCCGGCCCAGTGGTGCCTCTGTGCTACTGCCATCGGCAACGACGGAGCTAGGGGGCCGAGACGGAATGCGTGATGAGGGACGGGAGCTTCCAGCCGAGTCGTTTCCACTTCCTTGGAGAACGGTGAGCAGGACCTCGCCGTTGTACACGGGGATAACGGTGCCACTTTGACTGAGTCCTGCAAGACCGCCGATGTCCCGACGTGGTGCAGGAGGCCGAAGATTTGGATCCAGTCGAAGCAGCCGCGGGTCAGTATCGCTGTCGACGCGTCCACGCAATAGCTGTGCACGGTCGACGAGCGTCGACGTCGGGAACACGTCTGGAAAGAGGAGAGGGATGAGGGAGACATATGGAGTTTGATTGGCTGCGCGAGTCCAATAATGCGGCTCGAATAGGCCTTTCCTGCGTGGCTCCGCGGCGAGCGATAACGACATGAATTGGTCGACACTGGCTGGAGATGAGGAGACGTGTACGAGAGGAAAGTAAGATGCCTACCGAACAAACTTGGCTGCGATGCCCGCGCTCCCTCCGCCGTCTGCGAACACGTCCCGCCAATGATTAACCATTAGCTTGACATCCTCCCCGACTTCATCCTCTGCCAGTGACACCCGGCGCGGGCAGAGCAAGAACTGGCGTCTGAAGCCTTCAAACATGTTCCTTGCCCGTTCCATAGGGGCAACTAGCAACGTCTCCTCCGCCCCCGCCCCATCGCCCGCTCGCGCAGCGTCAACCTCGTCCTTCAGCCGCTGCCGGATGTCGCCGCCCCACGGCGTCACCCGCGGCTCCCGCACCTCGGCCCCCTCGCCCTCCATCCGTGCCCACCCCTCGACCGCAGTGAGCGCCTGTGCCTCGACACGCTTCCACACCTTATCGAGCCGCGCAATCGGCGCCGAGCACAACGCACCAACGATCGCGCGCCACGAGCACTCGTCGCCCGCGGCGCGGCACAGCTCACCGACGCGTGCCCACACCGATATGACCTCCGATCGCGAGTGCGTACGCGAGGTCGTCGCGGGTGGCGCCTGCTCCCCACCGCCGGGCGTCGCCGGGTTGCCGTGCCCGTGAGGGGCACCAGAGGACGTGTCCGCGCCGAGAATCTGCACGAGCAGCACCTTCGTCAGCCAGTGCGGCTGCTCTGCGCTCCCGAACAGCGGCGCGCACGCGCCGGGGCCCGCGGGGTCGACGAACGCGGCCGTCGGGTTGTCTGGCGCCTGCTCGAGCACCGCGCGATGGAAGAGCGTCAGGCTGCGCGCGATGACATGAGGGTCAAGCGCGAGCAGAACGCCGCGCGAGAGGCCCTCCTGCTCGAGCGCGGCGTAGGGCATGCGTGCGACGAACGGGCGCTGCGGCGCGTCGAGCATGCGCCGCGGGGAGAGCGACCCGGGCGTGGGCGCCGGCGGCGAATCATCTCGTGCACGCCGAGAGCGTCGAGCAGGCCGACCATGCGCGCACCGCCGCCCTCGGGGCGCGGCGAGAACGTGCCGAGACTGGGCGAGCCGGGGCCGAGTATGGGTGAGGGGGAGTACATCGCCTGCGTGGATGAGCTGGTCGGCATCCCACTGACGGTGTGTTGATCAGGAAAGAATACGTCGGGGATCGTCTCGGTACGAAATTCCTCCCATGCCGGTGCGTCGACGGGTGCGCCATGCATGCGCAGATACTCGCCCGCCATCCACCCCACTCGCACGCGCGCCTGTGGCTGCTCCTCCATACTGGACCCAGAGACGAGGTACCCCGCGCAGCGCATGAACTCGGTTTCGACGCGCACGCGGTCGACCAGGAGAGGCAGGCAGAGCATCACCGCAAGTGCATAGTCGCGCCACTCCTCCTCACGCTGCTTCCTCACTTCCTCGTCCTCCCCCACCACCTCGCCCAAGAAAACCGTCGAGAACACCATCTCGTGCACTAGTGCCTCCACCGTGCCCTTCTCGACCCGTCCCTTCGGCGCGCCTTCCGCATCCACCCCGCCAACCACGCCGCCGAGCGCAAACACACCTGCGCCTACAACGCCCAGCGATGGGTGCCGCCCCCGACCCCAGTATGCGCGCTTCTTCCGTCCTATGCTCGCCGGCTCTCGCTGCCTCGCGCTCGCCGATTCCTCCTCGGCCGGCGGCTCGCCCTCGTCCTCGTCCTCGACGACGCCCGTGGCGAACAGCTCGCGCACGCCCGCGGCGCGGTCGCTCGGCGGCTTGTGCAGCACGAGCTTCGTCCCGCGCACCTCCATCTTGAACGCCTTCCAGGCGCGCGGGTCGGCGAGCGCGGGCGTCACGAGCCGGTTCACGAAGCCCGTCGCGTACACGATCTGCGACGCACGCTTGCCGTCGCCGCCTGAAGAGGGCGCGTGCAATGTGCCGTCGGCGCTGTCCATAGGTGGGGGCTCGAGGATGATGTGCGGCGGCGCGAGGGACCCGCCTTCCAAAGGGCCTGGCGCAGCCGGGAGGGGCTTCGACTGTGCGGTACCTGGGGGAGCTCGTCACTCTCCCGAAGCGAATAAGGAATAGGGGGGAAACTCAAAACGCACCACCGCCGAAATGAAACGGAAACACCACACTCCGACCTTTCTCCTTCTCCCTCCCTCCCTCTCTTTCCTTCTCCTTCCCCTCCCCTGCCACCCGCCGCCTCCGACCTCGAGCTCCCCGACGCTGCCCTTGCGTAGAGGCACAGGGCCCGCCTTGCTCGGCGACGCGAGCCGACTCGATAGCTTCGGCGTGAAGCTGTGCGAGCGCGTGTGCACGTGCCCCACCCCGTTCGCCC
Organism: Mycena sp. CBHHK59/15; assembly: GCA_029204085.1. Lineage (NCBI taxonomy): Eukaryota > Fungi > Basidiomycota > Agaricomycetes > Agaricales > Mycenaceae > Mycena > Mycena sp. CBHHK59/15. Next base: position 147,482 of record JARGXW010000020.1, read on the forward strand.
CGCCGCCGCCCAGCCCGCCGGCGGCCGCGTCGAGCACGGGCGCGGACACCGAGATCGACACGGGCGAGTGCCCGTTCGGCGACTGCGCGCGCGTCCCGTTCCCATTCGGCGACGCCGCGCCGCCGCTCGAGGACTGCATGACGGGGAACGCCATCCCCGTAGCGCTGCGCGCCTCGGCGGCGTCGAGCCCGGCGAGGGCGTCCCGCTTGCCTCCGAGTCCGTGCGCCGGCGCGCGTAGAACGGCACCCCGCCGCTGTGTGGATTTGCGTTCGTGGGCGTCGGCCCAGGTGCGTTCGTGTTGTTGGTGTACGCGTTGGGCGTGAGGCCCGTGTTGTGGTTCTTGCTGTGCGTGCTGTTGATGCTTGTCGCGCCGAACGAGTCCGCGCGCCCGCGGTACGCCGCGACCTTGTCCACGAAGCTCAGCTGCGTGTTCACGCGGATCTGGTCGCGCCCGCCGCCGGGGCTGCCGTTCATCCCGAGGTTCCCAGGCGGCGACGGCGGCGGCGCCGCGCGCAGGTCGTCGGCGGACTTGGACCACGTGCGGCGGGAGGCCGTGCGCAGGTCGCCGTTCCCGCCGCCGCCATATATGCTGCCACCACCACCAGTGTTACCGTATACGCCGCCGTTGTTTGCTCCGCCGTAGATGCCACCGCCCACGCCGGGGTAGATGCCGGCAGCGGGCTCCCTGGTCAGGCGGAGGTCGTAGACGCTGCTGGGCGATGGCGGGTGCGCGGGCGAGTACGGGCGCGCGTCGGAGGCGGTCAGGGAGAGGGATGGGCGTGTGAGGTCGAGAACGGAGCTGCAGCGGAGTTTGTTAGATACCAGGTGGAGGCGGAGAGGAAGGAGGGGGAAAATGGTAATTGAATGTGAATTGAGCAAGGCAGAATGAAGAGAAACGACGGAGAGGCTAAGCAGGGCGGGCGCACGCTTGTGACGAGGAGAGAAGCAAATAGATCGCGAAAGCGCCGCTCCCTCGCAAAAATGAAGATAGAAGCAAAGACAGCGAAAAGACGGCGCGGAGTCGTAGGGTGCAAGCCGGCCTAAGAGAGGCATGAGGCGGGGAGATGCGGGTGCGCCCGAGAAGCACGCCACCTCCAAGGATCGAGAACGATACACGGGGTCGAAAACAGGGCGGAAGGGACAGAAAATCAAATAGAATGAAGGAGAGCCACATTCTCCACAGAACGCGAAGAAAAAAGACGCAAAAAGCACAACGCACCGACTGCCAGGGACCCCCTTGTAGCCTTCCGCGTCGAGGATAGGACGCGGGTCCGTGGGGCGCGAGATCTTCGCTTTGCGCGCGCCGGGAGCGACGTTGGCAGAAGAGGTGCTCGAGCGGGGTGGGTCGTCCTTGACGAGGCCGACGCGGGGCGCGGACGTGCTGCGGGTAAACCACTTGCTCGGGCGCGTGAGGAACTGCGCGAGCGGTGCGCGCGGTGGAGGCGCGCCTGGAAACGCGGGCGACGATGGCGACGCAGTCGGCGTCGGCACCGTAGCCGTGCGCTTGGACATTTTCGGGTTCGCTGGAAGAGTCGCTTTTTCGTTTCTGTTGCTGCAGCCGGGGGCCAGTCAGACTGGAGACAGGCCGTGGGACGAGGGGAAGGGCACCAGTTATAGATAGGGAATAAATTTCATGAAGCTGGCCTGGGAGCAGCGTTGGAGGAGTTCTAAAAGGGGGGAGGAGGAGTCCAGTGGAGAAGGACTGATGTTGATGTCGTCTGTTTACGCGTTATGTCAGACACAATTATTTAATACAATTATTCCATTCTGGGGTTCCTCCCACCTCGTACTGTCCCCTCAAAACAGAGGTTCCAACTTCCATGCAAGCCTTCACGGAATCGTACGACGCCGGTCCCCTCACATGGTCCACGATGCAGATGCGAGTGCCGGCGGGAATGGCACTACAGCCTGATGCCAACATTCAGATGCAGGCAGATCTGATCAGCACGAGTGGCCCCATGTCAAAGCGTAGACGCGCACCGCACGATCCGCTCTCTTCGTGATCATCACCGCCAGCGGCGCGCGCAGAGTCATCTTCCCTCATCTTTCACGGTGATATTTGTGCGACGTTTATCTCCTCTCTTTTCCTCATCCTGGTCAAGACACTATTAAAACGTGAGGGATCTCGTCAATAAGAATCAGGCTCGCGGTCTATCTGGTCCTATCTCGTATGTATTTACCTGGGTTTCGGGGATCAATTGTTAAAATGTTAACCTCGCATTAGGCTCGCCGCTCCAAAGGCGGATCCGGGAGATGAAACGTGAACGATTAAATAATGGCCCAGGACGGTCAATATCTTAGACACCGATTAGGTCCTCGATACTGGGCAACACGGCGCTCGATAAGCACCCTTGATTCAATTACAGCAGTACGAGTACAGCTCAAAAGTGAACTAGGCCGCCGGCAGACAGACATGACTTTATGGAGGTGCGAAACTCACTCCCGCTAATTTCTGACCCAGACGGGAGACACAGTGGTTGGAATCCATTCAAAGACATGAAGGCGAATCCCAGGTTTTGTTTTCGTCTCCCGAGAATCCTTCGAAGTCGGTGTCGGAGTTGCAGAGCCATCTCAGACGAGGCACTATCTATCTATTTTTGCAACGGCGTTGAACTATTATGGTGGCATCTGCCAGCTCATTAACACTTTCCCAGATGGATCTCGGTTACCGCGTTCCAGCGAAAGTCTTTGCGGGGAAACGAGCTCACTCCCCATCTGTGCGTTTGGGGCATGGAAGTGTCGGTGGTTCAATGTCGGGGTATTTGTATTCTCCCCTTATCCATCAAGGTACCGTTTGTGTTCTTTAATTAGAGAAACCACCGAGGCTCGTTGACTTTAGTTCCAGAGCTCATTCCCCTTCTGTCCTCGGCATCACGATGCTGGGCGGTCCGACTTTGTCTGAAGACATGACATAAGTCACTTTCTTTTCGCCCGGTCGTAGCGGAATTGGTCAGTATCCATTTTCAACTCCCTTTTCCCCCCACCATCTTATGGCATCAACTGCCGGCGGGAAGACCAACCTGCAGACGAGGTGGCTTCGTAAGCCCCTTGCTCCCTCTCTCTTTATCAATTTTCCATCCCAGTAGACAAACTCAGTGGAGTTCACAACCCGCTTCTCATATAGCAATGATATCCGGAAAATATAAGGCATCCTAATTGATTATAGCAATTTATCGGGACTCTAGGTGTTTTAAGGATCAGGTGTTCTGTCCATCTGTTCATTCAATAGCCACTGCTGTACATCTACTCCCACAACCTTCTCATCAAAGTCCTCATAAATCTGAATTGGCAAATCGAACAACAAATTGTTAGGCAGCTCTTTTCCAACACTGCACGGCCTGTGCTTTTTCCAGACGTTCAAAATTCAGGGCGGGCTCGAGGCGGACTTCCCTTCGTTCAAACCTGTTGCGGCCCCGGACCGGAAGCCGACACATTGTGCACTCCGAACTTTTCAACTTTTGATCATCATCTATCCTTGGCCTAGCCTTCCACTGCCATGTTGTGCTCGCCACGAGGTAGCAGATCTCTGAATCGGATACACTGATCCGAAACCCCCTAAATCAGGAATTGTGTGATGTCAGCATCACAAATGACGTGTCGCCAATGTGTCTTGCTCTACGTCCCTCACCATCTGGGCACAGTACTCTGTCTCAGATATAATATCTCTTTCTCCTCTGTCTCATATGACTGGGATTAGGCCTCTTCGAGGCGGGTGCTGAACCTTTAGGTGGATGCGCCAGTGAACTGTGACTTCACTTCGATCGTTTACTGCTCGCCTCTTGCTTCTGATGACGAAACATTAATTATAATGTGCTACTATAATGTGTTACTACAAGATACAAGATAAATATTTGGGCTCATAACATAGCAAAGACAGCAGGTGTGGACAGGGATATTATCATAAATAGTCAGCCTCGTCTGAGGGGGCCCAACGAGAATGACTCGTGTCTCGGTAGTGGGTAGAACAATAAATTCCCCATCTCATGTATATGGACACGGTGACACTGAGCCCCCACAACTTAGATGCACGAAGCTCTGGTGAAGAGTTCCGAACAAAAGTGGAGCCAGTACAGGCCAGACACCAAGCCGGACTCGGAGGCCTAGACACCTGTAAGTACGGACGGAGCCCAGATAGACCACCCATCCAGGGAAGCACCATAAGAGCTTGCAGCACAACCATCATATGGTCAGTTGAGGTGTCTGTCTAGGAGATACTAGTAGAGATGGGCACATCAGAGAAGGTAGCAAGAAACAACATGGAGGAGAAAGCAAAGATCTCGAGTTGTGTGTCCCTGGAGACTCGGAAATATCACCAGACTAAGTAGGAGAGATGGGCACATCACAGAAGATAACTAGACTCCTGCGAGTGCAAGCACTTTACCGCAGGCAGACTGGTACGGGTCAAGCCCCTGGGCTGAGGAGTTTGAAATTTTGGGTGGGGCCGATCATGGCCATCAAATCACTTTCTTGGGTGCCATCAATTCCCAAGTAAATTTGAAGGTTTTGTGCACTGTCCTGAGAAGCCTAGTGGAGAATCTACTGTAAGGAGACAGATTTCAAGTCATTGGCCTTTAGACTCCTTCCACCGTTTTAACTTTTGAGTCTAGACATTCGATGTAAATTGAGAGCAGAAGGAAAAAAGTTCAAACTCCATGAGATGTACCAGCCTGCCTACGGCAAACTGCTTGCAGCACCTCAAATGCCGTAGAGCGGACTGGTGACGAGTCTAGAATGTAGCAAGAACCAACATGGAGACTAGGAGTAGCAAGCAAAGATGTCGCCGGAGACTCGGAAATATCGCCAATCACTCTCCACGTCCGAACAACATCCGAATTTCGGATGTTCGGATGTTGTCTGAAAGTCCCATGTCAACGGATACTGACCCGAACATCAAGCAGAAATGACTAATGACCGAAATTGAACTTAAGAGAATTGCATTGCCTTCTGTGAATGAAACGAGCTAGCACGCAGGAATTCGAAGCAGAAGGAAGGTTGGAAAAATATGTTTCCATTTTCCTTGCTTATTTTCTCTTTCCCCACTTGCTTTTCAATTTTTCTTGTGATGACCAATTCTTCATGACAAACAGATCAAAAACTGATTCGCAAAATCAATGTTCTCCTGGGCAGCCAAACCTAAAGGTTCAGCAATAAAATCTCCTGGCTTAGCTCAAATCCTTCGAGGAGAGTTCAAATACATTTATTCTTCAAGTTGTCAATGCATGTATTCCAAGGGGGTAATTACAAGTTAAATCTCTGTTATAAGTGGTGGTACCCAAACAGTGAGTGGCTATGATTCAATTAAGGTTTCTGAGACCTCTTGGCTCGCCGAGAACCTTGTGTCGTAAACTCCGGCCCTTTTGCACCTCGGTCCACCACACTGACGATCCCAACGAAGGGCTCGCATGCACCTTCTCCCTGATCCAGATCGTCAGACTCTCTGGGGCTGCAATAGTGTATTTATATGGATATGTCTCTGCCAGTTAGACCTCACATGTTGTTTATCGGAGGAGCTCTTGACTATGATATTCCAGGAGGCTCTCGGGTCTTCTGCTTCTCGTACACTGTATTCACCTTTGGTTCCATTCTCCTCCTGTGCACCATTATCTTGCAGGCCAATATATTGCATCTTTGATTCAACCCCCAAATCTTGCATCTAGGGGCTTGCCCACCACATGCACAGATGTTGGCCATGCCCTTGTGTGGGCCTGAACCCACTTCAATATCATCAGCACCCTCTTCTGTCTGTGGCTCCTCATAAGTAATTCTTGCACCCATGCATGCATATCATCCTTATTGACCACACCACAGTCATTGCAGCCCCCTCACCCTGGCCAATGAGTCCTTTCTCCTAACCTGCCTCGCCAACAGGCCCATGTCCCTGATGTGTTGAAATGGTGATTCTAGGGCAGCTGGGCTAGCCGTGCAGGAATGCTAGGTGGAGTCGGCTATGAACCAGCTGACTCTCAATAACACTCCACACAACTACTCAACTCCTCTTCCTTAATAGTATCACTGTGTGTTTGTTTGGGGGTGCAGACCAAGTATTAGGTCTCAGACAAGAGAATGCTCTTTTGCAGGATCGTTCGAGGAAACGAAGATTGGTTTCCTAGGACAACTTGATCTACTCCTTGGAATAGACTTAGTTTCGTAGGTTCATAGTTTAAATGTGCAGGGTTGGTCTTTTGGACCAGGTTTGTGTAGGGGTCAAGTAGCTTTGGTTCTCTGGGCTCAAGGTTTGGTTCAATTCTCCAGACTCAATAGGTTGGTTCACAGGGCTCAGTTTGTGTCTCAGGGCTCAGTTTGGATCTCAGGGCTCAGTTTCTTTCTCTGAGCTCAGAGTATATTGGTCAAATCAAATCCAATCCACTCCAAGTTTATAACACACAAACGAAAACTACATTGCAAGCTTTCCTTGGGACTGTGAGCATTGAACTAATCCTAGGTAAACCACAACTTATTCAGTTGCAGCGCACACAGGAAATTGTTCACTCGAGCACCAAACTAATCCTAGACAAACCACAACTTGTTCAGCTGTAGCTTATGCAGGGTGTCATTCGCTAAACTAGCCCTAAGCAAACCACAACTTATTCAGCTGCAATTTACAGGGGGTGTCGTCTGCTCCTTCCCCTATGGAATGCTCTCCCTTTTATACTACTTTACATGGTATTACAGTACATGATTATCCTACTCCTTGGTATTATTAATTGGATGATTAATGCATTAGCAAGCAAGTTGGTAATCAGTATAATGGCCTTTAGTCAAGCCTTACAGGTCGATCACACCTCAACTATTGAAGCAGGGGACGATCAAACACCCCTATAATCCTAGGTGGATATCCAGATGTCTCCAGTGTTCAGTTTATGGGTCTCAGGACTATTTGTTTTGTCCCTAGGATAACAAAATCTCTGCCTATGATGTTGTCCTAGCCAGTGACTTCCGTCTCAAGTCTCTTAGGTGGTTTAACCCCTTTATGGTAGCTTGGTAAAACCCGGGTCGGAGTTATAATCACTGATCCTGACCACCAGCAACCGGGGTTCCACTGAACTGAACCTGCAGTCCAGTTCAGGGTTCAGAATATTTGGCCATGAACCAGACCTGGACCAGACTGCAGCAATACTATGTGCATGTGCCATTCATGGAGACAAAATGGTCGCAGTTCTGTGGGTCCCACCATCGCCATCACCACACCACTGCCACCCAAGCTTGTCCCTGCATGGATGTTGGGAAATATTGCGGAAATGGAGCAGGGAGATTAATATGCCTCTACCAACTCAGCTTTGGTGGATGAGGCATGATATAGGCAGTGTCTTTTTATTAATCATGTCTGGTGTAAATCGGTTGTCACAACCTCTGTACATCTTCTTCCATTCCTTACTCCGAATGTATTTCTCCCACATAAAATGATTAACAAATCATTTCAGCTAAGCTGGAGCCAGGCAACTTGAAGGCAACCAGTCCCAACATTATGCAGGCCATATTCCATTTTTCATTCAACTTATTACAACTCTGCGACTTGTTGCCCATTAGGAAAATCCAAAGTTGTAGCATAGACCCACATAGACCCACATAGCGGATATAGTTTCCATAGCAAATCGACCAACCCCATAGAAAGGTGGGAGCACATGTTTTCACTTCATAGACACACATAGTCTGGCATAGTTTGCATTTGATCTATCATCATGGCCATAGTCATAGCACTCATAGCATTCATAGCACTCAGAGAAAATATATTTCAGGCTCATTTAGGCAGGTATGATAACGGTCATAGTGTTCATAGCATCCAAAATCAATTATATTTCTACTACTAGCATGCTCATACACATATTCTACATCCACAAAAATTGGTGTAATAGGAAACAAATGGACAGCAGCATTATCTTACAAGGTATGTCAGAACTTTCAGTTTCTGGAAGATATTGACTTACCGAATGGGCGGGGAAGCAGCATTCAGCTAAGACAATAGCAATTAAGATGATAGTATCATAAGATATTGAGATGTCGGGGTAGTTTATGAACCTGGTGGTGTTGCTTCAGTACATCAGTAAAACTACATGTTTGTCTTTGGGATCTTTTGTCTTGGAGAGCGGTCTTTGGTCTTGTGGACGGATCTTTCGTCTTTGGCAACACGTCTTGGAGCATCTTGGTCTTAGGAGCCGAATCTTAGGTCTTTAGGAATCGTCTGGGCCGGTAAACAATATTTAATCACAAAAATATTTTTCCTCTGGTAATGTCTGGCATATCTGGTGTATCCGGCACATCTAGCTCCAGCTCTGCAATTTTCTCAAATGAGCCATTTTGGACAGAAGTGCAGATGATGGCGATGAGCACAAATTTGCTTGAATTTCGCTAAGTCAATTGAAACTCCGATCACATCAATGGCGTGATCGGTGGTTGACAAGTGCCACGTCGTCACTCTCGTCTTCCCCTCATCTGCCTCTGCCATCCTCCCCACCTCAGCCCTTCTCGTCATCGTCAAGCCACCGCCTGCGGTCGTTCCGCGCCACTCTCTCGCGCTTCCCTCACCATGTGCATCCACTCATCCCGCGCTCGGCCAGTTTCTCTCGTCGTCGTGGTCACAGTCCCGGGGCTTCCCTGCGCGTCGCTAGCTGGCCTCTTTGCTCCCAACCCTCCGCGCCAATCTCTTCTTCGCTGCTAGCCCTTCGCTGTCCTCGCCCTGCAAGCTCTATGCCCCTGCTTTGCCTTCCCTCCTCTAGGCTTCAAGGCTGTGCCGCAACACATGCAAGTCCTTCAAGGCCCTCAAGCCGTTCTTCCAGCCCTTTCAACACCCAATTGAAGCCCTCAGCCAGACCCTCAAGCACCCCATATACACGCAAGCGGCCAAGCGATCCAAGACAAATTCACTCTGTCTTCAAGTTTGCTCGTGGTCACTTCTGACTTTAGACTGCCACAAGGTCCCTCCTCAAAGCCATCACACTCTGACGCCGTCGTCCATGCTCAGGTAGCAGGTACGTCTACCCCCCCCCCCCCCCCCCAGGAAATTCGTTAGCTTATCACCGTTTCACTCAGTTGCCGCAGGGTAGCGTCTTCCCGCTCGCGGGCATCTGCTCGTACTTGTGCAGTGCACACATCGGTATGTCCTACATATCTACCCCTCTCCATCATTACTCACGTGCCATCTTCGAGTCCATTCATGCCCGCCGTGCCCCGACTGGCAACGTGTTTGCCGCGCGCCCAAGCACGGACGGGAACGATGCGGCGAAGTTACTGTATGTACTCGGCCTTGTAACTAGTACTATCCCACCAATATATGTTTTTTTGGTTGCTCTTGCGTGTGTCTTTAAGTGTCTTGGAGTGTCTTTGAGTGTCTTTCTAGCCGTCTTTAAAATATCTTGCCCAAGACGCGGTACATCTTAAAGGTCTTGCCCAAGACGCGGAGTCTTTCTAAGACTTTTGAATCTGTCTAGCGAAAGATGTGCGTCTTTGACAAGATCACGTCTTATGCATCTTTGATGTCTTTGACGTCTTGCCCAAGACGCCAAAGACGTCAAAGACAAAGATGTAGTTTTACCGATGTATGTACCTAATATTTACAGTGATTGCAACAACTTACATGCAAGTCAGTGACTACTGCAGCTGCAGCAACAGGGCAAAATATATCTGCATTTGAGACCGAGTACAGAGATGACTGTGCACGGTTATCAGATCAAAAGGGAATTAAATCAAGTACATACCAGTTATGGGGTGACTGAAGGGGGGCCATATCTGGGATGGTTGTCAGCAGTGCATTGCCAACACTTGCTTCAAGGGCAGTGAAGTCAATCCCTTCCAGCTTGTCATCATCTTGGTTGGTGACGATAGTATTCAGATGAGTGAAGGTTGAGTGCTTACTGTTAACAAAGGTGAGCAGCGTGGTACTTGGTATTCAGAAGCACCTCTGTCTCTGCTCATGTTGAGCATGACCCATCCCCTGGTCTTGCTGACATGCACATACTCCCGTGCCACGCTCTCTGCAAGCCACGTGACAACCACATGTGCAATCTCGTCCTTCAGTGCAAAGTGCTGCACGGCATGTGCCAGTGGCCAGTGCACGCTGGAGTTGGGCAAGTCGGGGTGCAAGACATCATTGAGGGGTGCCTTGAGGGTTGCCATGTCATCATTGGGCTGGGTGAAGCTGAAGTGCAGTGGAAGGACGGCATCAGGGGCATGGCAGTGCGAGCACTTGCAGTTTGACGTATTTTGGGCCCAAGCACCGACACAACTTATGCTGCCCAGGCATGGATGAGAGAATAAAAGGCAGAGAAGAAAACACACACCTTGTACCAATAAATGCCTGCGCTGCCACATATACAGTGGGTGGTATTTATACTGTTTCTAAAGTCCATGTGATTTTCCCTTATTCCGACAACTCCATTCATCTTTCTGATGATCGGGAACAGGTCCCCCTCATCCCGCTCTCCCTCCCAGCTGTGCGGAATCATTGTATGAGCTCACAGACTGATTTCCTAGTATGCAGAATGGTTCTGCGAGCCAGCGGACTGCATATGTCTTCATCTGACATGGCAGAAACGTTCGTGGTGTGTTTCTTGTAGGTGAAGCGACTCTGCGAGCACACAGACCGTGTAATTGTTGGTTGTAATTGGTTGTCGATGGTCACAGAACGTGGCAGATTGATCCCTGTGCCAGCGGATAGTACAATTCTTGGTCAGACCAGGTCATAGACTGTCGCGGAGTGTGGCGGGGTGACCCTGGAGTCGGCAGACAATGCGAACTTGGTTGTAGATGATCACAGAGTGTGGCGGAATGATCCTGGAGCCGGTGGACGATGCATACTTGGTTGTAGATGATCGCAGAGTATGGAGGAATGATCCTGGAGCCAGCGGACGATGCAAACTTGGTTGTAGATGATCACAGGGTGTGGCGGAATGATCCTGGCGCCAGCGGACAGTGTAGTTGCTCATCGGACACGGTTGTAGTCAGACTCTGGGGCCCGTGGACGATGCAAACTTGGTTGTAGATGATCGCAGAGTGTGGCGGAATGATCCTGGCGCCAGCGGACAGTGTAGTTGCTCATCGGACACGGTCGTAGTCAGACTCTGGGGCCAGCGGACGATGCAAACTAGGTTGTAGACAATCACAGAGTGTGGTGGATAGGGATGGACATGGGTACAGGTTCGGGTATAAATCAGTCAACCCGGACCTGAACCCGGAAAACCCGAACCCGAACCCGCGGGTCCACGGGTTGTCCACGGGTTGTCCGAATTGATCGGATCATGCTGGCCGAAGCCTGCCAAGAAGGTTCAACACCTTCAAAACATGAAATATTTTCACTAATTGAGGTTTTTAAATGCATTGGGTGCTTAACGAAAGCTTGGGAGTACCATTGATTGCTGGTAGCCATGTCCAGCTGCCTTAAAATAGGTTAAATTCGATAATAAAATCAATATTCGCAGACCCACGGTGTACCCGTGGGTTTCGGGTCCACTAAAATTGAAACCCGTACCCGTACCCGGGCCGACCCGACCCAAAAACCCGCCGGGTTGACCCGTACCTGTGTCCTTCCCTAGTGGTGGAATGATCCTGGAGCCAGCGGACAGTGTAGTCGCTGGTTGGACTCGGTCATAGACAGTCGCGAAGCATGGCAGAGTGACTCTGGAGCCGGCGGACAATGTATAGATGATCACAGAGTGTGGCGGAATGATCCTGGAGCCGGCGGACAATGCAAACTTGGTTGTAGACGATCTCAGAGCATGGCGGAATGATCCTGGCACCAGTGGACGGTGTAGTTGCTCATCGGACACGGTCGTAGACAGTCTGGAACCATGGCAGAGTGACTCCGGAGCCGGCGGACGATGTATAGATGATCGCAGAGTGTGGCGGAATGATCCTGGACCTGGCGGACGATGCAAACTTGGTTGTAGACAATCACAGAGCATGGCAGAATGATCCTGGCACCAGCGGACGGTGTAGTTGCTCATCAGACATGGTCATAGACAGTCACAAAGCGTGGCAGAGTGACTCTGGAGCTGGCGGACGATGTATAGATGATCACAGAGTGTGGTGGAATGATCCTGGAGCCAGTGGATGATGCAAACTTGGTTGTAGACAATCGCAGAGTGTGGCAGAGTGATCCTGGTGGCAGCGACCGTGGATTATGTCGCAACGGTGGGCAAACATAGTGCAGCCTCACAGCGCTTGAACACTGTGTGCTCAGTGCATCCCATCCTGTGCACCTGCAAGTGTTGTTGGCTCCACCTCCCATCTGCAGGTGAGCACCTGGAAAAGGTAGACTGCTTTTGGTGTTTCCAGGTCAATGTTGTGTGAGATTCGGACAAGCTTAGTCAGCCAGAAGGTTTGATTGGGCTTGCTCTGCTGCAATCCCGACAGAGTATAAAGTACAAAGCATACTACTTATATACTAAAATTGTAGCTAAAGCAACCTGCAAAGCAATGCGTAGACTAAGAAACAAAGCGGCAGTGTACAGAGTGTTACGGTAACGGTAACGTACTTGGAGTTTGCCATGACGGCGTGACTCCATATTCCAACACACCCCCTCAAACTACAGAGTATGTTACAAATGAATGGAAGGGAAAACGAAAGGAAGGATAAATAAAACTGTGCACCCCCTCAAACCTTAAATCACCAGACTCCATCACAGTCCGAGTCAGACTCGGAACCCAAATCAATTGCAGTGTTAGCTGCGACCTTTTTGTCCTTCTTGTCAGGGCAGTCACTGGCAAAATGGCCTTTCTTCTGGCAATTGAAACACGTAATAAACGCGAGATTGCGCTTGACTTGAGCGGTGAAGGCAATGCTTTTCTCCATTTCGGTTTGGCCTGTTTTGGAAATAGCCGGTCCGGTGCCGAGTTGGCGTGCTTCCTCATTAAGAAGCCGAGTGATGACGTAGTCGAGCGTGAGATCACTGGGCGAGGTGGACTCGAGAGAGACCACAAAATTGTCATAGGAAGGGGGGAGACCACCAGTGAGAACCAAAATAAGGTCCTCGTCATCAACTGTAACACCGATGTCCTTCAGTTCATTGGCGAGACGGCGCGCATCAGAAATGAAGGCTTGAACAGTATGTTCACCCTTCTCGAGCTTCCAGAATTTGTGCCGCACGGTGAGTCGTGTTGCCATCCCACGCGCCTGATGCATGGCAGCAAGAGTGTCCCACACAACCTTCGGATCGTCGTCCTCGATGAATGGCAGTTGGGAGGGTTCCACATGGAGAATGATCTCCGCACCGGCCTCAGCTTGCCTTTTTCGGAAGGCTCGAACGGGTCTGGTGTTGGGGGAACCGTTGGGGAGGGTCTCGTCACCGGAGACAACATCCCAGAGGCCTTTGCGAATCAGAAGTGCCTTGAGCAACTTCTTCCACGGCCCATAGTTCGAGTCGTTGAGCTTGTCAAAGCCCGAATTGGTGTCATGTCCCATAGCGGCGGATCAATGAATCGGTGATGGGGCAACAATGATCGGCGAGATTCGGCCCTCGTGGCAAGATAAGATACGCAAAGATCAAATGAGGAATTCGGCCTCCTGGAGCAGGTCTTCGGTCAAGTACGCCTGTCAACCGTGACAGGTTCACGAACTGACAAGGTTACGCAGAGTGGATTCGGCCCCACAAGAGCAGGTGTTTGTCGGGATTGTGTGAGATTCGGACAAGCTTAGTCAGCCAGAAGGTTTGATTGGGCTTGCTCTGCTGCAATCCCGACAGAGTATAAAGTACAAAGCATACTACTTATATACTAAAATTGTAGCTAAAGCAACCTGCAAAGCAATGCGTAGACTAAGAAACAAAGCGGCAGTGTACAGAGTGTTACGGTAACGGTAACGTACTTGGAGTTTGCCATGACGGCGTGACTCCATATTCCAACATGTTGTAGCACTGTGAGTCAGTACTGCAGCCAAGACCAGTGGGGAGGAAAACAAACCACTTTTTTTGTACATGCGTAAACATCTCCGCTCATGTGGGCATTAAGGCCAGTATGGACTGGCCTCAGGTTTCTTCAATGTCATCCACAGAGTTGATGAGAAAAGTTTATATAACTCTTTCAATCATGTCAGTCCTCTTCAGGCTATTTGTTCAAGTTGTTGAGGGATAGGTTCTCATTGATTTTTGACAGAATAAGTCATCTCAAAAATCTGTTTGTAGGTAATCATGGTAAATCAGGTAATTTGGTCACATTACCCCAAATCCCCCGAATCCGTTAACCACCATCTGAATTTCCAGGAAAACAGGGGAATTTACTGAAAGAGGGTTTTCCTGATGCTCATAGACATTGATAGTTGATGGTAATATTGATAGGTAGTCATAGACCATGATAGTAGAGACTGAAATTCATAGACCGTCATGGTTCACTATAGTAAGATATAGCTACTCAGGACCCTTTCATAGACCATGATAGGCTACCAGAGACCTACATTGCTGACCTTTTGTCTATGCAGCAACTTTGGATTTTCCTGATGACTGAATGCTCATGCATCTAAGTAAAAAATCGTAAGTATTTCTTTATGTACGTTTCATCACCCCGGGTCTTTCCACAACCTAAACTTGGCCGTCTCGGGCAATCAACCCCCTCCAAAATGCAGATCACGTGTATTTACGCTCATGTGTATTTTGAATCAAATATTATTCTAAGTCTTCGTACTCACGTCTTCTGCCTCTCTAAGAGCTGCCACCCACCAGTGTTATCTTGTGCTATATTCAGACCGCTGAAGCAGGCCTCCCCACCCCCCTGAACACAATTTCACTGCCGGTTTAATTATAATATGGCTACGCCCGGTATGCCACCCATCACTCTCACCCAGTGCCAGCTCGACTGATGGAGAATCTGACCTGTGGACGACGTAGTGAAATGTGATAGATGCATCTTCAGAGGCCCTCAGTCATTGTTCCCTCAGAAAAAAAATCTCACTTACAATAAGAGTTGTTTCGACTGCTGTAAAAAGCAAACCGAGCAACACGACGCCAAGTGGCCCAAGGACGACACTGGAGCCGCGACGCAGGGGCCTCGACGGCCCAATGCTCAGCCAATTCAAGGTTATACGACGCTGGAGTGGCACAAATGTGTCTCTCTTCTCGAGGCACACAAGAATGCCGCATTTGAGCTTGAAACCTTCATTTTAATGATGGGAGAAAGCGCTGTCACGGCATTCATTGGTCGGGAGTCTGGTAAAGACATCGCTGATACGATAGCGCGACTTGTCTGGAAAATTTCTGGATACCACTTCATGTAAGCCAATTTTCCGCTCAAATAAGGTCGTGAATTGACGTACCATAGCTATAAAAAGTGCAAGAAAAGCTCGAGCTCTGATTCTGTGCGAACCTACTCGTATTATTGCGCACAGAATGAGGATGAGGTCAAGAAATCTGACCTGAATGATGATGTCCGGAAGCGCTGTGCACGGATGAAGATGGACCACTTCGCTTGCAACGGAACTCTGCAAATCACGGTGGACGATGCTAATCTACAAGTGCCACTAAGACTCAAACTTAAACATCACCGAGCACACTTACCTTATGTCGACATCTCTATCAGTCAAAACATACGGGACTTTGTAGAGCAACAGAAGGATGATTCGGCGGAGAATGTAAGCAGATTGAATTTATTGCTATTCCCAACAACACTAATAGAAGATTTTTAAGATCTGGACTCCTGTATTAGTGCACAATCCTGGTACAGAGGTTACCCAGAAACAGATCTACGCACTCTGGAGCGAGTTAAATGAAGGGGTGTGGAAACTGGATGATGATCAAGTCAAATTTGCGCAAATGATTTTAGAGAAGTTGGACGGTACCGAGGTCGAAATTATACCTATTCGTCCAGAGCCAGGAATCCATGTGATAGCGTTCTCCCTCAAAGAAATCATCGATGGCTGGGCACTGAAGACAGAAGAGCTCGCAATGGACTCGACATGTATATTTTTCACTGGATATTTTTTCGAAGCCTGTTTTGAAACAAAAATATATATTACAGCTCTTTGTGGAACTTAGGGCGCAGCCGATTTTTTTTTCCTTTTTGAGCTGTTTTTGATCATTTCAGCCAGAACAGCTGTTCTGACCTCAATTCTCAGTGTACGTTTCTGAAAACTATATGAGCAGAATCACACGACAATTCTGCAGGGCATGACGTCCTCAGAATCTTTCCATACCGCCAGTAGCAATTATAATATATTATTTTGCGTGTTTTGCGGAGATCATCTCTTGTGTCGTGATTTGAAGGTTGTGTGGGATGTTGTATGGCTCTAAAAACACTTATTTGGATGGCGGAGGGCACATCATCCTCATAATTGAGGTATGGCACCTGGAGCACGTGAACAGTGGACTTGAAGCTGTGAAATATTCCTACAGTCTAGGCCTTATATAGTGCTCTATCCTCTAATGAGTGAACCAATTGTCAATATTCTGACTTTGAAGTGTTTTCGAGAGATTACACGCCTCAGATCAGCTCTGTGCATCCCCGTCCAGCAACACAACACGTCCCAATGTGATCACAAGCGCAGTCACGTGCCCGAAATCGTTGTGATCAAGTCGTCTCGCGGTGCTGTACAGGGAGTACAAGAGCAAATCCGAGCCATGGGACTCCTCCAGGACACTCCATAGAATAATAATGGGTAGTTTTTCAGCTCATTCAATCATAGATCACACAAATACACAGAGCCTGAGCTGTACCTATATTCTGCTTGTTCAAGTCTACTGTTCACGTGCTCCGGGTGCCATACCTCAATTACGAGGACGATGTGCCCTCCACCATCCAAATCAGTGTTTTTAGAGCCATACAACATCCCACACAACCTTCAATCACAACACAAGAGATGATGTCTGCAAAACACGCAAAACAATATATTATAATTACTACCAGCGGTATTGTCACAGTCAAGACCTGAGCGTCCACTCTCGGTATGAAGAGAGGGATTGGGTAGTGCTCGTGGTTGATCTCGAAAGATGATGGAATAAAAGGTTAACTACGACAGTGCAATAGCTACTCTACTTATACTGTCTAGGGAACCGTGTGAACTAATCTATATATACTACAACTACCCTTAACCGCATGTTCTCAGTGTCCTTGCTTCATCCTCATGTCCTGACATCATCTCTGACATCATCATGACATCATCCCATCGTCGTCCTTCAGGCCGGGCCGGTCTTAGTCATAGCCTCTTTATCATCCAGCGCTTAGATCTCGGGCGCTTAGATAGGCGTTGGAACGATAGATCTTATCTAATCGTGACATTACCCCCCCCCTAGGATCGTCATCCCGATGATTTAATGTTTGTAGGCTTCGATTCCTGGTAACGGAGGAAACTTGGCTGCTTCGTCGAATCTGCCTGTTTCTGGGTCATACAACTGTCTTTCCGGGTATGGCATCGTCTCCTGCTTCGGCTTGAAGCGATGAATTAAATAATCCCAGTGTCCCTGCTTGAAGACAGGGACTGTCTGCTTCATCGTCGAGTTTGCGGACTCCTCCGTTTTTGGTGGCATCAAGCCTCTTTTCCGTAATTCTGCGGCCAGCGCCGTCTTTTCCTCCGTGGTCATTCCTTCCAGCTTGGACTCTACCGACAACTCTCGAACTGCGATCCCATGCTCGACATTATATCTGTTCAAGAGCTTCTTCGCATTCGACAAGTGCCTTGTCGGTTCCCAGGTCCGTTCTGAAAGTGGGAAATTCTTCCACTTTATGAGATATTGGTATCCTCTCCCTCGCTTCCTGTGGTTGAGGACTTCCTCCACCTCATACTCTTCTTCTCCACCGACGATGTTTG
The DNA here is from genome assembly GCA_029204085.1 of Mycena sp. CBHHK59/15. Lineage (NCBI taxonomy): Eukaryota > Fungi > Basidiomycota > Agaricomycetes > Agaricales > Mycenaceae > Mycena > Mycena sp. CBHHK59/15. Next base: position 165,204 of record JARGXW010000020.1, read on the forward strand.
GTGGTGGTCGTTCTTCTCTTCTTCCCATGGGGGGTTCCACGTACGGCGTAAGCAGTGCCTCGTTGAAGACTGGATGTGACTTGTCCGTCTTTGGCAACTTGAGCTTGTATGCCGATACACCAACCTTCTCCAGGATCTCGTAAGGCCCCAGCCTTCTATCCTCCAGCTTCCCTGTCGGCCAATCTGTGGCTATGTTCTTTCCCTCTAGCCAAACCCTATCGCCGACCTTGAACTCCGGTGCGTCTCGATGCTTAGTGTCATAGTATTTTTTCATGGTTTTCTGGGTTTTCTCCAGCGCAGCTGCTGCTTCCTCTCGAATCTTCTTCATTTTCTCTGCTAAGTCGTTCGCGGCTTCATTGCGCGACTCGACTGTGTTTTCTATCCCCTTCCAGGGGTGCATTCCCGTGTTTATGAAAAACGGTGACATGCTCGTCGACGAGCTCGTCTTGTCGTTGTGTGTGAATTCTGCCAGCGACAGCCAGTCGGACCAGTCCGATTGTCGATAGTTAATGAAAACCCGGAGATATTTTTCAATCTCCTGGTTCATCCTCTCTGTCTGCCCATCCGTGATCGGGTGGAACACCGTGCTTGGGTTCATTTCAACACCCATAAGCCGGTTCAGTTCCTTCATGAACCCTGAGATGTATCTCGGATCGAGATCCGAGATAATCTTCCTCGGCACTCTGTGATATCTAATCACCCGATCCGGGTCAACCGAGCCGTCCCCTCACTGGTTTGCTCCATGCTTGTGGGCTCGCAGTGGATCATCTTCGAAAAGGTGTCGACCCACACCTGTATGGCATCGAACCCGTTGCTGACTGGCAGCGGACCGATAAGGTCCATGGAAATGATTGTCAAGGTCCCTCGGCAATCTGGTGCGGGTTCAGCTTTCCTTGTTGATAGCGATGAACCCTAGTTCTCTGGCATGCCTCGCACGCCTTTAAATACTTCGAAACTTGGTTCCTAGTCGTGGCCACCAATAATTCTGTTCTACCATTTCCTGCATTCGGTTCTCTCCTGGATGGCCGAGCAAGGGGTTATCGTGGTGTAGCCCAATGATTCTGTCTCATAGCTCTTCGTCTCATGGGACATAGATTAAGTCATTGTAATAAATGATTCGTCCTTCTTTTCCCACCCGGGGAGCTTCTACAGAGCGCCTGCTTGACACTCTGATCTATTCTTTTCTCCTTCTTGATCGCTTCCAGGATCTCTGTCTCCGGTCCATCGAGCACAATTTCTTGTGCACAAAGTGCTCTGGTTTCAAAAGAACAATGTCATCATTGTCGTTTTTTCCTTGGTCGTGATCCGATCTCCTAGATAAGAGATCTGCCTTCTTGTTCAACGCTCCGGGCTGATGGTGAAGTGTGAAGTCATATTCTGCTAACTCCAGTATCCATCGGGCCTGTCTCCTGTTCAGCTTCTGAGGCTTCTTGAAATATTCTAGATTCTGGTGGTCCGTCAGAATCTCGAACGTCTCCCGCACTCCCATCAGCATCTGCTGTACTCCTCTAAGGCGAGCATTATCGCGAGCATCTCTTTGTCATAGATCTCATAATTCCGCTCGGTCTCGTTCAGTCCAGTGTGACATGAACACTACAGGGCACCATTCGCCCTCCTGCTCCTGTGACAGGATTGCTCCCGTTGCTCCATCCGACGCGTCTGCCTCTAACCGGAACTTGCCGTTGTCCGTGGGTAATGCTAATACCACGTCCTTGGCAATGCGGTCCTTCAGCTTCTGGAACACGTCCTTCTGCTCCTGTTCCCATCGGAACCTTCCTTCCCGTCAACCGTGTAAGTGGTTTAGCGACTTCGCTGTATCCCCGGACGAAGCGGCGATAGAAGTTGGTGAACCCTAAAAATGCCTGTGTTTGTTTCAGGTTCTTTGGTTCTGGCCACTCCATCACGCCCTTAATCTTGGCGGGGCCATCCTCATCGAGTTGTAGGAGATAATGACTCCTAGGAATTCGATCTCTGTGCGTTCGAACTCGCACTTCTCGGGTTTCAGGAACAGCTTATTGTCCTGGAGTACCTTCAGTGCTCTTTCGTCAACACACATGTTCTTCCAATTGTCGGAGAAGATCAGGATGTCGTCCAGATAGACACGACCTTTCCTTCATTGATGAGATCTCTGAGCAGATCATTCATCATGTCTGGAATGTTGCAGGCGAATTGGTAAGCCCGAAGAACATCATGAGCGGCTCGAACAGCCCTCATTTGTGTGGAATGCCGCTTCCACTCATCTCCCTCTTTGATCCATACGTTGTTGTACCCCCATCACACGTCTAGCTTCGCAAAGTACCGAGCACCTCGGAGTTTATTGACTAACTCCGAAATTAGCAGAAGTGGATAACGGTTTTTAATCGTCATCTCATTGAGCTTCCGGTAATCTTGCACAGGCTTCAGGGTGCCATCTTTCTTCTTTATGAAAAAGAACACCGAAGCCATCGGCGATTTGCTGGGGCGGATCCTCCTGCTCTTCAAGTTCTCTTCTAGAAACTCGTTCAATTTCTCCTGTTCCATCACCGAGAGCGGATAGATCTTGCAATCTACAGCCTTTGAGTTTGGCTTGAGCTCGATCACATGATCCCATTGTCTCTTCTCGGGTAACGAGTCGAACATTCCTTCGCGAAGACTTTCACATATTCCCGGTACTCCTCGGGAATCTTCTCCTCTGTCATCCGCTCTTTTCCTCGATTGGCTTCTTCTGCCAATTTCTGTGACTGGGTCTCTTTCAACCTCAAGTCGATTGCTTCTCCGAAGTCCACGAGTAGAAGGGATTCTCCTTCTTCCAACTCGTTCTTCCACCGGTCTCCTCTTCCGAATTCCGTCCCGGTCATGTTGCACTCCGGTGGGCACCGACTAAAGAGCAAAGTCTGCGCTCTCCAGTCTGTCACAGGGTTGTGCTTGAACAACCAGTCGTACCCAATGAATATCCGGGCTTTGCCCAGTCCTGTGATGAAGAATCTCTGCTTCTCCGAATGGGGTCCGATGGACATGATCAACTCTACATACTGTACCGGTGTGTATGGAGGCAACCGCGCCAGAGGCGTTACGAAAAAATTGGGTTACGGTGTAGCGACGGACCGGGAGTTATGTGTTACGGTCGATAAATTAGGCAACCGCGACGTGGGAGTTCTCAAGGCGCTTCTGCTTTTTCGCAACGCGTAGATCGTCGCAATGTCGTAAATACTGGGATGCCGATATATGTTTTTACGGCATTTACGACATTTTCCCGACGCGAAATTTTTGCGAAATTTTCATCGAGCTCATCCCGTCATGCCGGTCAAAGAAATTGGGCCAGCCTTACCTCAGGGAATCCCCAGAGATCTCGACACTCGTGTAAAACACCTATCCAAGCTCCTTGCAAACTTGCCGACGACTTTGCCGCTTAATCCTCCCGCCGACGACTCGACTTATCATTTTTATCTGGATCCAGACGACGTCGAGAATGAAGGGGACATGTTGCCTTCAACCGAAGGCTTGAGGTTGCTTTCGAGACCCACAAACTCCGGGGGGCGCAGCTGGTTTTCAAGGAACGGGGCGAGTCCTGTGGAGAGAGGGTAATTTAGCAAATGAAACCTTTGACAATTGATAGTTCAATGCGAATTTTTTGCGGATTTTTCGATGGTTTTTGGGCCGAAAAAATTATATTTTCAAATCTGTTTCCAGTGTAGCAACCGGGCCTCTGTTATGCGTTATGCTGCGGAATTTAGGCAACATTTTCGACCCACCGTTACGCGTTACGTCGCTACCATACACACCGGTACAGTAATGAGTGATCTTTCCCTGTGTGTTCTCGGTTCCGTCGGCATTTTGGGCGACGATGTGCGCTTCAAGCTCGTGTAGCTCAAAGTCTTCAGCCTTGGCATAGTCTCGATCGATGCACGAGGTTGTGCATCCATTATCAAGAAGAGCCTTGACTGCGCGCGTCTTCCCTGTGTCCAACATGGTCAACGTGACCGGAACCAGCATCTCATGATGCTTCCGCTGCCTCTGGACTTCCTTCATCTCCTTTGCTAGTCTGTCTCCCTTCTGTTCCTTGATTGCCTTGTGGGATAACCACTTGGCTGCCTTCAATCCTGTCAGGCCAGCCGGCACATCAATTGGCTTCCCTGCCTTCTCCTTAGGCGCTACCTCCTCTTTCGAGGATTGAGCCTCTGTGACATCGTCACCCTTTTTTGTCGCACTATTTTTCTCGCTGGTTTGGGTTCCAGGGGCCTTTTTGAATTGAATCTTAAACTTGCTCCAGAGTTTATTCTTCTTGTCCATTTTCTGGTTCTTTAGGTTACGTAACCGATTTTGATTCTCCATGATGCGTATTTTTTGTTTTTCTACACTAGCTATTTTCTCCTCGGCTCCTGCCGAGTCCAGTCCTTCTACTACTGGAGTAGGTCCATTCACATCCGTAACCGTAACTAAGTCTTCGTATCTAATAATATTTACTGGAACCGGGGAGTGTTTTGTAACCGGAGGGGGCGCCGCTTTGGCTGCAAGCGGGGGCCCCTTTAAAAACCCTTCTCTCTTAACATCGTGGCCAGAGCCGCCAACTCCTCCTGGGAGTAGTCATTGGGCTTGAGGGCCCTGATGTTGAATTTCCCCTTGCGGGGTTCGGGACAATCCCGCTTCATGTGGCCATCCTTGCCACAGTTGTAGCACAGGAAGGGTGTGCCTTTCGCCTTGTTCCTGTCCACGTCCATTGGGGCGGTCTCGCTGGCCCCAATCTTCTTTGCCAAGTTTGGTGTGGTCCCCTGATATCCCCAGGGTGGGGTCATCTGTGCTGCCAGTGCAGCAGTGTTCCTCTGGGCTGGTACCCAGAACATCTTGGCCTGTTGGGCCTTCCGGAGTGACTGTCGCTCCATGTTCCGGCTGACTGTCGTCAGCCTTCTTCTCAGCTCCCAGTAGGTCGTAGGAGCTTCCATCAGCCCGACGTTGAGCTGACTGCGTACCTCATCCGAGACGAGGTTCTCCAGGGTCTCCACCAGGAAGGTGTCATGAGACCCAGTTCTGTCCGACAGGTCGTATCCTGCCTCCTCCGCATTCAGCTCAAAAGCTTGAATGAAATCTACCAGGGCGGTCTTGCCCTGGCGTGTGGTGGTAAGACGCATGTGCGCCGTCTGGGTGCCGTTTCCGTCGGCGAACGTCTCTGCTAAACTCTCCAGGAAATCTAGAAAGTTGCAATTCTCCTCGAAGGCGCTCTGCCTTCAAGCCTTCTTCTTCCAGTTCCGTGCCCAGTTGGACACTGGACATCTGGCTCCATCTTCTCGGCCCAGTAAGGACACCGTGAAGGCGACTTTCTTCTTCCCGGTGTTGAATTCCGAGGCGTAGGCCCAGACATAGTTGTCCAGGGTGTCGCACCAAGTTTCAAACTTGGATTTTTCGTTCCCATCAAACATCGGCGGGGTCTTTGCATAAGAGATCCTCGAGGATCCCGAACACGGGGGTTGATCTTCTCCGTTCCATCCCGGAACGGGAACTGGAACATATCTGACTCGGGGAGGGGCTTCCTCCTCCATTGGGTGAACAGGGGTCTGGGGGCACGACATCTCAATTGGCGCTGGTGAAAGGGGTTTCGGGGGTGAAGGTGGGGACACAGCTGCGATTAGCTGTGTTGGTCAGGGCGCTAATACTGCGCGGTGAGGAGGAGGTGGGCGAGCGGAGTGGTGAATGCGGGTTATCGACTGGAATGCCGATGGAGGGAGGCTGGGTGGGAGTGGACCAGTCGGGGATCTTTGTGACACGGCTGAGTGGAATAGCTCGGACTCGTCTTCGGAGTCAGATGGGGGAATGCGGTAAGACGTCCTGGTAGGAATCTCGGTGTTAAAGCCGGGCAGGGGTTCGGTATGCCACTCGGGCAGGTGGTGAGGTCGAGGCGGTCTTTTGCTGACAGAACAGTCCAGGGTCTTCTACGACTCCCCCCACGGCTGCGAGATAGCCCTCTCCGAGGATTAGGCTAGTGCTCCTACGACTACCGTTGTGCTTGGGACGGACTCAATGTTTCCCGTGGCACTGGTGTCTGTCTGTTCAAGTGAACCGCACACAATGGGCGCTGCAATTGTTTAACGTCAGTGTGGACGACGTGAGGTGTTGGTAGGAGAATGGATCTTCGGGTAAGAGGCTGCCACGGTGACAGAAAGGGTAAGAGGTAAAGTGGGTAGGTGGGGAGAAAGGGAAAGGAGGTCGGAAGTGGTGGTATGAGGGTATGAGGGGTAACCTTTTATTATGTCACAGTCAAGACCTGAGCGTCCACTCTCGGTATGAAGAGAGGGATTGGGTAGTGCTCGTGGTTGATCTCGAAAGATGATGGAATAAAAGGTTAACTACGACAGCGCAATAGCTACTCTACTTATACTGTCTAGGGAACCGTGTGAACTAATCTATATATACTACAACTACCCTTAACCGCATGTTCTCAGTGTCCTTGCTTCATCCTCATGTCCTGACGTCATCTCTGACATCATCATGACGTCATCCCGTCGTCATCCTTCAGGCTGGGCCAGTCTTAGTCATAGCCTCTTTATCATCCAGCGCTTAGATCTGGGGCGCTTAGATAGGTGTTGGAACGATAGATCTTATCTAATCGTGACAGGTATGGAAAGATTCTGAGGACTTCATGCCCTGCAGAATTGTCGTGTGATTCTGCTCATATAGTTTTCAGAAATGTATGCTCAGAATTGAGGTCAGAACAGCTGTTCTGGCTGAAATGATCAAAAACAGCTCAAAAAGGAAAAAAAAAATTGGCTGTGCCCTAAGTTCTGCAAAGAGCTGTAACAGGGCAAATGAATGCAGCACAGTACGAACTCTATGGGTTCGTCGGCGAAGCCAATGGGCAGGCCATGCCCTTTGCATTTCTGTTCACCGTTTCCACCGGAGATGCGGCTGAAGGCGCGAAAACTTGCATGCTCCACAACATTCTGAAATATATGAATAAGTGCTGCCCAAACATCATGTTCACCTTGTCGGACAAGGAGCCTGCCAAAATCAACGCCTGCAGAGCCGAAATTGACTGAGCGAAACATCAACTTTGCTACTGGCATGTGATTACCTACATCGAAGAACGGCTTGCAGAGAATAAGCCCCCAGCGGCGTATGATCCCTGCAAAGCTCACAGGGTCTTTGACTTCATTGACCCGACTTGGGCGCTGGGGGTCACCGCTGTATACGCCGATGAAGATGAGGAGGGTGAGGGTGTGGACACCGAGGACGAGGGTGAAGAACTGGGAACACAAATACCTGTAAGTTTTCCGTCTGATTCTGCGACATAACTAACTCACCTAACTTGAAGAGACGCTCCCAAACATGTATACCTCCCGTATTCATACTGAAAAGGGGAGACGTCTGCATTCCTGTGTGGCCCAACCCTCCGAAAATCAAGAAGGCAGCACTCTCCGAGTTCTGCCCCAAAGACTTCTGCACAAAAATCATCGAAATGTATCACACGCACCTGCAACAGTACCCGAAAATCCCCCAGAATACCCCGGAGGAACCGTACATCTCAGCTGAAGACATCCACCGTCGAGCTGTTCAGCAGATGTATGAGTTTTGTTACGAAAATGGGCTTTCCCAGGTCTGGGCGTACCTTTGGAACCGCTGGTACACCCCGAATCAATGGCACTCTGGGCTAGAGCCTCATGCGATGCAATTCCCCGCTTAAAAACAACGATGGTGGTCGAGAGCATGTGGATGCATGTCAAGCATCGAGATCTTGCGCAGTTCAATCGTCCCCGGCTTGACCTTGTCGTGAATGTCGTCCTTACGAGTCTTTTGCCTCGGGTGAAACAGACATTGGAATATGTACAACACTTGCATTGTATTGGCTGGCCGCAAGTGCTAGCTGGTTGGCAGGTGGATGCCAAGGCAGTGTGGGTCGACAGGAGTCGTTCTGATGAGCATTGTCAAGTTGCAAAAGAGCTCAAACTTTTGAAGAGTGCTCCCAATACCAAGGGGAGGGCGGAGCGGCTTCAGCAGCTTGCAGATGAAGAGGAGCGGGAAGCGGGGACCTATGCGATAGACATCATGAACTGGGTTTGTCTATGTGAGAGTTTCTACAAGGACCGGTTTCTGTTCTGCAAGCATCTCATCTGGGAAACAAATGAGCTCCTCGACGACAAGCCACTTACCGATTTGCTGTTTTTCCTTGATTTGCGCCGAAACCATTTCCCTCCATACTACTCCATCCCTGGGATCCATACAGCTGCAGCATCCGACAGCGAGGAGGAAATTATGCCAACAGAGGTCCTGGTGCTCGGTGTTCGTGGTGCTGCCTTGCCAGCTCGGGAATCGAGACCGACAATTCCACATGGCGATGATACTCCTCGGATCGTGCACGCTACACCAGCTGACAGTCCCAGCCACGAGCCTTCAGTGGCCGCAGGAGTTGCCAATGATATGCATGAGCGCCCAGATGTTGCGGGGGATGCGACTGAAGGAGACGTGGACCAAGGAGAAGTGGAAGAGAGTGACCATGACACTTGCGTAAGCTTCTTTGACACAAAGTATTTCGCTGAGATCCTAATCCTTGACAACTCACAGGTTATGTTCTCTGAGGGGAGAATAACACATTTAAAATGGTGCTGGGAAGACATGATGGGTGTCTTGGATAATCCACGCGGAGTTCATCCCAAAATGGTGACAGTCTTGGAAGGTGCATTCACAAAAATTGAACAAATTGGGGGGACATCGGAAGGGACAAGAGAAGACGGAAAAATCTGCGAACGTGGGACGATAATAACTCTAATACCATGTATTTAGACTAATTTAGCTATAGACGCGTCGAGAGGCGTCAAAATGCTGACTTGACGTGTCTTGAAATGTTTCCACACGTGAAATGGCACGAGACTTGAAAGCACATGGTCTGCATTTTGGAGGGGGTCGATTGCAGGTGTGAACTTGGCCTAACCAACTAAATTTGGTTTGAGTGTCAGTGGTCTTAGGACCGATGTTTATCCCAAAAGAGGTCGTGTCCAGAAATCGGCCAAATTTTACGAAATGTCCGGACTTTTCAAACTTTCCCACGGTATTCTGAGTAGGCCAAAATACTTCTTTCGACATTTGAAGCAATTTTGACTTTTTTTTGGACAGATGCCCACTATCTTTAGTAGTGGGTATTGGGGCGCTGAAATGAAAAGTTTTCATTCCATCAAATGGCCTCATTGGGACTGATCTTTCCCACAGTCTTTGTGAGGAAGTTTTGTCCCGCGATCTATTCGGATCTATTTCAGGCCGGAACATTCCGGTATGTGATGACGGAATCGTCTGCGGCGAAATTCCCACGGTATAATCCGCTGGAGGGATATTCGTTCACGAGAATATGAGTTTGATTCCCGCAGTGAATTCCATATAGCATATGTCATGCAGCAAATTCTGTCCAGCAAGATACCTCCATGTCTTTTACTGGACGGATTTCCTTTGTATCTACTTAGGAGTGATTTTGTTGGATCAACTTTCCTGCAGTCGCTTCCATGCACGAGTTTCTCCATTTCTCGCTGGAATCATTCTGCTGTATGAGTTTTCTATTTCTTCCTGAAGTGATTTCACTCTAGCAATCTCTTTGTTTCTCCTGCAGTCATTTCACTGCACAGTTTCAGCTATCCCCTGTGATTTCACTGGATGCACATCCACCATTTAAACCTGCAGAAAAATCTCTCCAGTGATTTCCCTCCAAGGTCTCTTTGCAGTTTAGCGCTGTGTAAGCAACTTTGTGTTAAATAACGTGACTTTTCTAACACTGTTATTAACATGTAAATTACATTTCTCACATCCGAGGGTCCCGGAGGCATGTAATTAATATATGAGAAACCCTGCAAGGGTGAGCCCTGGCCACCCACTGCAGCAGTAAATAAAATGGTGCCAAGCCGACTTGCAAGAACCTTGAATTTGGGTGTTTTGCATCTTGCGCCGATATCGCCGAAACACCGTGACACTGATGTGACTCTGGCTTTGAAATTTTTCGCTCCCATTCTCGATTGAGTCTATGGACAAGGAAGAGGAGAACATTTCTCCGTCAACGGTGGACAAGTACACTCTCGAAGAGCTCTTATTCAACCACCCCAACCCTTACGACCTTGCCGAGTCAGATCGTCTTGATTTTGGGCCGGCGGTCACCTGTTCTAGTATGGTCTTCGCAATCACGGAGTACATCAAGTTGGACAGCACATTGGCTGAGTTGATGCAGCCAGCAAAGGATTCTCGGGCCACAAAGGTGTCGGTGGCCATGGTGGACGACACCCCGGCGGGTCGTCCGGAGGACTGGGATTTTAACAACTTTCTCTTGTAGTTTCTAACATATCTAACGTGTTATTTTTGATTTTTACATGTAAATTACATGTTAGAAAAATTCCGCGCTTTACGCAGTGACATCATGTTAGAAACCCTGTAATTTACATGGCATTGTTACAGCTATTTTGAAAACGTTAGACAATTCTCGTTTTCATGCAAAGTTCGGGCCGCTGGGGCCGTACCACAACAAATGCCAAATTTAGACGTCTTACATCGCAACACCTACACAACCTCCACAAAATAACCTTCATGATGAACATTCTTAGTGAGGATACGGGGTCTTCCGGCTTGAGAGGTATCCGAACATGTTTCCCTGTGCTGCACCGTGTTTCGATGGGCCGGTAGACCGTTTGCAAGCTTATGTGTGTTGCATTGCCAAGCAATTTCACGAGGGCTCATATAATTGGCCATAGAAGTTATGAGCTGCTTCTGCCGGACGGGTATGTGGTGACGGTTGCCTCGAGCCATGATAAGTAAGTACTGTAGAGGAGAGTCGGAGAGACAGTGCAGGCATAGACTGCGCCAGAGCTTCCCAAAATGATAGTGCGTGGAGCCGGCTCCTCCTGGCCTGAACTTTGTTCGAAAATGAGAATTGTCTAACGTTATCAAAATAGCTGTAAATAACAAGAGGGGGGTTTTCATTCTCACATTACTCAGAAGTTCGATTTTGATTCTTACACAGTGCTATTGCAGTTATTTGCTCCAAGCATTTCTCACAATGTCAATGTAGCTATTTCGGTATGATTGCCGCAACACACTTCTTCTTTCTTCTTCCAGCGAAATGTCAGTCAGTTGATAAATTTAAATTATTTCTGGTATTTTATATGGCCCATTGGTTGCAGGGCAAGGATGCACGTTATTTTGGTCACATGCATAAGTGGTCGCTTAGTCATGTCAATAGTGGCTGTGTATCGTCAGCTGTCACTCACTTATCATTTCTTTATAACTTACAGAGGTGAGTGTTTCTCAATCATTTCTTGGTGGAATTCCTTGCACTAACCTTTCAACAGGAACCTTAGGACCTCCCCATGAGGCTTGCAAACGAATTTTGCGAACGGCACCCGAAACACCCTCACTGCACTGCTGCCAAATTTAGTGGTTTGGCCAAATATGGCCCAGACAAAAGTGAGTGTTTCTCACTCATTTCTTGGTGGAATCCCTTGAACTGACCTTTCAACAGGAACCTTTGGACTTCCCCATGTGACCTACGAACGAATTTTGCGAATGTCGTGTGAAACGCGCCCGCGGCATTGCCACCAAATCGGTGACTTGGCCACATTGGGCCATTGTCAAAAGTTAGTACATCTCACTTATTTCTTGGCCAAATCTTTTGAAATATTCTATCAACAGCAACCTTAGGACCTCCCCATGAGGCCTACAAATGAATCACGCGAATGGAGCCCAAAACGCGCTCGCCGCGTCGCTGATAAATTTGATGGTTTGGCCTTTCACTAGGTGAGCTTTTTTTCACTTATTTCTTATTCAATTTTGCTGAACTCGTCACCAACAGACCTCTAAAACCCCTTCAAGGCCCCCCTTGGGCCCGATTCACTACGCCCATCCCGAAGGCGCGCATCAAGGTGGGCGCAGATTACCGTAGCACGCATCTCTGCCACGTTCTCCTCAATTTTCTTACCTTTTTTTTTACAGTCTGATCCTCCCACAGTGCTACATCCACCTCTCCCCCATGCTCTCATTTGGTGCTTGTCACCGCACCGTTGCCCACTCGTTTGTGTGCGGCTACATGCATGGCTAGAGTCCGTGCTCCTGCCGACGGAGAAGGACAATGTGGGGAATATGGGTGCAAGTACGCATCTCCGCTTCCATTCTCCTAAATTTTTCTTACCTTTTTTTATAGTGCAGGTGTGGAGTCGAGCGGGCACGGTGGAACGTGGAGAGCACATGGCGGGACTTTGCCAGAGGTGTGCACAGTGTTCTTGCTGATTATAGCTCTGCTAACTAGCCTTAGACTTCATCTTGCAAGACCGGTGCACACAAGGCAATCGCACGGTGGAATGAGTTGTCAGACTGCAGTGCATGCCCGCTCAGATTATGCATGTGAGGGGCTTTGATATCCCGGTAAGTCCTCTCCGTGCTTTGATTATGTATCCCTGGCTGACACGGTCTGATGTGTAGCGGTGAATACACTTGACGATGCCCCGCCGACATTTGCCCGCTTGCAGCCGTTCACGTCCCGTGGGTGTGAATCCGTGTTGCACGTTGCATGTGCGGCTACACCAGCCGCGTTCAACGACAGCAGAGGAGGATGTGGGACGGGACGGAGATGAGTACGGGAATGGGAATGGAGGTTGGGCAATGCAGGTATGCATTATGTGCCTGCGCACTTTGCTAGATTTTTCTTGCCTTTTATGTACAGCGTGCCCCCACCCGCAACTCCGCCTCCAACTCCTCCACATTGATGGACCCGGCCATGCCACAGATCCCCTCCCGCGTCAATTGCAGCATGACACACGCGGACTCGGGATGCGGAACACGCGAGCTACCACACATCGCCGACCTGCGGCCCGGTGCAGCCCCTCTGAACTTCCCTTCTCCACCGCGCACCGCAAGCCCTGCCTCTCCACGCAACTCCGCACCACCAACTCAGATGCTATGTGCCCCTATCCGCAGGTACTTGCAGGCGTTCACCAGAGGCACCTTGTGTGAGACGGGGTCGCCAAGGGCCGGGCTTGAGCGTGGGCAGGGGGAACTGGCGTGGCCACGCTCGACTCGAGGGATGTGGGCGAGTAAGTCAGCAGCAGGTGTGAACACTCTATCCGTGCCTACAAGGCCGTGTCTGCATTCACCCGCAGACAGCAACCCAACGCACGTCTCCGTGTTCACCCGCAGACACCCGTCTCCATGTTCACCTGCTGCATGCCCGGGTGTTCCCTCAACGTGGGCGTGGTGCGGTGTTACCTCAGCGTGGTGCGCAGTCAAAATTCACTACAGTCTGTAAAATAGCAAAGTCAGTGAATTAAGTCGAAGATCCTCACAGAGGATGCAGCTCACAGTAATGACTTGGATAGTTTATCAGGAACGATTGAACACCATCTGAGGCCCACATTGATTTATATATTTATATTAGTAAGGGATGTGTGAGGGGGCCATGGACATGAATGATAGTGGGCTCTGCCGCACAGCGGGCCTACTAGTACTTATTTTTTCCAAAATTTTGTCCGGACTCCTGGACACGACCTCTGTTGGGATAAACATCGGTCCTGTGGTCTTGTTATGGAAATTCGTAATCAACGCGTAATCGGCGTGACTGTGGGACTGACCGTGACTAAGCAACCTCTGCCCTAGCTTACCCATTTGCCTTACTTTCCTGGAGGACACATGGAAGTGAAATTAAAGACCCCAACTTGCGCCCGCTGCAGGGTGAGGAAGATTGTAAGTTTGTTTGCGATGCTGTATATTTGCAGCGATTCCGACATCGACTCACCAAGTCGAATTTATCTCTCCACAGCGATGCAATGGACTAAATCCCTGTACTTCATGCCGTGCAACAAGTCGTACCTGTGAATACGAGGGAGACACAAAACAGAATCGGTCCGGACCTGAGTTACGCAAGGGGGCGGCATGTCTCGCCTGTCGGTAAGTGAATCGTCGACGTCTCTGTGGAAGTGCATTGCCATTCAGAAGTTTATCAGACGTAAAAAGAAGGTGCCTGATCCTTTTCTTTGAATGGTGCTCGTTGGGCTGACATTGGTGTGGAGAAATGCGATGGTAGACTACCATGCCGTACATGCTCGTTCAGCAAAAAGAAGGACAATTGCGAATACCCAGATGGAATTTTTGAAGAAGAGGTGGGCCCTGATGATTCTTTTTTTTAACTATGTATGCTCACAAGAATCTCATTGCACAGGTTAACCTACCGAGAATGGCCATTATGCCCGCTCTTTCAGACGCTTCCGTTGCCTCTGGCTCTTCACCTGACATCCCAACTTCTGTTTCAGCGGGGGAACCCACTCTCCGTGATTACGCGTTGGATATCCCAACAATCCATTCTCCCAGTCCCTTCACGATTTCATCATCAGATTCCGCGAATTATATAGGATTGGCCGAAATACCCCATGCGTAAGCATTTCATAAATGCAATTGTTCCTGGCTCAATAGCCGAATCCGTAGTCGAGATATCTTCCTCGAGCAGATGGAGAAGCTCGTTCCAACGGTTTCCGACGCAATGCCTACGGCTCTTGCTCGTGACGAAAGTGGCAACAGCACCGAGCAAGATTTCCCTGGCATAAGTTACTCGACTCTTCACTCCCCTAGTCCTTTTGCCCACTCCACCGACACTAATCCGGATTCCGCAGATCAGGCAGGATCGGATGAGCTCTCCCAGGCGTAAGATCAACTCCATCGTCTATGTGTTGTCGTTGAATTACGTCTCCAGCCGAGAATTATTTTCCAAGCACAGAATGAAACTGGGTCTGAGCGTATCGGAAGACAAGCTGGCGGCGCTTTCAAGTGGCGATAGCAGCGGGGCTATAGTGCACCCAGCGCTTCTGCACGCCTGTCAGCTAACTGGCAATCTCCTCGCTCATCATCCGCAGAGCCACGCATGGCTCTTCTTTCCGGAACAGAGTCAGCAGGAGATAGAGCAGACACAACTTGTCTTCGATTCCCTCACGCAAGTTGGCGACAAATCTCCGTGCCCAGTAACATCGCTACAAGCGTTCACCTTGGTCTCGTTGTACTTCCTTAACAAAGGAGACGTGCTCCGCTTTCGGGAAATGCTGTTCAAAGGGAATCATATCGTCATTGAAAACAAGATAGATCTTTCGCTGCTCGAAGCGGCGGCTACCAGTGAACCCCAACCATTACGGAAGAGTTTCAGCATAAATCCCAAGACGCCAGCCGCGGAAGCTCAGGGTGCATTTTCGCACCTCATATACCTGGATCTGGTGTACAGTATCATTTTGAAGGTGCCAAGTATCCTTCACCCCCGCCTTCTCGCAAATTTCCGGAGGCTGATCGTAAGATTGATTGGCTTGCTACTTTTTATCGCCTCCTTATTAATATCCTTAGGATCGACCAGTATCCAACACAGAGACCAATTTCATACGTGCAAAAAGCGCCTTTCTGCTTTATGAGGCCCAACACCTTGACTCTCGTTGGCGTCAAGAGGAACTCGGTACGCTCTCCAATCAATAGCACGCCGCACACAAGACAGTGACCCATTCGTAGGTCAACAGCTAGACGCAGCGGCTGAATGGCAGAAGACCTACTGGGAATTGATGGAGGAAATCGACGAACACCGCAGTTTCCTCACTGTGACGTTGACAAAAATTGCGTTCTGTCCCAAACTGCGCACCATGGGACTGGCGTTGAAAGCATGCACGATCATGTTGCTCACGGGGTCTGCCCAGCTCATCTCCCTCTTTGAGTCCGACGACCCGGAGCTGATGCACAGGAAGCACGACGCCGTCGTACAGGTTGTTAGTATCACAAGTACCTTTACAGACGAGGACTGCGAGTACTTGGATCCAATTCTCTCGGTGCGCCATGTGCTTTGTGGTCTTCGATTGTGAATTGATGACTGGATATCTATTTATCTAGACGTGCTGGGAGGCGGTCGTTAGGTCGCTGGATACTTGCATTGCGGCGGGGCCGTTAGCGGTGGGGGGTACCCTGCATAATCTGCAGGGTATGGCGTGCGTCATTCGTCAGGTCAACAAGACCTTGCAACGAGTCTTTCCCTATGCTTCGGAGATTTGACATCCGAAATCTCGTGGACTCATAGAGTTAATTGTATCGGCCTATCCTTGCTATCATTTGCTATGTATTTTTTTCTCCTGCGCATCCTTCTTGTTTTCTTTTTCTTCTACGCCGTCGGCACCTCGGCGTGCTCTCCCGGAGATAGCCGAACGTGCATCGACCTTGCCACACAGGCCAAAATAAACCACCCTCCTGTCTGTCTCCTTTTTCTGTAGCCTCCAAGAAAGAGGGATTTTTCGGGTCAAAGATTGGCCAACTACTCGGTCTTGGAGCGCAAAACTTACCGTCGGAGCAATGTCTTTCTCGGACGTGATTGTCATCTCGGACTCGGACGATGAAGCGAACCCGTTGCCGCCATCTTCTTCTCAATTTTCTCAGCAATCCTTCGATAGCGACATGGTGGACTTGTGTAGCAGCGACGACGAGCTTCCAGCCCCGGGCGGCGCCAAGTTTCTCGCGGCTCTTGCGCAGAAAACACGAAACCGCGACTCGACGACGGCAACTTCCTGTCGGTCCTCGAGCATCGAATATTCTTTCCAAGACCGTTACTCAAGCGAAGAGGAGGGCTCTCCTAAGAAAGTGGTTAAGACGGTGAGTGGCATGTCGATCACGCTTGGACCTTTTAACTCACCTTCGTCTCATTACAGAACTCTGACGAGGGTTTCAAAAAGCCCGCCCGTAGACCTCGAAAAACTGAAGAAGAAAAGGCACTCGCCAAGGTGAGTTTACATATAAAGATATCCGTAAGCCAAACTTACGTTGATAGGAACTCAAACAACAAGCAGCCGCCCGGAAAAAGCAAGAGAAGGCCGACGAGAAGAAACGCAAGGATGCGCAGAAGGTATGCCCAGCTTTTTTGTTTTCGTATCAAGCTGATATTCGCATAGGCTGCAGACAAGGAAGCCAAGAAAGAGTACAAGTCTGCGAACAAACTCGTCAACGATAAGAAAATGACTCTCAAAGACATGCATCTTGTACTTCCACCCACCTTCCAAGATTCTGAATTGCACCGGGCGCTTCGCGTCAAGCTTTCCGAATTCGATATGCGCATCACAATCGCGGACATTCGAATTGCCCGCGGGTATGACGTCCTCAGCTGGCGGCGCCACATGACGGCCGAGTACGATCCTGACGCCCGTGAATGGCTTGCTACCGGACCATACGAGAAGACAGAAAGCACGTATCTCGTGTATTTAAAGGCCGATGAGCTCGCGAGGTGCATCCGGGACGAGGACGGCGTCAAGAATGTGGTACGGCAAGTGCGAGCTTCGTATGGACTCGCGGGCAGCCCCCACCAGATTTTTATTCTGATCGACGGGCTTACTCTCTATCTTCGCCGGAAGACTGGCATACGCGTCAGTGCTTTCCTGTTCATCTCTCTTCTTTTCATAGGTGCCAACTGCGGATTACAGTATACGAAGGGCGAGATCGAACGCGCCATGGCCGCTTTACAAATGGCCGAGCATGCACATCTCTTGTACGTGGACAAAGTCGAAGAAGCTGTGGACCGTCTATACGACCTCAGTGCGGACCTTGGCATCAAGCCGTACAAGTAAGTCCTCCTCTCAACCATCGTCCTGATATTCTCGACCTCATGAGCCTCGCAGACTCATCGAGCGCTCGCACCTCCCGTTTTGTGCCGACACGCATCAACCCACTGGCACCGACATGACCGACACATGGACCAAGATGCTGAAGCAGGTGTACAAGATGCCGGACTCGGGCGCACATGGCATCGCGGACAAGTTTCCCACTGCCCGTGCACTGTTCGAGAATTATAGTGTGTACGAAGGACACCCCGAAGCGCAGAGTAGGTTGGTGATGCATTGCGTGGTGCGTCTTCCGCCCGTCTTTCTATTAACCTGCTGAAATATCGAATTCGTAGATCAGCCACCTTGCGGATGGCACGGCTAAGGGGAGGGATGTAGGGAAAGCGTTGTCACACAAGGTGGGTACGGTGATGTATGGACGGGATCCGCTTGAGCTAGTTGTAAAAGGGACCGTGTGAGGCGATATCCCGTCATTTATATTTCATTTATGTGTTTGTCATCTCTAATATAATTTATGACGTACAACCGTGGGTGATCATTTGGATAGAATTATCTTGCCCAACTCATTTAGACTTGCCTACGAGTGGCAAAAAGTGCTTTGCTACCTACGGCAAAGTAGAGCGAGAAGAACGGAATGCAATTGTAGGCAGCCTACGTACTCAATTCTACATATAATTAGTTGGACTGCCATCCTGACTCACTGATCAATCTCAGGAACGAGCGAGTTTGAGTCTCTAAGTACATCCTTCTGTGACATAGACCGGACGTCACGAAACGAGATCCGTCTGCCATAAGTGCATGCACTTAATAGCCCCGTAGGTCGTGGCCAAACGAAGCCGGTTGGGGGTTCTGTGCGCATATGAGGCCACTCTGCTGTCCGTATTAAAGTGCCCCGAATTGTAGCCACAACCCACGCCCCCACTCCCATGTTATCAGTATCCAAGATACTCCTCTCCCTGAGTTTCACTCTCGCTGCCCTGGGCATGCGCCAGCCATCCGTGGAGCGTAGCGGAACTGGTCCGTGTCTTCCCACATACTTCGCGGATATTCTGAATACTCTTCCAGTGTTCATCTTCGAGCCCGACCTCGGCGCATGCGGTTTCACAAATACGAGCGATCAGGCGGTGGGGACCGTTTCCAGCACTGTTTACAAATCATATCCGTTCGTTGGACATATAGTTTGCATTCCTTGTTCTGAAATATTTCATAGTGGAGCAACTGCCAATCCAAATAAGTTTGTAATATGAAACATTACTTGAGGCAACGCTCATCCCGTGCCATGTATAACAGAAATCCCATCTGTCATCACACCATGGTCGTCCAAGGTTTGTAGTATGTTTTATTACCCAGTCACTAAGCATTTCCGTCTGAAATTGTGCTAGTGCCAAATGGTCAGACGGTCAGTGTGCAGATAGTGGACTTCTTCCCTGAAAATGGCGACGCGGGACCGAACGATGTGGGCGTTACGAAGATGGATTTCGTAAAGATGGCCCCCTTGGACGACGGAATCATCCCCAATGCGACGTGGTCAATTTTGTAGTACAGAAGTGTGCAGTCCAGTCAGCAAGCGAGTACTATTCGCCTTTCTGGCTTTTTGTGACGTATTTGTTGTAAGCTGTTGATACATTGAAAATGACGTGTGGAATCACGTGCGATACGCCTTAATCAGTCCAAGTCGTCCTTTGAGCGTCCCTGGAAAATGTTGGATACAGCGCATCCTTCGATTGCAAGGTGAGTTATCTTGTTGGTTCTTTTCGACTTTTTTCGTTCCTTCACCTGGACGCCATGTCAACGCCGCGTCGAAGCATCCTATCCGTCGAACAATTGCAGGATATTTCCCTCCTCGTCAGTATTTACAGTGTTTGCAGCAAAAATTGGCCGCGCTATAATGTTTTATTTCATTTGGGAAAAAAAAATGGAAAGGAAGCGCAGGATCCGGCTTGCGGAGCAAGGTAGGCACGGTGCAGGACGTGCCGAGAGCTGCATATGGCATTTTATTTTGGAAGAAAAAATATGGTGTGGCCAACGTTTTATGCAAAATATTTATACTTGTCGCCAGTATGCATACGATTGGCAAAAAATGTGGCAAGCACTTTGCCGTAGGCAGGCTGGTACTTCTTGATTGGGCTGAGCACGGAGTTTGAAATTTGGGTGGTGCCATCAATATTCTTGAATGCTGCCATCGTTTCATGTCGACAACTTTGTCAATCTTTTGCACAACGGCAGATAAAATTATGAGGACACAATTATCTGTGGAATACCATCCGATTTACTTCTTGCCATCTGACTGTGGTCAATAAATGAAAATCGAACTCCAATTAACGTTCCTGAGAAGTACCCGGCAAAGTGCTTGCGACATGTTTTTTGCCATTCGTAGGCAGACTGGTGACGAGTCTATGCAGCATCCTAAGGGGCCCTTTCACCCTTCACAGCTCCATTCTGGCGGGCAGGATCGTCTCCGAGCCGCGTGCAAAGATTTCAATCTTCTCTTTGACCATCACCCAGTTGGTCCTGTACCTCCAGGCTCTCAGGGTCGGCAGATGCCAGACGCCGGCTTTCCGCCCCCCTTTGGTAGTATGTTGTGCTCTGAGGGCTTCTTGGAGTTATATATGGATAGCCACCCGTATATTAGCTACTTGTTCGCCGTCAGTAAACTGGCTGTTCCAATTGTGGGACTGCGTCAGTATAATATCCTCCTCCTCCTCCTCCAGATGGCATCAGCGACTTGGCAAACTGTTGGACTAGCGGACAACTTTCGCCGGCGGTTTCCGCAGCACTTGACGTTATAACTACGCAGGCCGGAACCAGAGGCGTGATGGATGGATGGATGCTAAAACGCTAAAGTTTGAACGGCAAGTATTATTGTCGTCAGTGCAAGGCCAACGTGCTCAGCAGCTTTAGAAATGTGTTTTCTTTGTAGACATTCGCACTTGCATGGCTTTGGCCAATTCTAGGCTGTGAGCGATTTGAGCGCCTCGGCGACGCCAGGATTGGGACTGAACCGAGGGAGCCTTTTGAACCCACGCTGGTCGTATGTAAGCGAAGGCTGTGCTACCAAGCTATTAGGAAAGCATGTCACACTTACATGTACGCTTACTTACGCCTTGTGTGACGCGCAGCTTTTTGCCTCCCTAGCCTCGCCTCCCGAACACGCAACCCGTACACCATGAGGCTCGGCCTCCACCGTGGCCATGCTAGGATAGCTTACTCGGCGGTCGAGCGTCTCCGGGACGCGCTAGACAACGCGCGATATACCATCTCCCGACGCCCTACACCCCGTCTCATCCTCCTCCCCATATTCTGGGTCATCTCCTGGCTCGCACGCACTATGGGCCGCATCTTCGTCCGCCACCTCCACCTCCTCTTTTCCGCGAGCTGCTTCGCGTACGTCTTCTATCGGTGCCAGCAGTTCTGGCTGAGCAAGATGGCCGGCTCGTGGCCGCCCGCGTTCCCGGTCCCGCGCACGGTGTTCGTCATCTCCCTCGCAGCGGTACCGCTCTGGGGCCTCTGCATGACGGTCTTCCTGGCTCTCTGGTTCGGCGTCACGTACCTCTGGGCCCTCGGGCAGGCGCGACTGCATGTCAGACAGCGCTACACCTCTCTCGCGGTCGATATGAATGATCTGGGGCCGGTGCGGGACGTCGATCCGGATACATGGACAGAAAATGGCGGGGTCTCTACGACAAAAGGGACGAAAGATAACGACAGCTCGCCTACGGCACGCAAAATTCGGTGGTTCATCCTCTGGGCAGGGTATTTGTCCTTGGCGATTTTTGGCGCATACATGCTCCGCACCTACGAGTTGCCCATAGACCACCGCTTTAAGAAGGATGTGGAGCTAGCGAGCCGCGTGCCAAAGAGAGAAGGGTACGGTACCGGAGGTATCTTGGGTCTCTACACAAAGTTCTTGGATACTAAAAGAGTGTTCAGAAAAAGTATTCATAGCAGCCATGTTCTACAACAACGGCGGCGTCCTCCCATACTGGATAAAAGAGGTCACCAAACTCATCTACTACCTCGGCCCCGTCAGTCCCCGTCCCTTGCCTATCTTCCGTTAACCCATCCTCTTCCAGGACAACGTCTTCGTCTCGATCGTCGAGTCCAACAGCTGGGACAACACGGCCACACTGCTCGAGGAGTTCGACAAAACGTTAGCGGCCATTGGCGTGCCGCGGCGCATCCTGACGCATGACACGAGCGTGCCGCGCCCGCCGTCGATGGACACCGCACCACCGCGCATCATCTTCCTCGCGGCGGTGCGCAACCTTGTCATGGCGCCACTCGTCGAGCGCGGCGGGTACGCGCGCGTGTTGTTCAGCAACGACGTGTTCATCGAGGCGGAGGCGATCGTCGAACTGCTCGACACCAAGGGCGGCGCGTACGACATGGCGTGCGGGCTCGACCTCGCGTACTGGGGGCTCTACGACCAGTGGGTCATCCGCGACCGCCTCGGGCGCCTCGCGTCGACGCTCTGGCCGTACTTCCTCGAAGACACCGGCTACCGCGCGGTCATGGCCGACGAGCCCGCACCTGTGTTCGCGTGCTGGAACGGCATCGTCGCGATCCGCGCGGACCCGTTCCTCCCGCCCGCGCTCCGCACGGGGCAGCTCTCCACCACGCCGCTCTCGCGCCCGCTCGCGCCGACGCACCCCGCGTTCGGACAGCCCGCGAACATGACGCCCGCGGCCGCGCCGCCGCTGCGCTTCCGCGCGTCCGTCGACGGCGAGTGCTTCAGCAGCGAATCGTTCCTGCTGCCGTACGACCTGCGGCGGCAGTACGACATGGGCGAGATCTACGCGAACCCGCGCGTGATCAACAGCTACACGTGGGAGTACTACGTGTGGTTCAAGTACGTGACGCGGCACTGGGCGGTGAAGTGGTTCATTGAGCGGGTGGAGAACGGGAATGGGGTGCACCTCGCAAAGATGGTGCTCGGGGACGCGGCGAGGGTGTGGCAGTGGGACGGCGGGGAGTGCCATCCGGTGAGTCGGTTCGTTCGTGGGCTGAATGAATGAGACTGACGGCGTAATTAGTGGTAGTGAGCGGTCTCTTAGGCAAAATTAGATAGTTAACTGCGAAGGACTGTGCAGATGTTAATACTAAACGCAGCGGGCGGGCGGGGTTATTTAGAACCACGTTGCGTGCTATTTACGAAGAGGAGTGGCGGATGAAATATTTGTATCGGCTGCGTCGTTGCAGACATCGTGGACCCACCCCTCAGGTGTTCAAGTGGCTGAAGATTGGTTGTACCTGTAGCATACATTTGACGTGATGTGTGTCCCGCTTGTTTCTTAACGAGACCGCGCCGGAGATACTGCCTCCCTACCTACCCCCTGAAGCTGTCTCGACTCGTCGGATGATTCATTCATGTCAAAATGCAGAGAATGTTGGATTTGGACTTGCAGTTCACAGGAGGGTGCACTCTGTAACTCCAGGGTCCTTATGCATGTTGCCATTGTTGCCAGGCACACAGCTTCCACATATGCCTGAACTTCTCCGTCTGGCCGATCTCCACCGTTAGGCCGCGCCGTTCCTGAGTATAGCACCCAGGAGTGCACGGCACCCAAGTGTCCACGCAGAACCTGCTGAAATACCTGAGTTCTGAGCTTTTTTCCAACAATGCATCAATAGGGTTGTTCACGGTTACCATTTTCCACTCCTTTTTGTTCTCCTTGTTGTTCTCCTTTTGCAAAAAGGGGAGAAAGAAGGAGGAACTAAAAAGGGCCCTTGTTAAAAAATGAGCTACCCCCCTCATTTCTATCATGCAAAGTGCAGATTTACTGGTAGTTTGGCCAAATCTCCAGTGGGCTGACCAGTGGTTTTTTGGCAAGTCACCTGACACCTTTTGAGTTGCTTAAATAACTACGTTTCCTTTTCAAAACTCGAGGGGGGACAAAAAATGCACTTTTTTACTTGCCATCTTGTTGCCATCGAAGAAAAGGAGATTAGTGGCTATGCTGAGGTGTCGTTGCGGAGATAGCGCACGTGATCTTACACGTTGTTTCCAATACATCAACAGCTTACAACACAACCGTCTCACGAAAGTTGGAAAGATGAATATCCAGTCGATTAAAAACCCGTTACAGTGTATCCCCGGTCCTTGAGCCAGCGGAACGTAATAAGCTGATGTACCTCGTTTGGACCGCCTTTTGACCCAAACTTTTTTTCCATCCAATCTAGACTGATTTTGTCTATTCCCAGTCCAAAATTTAGCCAGATCCATCTTCTTTTGGCTGGGATATAAGGAATTGATCTTAGCTCAAGGACCGAATCCCAAAAAACACGCCTAAACAAGAGCTCATTTTCTTTGTTCTCTGCAGGTGCTTCTCCCTACGGTAGGCGGGATGGTCGAGGTTGGATTTTGGCATTTTGACATTTCGATCAGAACATTGCCGAAAATGACTTCGGCATTTGATTTATTGACAATGTATCTATGTTCAATCAAAATGGGGAAGCATTTGGCAAAATATGCTCCACCCCTCTGTCAATGCGAACTTTGGCGCCCCAATATGGCTATAAACCTCCCAGGCCTTTGTCTCAAACTTGTCCGATACCCATGTATAGCATTCATCGCGGGACTTTGGAATATTCTGCCTCAGAGCATCGACCAAATGTTGAGGAGCTGGCACCCCAAAGTAGGTCAGACCAAACCTATCCGGAAAGTCACAAACATAGTTGGGGGAAAAACCCGACGGCAGGAGTTTATTGCGCTGTGTCCGGATCTTGTGGTTGTTCCAGTAATCAACAAAATCATCCAGGCTAAGTTGGATGATCTTGGGCCACAACCAGTTAAACAAATCACTTAGAATGGGTTATAACAAGGAGGGAGAACTATAATTAAGTGGACTCACATGTGAAGTTGAGACCCAGGGATAAAATAATTGTGGCTTTTTCCGAGAAGTATGATTTGCTTGATATCAAGCCCGACATAATTGGTGAAGAGATGCCATGATGACTCAATCGGAATGTTATCAGTGCTTTTGAGGGCAACAAAGGGTGGTGCATCCGCAAATGAGATGTCGGGCATACAATGTTGGCTGCAAAAATAACAGGATATGATAACTGAATGAGAATAAAGTGCACGGATGACTCACCGTAAAGCAAGGTGTGCAGCATACAGTTCTCCCGTTTCTGAGCCCCCATCGACCGTGGCCTGAACAAAAACTAAGCCAAAATCAGTGCCAAATCAAACATGCTGAGAGAAAGAGAACACACCACCATTTTCTTCAACCAAGTCAAGATAATAATGCCCAACTGTTGAGGAGCAGCGAGCATTTGGAACGGCCAAAAACTTGATCATTTTGCTGCTGGAATGACAACGCGAACCATAGATATCAATGCCAACAGGGCCCATGCGCAGAGCTTTGAAATTCAGCTTCTCATGGCCATCAAAATGAACTTCATAGTAAATCCCAGTATCTGTCAGGTGGCCGCGTTGTTTTGGCTGGCGTCTGTGCCCAGGAAATCTGGCCTCAGCCCCATCTGGGTCAATATCTGCCATGAGACGCCGAACAGTATCACTGATGAGAGGTAAATATTGAAGTTTTGCAGCTGAATATACTAATCCTAACTTACCGAGGAATTTTGATTCCGTCCTGAAGAGAAATCTGGTTCTGAACTGTTTGGGGACCATTGCGAGATGAGACATTGTTCAGCATTACTTCCCCAATCAAAGTCGATGCAATGTGATCTGGAGGCGGTTTTTTGACAGTGTTGACTTTGAATTTGCGATTGAGGCCCTTCAAAGTGGTGTAACTAACATAAGACTGTCAACAAAAGCCTGAACTTTCTAATACAAAAACACACACCTGATCTTGTAACCGAAGTCCTTGAGTAAATAATCAAGACGTTGAGCTAGGGGCAGACTCCTCCGGGCATAGTCATTGAGAGCCGGGCCGAGAACAGAGTCAGGAGGACCTGGAAAAAGTAAAGCTCAAAAAATCCCAGTTGAAGCCTGCTGTGGGCTTACGGGTTCCATTGTAGTGGCCATTCGCGCCCGCCTCATTGACCATCTCAGGGGAGGAAATGACTTGAAGGTTAAAGCTTGGAGGTGCTGAGATTTATAGAAATTCATTGTGCCGTGTAAGAACAAAGGACGTGCTATTTGTCCCACATAAATAAGATGTGTGTGAAGCTGATCTCTCCTGAAATTCAGCGTGGTGTGCAAGAACAAAAGACAAAGGAATTCTGTCCCATGTAAATATGGTGTTTGTCCATGGAGCAACTTAACTCAATTCAACTGTGATGAGTCGGTTCAACAGAACAAAAAGCTTTTTACCACATAAATAACGCCGCTGATGCAACCATGGGAAAATGATCGTTCTTCCGATCGCACCTGATTTACTTCTTCCCACACTACTGCACCCTGAGTCAAGTAACTTGGTAATGTTTGACTTGTTCAAATGTGTTCCCAGGGACCAGGCTTTCATTTATTGTCTATTGTTGTCTTTGAGTCACCGTCGACCGGCCTAGTTCCATATCAAGGTGATGGTTGATCAATTCAACGCTACTATTGTTACTTCGAGTCAAACCGCATTTGGCTGTTTTCAACCAGTCATTTCGTTTCTTTCCCCATTTTCGGTTATTATTTGTCAGCCTGTGTCCGTGGTATATAATGAGCATGCAGTCCTACAATATTCTTTAGAAACTTTCACTCATGGCGGATGACATTGACCTTGATCCAACCCTCTGCATTAATCCTGATTCTCCTGGCGACTCCTGCGGCGGTACCTTTGACCACAAGGCGTCCCCTGGACTGTGTTCAAGGTGTTTTATCGCTACAAGTGACACCGCACGAGCAGAGGCAATGAAGGTGAGTTTTGTGTCCACATTTTCTTCTTTTAATATAACATGTCCAGGATTGGCCCCAGTGCACTGGATGCAGTGCACAACTCAGACTCTTGAAAGGAGCTCGCTGCGGACATGCTTGAAGAAGGGTAAGCACGATTGTCCCCTTTCCATGTGCTTGACATACTGAATGTGCGGTGAATTTTCAGATCAGCAGTCTCGCACTCCTTTGGGCACCCAAGACCCGAACCGCCAAGCTGAGATAGACGCTGCACTTAAACAAGCCCAGGAACTCCAAGCCGATGCACGTCGAAATGCGATGATGGCCAGGACCCTTCCGAAGGGTGCCTCAAAGTCTACTGCTGGTTCTGCATCTCTTCAGGCCGCTGTTGCAAAAGGCGCACCAAGACAGATCACTGTCTATCTTGTCCCTCTGACATCTGGTGGTACTCGCACGGAAGCATCCCGGATTCTTGCCAATGCTACCCGCTCATTCCCTGAGGATATGATGATGACTGGTAAGTTAACCCAGTCCTTTCCTTCTTGTGGTTGATGACTGCATATTTTAAGATGTGCTGACACTTCTTCTCCGTCATTGGAACCTTGACTGGGAAAAATATTGCTCTGAAAGTCTCACCCCGTAAGTCTAACTCTTCTTTGCTTAGTTTGTTATCACTAATTTGCCATTCATCTCAAGGGATCACCTTTCACTTCGTCTTCTTGGAAATGTTGGAATTCAGCCACACAGCACCCTTGGAACCCTGGGGCAATTCTTTGACACCCATGGTCGTGTTCATGGAAATCATCCGAAGAAGATCCTTCAAGGCCCTCCGACTCTCCGACTACCATCTCCAGCCATTTATATCGAAGGTTTAATTTCCGTCAAGGATGTAAGATGTCCAACTTGTTAGTGTGAGATTTGAGGCTTACCATTGGTGTAGTTTGAGATTGAAACAGGGACCCATGCTCCGTATTTTGTCCATACTGAAAGAGAGAACCGAAAGCGCAAGTCTAGTCAGTCAACTCGGGACCCTCTTACAGCCGAATTTGTTCTTTCGAAGCGCACGCGCAGTGAGTAATTATGGGCATTGGAAATAATATGTTCACACCATTGACTAGGCCAAACTTCTGCGCCGCTTCCGTTACGCTCTGACTTTGGCGACCTCCCGGGATTCTCGAAAATCGATTTTGTATTTGCTTCCATATCCATGGCCCGGGATGGTGCAGTCTCAATTGAATGGCCAAATCTCAAAGACTGTGATAACATTGTTGCCTCAACATGTCTCCTCCAAGATACAGCTTTTGATCAAGGCAAGACGAAGAAGGTTCACAAGGTATGACTCTTTAGTGGTCTTGAAAACATTTTTTTACAGCAATACTTGCAGATAATTCATGACGGGCTCCCCTGGGTCGCAAAACGATTCTTCAATGTCGGCACAGGGGAGGGAGATGTTGAGATCAAGGAAAACCGTGACCAGCTCGTAAAGGAGGCCGGTCGGCTGAGCAAGGCTGCTTATTTTCTCAAGAGGTTTATTGCAGAGGCAAAGAGACAGAGCGTAGACATTGAACAAGGTGAGCTCAGACAATAAATCTCAAATAACTTTCTTCTCAAGGTCCACAGGAATCGAAGTTACAGACTTCAAACTCGGTATTGAGGTAGTTCAAGATGGTTCTGGACCCTCAGAGGCCTCGGGATTCTCTATGGAGCAATATCAAGCTGCAGTACAAGCCCAAGCCGACTCCAACTCTGATCCAGGCATTGTTGTTTGGCTGTTTGAACCGAGGCGATCTAGCAAGGTTAAACACTGGAGCGGTACCAACGAATACCCTCCCTGGCATCAAAATAAGCTCGGCAGCACCCTGAACACATTTTCTCATTATGCATATTTGTTCAGCCAGGAGTCAACCATCTTTTCCGATCTTCAAAGTACGTTGTATCTGGTTCCTTTACTTGAATTTCCTCACCGGTAATTCCAAGCCGCAACTGCTATCAACGAGAAAGGTGATGGGATTCAGGTCTTGTTTGATGTAATGACCCACACACTTGATGAGTATGTTGTCTTTGCTTCCCTGGCCTCAATTTAATTTATTTGGCAGGTCCAGCGGGGTTGGCGATCATGGCAAAGCAGGGATCGAGACCTTCTTGAAGAAGCATCAATGTGGAAACCGTTGCAACCATCTTCGTCTCAGCTGCGAGGGATTTGCTTCAGATGGGGTCCCTGGAGACTCTGATGCAGAATGATTTGAGTCTTTACCTGTAGTACCCCTCATAGTCAATACAACTTACCGCTCGGGTGCATTGATCCGGCCCAATACCATGAACTCACCCCCCCGGTGCATTGATCTGACCCAATCCTGGGTTTCCATTGAATAAAACTACTGAATTGAGGGTTTTATCATTGGGTTCCATTTACATTCCAAGGGGACACCAGTGTAGACAGTCGATTTCAGTGCACTCAGATGCCGAAATCATTTCGGCAATGTTCTGATCGAAATGTCAAAATGCCAAAATCCAACCTCGACCATCCCGCCTACCGTATTCTCCCATCTTTTGAGTACAATGTATCTTAAATACATACCAGGTAGTATAGCAACCAGAATTGAGGCAGCAGTGCATGGGGAATGGGGAAAACCAGCCTGCAGCTGGCTCAAGGACCGGGGATACACTGTATATGGCTCTCTTTGTTGAACGATCTATTCCTTCAAGTTGACTCATATCCAAAGTGTTTTGTTCTTTCGCATGTACTTCGGGGATGAAGTCCACTCCAAATTTCATCCATTATCCTCGAGCCCGACATATGTGGGCGCTTCACAAAGCGAGAAATAACTAGCGTGGACATTTCCGGGAAGCTCCGTATTTATATTGGTGCGTGGCGCGAACGCCTTGCATGCCACCCTGCTCCTAAGATCGTCCTGATATTTGGAAAGATGTTTAAGAGATAGATCTCATGAGTCAATCAAAGATCTCTCCACCAAAATAAATCCACTCAAGGGCCAAGGCCAATGGCCAATTTATCGGCCGCCTTGCATTCCCAATCCGAATCAAGTGCACCATTGTCGCGATCACGTGGCAGCTTCCGTAAAACTGAATGCCGTTTGTGCCACCTATTAAAGCAGACAGAAACGCATTGCAAAAGAAATCACCTTCACCTAGTTCTGTTTACTCCTCTCGACTATTAACCCCCCACACTCGTCCATCCGCCAGAGACTGGAATATGCCTGTCAACGACACAGGGGAGAACAGGAATATTTCCCTAGTGCCACATACGATGCCACCCGGCGGGAAACCAAGTGTATGGGAACAAATTCCGGACGGAAAAGAGGTGCGTCCCGCTCAATACCGCTCGTAATTGTCTCTCTCTTTACCAGGATTGTTCCACAGAATACTATTCGGACAGATCGCCCAAGCGGATTGTTCACCAACACCGTCGAAGATCACATTGCAATCCATAGCTCAGAAGTGCACGCCGATCTGGGTCGAGACTCTGTGGGTTTTCCCACCGGTTCGTATGTTGTGCGCGACTCTGGGGTGGATTCCCCTCCTCCAAGAGACACATACAGCGCAAGCAACGTGAACGCCATACCGACACACCAGAATATCCCAACAACCTACGAAGTGGCGCAGTGGAAGACGGCGGTGGTGGGGCCGGCAATCGTGCGTTTTCGTCGGATCCAGGACATTACGATAGGACTGACACTCTCTCCAGCCTGGAGAAGCGGCCGAACAAGAGACTTCATTCCCCTGGTACGATGTCCAGCCGCCGCCGCCCGTGGGATTTGGAATACCCGTCAACCGTAGCGTGTGCCCCGAGTGCCTCCTCATCGACTGCCCCGACGCCAGAAGTGGGTACGACTGTCCCGCGTTTCTTGGATATCAGCGGGCGTATTCCTTCGGCTTTCAGCATCGGGGTGGGCCGGTAGGATTTGGAGCCCCTTCCGGACGCTTCAATCCCTGGAGTGATGAAGCGCTGGCAGGAAAGTATGGCTACGAGCATCTCGAGCACAGTTCCAACCCGCGCGGCTGGACCTTCGAAAACACCGACGGTTGTCGGTTGTACGGGCTCGGGTTGGTTCACCTGGCGCCAATGAATCCGGGCAACGCTGACGGGCCGCGAGATGAGGGTTTAGAGTCCGTTCCCGTGAGCTGATGGTCGAATTAGTGGCCCAGATATTTCGGCCTGCGTATACATCCATGAAATCCTCATATGACGCTTTCCTTTTTACGTACCGAAGTATTTGTTTGATTCAGAAAATTGAGCTGGCCTTCATTATTAAACATTACGTGTGCTTTATTTATGACAGTATCCAGAAGCTCATCTTCAATTCGGGCCGGCCGACACCAAGACGACATCCCTTTAATTTGATACTGATTCATCTCGCACGCCCTATCACATTGACCCTAACCTTATTCTGTGGGCGGGCCGAGCAGATTAACCCAGCCTCGTGTTGAAGTGACGAGGGCAACGCGGAGCACGCGAAAACACGGTGCACAGATGCTGACTAACACGTTCCCGCCTCATGTTAGGATGGGATGGGGAGAGACCCAAACTCCACGCGTATCATACCCCCATGTCCGCAGTCGCCACCAGCGTACCCACTGCTACATCGACCATAACATACCTCTATCGCTTCTTCACCCTCCTAGGCATGACTATCGCACTGGGCTACCTCTCCAAGACGTTCCGGCGCTCAAGCTACACGGCAAAAAAAGCACAGGAGGACCTTCTCGTGCTCCGAAAGGCAATCGAGAGCAAAGATTCGGAGATGGCCTCCCTGCACCGATCCGTTGAAGCTGCCAAAGAAGATGCCCGTGATAGGGTGGAGGGGCTGTCAGCGGAAACCGAAGCGCTGCAGGCGCGGTTGCGGGATACGGAGCGGGATTTGGAGCAGTCAACCGCGCAGAAGCGCGCATTGGAGGAAGAGCTGGAGGATCGCGTGGGGGAGGCGCGGAGATTGATGGCGGAGAAGACGCGGCTGGAGGAGGAACACACAGAAACACTCGGGATATTGGAGACAAAGACAAGCGAACTCGAGAAAGCGCTCACGACGCTTCAGGAGCACGTTGTTGAGGACCGCCTCACCGATCAGGCCGTGCTTGTAATGGTTCAAGCACTCAATACTGAAATAAAGGAAACCGCCGCGGTCCTGGCAGATTCCTTCGAGTTCGAGGAGAAGAAGGAGCAGGTAGAGATCGCGGACGAGTCGGAGGAGATGATTGAGGTGTATGAGCGCGCGACGGAGATCCTGGGGCACGAGCTCGTCGACATCCTGCGCGCCGCAGACCACCATGACGACCCGGCGCTCGTGCGGCTCGCGTTCCAAGGCGGCATGATCGAGTACGCGCGCTGGATGAGCTCATCGTGGTTCTTCGAGGACCCGGAGGACGAGCAACTTCTCGCGGACATCTACCAGCACGTCCGTGCGGCGCACGCGCAGCACGTCGCGGGTCGCTGGCGCGCGCTCACCCACACGCACGTGCAGGAGCTCATCGAGGGCGAGCCCGAGCTGGGCGACTACTTCGTCGACGCGTTCGTCAACGTGTTGCTCACGGCCGGCTTCCGCAGCAGCTCCGCCGCGCTGCACGAGCTCGTCGGCGCGCGCTTTGCGGACCGAATCGCGACGCTGGTGCGCCTCGCGCTCGGGCTGAACAAGGCCGTCGGCGCGGAGGTCACCGCTTTCGAACTCAAGACGTTCTCGGTGACGCCTGGCGCGCTATTCGACGCGGAGACGATGGTTGATGTGGTCGGCGACACGGCGACGCCCGGCGAGGCGGTTCTGTGCACATGCGAGCTCGGGCTCTCCAGGGCGGACAAGTCCGACGGCGCGTGGACGAAGACGACATTGCTCAAGCCACGAATCGTGCTTCAGTCGGGGCTGGAGGAGCTGCTGTCAAAGGGAGAGAGCACGCCGACCAAAACGAAGTTGGTTGAGGAGAAGTTATGAGCGCTGGACGCCAGAACAAATAGACTATCCCCATGTGTCATTTATAATCGTTGCACGCGCAGCGTAGTTTCGACTGTGGTTCCAGTAAATTCTTGATAAAGTCTACAGAACTATCCAAAAGCTCACAGCAAGATTCTTCTGAGAGCAGAACGCACAGCAAACTAAGGTTTGGAATTCCCAGCAGTCGCTGTGGCCCTACCCATCTCCGGCGTCTCGCTCTGAGGCGCTGGATGCGCCGCCTCCCACGCTTTTAATGCGGCCTCGTACGACTCCCACACAAGCCGCCCCGCGAGCTCGCCCCCCAGCTCACCGTCGTCCGGCATCTCAAGCACCTGTTCGCTCTTATCCTGCGGAGGCGCCTTCCCTTCCGCCTTCTTCGCCGCCTCCGCATCTGCGTCCACATCCGCCTGGGGTACGGTCACGCGGAGCCGCACAACCGCGCACTCGGCGTACAGCGCGCCCGGTTTGAGCACCTCCTCAGGCTCATCGACGGGCGCCTTGTCCGGGGTGTTCGCGGCGCGCGAGAACACCTTGAAGGGAGTCGGGAGGAAGAGCACGTGCAGAATCGACTGGATGGTCGCGTTCGAGGACTTGGTGAAGATGACCAGGAGCGGGTAGAGGAGCAGGTATCTGGATGCCCGCGCGAATGAGTGAGCAAATCCCTGCATAGATTACAGCGCTTACAGAATGATACCGAGAACAGACGACGTACGCGAGAGCCAGTCCGCGTTGAACAACGGCGACACGGTGGCGACGCGGCTGATGCCTGGGGAGACACTCACTGCGACAATGTTGGATTTCTGAGCCTTGCGATTGACAACCGGCACAGTGGACGTGTGCTCATCAGTCTTGGGCACCTGCGCAGTGGGGAGCGAGTCCAGAATGCGCTGGAGGTGACGGGTGAGCACCGTCGTCCGCAGGGCGCGAGATCCCTCGTGCAGAAAGATGGACTTGGATTTGGGCGGGGCGGTCAGGGAAAAGGCGGGCCCGGCGGCCGCGGCATAGAAGCGGTTGATGACGTTGATTATGCGGATGTCGCGCTCAACTGGAGCAGTCAGTAGTACCGGTAGCAGCAGCGTCGTCAGCAAAAACGTCGACAACGAGGCGGTTTCGCGTTCTTGCGCGGCGGCCTCCGGCGCTTCGCGGGAGAGGAAACGGAAGGCACCGATGTGCGTATATTCATGCGTCAGCAGGAGGGCATCCAGCCGCTGTTCCTTTCCGGATATAAAGCGGGTGCAGAATGCCTGGATGGACGGCGGAGACGCGAGGTCGCACTGCTCTGCGAAGATCTGCTCGTTCGCTGTCGTCGACCGAAGGAGTTCGATCAGGGTCGTCACCCGCTCTGAGTCTACGGGATCTGGGGATAGAGCTATTATATGGGCGCCCCTTTGGGCAAGTGACTCGAGTAATGTTAGTCCGAGTGGGGAGAACGCGCCCTTCCAACGAATGTGAGGAATTCCAGCAATGATGATTGAAAGGATAGAGCGCACCGTGATCAAGATGACGCGTGCATGTAGATCGCGTTCCCGTGTCGTCTTGCGCCCCTGTGAGACTCCACGCGCAACGAGGACGAGCACGATGGCCGTGACGACATGGACGGCGTATTCTGAGGGGAAGTACGAGGCAGCTGCAGCAAGCACCTTGAGAACCATGGGTTGTGCAGGCCAGAGGCCCAGTTCGTGTAGATTTTTTAACAAGTGGACGGAGAAGAATGAATGAATGAAGAAGGATGAACTAGACAGATGAGCAAGCTGGGGTGTTGTTGGTGGAGGAGAGGTGACGTCTTCTTTGTTAGTGTTTGCCGCTTATTCGGTTTCGAAATGCGGACAAATACAACTTGTTCAACATGTAATTAACTTATAATTATTTACTAAAGTACGATTTACGTATCAAGATCTGCAGTAGTCAATGAAGGAATTATACAACGCTATGTAGTTTCCATAAATTCGAGAAAAAGAACCGATTTCCGAGCTTTTCTCAAGCCCGACCTCCTCGGATGATGTCTGCCGCCTGCCAGACGTTACGTTTGATGAACACGCAAAAATAGAGTACGATTCAAAATGAACTCACGCGTTCTCCGATCATATACACTGTAGAGGACTGAGCATAGATATTAGCAAAATCAAACATGTTTCGAGGGAACGAGTACACACCAAGTGTGCGCTAACCGGGAACGGAATAATAGAAGCATCTGCATTGGCTTAGCCATAGTACCCAGAGCGAACAGAGAATTCAACGCGCACCGGCAACACGGACGTTGGAAGTCCCATAAACCTTCAACGACGTGTCGACAACACCGCCCAAGCTCTCTGGCATCATTGACAGCGAGCCAACTTCGTGGTTATCGCTGGCCACAACGCCCCTCAACCATTCCTCAATCTTGGCGTCCGTGTCCTTGTCGGCTCCTGGCTCGAATTCGCCCGAGTAGATGCTGTTCAGCGGCGGCGCCGTCAGCATTCTACGCGCGAGCTTGATTCCGCCCACTTGGGCGGCGACGTCGATGGGTGGGACCAGTATGCCGGGTCGACAGCGGGCGGAGTGAGTGGATTTGACGACGTGATATGCGTTCTGCCGCGGGACAGTGGTGCGTATAGAACAGAGTTGACCGCTGTGTAGTTTCTGGCGGGCCTTGCGCTGAATGCTGTGGGACCGGAATACCCTGGCTCTATTTTGGCGGATCAGAAAGACATAGCATAGGAGTACGAAATTAGACAGTGAGCTTACCCAGATTCATCTCGAGAGGAAGCTCCTTGTCTTTCTGGTACAAGGTGAGCGCAATCTTGTGTTGCGCGGCGATCCCTTTTGCAAGAGTCGGGTTGCCGTTCGAAAACTGTGCAGCGAAGCTTGTGAGGTTTGCTTGGGCTTGTGCGATTAATGTCTTCAGCTGTCCAGGGCTGAAGACATCGGAGGGAGCAGCGATGCCCAATGACCGGGGGACAGCCGAGTACAATCCTGTAATAGGAATGATCAGCCGACTTTTTCTGTTGTTTTATATACAGTCAGTCTACCTGTGCGATTCTTGAACCAAAGAGCTTCCTGCTCTGCAGCAAAGGTATGATTGAGTAACAGGGCGTCCTTAGTCAACCTGTGGAGTTTGGGATGGATTGGATGTGGCAAGCGTCGGGGAGACGTACGTGATGTTGGTGAAGGCATTCGCCCAGCTGTGAACATGATCTAGAATGATTCATATATGGTTATCGTGTTCGTGATACGCATACAAAATCGAAACATACCAGCGAAGTTCTCGCCGACGGTCGGAAGCTCCATGACCGGTGTGACACCCGCCGCCCTCAGAATTCTAATTCAAATGCATTAGATCAGTCCGATCGTATAAAAAGGAGGCTCTTGAAACTCACGTCGAATTTCCCACACCAGACAATTCCAATACCTTCGGGCTGCCTATCGTTCCGGCAGAAAGGATGACCTCTTTCGATAGCTCGATGGCCTTGGTTTGGTTATTTACAATGTACTCTACCCCACTGGCTTTGAGCTTTGACGCAGTCGTGTTGCTCCAGAGAATGCGCGTCACAGTAGCGTTGGTGATGACGACCAAGTTCGGCCTGTCGGCAAACGGTGTGTAGTATGCACACGCAGCCGAGCATCTGAATAGGAAATATTGATTGATTGTTGCGGCCACAAATGTTAGCTCTGTATACCTTGTATTGTTTGCGGCATCGATAGAATCCGGCGCGACGCCCACAGCGTGCGGATCGCCATTGGCCAGATCAGGAGACGCGGGAAACCCGAGACCCTCCGCTGCCTTGCGCCACAGAGTAGACTGTGTGAAAAAGAAATTCGGAAACCCGACTTTGACTCGTCCCGAAAATCCGTGAACAGATGGCAGGAAGCGGACACCGCCAGTCTCGGTTTGGAACTTGTTCGGGGGCGTTGCAAGCTCGCTCTTCTTGAAAAATGGGAGGAGGCCGTTCCATGTCCAGGTGCTGTCGTCGTTTATCTGTCCCACGCATCGTACTGTTCCTTTTCAGCCCGGGGCTGGATGGAAAGTCAAAGATGGGGCAATGGATTTGGACCCGGACGGATGCTTACGAAAATCATGCTGTTGATGATGGTGCTTCCGCCCAGTGCTTTCCCCGCATTAACCGTGAGGGTCCTTCCATTGAGGTTCGTCTGCGGGACTGTCGCGTATGCCTAGAAAACATCGTCATCTTTAAGCCACAGACATTCAAACAAGGATTTACCCAGTTCAGAGTCGTGAAGGATATTCCGGTGCCGATAAGACCTGGGATAAACACCTGAAGAATCTCGATTTAGTGAAGTGCAGGTTAGATCGCGGATTTCATTTCACCTCTGGCAGTCCTTCCGCGTTAAACCCGGCCTCTAAGACAGCTACAGTTACAGCTTTGTCCTCGGTAAGGCGGTTAGCTACAGTCAAGCCCCTATAGGTAGAGAGAGGTTAATGCAGCACAAGGAGAGAGGGATAGGATCTCACGCAGTGCCGCCACCAATGACGACGTAGTCATAGCTGGGCGTCGACACTGCACGAGCAGATGCTATGGCGAGTGCAATAACGGCGGCCCGCATAGTTATCAGTAGAATTGGGGAACTGAAACCGAGGTCCGAAGTCGCTTTTATACACCAGGGGCGGAGGCATCACCCAGATAATGTATGTCAGCGAGATCTCCGAGGAAAATGGATCAGTAGACGGCACAGTTGAGTTTCGGTGTTTCAAGGCGTGTTCATTATGGAGATTTGCCAAACGGAGGCCATCGTGCGGCATGCCGTAACAGAGGCGCATGTGGAACGCTTTGGCACGGAAAACTGCTCGGCTATGTAGCCCGGTATTAGACAGATAAAATATTGGTACTGCGCGCACCAACAGCCTGCATAAAATATAATGATTCAGAGAGCTCCCGCGCCATCCGAAAGACATCGAGAAGGCCGGATAACTCCCTAACGAAAGGCGATGCGCCGATATGTACGGAGACGGAACGGGATTTCTGGGAGCGCCTAGCAGAAATGAAGCTAAGTACACCGGGTCCTAGTAGAGCAGTCGTACCAGCGCTGATTCCCGTAATTGACCGAACCAATGCATTTCTACAAGGGGATTCCAGCGCACCGAGCGCCCGATTATATAGGACACAGAAAACTTGCCCAGATTATGCAGTGTGACGGAGACCGAACCCTCTGCCGAGAGGTAGATTTCCCCATGATTCAACAGAAAAATGATACGGGA
Source organism: Mycena sp. CBHHK59/15 (assembly GCA_029204085.1). Lineage (NCBI taxonomy): Eukaryota > Fungi > Basidiomycota > Agaricomycetes > Agaricales > Mycenaceae > Mycena > Mycena sp. CBHHK59/15. Next base: position 202,674 of record JARGXW010000020.1, read on the forward strand.
AAATCGTTACCAAGCTGCCGCAGTCGTTTCCAGGATTTCGATTCTGCTCGATCCGGCCCGTGAGACACCCGTGTTTGAAGGATCTAGCATGACCAGAATACCAGGGGTCGTTCTCCAAATTCGGATTCGATGTCCTCTAACTGATCATTGCTGTTGGCTGAGAAGAAGAAGCGACCTGTGGCTATGTTGCCCCTTTGTCTACTTGCTCCGGTCCCGGCATGGTTGATAATCCGATCAGCTGGGTAGCTATCTGCCAGTGGCTGTGTGAGTCCTTTGTCAGCATGTCAAATGTCCTCTTTAACTGAACTGGGTGCTCGCGCACGCGAAATGTCCTGTTGGGATGCCATACTTTCAAGTTGGGCACTGGCAAGATAGCACGAAACCTCTATTCCTTAGTGTAAGTCTCTCCCCACTATTCCTAGCTCACTTGAAGCCTAGGTATCTATCTGTTCATAAAGTTTGACCCCATTCAAGTTGCGATCCTGCTCCAGCTGCACTCCGCGCTTGCTCCCTGCCGATGTCGGCCGTATTATTTTCCTCGCGCTTGTCTCGTTGTACGCAACCGACTCGGAGTCCGAGACGAGCCGAGCCAACACGTGTAACGTAGACGCCGGCCTGCGTGCTCCGTGTACTTTGTCATAGGCGGTTCCGACGAGGAGCGCGAAGCATCGGAGCAGGTCACCCCCGGAAAGCGCCAGGTGCAGGTACTCGCGCTAATTACTCTAACTGACATGTTCGCCTTCAACGTCGCCCCCCGCGCTTGCGCGTGGCCGAAACTCCGTGCTGTCCACTGCGCCAACTGGGCCTCTTGGCTCAGGTATCCGCATGCCAGTTGTAGCGAGCCGTGAATGTGAATGCCGCCCCGACCGGTGGAGAGGCAAAGTTGGCGGCGACGAGTTCGCTCCAATGGCCGTGCTGGGTCAAGGTGCAGAGGCTTACTGAACACATACGCTCCCCGACCGCGGCACAGTGCAGTCTCCACCACGGGTCAGCGCACGGATCCAGAACGAGCCGCGCTAGTCGACGCAATTGGGAGCAGAGGTGCATTCTTCGCTTCTGCGTGTCTCACAACTTGGCCCCCGGAAAAGAGTCGGTGTCGGCGCACACGGGCTCCTTGAGTGTAAGACTTGCACGGGTGAAAGGGCGGCGGCGAAGAGCAGGTGGTGAGGAACCCCCGTCCGCACCACATCCACGCCGGTCGCAGTTGCCAACTCGAGGTGGCACACGCTCAGCTCTGACTCGCCGTCCTGGATATGCATGTGCTGCCCACTAGTACTCTGCCAGCTGATCTTTACTACATACGTACTTATGTGACTTGCAGCTTGTGCTCCAATTCTCGTTCGGAATGTCGGTCGACCGATTAAAACGTTAAAGCATCTCAGGATTTTTTTTCTCCTCGAAAATTAAGGTGTGTTGGAGCTATTTCATTGGCTATTACCGCGAACTGAAACATCGTCTGCTTTGCTAACCCTCGGAGGATAAACTGGGAGCTACTGGCCAACCGGCCTCCGTGTCACTTGCGGTACACATTTTTCACCTTGTGCATGACCGATGTGCTACCGAGCACGTAGGTCCAGTGCGAAATTTCATTGATCAGGCACCAGTATTAGTTGAATTCGACGCATACTTATTTTCGGAAAATTGACACCTGGTTTTGCTCTTCGGACCGAGCTTGCGGGATATAAACGGGCCGCTCTTGAGGTGCGTGGGAAAGATTTCCAGAAGCTGAGCGATCCGAGAGGATCCGAGCTGGGTTACAAAAGCACTTTTAATTTAACCGGAACACTGACATAATTTCAAGATGGCAACCAATTTAATTATGCAGTGTCTGATTTCAGGGCATGGTGTCCCGGAATTCCGTGCCCTGTTGGCTCCCTATAGCAACGAGATCGGCGTGAGTCGTACGCATTTTTGCCTCGGACAGTTGGATACCAGTCAACGACATAGTCAGCTCACATCGTTGTCAGGATGTCCTATAAAGCTTGGCGGAGATGCAGAAAGCGGAATAGCATCAGGTACGCCGCTGAATCGCCGCCAAATCTGCGAGATCTAATTCATAATCAGAGCACTCGTAAGTAGATCATGGTGCACAGACGCTTCACATGGTGCACAATTCCGTCATCACCGCATCCCCCATATTTCGGAATATGCATCCTGACGTACAGAGATCGTCCTCAAACCAACTGTCAACATTCTCCAAAGGGGGCTTTCTTCTGTTGTTTAGTCGTACCTGACCAGGGCTCGTTGGTCACTGGGAAAGCAACCCGCAAGTCGCTGGAAACCAGTTTGATCATTGTTCTCTCGCACTTGTTCCTGCTCTCTCGTTCTGTGAACTCAAGTCATTCTCTTTCGGGATAGAAATTATATCTCTTGAGTCGCCTGTGAGTCTCTCAATAACAGTCGGCATACAATTTGATCGATACGTATTATCTTGTCTGGATCATGATCATCTCTCAAACTTGCCTCTCGATCTATGATGAGACGCCGCCAGCGTCAAGTATTCTCAGGTGTGTGTTCTTAGAGCACTTTACTGCTGTTTCTTGGCTCGATTGGAGACACACGCCGACTGACACGGAATCTTGAAACTGCCCTGATTGAGTCTCTATCTCAGCTCAATTCCAGCGCTAGTGAAAAACTAGGGAACGAGGATCCGTGATGTAGTTTCCATCAAGGCAGCATCATGACAACGTGCACTACTGATATCATACCGTTTCACACCTACTCCTTCAATTGCTTCAAAACAAAACCAGTGGAAGGGATCCTCAAGGTGCTACTGGTCGCCTTTCGATCTATCCCACTTTCCTTGACTTGACTTGCGGTCCCTAGTGGACTCCATGGGACACCATTCACTCTTTGTATCGTGGCTGGACCTCTTTGTGGTTTGGGCAGCTTTTCTGGCGACTGGATACGCCAAATATGTGCCATTGTTGCAGCCGGTATGTGATTGTGCATTTGAAATGCCACCCAGGATTGAAAACATGCTTCAAGGGCTTCTTCTTTGACTACAACATTGTGTCTCAGCCTGTACCCATTCCCATAACTCGTTGGTCATTCTGCACCACGTTGCCCAGAATCTAAAATCAGCTTTAGAGCAGTGCGAGACGATTCATATAACTTGGGGACGAAGTAAGTGGTCCATTGTGTTAGCGAAGTTTCGGGGGATTAAATTGACTGTAACCAGGAAATGCAATCGGGTAAGCCCACGCTGCATATCTGCTTTTTAAGATTGCTCAATTCTTCCATAGACCGAATCCGGTAGCACCTTATTCTCTCGTAGTCTACACCTCGTAAGTGACGATTTCTCTACCTTTCCACCTCTCCTTGATGCGTCAATGCTACAAAACCAGTACTTTCATCACGCCCTTCACCATTGCGGCCGGCGATGGTCTCTCCTTCGTACGCATATCCTTCCCCGAAAAGTCAACGTATTGTTCACTCAATATCAGGACTGGCAAGTGCCTTTTGCTCCTGGGACTCAGGCTCGTCCACGTATTCTTTGTGCTACCTCAGCTGATATCCTCTCAGTATCAGATCTGCATGGTGAGTTCTCTGTAATTGAGCGTCGTCGACATGCTAAGTTTATCCAACAGTGGGATAAAAACGGTGTTCCTGGTGGTTGTCAGGCAATGTATACGATGGTGACAAACACGACTGTATCGACGCCGACGTACGTAGCATCGCCCAGTCAGACATATCAACTGATTAAGCATCGGTTTTCCCCGTAAAAGATGCCAAAATGTCACCTTCCCTAGCCTTTTATCAGTCAACGCGACAGTGCCATCTGGACCAATGTCACAATATGGATTCATTGACCAGGTTCGCATGATTATATGTAATAATATCTTCTGCTATGCCAACTTCTTTTCCAGTGTACGGACCTCTACGTGGCACCGATAACAGGGAAGCCACCTTTTACTCTGACGGTAAGCACACACCGCACCTCATCTTTCTTTTCCTCATCCTCTGAATTTCCAGGTTGCACCTGCCCTACATCCCCCTTACAACATCACATCGGACACGATGGATCCTATAGACTGGACGGTATCCCTTGTGGGCTTTCTATACAGATGTGTGCACTATTTGCTTACAATACTCCTCTTAGTCCTGGTCATTTCCCTTCTTTCTGTCGCTTGTCAGCTCCGACGGTCTCATGTGGGCGAATGGGCCGTTGCATGCTGGAGGATTCGGTCCAAGCGATTGCTGTGAGTTGATCCTACGATCTTGTTTCTCACTCGGCATTTATATTCAAAATCAAATATTAGTGGCTCCAGGCACTATGTGAGACGCTTACCATTTTTCTACCGTGTCCTCTAAATGTGTATTCTTGTAGTCCGAGCTCCAAGGCACGATCATTGGCCGCCGGTGCAGGCCTTGGGGGTGTTTTTGGGACTGCACTCCTCGGGACATTAGCGGCCTTTCTGTTCATCCGCTATCGTCAGAACAAGGCACCCTACATTGATACTTTTGACGTGGAACGGCGGAGGGAGATGAGTGCCGCGGACGGTGATAGGCACTCGTCCACCACGTTTACCTTCCCCTCCCGCAACAGGTCTTACTCCCAATCAAGGACCGAACCGACCTCCTCAGATTCTCGTTTCTCGACGCAGATGGGTTCTTCTGCACGAACCCGTACATATGTCCTCCATCACGATGCAGGACATGCACCCGTAACAGTGATCACGTCGGAGGAGTCAGAAGTCGTCGAGCTTCCTCCTCGATACAGGAACAACGAAAATGCCCCACCTCCTGTCGACGAGAAGCCAGAGCCAGAGCTTCCGGCCAGCGAAGGTTCCTCTTCCCGTCTGATCTTGCACAACGCTTGAGACCGTATCCTGGCGTAATGTTTCTCACTTCTTCCTGTCAGAGCAAAGAGTAGTTGTAGGTGGAGTCGCAAATCTGTAGTAAATTTGTTTTTTCTGTATGTCTGTACCTTGCACAGGTTGTACGTAGCATGTTGTAAATGGAAAGGAAACGTGTTGACTGTTGTGGATTATTGGCAACACTCATTTCCATTGCAAAAGAAGGGTAATATAGTATGATATCTTAGTACTGTATTTTTTCGTTCAATTCGACAGGGGTGTGACGCGTGACCAGTTGGACCAATTCAACGGTTCGACAGATCCGCAAATTGACCGTAACCAACTGGAATTTTTCGACAACTCTACCGAAAATTTGGCAACAATAGAGCTTTTTTGCAGGTTTTGGGCACAGAATTTCTCTCTGTGATGCCGGACCAATTCGACGCGTGACACAGAACCGAAATTCCAAATCGACAGGTGCCCGTGTGATGCGTGACTGTGGAATTGAACGAAAAAAAAAACAGTTCTTAGAGGAGAAGATAAATAAATGATTGATTGTGAGCTATGATCCAGATGTGCCTTCATGAGCATGGAAAAAGAATGGATTGAACAATGCACCTTGCTGCAGGTATGTGTGGGCTTCCTATAGGATATGTTAAGAGAATTGACTCTGAAAGAAAATGCAAAACACTTTTACGGGAAAGGCGCCCTGCAGTGCACGTCTCTCTGTGTGATATGATCGAAGTGCCAACGATAAGATGATGCTGGATATTTGCATTTCATCATGTACTTGAAAAATTGGATGGAGAGTCTGGAAGACACACCACAGAACCTGCACCACAGCTGCATCGTGCATGACAAGTCCGAGGGAAGCGGAAAACTGAATCAGTTCAGATGAATGGCGCACTTGTTTTGAAATGTGATGGTGTGGCTCTCTGCGTCAGCAACAGATATCTAGAGAGCACAGTCAATGTGGCTGATCAGTCAATGTGGCTGATGTCTTGAACATGATGGGCATAAAAATCCATACAGATAGTAATACAATGGTTTTCAGTTGAAAACAGGATCCGAATTTATAGTAGATGTCGCAGTGAGGGTAAGCCCCTACATCAGCCTTTTGACATTTTGATTGCACCTTGTTCCGGCTTGTGGGCTTGGCAACGCTAAGTGACAGGCTGGCAAGCTCGAACAAGGCCGCAAGTCAAAAAATAACCCCCCTCCGAGGTGAGGGATTGACCTGCAATACAACAACTAAGCTCTACAATTGTTAGCACATGCCCCAGCACACCAGCAGCACGCAAAAAGCCCTCGTAGCATTCGGAAAACTTGCCATTTTTGGACGAGATCTCCGAGCTTGTGAAATTCGGACATAGGTTTGTCACTTTGTGAGCTTGCTGGTTTTTCGGGACTTTTTCGGGCTTGTTTGGCCTTGTACAAGGTCACAAGTCAAATGTCAAAAGTCTGATGTACTTTCTATGGTTACTTAGCTGCCATTCAAGTTGTCTAGCCAGAATCAATCTTGAAGGAAGCATGAAGGTTGTTCCAACATTTGTTTCCAGTGGAGGGAGATAGAATCCTCATGCCATGACAAGAACATGTCACCGGAAACCTGAAGCAGTGTAGCACTGTCGGATCTGCTTGTGAGACCCGTTGTGACATGTTGACTCCCAGAGGAGACCCCATCAGCACTGCGGCTTGATGGAATGGTGCCATTGGACTGGCATTGGATGGACTATTTTTTGCACAATTAGTGTTGCTGTTGCACTGTTGGGATTTGCGTGAATGTGATGTATTGTACTATTGTACCATTTCGACCGAAAGCTCAGCCACTGTGACCTGTGACCTTGGATGTTCAACTATTCAGTTGTTCAGGTGGGAGTGCGACTTGTGACCTCTATTCTAGATGTTCATTGTTATAATACTCAGCTCAGATGATTATGATTCTGTAGCTATCTTTCCAGCCCAAGGCTTTTCAATTCATTCCCATTGTTGCAATTGTCACATACATCTGATCCAGTGCAAAATTATGGGTTTTTCGAGTTTAACTTTGGGTTAGTCTCTCCTAGACAGACACTTCAACATATCCAACTTGTACCTCAAACTTTGGGTGCAATTTTCAAAAGATAATTATTACTTACTGTTTTTGTGTCTACTAAGTATGAAATGCTTTTGGGATTTTTGTGAGAGTCCAGAGAATGAGTGGGGAAAAAATCGATTTTTTGAGCCCGTGCTGGGGAAAAATGGCTGAATGTTCAGACCCTCAAGTGACCTGTGACATGGTTGAAAAATGTTCAGTTCAGCCCGGTTTGTGACCTGTGAGGCTGTGACTGAACTTTTGGTCGAAATGGTACAGTATTACAGTACAGGACCAATGATTATCCCATGACAAGCCAGGTCCCAATTTTTGCCCTCTTCGAAAATTTGTCTGGGCTTTTGTCCACTGAAGGCTGTTGTTTTTTGTCTGGACTTTGCATCTGACCTCAAAATTTGGTAAAAAAAAATCACCCCAGGAGCCTGAAAAAATTACAAAAAATTGAATAAAATTATTTCATCCATAGCATGAAACTGGCGGTGCTGGAGTTTTGATGGAATGGTAGAAATTGTAGAAACCTGTGCAAGTTCAAAAACAAACCAGCTGCAGTGTCAAAGAAATTTATATTGGGTCAAGATTGGGAGGTCTATTGTACATGAAATTGTCTAAAATGGACAATTTTGGTCAGAGAGAATGGGAAAGGGAAACCACAGGCCATGATAACACACTTGGGCCACCATTAAATGTCCAGACTCTGGATCAGGCCTTGGCCTGAGTGAAACCCATTGTCTGGGCTTTGACTCAGACTTTTTTGATTGCTGGCCCCATTTGTCCTGACTCTGGCAATGACTTTGGTGTGCCAAATCTCGATGTTTGTCCAGATTCTGGATCCAGTGTGAGGCTGCACTATGTTTACCCACTGTTATGCAGCATACTCAAGACACCAGCCAACAAGCTCAAACCTTTACTACACTCAGTCCACCGGCACCCCACATCAACTAGACTTAGTCTGCCACAGCAGAAGTTCACTCTGCAAAGTCCTACAGTCATTCCATGCTCAATAAACTTAGTCCGCGACACTCCGCTCAACAGAGAACCACTCTACAGTCATTTTGTGCCCACCAGACTCATTCTGCAACTTCATGCGACACTGGAAACTCATTCCATGCTCACTAGACTCAGTCTGCAACACTCTGCTCAACTGAAAACCACTCTACGGTTGTTCTGCGCCCACTGCACTCAGTCCGTGACATCATACAGCACTGGAAACTGACTCTATGGATACTCTGATGACCATTAAACATTTAGTTTGCAACCTCATACAATCCCTATTACTCAGTCCACGACCTTCTACAACCAGTCCGACCAATAAAACTTGGTCTACCCACAAGAAACACTTTCCGAGAGCTCACACAGTCATTCTGCTCTCTACAAACTCAGTCTGTTGGCCCATACAGTCTCTCCACACACAAGGCGCACACTTACGGGCTGTCTGACCATGAAATTCAGTCTGCTGGCCTGTAGGGTCACTCTGCCTACGAGAAACCTGTTCCACCTGCTAGTACACTCATTCTGCAGCCACCTACAGTCACCCAGCACTCTAGAAACTTGGTCCATGACCTCCTATGACATGTCCAACCATGAATTACACAGTCCACTGGCTTGCAGAGTCACTCCGCCTACGATAAACATGTTCTGCCTGCTCGTACACTTGTTCTGTGGCCACCCTGTGCTCTAGAAACTCGGTCTGCAAGCTCACACGGTCACCTTATGCACAAAACATTCAGTCTGAAAGCTTCTACAGCCAATCCGATGATCATATACTCAGTCTGCTGGCTCATAGGGTCACCCTGCACACAAGAAACATGTTCTGCCTGCTCGTACAGTCATTGCGCGACCTCTTCTGGATGCTAGGAACTCAGCCCGCGAGCTTGTATGACAATTACGCACAGCTAGGAGGGTGATAGGACTTGGCAGGGATGGAAACCCATGTTGGGGAATGAGGGGGACTTAGTTCTGTTTGTTGGAAAGATATCTGGAGTTGTTGGAAGAGGGAAAATCACATGGACTTTTAGAAACAGTATAAATACCACCCACTGTATCTGGAGAAAGCATCTCTGAACTCCCCTGTTTGCTGCTACAGTCCTAGACTAGAGTGGAATAGTAGGAACCTGCCAATCTATAGAGTCCACTGGCCACCAGGGGCTCTCTTCTTTACTCATCCTCCATTCTGAATAAGAATAAACCCCAGAAGTGTTGTCCCTTAGGCACTTCACAACTCTACAGTCTTCTCCACGTCCCGAGGGGCACTGTCCACCACCAGATTTTATACCATAAAGCTCCAGAAGAACTCCAGTACGGTGCCAGTCCATGCTACAGATATTCTCTGACACCAAACAACTGAGCAGAAACAAATCAAATACCCAGAGCCATTCTCTGCTTCGAAACCCATCGACAATAATTGCATTTTGAAGCACGCAGACCCTCTGAAGAGCTATCCACATCCTTCACATAACCTATTGAAGCATCTGCCTTCTATTTTTAACCATTCACAGTACCATGGAACACTATCGGAGGCCTGCAGTCATCATTCTTTCCCTTGCTTTCAAAGTAGACAGTGTCCTTTCCATTAAAATCCATAAACCTACACATCCTCAGGGGTTTACGAAGTGAACCTGCATTGCAAAAGAGGCTTTTTAACAGCTCTACCTCAGTAACCCCGGGAGCTTCGATTAATCCCAGGGCCCATAGACCGGAATCCAGGATTCTGTTTAATCAGGATGGTGACAATGTACCTGGGGTAAGACAGTAGGCTACATTAATTAATAGGTGTGTTTATACAGAACATTTCACAATAAGTGTGTTTAAACAGGACATTCCACACCTGCGATGCAACAAAAGCGTTTAAACAGGGATTAAACCGATTCGTACTAGTTGATTCAGTGGGTTTGAACCTGTTTAAGCAAGGCGAGAACACTGTAAACGGCCAAGAAAAAACAGCACCTAGCTGGTTCAAACCCACCCTGAACATAACCACAATAACCAGAACTCTGGTGTCATAACCAACTGCACTAACAGGGAGTACTGAACTCCTCTCTCTTTGTGCTCATGTCCTGACATCACTACTGCTGAATTCACTTTCTCGATCAAATCTGAGTCTCGATTAATCCTCGAGGTTAATCACTGTTTAATTCATGAGTTTGCTAATGGTATGCCTGATTAAGCAATGATTGATGATAGCCGTGTGTCGGGAGTTGCCGATCGACCACCCAGCTGAGGTGTGCACCGCCACACGGCCAAATATCGATACACATAAGATGACAATGGCCTGTGGCTGCCCCCAGTGGCTGGAATAACCCAAGATTATTTTAGGAGATCCCGGTTAAGGATGTGATAGCCCCTTAATTTGTCTTTATGTTGCAGAATTTTTATTTTAAAGTGCAGAGAACAATCTTTCGTATTCTCAACACTGAACCTTGGTAGACTTGGAATTCCTGCCACTCCTGGATGCCAAAAATTTTGAATCACTATTCAAAAAAGAATATCTAATACAATGGCTCTTTGGCCCTCTCTCCAACCACAAAATCAATGAGACTCACACCCAGCTCCAAAAGTGCCCCATAACCCGCTTTGATGATCAGCTTCTCGCACCTCTCGCGACGGAGGCAGTATGTGGCTGCTGTGTGCCTTGCATATGCAGCCAGTCCTGGGCTCGAGCTCTGGGCCTTTGCAAGATCCAACCAGACATTGTTCCATTTTGCGAAGCTCTGGATTGTCCTGAGTAGTTCTGCAAGTCGCATTTCGGCATGCTCCTGCCAGCGCTGCACTTTGGCTTCTGCACGGAACCATTGAACACGTTCAGCTGACAATCACCATTGTAAGGCTTGGTCATGGAAAGGGAAATTGCTTCGACCATACCTTCCTCCGACCAAGCTTGCATCTCTTACGAGCTCAACTTCCCCATCTTACCCAACTCGTGCCAAAGCCACCCTTCCTTGCGTTCCTCGGACTTCTTAAAAGTCTCTTCAGAGGTTTGGGGACGCGCAGCTCTTGTCTTTGTGTTGGCTGCCATACATGTTCAGTACAAGTTTGATGGCTTAGGGAATTCTCACTGGTTTTGCGCTTGGACATTTGGGTACTACTTCCCTGTTCGAATGCTGGTGGTGCCGAAGATGCTGATGGTTGCGGCAAAGATGTATCCCCTGAACCAGCTCCCATCCTGAACAGCTGGCCATCCGTCAAGTGAGAATCGCCCAGCTGCCGCTTTTTAAAACAGACTTCATGAATGTGTCAGCAATAGACAGGGGAGGAAAGGAAGAGTCAGTCCCCGAGGATAGAGTCCCAAGTGTGATCATAGCCTGCCGAGCTATTTTGTAAGTTGCCATATGAAAATCACGTCGCTGAACACCATCTTGAATTTGATCACCGGACCGCGAGTTTTGCTTCTGTTGTCTGGAGTGCTGGAATTTGTGATCCTCGAGAGCCCGAAGACCCTTGACAATTCCGCGGGTCGCGCGCAATGCATCAAAAGCCTGCCCTTCACGCCATCGCGCTTCCTCGACACCTAAAGCAACAAGCTGGAATTCTTGCCGCTCTGCTGGGGTGAGATCAGATGGCAGGTACAGTTTCTCGTCCTCCACCAGGCACCGCACCATAGCCTGAAGCGCGACTTTATCACCAACCATGGGCATTATGGCCCTTTGTTCACTTCTCCATGGACTGAGTCGAGCTTCAAGCTTGCTACACCTCTTGGTAATTTCCGAAGTGCGTGACAGAAGATCTTGCTCTGTTGCCTCTTTCACCATTCTCTTGATCTTCCTTCTGCTCACACCGCAATTAGATGTTACAAGGCAAAAAGATGGGACGCACTGTGCTTCTTCAATGTCCAGTGCTTCGTTCATGAAGCGCGCAATCCGATTTTTTGGAACCAATGTAGCCACAAAGTTGTCGTCCTGGGCTAGCATGTGTTGATAGATGGCCAGCTGCGAAGGTACTAGCAAGGAAATTACTCCATATGAACTTGGATGAGCACCTTTCACTCACCTTTACTCGTATTATGTCGATACACACTGAATACATCTTTCCCTATTTTGCGGGAAGTGCGGTCCAGCAACTTCCACTTCTTGACAGCATCACCTGCGGCGGCAGAGAGGGCCTGGAAATGATTCAATTTCTCGAGGAATTTTCACCTGCCGAGTGCGAGTTCCTCTGCCAAGTAGGCACCTAAACTCAGAGACGTTAATTCTAATTTATTTACAAATTTGCACACAGAATACTTGCCAATATCCGCCAGTTTCTTGAAGTTCCAGTCATTTGAGTGATAAATGAGAGTGTCCTGTCTGTGGCCGTTATTCATCTGACAAATGTGAGGCCCCAGCTGGTTTGCCTCTGGCCAATACTGTTCGGCTGTTTCACCGTGGAAGTGTCCGACACATGAGAGGTAGGCAGTTCCGAATTCATACATGCAGGACTCTTGGTGGCCTTGGATGTGCAATGCGGGGACGCCCCAGCGCATTTTTTTTTACCTTGTCCAAAACATCGGGGAAATGCTTCTCAAACCGGCTCTCTATGTAGACCACATACTCGCAAGCTATGTCGTAGGTCAGTACTTCATCAACGTCGCTGACCTCCATTCGGAATTCGAACGACATTTCGCCACACCCATTATGTTGGCGAAGACAAGTGGCCAAAGCGTGGTCGCTATTCACGAATCTATTGAAGCACACTCAGCTCAGTGAATCAACGAATGATTTTAAGTGATACCGTTCGCCGAATTGGAGGTCTACAGAAGTTAGGATGAAGACATGGCTGCATTGGCAGTTCACGGTTCCGGTGATCGCCATGTTTTTAAACTTCTTTTTATCCTGCTTGTTAACTGCTTTGAGATAATTGCACATGGATTTCTGAGAGAACCGGAATTAGTCTGGTGGGTGGTACTCAGGAAGGAAATTCACTAACCTCTTTCGAAATGGGAATGCATCCCAAATATTCCTTGTATTCACTATCGAGCGGAAACTGCCCTTTGCCCTTGCACAAGGATACGTCGTCGGGATCCGAATTTTTGCTGAACTGGTTGCACTGGAAATTCCCATCCAATGTGCGTTGGCTTTGGTTGAGATGCCTGAAGAACACCAATATTAGAATGTAACGCTGTAAACCTGTGTTCAGGTTTACCTTAGCAACAGTGGTGTCTGCGACATGGTAGGGTCGGTGTTGAACCCTGGTTCGGGACAGGCAGGGCAGTAGAGAACCAGATTTCCCTCAGGGCGGTGAGGAAGCAGGAGATCGATACCATGCACCTGTCCGGAGCTTTCCAGAAGATCAAGATAGTTCCAAACCCACATTGCACGTAGGAAATTTTCGTAGGGATCCTGAAAAACATGTTAGTGAGTTAGCGAGTATAGAATCCCTCAATGACTTCCCGGAACATCACTAGTGAATGCATTGTCAGTGAGACGGCGTAGAGCTCCCATATAGTCGTAGGCCGCTTTTTTCGCCTCCAGATTATGGAAATGACATTCGTCCAACACTGTGAAAAGAAGGCATCGAAGACCATTCCGGATCCTCCAACCCGTGTTTCGCACTGGAATAAGACGACTACAGCTCCACCAGATGTGTCATCCACTGCAACGAAGTCAGCAAAGACACAGAAGAAACGAAGGAGGTATGTATTGTGTACATCACCTAAACATCTCTGAATTTGGTTAGATATACTTATGTGGACGAAGCCGGAAACCAATTTGATTCAGACGGCAACCCTACATCAGATTAGATTTCTAGTTATTAGTTACATCACTGCTTCAACACGAATTGGTACTAGTATTCTCGGAGTTTGCAGGCCGCACTGAATATTAACTGCTCAAAACTTCCATGCTCTGCCTTAAGACGGAGGAGGTGACATTTCACCGCTCTTAGCTGGAAGTGGTGGGGATACTGGTAGTTGAACAAAGTTTTTGTCGAGCGGGGATGACACATGCAATGAAAAGGTGGGACGAGACCCTTTGGGGTCGGCACAGCATACAGGATGAGTCACAAACTGCCCTGTATACTCAGAATAACAGATGAACAACTTGATTTGAGCAGAGAATAAAAGCACACACCGATGAGAGGATCATCATCTTCTCCTATGATCGAGGGAGGACAACTTTCTTCCCAGCCAACCTCGCGTTCATTGAGTTTGAGAACACCCTTTTCAGGCATAGGGATCTGTTGTGACGGTGCAGAAGTGACCAATGAGGCTGCGGTGAAGGATGGAAGTGTGAAGCGAAAACGAACCAACTTATGTAATCTTGTTTGTTTGGTCCAGCTCACGTGGTCGCATCTGCGGAAGGCGCAGATTTGCAGAACTGAACATTGAATGATCCAATGGTGTACATAATATCATACTTTAGCTTCAATTAACTTATGACTGATGGCATATGAATCAGAACTTATGAATATGCCTGCGACATCGTTGAGCAGTCTTTTGATAAAAAACTCTTCTCAACTCAGCCTCTTGAGTGCGGTCTATTATGATTTCATAAAAGTGTTTGTACTGGTCATGTGGCGCAGTGGTTTAAGTGCTTTCTTGTCTTTCTGATCCCGACAACCTGAGGTCCGTGGTTCGAACCCTGGTATTGCATTTGTTTTTGTAGTGTTTAAACAGTTTGGTTAATCTTGTTTAAACAGTTTAATCCTGTTTAATCAATTAATCGCAGTAGTCCTAGTAACAGCATGGTTTAAACATGACTTTAAAGAGAGAACTCAGTCGCAAAGAGAGAACGACTCGTTATTAGCTGTACCTAAAGAGAGAACTACAGCATGTTAATAAAGTAGAATACTCGTAAAGACTGTAAAACATACCACTGAGGTTGTTTGTACGGGAATGCGTAAGTAAACAGCCTGCTGACAAAGAAACGAAAAAGGAAATCATATCCGAGAGAGCTGATTCTCATTACTCCCCCTCAGCGATATCGTCTCGCAGGTGCATACCCAGCATCGACCGTAATCTCTCGAAGTCCGGCCGAAACAGCACCTTGGTGAAGATATCGGCCACGTTTTCACTGGACGGCACATGCAATGTCGCGATTTCTTGATCCCGGACCGCTCCTCGAATCCAATGATACTGGATCCTGATGTGCTTGGTACGATTCGAGATCTGGTTGGGCGTACCAATCATCGTGATGGATGAGGTATTGTCGATGTGCAAGGGGTAGGGCCTTGACACTGGTGAGCAAGTTCCTCGAGCATTTGCTGTAGCCAGGTAATAACGCATCCGACGTATGTGGCGGAGTAGTACTCGGCCTCACCCGTGGACAACGCCGTCGCCGTCTGCTTCTTCGACGCCCATGCAAACGCTCCAGACACGAAGAAGACCGCGTGTCCAGAAATCGAATTTCCGTGGTCCACAGAATTGCCGTGGTCAGCGTCGCAGAAGGCGAAGATGTCGGGGTCATCGAAGTCACCACCGAGCGTAAGTACGAGGTCCTGCGTCGTGTATAGGTACTGAACGATTCGCTTTACAGCTGTCCAATGCGCCTTGCCTGGATTGCTCGCAAATTGGGCGACTTGTCCGACTGCGTGCGAGATATCTGGGCGCGTCATGATTGCAGCGTGGAGAAGGCCCCCGACGGCGGACTGGTAAGGCACACCAGCCATATAAGCCTTCTGCTCATCGTTCACAGGGCAGTCAGCTTTTGACAACGGCCGGTCGCGGGTCTTTTCCATGGGCGTATGGACGGGATTGGAACCTTCGAGGCGATAGCGACGGGCGAGATCGATGATGTACCGCCGGTGCGAAAGGGAAATGGTGCGTGCCTTTCGGTCGCCGATGATTTCGATGCCCAGGAGCGTTGACACCTCCCCAGGTCCTTGATAGGTACGTGCATGCGTATCTGCGACTTCAAAAGCTTCACCTCGTCCACAGAGCTGCAGAAGAGGCCGAGATCGTCGACATGCGTGGGGATCATCGATAACGCGCCAGGCGCACGACGGACGAAGACGCAGGGGTCGGAGACGAGGGGCAGAAGCCGATGTCGACAAGGATGGAGCGGAGCTTCTCATACCAGAGGTACGCCGACTGTTTCAGCCCGTATAGCGCCTTCTTTAACACCCAAACCTTCTTCTCCTGTCCAGCTTGGACGTATCCGAGGGGCTGCTTCGCGTAGACCTCCTGGCCAGCGGGGATCTCGCTGTTCAGGAACGCGGTATCGACATCGACGACGTGGATTTCGAGGTCGTAGTGTGCGGCCATGGAGCAAAGGAGGCGGATGGACTCGATCTTCGCTACGGGCGCGAACGTGTCCCCGTAGTCGACACCGTGTATCTGCGTGTAGCCTTGGGCGACCAAGCGCGCCTTATAGCGAATAATAATGCCGTTGTTATCACGCTTGATGGTATACACCCACTTCGTGCCAATGGGTCTGCATCCCTCGGGAAGGTCCGCGATGGTATAAGTGTCGAGATGGCAGATGGAATCAATCTCCTCGTCCATGGCAGCTTTCCACTCGGCCGCATCAGGACAAGAAACAGCCTCCCAGTAGGTGAGAGGGGTGTCGCCGTGAATGAGAGCGGCGATTTCGTCGCCAGTCTCGGGGACGTCGTCAGGATCCAGTCCTGACTCATCCGTTGCGGGCGCTCCCCCTGATACGGTCGAATCGGGTGCTACCGCTTTTGCAGCTTTCTCGGCTTGGCAGGCGGAGAAGCGGACTGCGGGACCCCAATCCTTGCGTACACGAGGAGCACGAGCGGGTTTCTCTGGAAGAGAAGGAGGGACGAAGGAGGGCTGTAACGGAAGGCTGGAGGATGGCGAGTCGTCAATCTCGTCGTCGTTAGAAGACGGAGGGAAAATGAAGACTCGGCAGGTAAACTCTCCCCCTCAGCCAGACCGTAACCGACCGTATGGTCATCAAACCCGACGTGGATGGAAAAGTACACATCTTTAGTACGGGGGCGAAAGACTTTGAAAGCCTTCTGAGTCTCGGAATAGCCCAGGAAAATAACGGGCTCCCCCCGATCATTGAATTTGTGCCGTTTAGGATCTGGATTATACAGATAGGCCTTGCAGCCGAAACGGTGGAGTTTCGAATAATCGGGTTTCCGGTTCTGACCACTTCCAATGGAGTTTTGCCTTTGAGCGCGCGGGTAACATGTCGGTTAAGCGTGAAGAGCATATATTGCACTGCTTCAGCCCAGAACGAGAAGGGGAGGCCGGCGTCGATGAGGATGGTACGAACACGGTCAAAAATGGTGCAAAATCCGACCTCTGCAAGGCCGTTCTGCTCGGGAGTCCTGGGAGACATAGTTTCGTGACGGATGCCACGCTCCTCGAGGAAAGCCTTGAGTAATTTCAGGATAAATTCGCCGCCGTTGTCCGTCCTGAAGATGACCAGCGTGACCCCAAATTGGTTCTCGACAAGGGCAAGCCATGATTTGAAGACCGTGAAAACCTCGCTCTTGCGCTTTAGGAAGTAACCCCACTTGTAGCGGCCAAATTCGTCGGTGAGAGCGAAGACAAAACGAGCTCCACCCTTCGACCGAACGGGTGCGGGTCCCCAGAGATCTGCATGAACACGACCAAGAACTCGAGTAGCTTTTGGTGTTTTCGAAAGCGGAAATGATGCCCGAGTCAATTTTCCGCGCATGCACGCGTCGCACACAGGAGGTTCTGCGTTGAGATCTGCTGTGGAAATTTTGATACCATCTACCAAGCCTCCGCGAACCATAGCATGAATGGCCGATAATTCAGATGACCAAGTCGATAATGCAAGAGTTCGAGAGGAGACAAACGGGAGGTAACAGTGGAAAATGATGTTTCCGAATCAGTCCGTGGAGGAGTGTCGAGGTGATAGAGACGGTCACCGCGTTTTGTGCCAGTAAAAGCCACATCTTCCTTCGAGAGAATATTCCGAAGAAAGGAGCCCTGGTCATTTTTACGGAAAACCACGCAACGGCCATTCCCAAATAACGTGTAATGCTTACTCTCGTCCATACGCGATACCGAGATCAGCGTAGGCGAAGAATTCGGGACGTATGCAGCATCACCAAACTCGAGAGGAGTGATTTTACCGTTAGGGAGTTTGGCCGGAAGACGTAGGGTGCCTCGCGCCTCGATCTTCACTTTGCCGTTGCCAAATCCCCGGACGTCAGCGGAGGTAGGCTTAATCGACGAAGTGATAAAATGGGATCGGTCGGAGTGAATAGATGCTGAGGTGCCAGAATCAATGATGATGGGAGGCACGCCGGTCGTACGTGCACTGTACACCTGGTCATCGGCCAAAGGGGAATCTTTTGGAGGAAGTGTTGCTGAGGTCGAGCTGACGTCACACCGGGAATAAAGGAAACGCGTCGCCTCGGGGGCGACATACGATTGCTCGAAACCAACAAAAGAAGAATCAACAGCTTCGTCTCCATCCCCACCATCTATATTGTGGGCTTTCTCCTTGCCCTTTTGCTTTCCATTTCCGTGCTTCTTTTTCTGCTTCGGTCCCTGACCCTCTTTCGCTCCCCCTTTCCCCCAGCAGTTGGCCGTGGGGTGTGCACCCCTGCAATTTGTGCAGAAGAACTTGCCCCTGTCGTGAGCGGAGCGCTCAAGCGTGGCGAGGGCAGTGGCGAGTGCAGCTTCGCTGGGGGATGCATCGTTGCCAGGGGTACGGCGGTGGGCATCGAGAATGCCTTGAGTGACGCCGACGAGTGATGTCTTGTTCTTCTCGATCTTAATGCCCTGTATATGCTGGTACCAGGACTCGGGGTCGCGCGGATCAGAAGGGAGCGTACAAAGAAAGATGGCAGCGGTGATGTGATCGGGAATCTCGAAGGCCGCGAGCTGGAGCTGCTTGACGGCTTCCTGGAACTCCGTGATGTGAGTGGGAAGGCTGTCGTCGGAGGCGAGAGGCTTTACAAGCCGCCGGAACCATTGCATGACGGATCCGGCACCTGACTGGCCGAATTCG
Organism: Mycena sp. CBHHK59/15; assembly: GCA_029204085.1. NCBI lineage: Eukaryota > Fungi > Basidiomycota > Agaricomycetes > Agaricales > Mycenaceae > Mycena > Mycena sp. CBHHK59/15. The sequence continues at coordinate 221,435 of JARGXW010000020.1, forward strand.
GTTGCGAGCGCGTCCCAGGCTTCTTTGGCAGATTTTGCGGAGGAAACCTTCACAACGAGAGTTGGGGCGATGCAGCCCATAAGGACATTGAGCGCGGCGCGGTCCTTCTTCTTCCACAATGCTTTGGCCGCAGCATCTCCCGACTCCGTCTCCGTCCCGAGTACAATCTCTTTTAGCTCGCAATTGTCGTACGAGGAGAGCATCCGGATAGACCATGGGAGGTAACCCTTTTCGTCTTTGAGACGATCCGTGTCCTGCCGCGGGAACCAGTGCGCCGCAGAGGTGGAAAGTTCCCATGACGTGGCAGACATGATGGTCGCGGAAGCTGATTGTACCGGGGTCGAAGCACGAGAAGCGTGATGAGAAGATAGGGGCAAAGAACCAGTTGAAGCTGGGGTAGGATAAGAAGATGGAGAGTCTGGCTCCAGAGTTGCTCAGCAATGGATGGGTAAATAGAGCCTATATGGCGGGGCCCATAACCTAAAGAGAGAACTCAGTTGCAAAGAGAGAACGACTCGTTATTAGCTGTACCTAAAGAGAGAACTACAGCATGTTAATAAAGTAGAATACTCGTAAAGACTGTAAAACATACCTCAGTCGCAAAGAGAGAACAACTGAGGTTGTTTGTATGGGAATGCGTAAGTAAACAGCCTGCTGACAAAGAAACGAAAAAGGAAATCATATCCGAGAGAGCTGATTCTCATTAGACTTTACTTTAAACCCGAACGCTGGTCAGTTTAAACACTGATTAACCACATCTTTTGGCTCTTCGTGATGTAGGCCTCCTCTCACAGAGAGGTCGCGATTAATCCGAATCCGTGATTCCGGTCTATGGGCTTGTTGATTAATCTAAGCTACTGGGGCTTTATTCTACCTGTAGAACAGAATTCACCGTCTATCTTCTGAGAAGGCCCCAGAATCCCAAGAGTGGTCTCGAGAATTAGGGCAGTCATTATTTATGACGTACCTGGTCTCTAGAACTGGTGATCAATGCACCCGGATGCCCGAGTGGTTTGTTTTCAATCGGAGGTTCAATCTTGGCAGTCCCTGGCATTAAGGTTTTGAACCAAGACCTTCTAGAAACCGTTGGAATGGGACTCGGCCCCTAGAAAGGCCTAGGACCTGTCAAGATGAGCCAATAGGAACAATATATGTTCTTGGCAGCTGACTCCACAATTCTGTGGATGTATATTGTCCCTCTAGTGGTGCATAAACACATATCCTGGACAGGGAGGGGCAGTACAATTGAGAAATATATTGATTGCCAAAGTACAAGACCAGCCTGCTTATTTGAGTGCACACTGCCTGGAAGCATTTACTGGCATTGCTCTGGGAGACAAAGATGCAAGTCAAGCTTGCATGGCATCAATTTTAGAGTTCTAGACGATTCTAGACTGATGATGAACATTGAGCCACACAGGAGCAACATACAGGAGTTTATATTTGACAGGCAATGTCACCTATCACTATTACCCCTTTATGTTGTGAATTTCTGTAACTCCTTTCTGTTTCTCTTTCTGTTACCCCTCTCTGTTGAGGGATTTTAGCCGATTGGAGACTATATATAAACAACACATAGGGTTATCTAGACAGAATAGTATAAGTAGGGAGACATTTGTAGCACTGCACCATTCAATTCCGGTCCCAGGCCATGGCTAGGGATCCCTGGAGAGGGCCTTATCCATGGTTCTGCTCAGTGCTCGGTTTGTACTCTGGGCAGAATCAATAGAAATTTGGATGGAGTTTTATGGTTGCATTCTGAGTGAAAACCCAATATCAGACATAAAAGGTTCTTGGGGTTGTTCCCTCAAGTCAATATCGGTTAGAAAAGGTCCCTGGTATTGTTCCCTCAGGTCAATATCAGAATATATGAATATCAGGGCTGTTTAGCCAACTTCGGGGCCTTGTGCCAAAACTTCAGAATATCAAATATCAGGGCCATGTGTGCCAAACCAAACCTGCTTCTCAGCCCCCTATGCTATAAACTGTTCATCCGAACTCCCTAGCACTTATGAGCAGCTCAGAGGAGTGCTCTGGATCACACTGAAAGCCCTACCAGAGGCTGAATGATTTGCAACAGAACATATACTTTGTCTTGAAACCCCCAAACTCAGAGCAATGTAGGTTGTGTAGTGTGTGTTGAGTGTGTTGGAGTGTAGGTTATCCTGCATGCTGACTAGCCCAGTTCACATTACATAGATGCCCGCCTAGCTTGCCTATCACCGAAGTGGCAAATCAGCAGCATTCCTTCTTCACAATATTCCCAAATTTTACTTCATCGAAAACCATCAAGTATTTGGCAAACAGTGGCTTTCTTTTGTTGTGGTATGTTGTCTGAGTACTAGGTAACATGCCGATTCGGCCTTGATCCCATCCTCTTGAAGTCGTTTCTGATCACACTGCCATAGAACTTTGTACACCACTTCCCCTGCATCCGATTCACTTCAGGTTGCCATAATTAACCCCCAAATTTCCTCAAAGGTTCAGTTGGATCCCTTCATTTTTATGAACACTTCAATTTATGTGTGGTTTGGGGGAAAGTCAGTGTAGGGGCTTGGGACAGAACTGTGAGTGGGCTGAGCTATTCTAAGACTTTCATTACTTTAGTATGAGTGTTTCAAGACATTTTTGACCCACTGGGTATCCTTGCTCCATGCACACCATCTTGAACTAGATTGGCAACATGTCTGATTTTTTGAATTGTGGTGGAACCAGGTCATTGCCTCGCACAAAATTTTGCAGGAATGCTGCAGGAGACATTTCACATTGTTTTTGATAGGTTTCCCATCGCCTGTACAACTCAATCCTGTTGGGTACACATAAATATTAAGAAATAACACTGTTGGGTGTATCATTTGTAGTTAAGCACTAGGAAGCAGTTGATTCTTGGGGTGGTTTCTGTCTTTAAGGTGTGGTGGACATGCAAAGTGTATCACACAAAAGATCATGGAAAACGGCCCAGAAATGACCAAGAAATTGTTGTTTGTTCGAGTTGTAGGTGTGTCTGAGATGGTGGAGGGGGGAGGGGGATAGTATAGCTAGTAGAATAACAAAATACTTGACCTCCAAGCTTGCTCCAAGTATTCCTCAAGCTCCCCCAAAGTTTCTGAGGACAGTGACCAGCAATTTCACGGAAATCCTCCTTTTCCCTCCTCTTCCTTCTGTTTTCTTTTTCTTTTTCGAGTTTGCACAAGTTGATACCCAGTAGAATGGCCATAAAACCATCAAAAGTAGTTGTCGATTTTTCGACCTTGTGTTTCCTTTAAAGGGAATGCCTTTTTTGGATGGGCATAAACAGCAGGCACTATTTTCAGACCCCGTTCACAGGAGCGTCACACCTGTGTATTACACAAGGGATTTGAAGTTGGTATGTATGCCACAATGGATTGAGAGGGCAAAAGCTGTAGTTCAAGTGACACAGTCCTCAGGATTTTTTCTGGCAAATTACAGGGTGGCATGCAAGGATAATCAGGAAGAAATACATGTTTTTCTAATTAATGCAAGGGTGGCACAGAGATATTATTCAAGTAGATACCAAGGTAGATCATACAATGCACTGGGAAGGCATGAGATACCATCTGACCCGGTATTTGGTCCAAGCACGCAAGGTGGTAATACTAACAAAAGAGCGGGAGCGCGAATCAAAGTGTGACCTCGCCCACGTGTATGTCCACCAATCATGCAGCATCAGAACCAGAGACCAGCAATTCCGAAACTGCAGGTAGGTAGTCAGCAGACGCGCCATGCCAGCAGTTGGCGACGACGCTGGCGCGCTCAGAGCTCCAGGTGGGCGCGGTCCTGTGAAAGGCAGTAGTGAGCAAACATACACCAGAGGCCCCACACATGAGGGGCAATGCCAGAGGGGCGGAGGCCCTGGTTGGGTGGCATGGTGTAGCGATGGTGGTGGGAGAGGAATCGTAAATGTAACGTGTAACGTGGTGGGGATTGAAGGCCCTAGGCTGCCGAAAAGTGGCCGAAAAGAACCTTCCTAACAAGGAGATGCTTAGTCACGAACCCAAGGGCGAAAAGTTAAAGACTATCAAAAGTGAGCTACAAGACGTCCACTACTATCGATCACCCACATATGCAATATGATGGTCATGTGCAAGATTTCGCCATAAGTCATTCAATTCACCCCCATTCCCTCTCTTAAAATGCAAGCAACATCCTCGATGACATTGGAACAGCTGTATAGAAAAATAAATGTATTTCTTTTCCTTAGTTCCCCGCAAGAAAATGAGGAACATCAAAATACCACCAAAATACACCAGTAAACACATTCACCAGACATGATCTCTCGAAGTACGCGACATCCAGGCTTCCGAAAAAATGGTAGGGATATTTTTCCCTCCTCTTAAGCCCTGGGTATTTTTACCTAGGCCCAATTCCCTCCCGGTACTCTCTGTGCTCAAAATCTTTCATGCGTGACAAACAAGGCGTGAAAATTCAAACTCCACTCGGCACACGGGAACATTTCCCAGAGCCTCGTCAATGGGACCTCTCGTGCTCTCTCTGTGTCCCGTCTGCCAAGTCGACGTGGGCGCAGGCATACACCGTGCCTATACCCTCTTCTTCATACCATATCTCAAGCTGGCTAAGCTCTTTCTTGTTCTTTTATCCTCGTGCATGCGCACAGAGTCCTCCAGCATTTCTACGCTGTAATTTCTAATTCCTACTCTACCTAATGCCCCGAGGAAATACATCTCGACGTTCTGGTGTCAAAATAGAGAAAGCTGAGGCTCTTATACAGCTAGCCATTGATGGTGTGAAAGCCAGCACATACAAGAGTGCGTGTGACACGTCCAAGAAGCTGAATATAGAGTCACAGTACACAACAATATGGTGTCGCTCCAAGGGGAAGACCAAGCCACGTATCCATGCACAAGCTTCCTCTCAACACCTCAGTTCTATCCAGGAGGGTGTCCTCATGAAATGGGCAAATGGCTTGGTTACGCCGGCTTTCCACTTTCCAAGTCCACAATCGCCACAAAGGTCATCACTCTGTGCGGGAAAAGCCCTGGGGAGGGAACAACGCCCAAAATGTTTCCTCTCCCCAAGTGCAGGGTATGCGGGCCCAGAACTGCGGAACGATGACGGAGTTCTATTCTGGGCTCCGGTCGCCTCCAGGCCATCTGCGTCATAAACGCTCGTCGATGGCGCCGAATCCCACGGAATGCCAACGAAGCAACGCTTCTTCGCCGCATGTCCATACTCCCTTTCCCACCTCGTCCTCCTCGTCGACGTCGCCAGCCCCCGAGGGCATTCCCGCCGACTTTCCGCACAAAGACACCCCCCTCCGGTGCTGGCCACCGAGGGGTGAGTCTTTGTCTCGGAGACGTTGGTGTGGAACATCGCGTCACTGAAGACCATTTTTTCCAGCGGAGATACGGCCTCGCCCCCAACTCTCCTTGCCCGAAGAACGTGCCCAGGACCCCCGCATCACCTCGATGTGCGTGCTGAAGAAATAATCGCCCACGTTTCCCCGACTCTTTGTCCTCGCCACAATTAAATAGCGATGTGAAGCTCTACTCAAACCCACTCTCCATCTTGTAAAATGGTTTCCACTCGCAGCAATTCCGCTCGTCCTTCCTCCCCCACCCCGTCCGAAAACTCCAACAGGTACTACAATGACTTCGACAGTCCTTCCCCCTCTCCCTCCCAGACCGCAGACCCGCTTGGCTGGGAGAGCGAAGGGACCCCCGCACCCATGGACTCCCGCGAAGCGACACCCACTCAGGCGGAGCGCCCCGCCTCCCCTGCGTCGGTGGTGGAAATCAATAAAGAAGATTTCCCCGCGCTCGAGGCTCCGACCCCCATCCCCGCCGCCAAAGGCCGTTCCAAGGGCGCGAAGGGCAAGAAGGGCAAAGGGAAAGAGAAGAAAACGAGTACGCTGCCCGCTCCATGTTCCCTTTGCTCCGCTGACGCGCCGAATAGCCCCAGCTGCCAGCGACGATGAGGATCCCTTCCTCAGCGCAGACCTCGCTCGCGCCACTGCCGCCTCCCTAGGCTCGGAGGCCTCGATCCACACCGGCACCGCGGAAACTGACACTAATACCACTGCTCGCGAGGACGCCGAAGCCCCCTACCTCGCCGCCGACCTGGCGCGCACCACCGCCGCCTCGCTTGGCATGCAGACGTCGCTCGACAACGCGACTACAGGAGCTTCCTCCTTGCGCCGCCCCGCTGCCGCCCCCGGATCCCCGCCCAAGCGCCAGCGCGCGAACTCCGCCGGCGATACTGCTCCCGCTCCCCTCGCCACTGCATCCAATACCGCCCCCGCCCCCGCGCCCGTCAGTGCCCCCCCATCCTTGCACCCGCGCCCGCACCTGCTCCCGCGCCTGCGCCTGCCCCCGCGCCCGCTGCCGCTGCTGCACCCGCCGCCATCGCCGCACCTGCCATCATCGCGGCGCCCGCTGTTGCCCCTGCTGGAGCAGCCGCGGCGGCAGCACCCACCTTCGCTCAGGTCGCCGCAGCTGCCGCTGTACCTGCACAGCCCGCCCAGCCCCCGCTCTGGCTGACTGCGGACGGCCTCCCGCCCCGTGGCTCGTACACCCCCACCCCGCCGGAGGCTTTCCCCCCATCGTCTACTCGCCGGAGCTGCTGCTCCAGGGAGTCCCCCCGGACCTCGTTCAGATGTACGAGGCGGTGCCATTCCCCAAGCTCTTCTTGGTCGTGAGCGGGGGAAATGGCGCCGTCATGCGCACCCACGGTCATATCCGCAACGCCATCGGCAACTTCGTCAATGTCGAGCCTACTAGCTTCACCCTCGGCACCCCACCCACCTCAGCCAACGGCACAAGCCCTTCTCTTTGGCTTGCGGCAGACATTCCTGGCCAGCTTTCACAAGCCATTCTCGACGCACGCATCATCTCCTCCTCCGGAATTACCCTCTTCTCCATCCCCTACGACATGCCTGTCAGCGGCTTCATAGGAGTTTTCGCCGGCTTCACACTCCCCAATACAGCTATGGGGGCGAACGCGGCACGGGACCTTATCCGCACCGCGATCGAGGGGAACAACGAGATCGCACAGTTCGTGCAGACTCATCGGGACGCTTTTGGTCCGCTCGTTTCCGCCGGCCAGGCATGGGATTTCTTCCGCGACTCCGTCGCTGTCCACGCCATCGTTCTTCTCGTTAACGACACCAACACCGTCGCCTGGCGCCTTCACGTCACCCCCCCTACCAATGACCGTGCTGCATGGGGCCAGCTCCGCCGCCTCTTCGGTAAACTCCAAATCATGACTGCTCTATACGGCACAGCCCGAATCCAGCGCGCTTTCCGCTGCCGCATCTGCCCCGCGATCGACCATCCCACCCCCCTCTGCCTGCTCCCCAGCCTCCCCGGTTGGCTTGGCCCGACCCCCGCCACTATCGCCGCACTCGAGGAAGCCAGTCACGCCGCTGTTGCCAAGACCCAGGAACAGATCCGCACCAACAACTTCGGTGCAGGCAGCTCAAACCCCCGCTCCGGCAACGGGCGCGGCCAAGGCGCCACCGACTCTAAGCCCCGCAAGGACGGAAAGGGGAAGAGAGGAGGAGATTTCAAGGGGAAGGGGAAGCGCCGTGAGCGCGACGATTTTTTCTAAAAAGATCTCCCACCGTATACACTAGATGTTCATACTCACGAGCCTTGTTGATACGACCTTTACGACGTCCCGACGTATTCCTTTTTGCACAATATACAAGTTTGCGACTCTATTACAAATCTACGGGAGTCTGATCTCCGGCGAGAACGATCAGATAGCTCGAGCGCATCGTGCGCCCACCGCAGCGCTGCCTCAACACGACGCTGCAATTTTGCTCCACCACACTCTCAATTAACTATGACAACACAACCAACATTTACAAGATCTAGCGCCATGGACCCTCCTGGAGCGCGGGAGGGTGTCGGGGAGAAGGCGCATCCTCCTCGTCAGTGCCCGCCGGCTACGAGACAAAATAATGAATCCAGCGGGAGCCGGGGCGACCGGGGGCCTAGCCCCGGCTATTCTCAGCGAGACCCCCCCTGCGGCAGCTCCACCGTTGCTTTGGTTGACGCAGTGACTGGCGAAGAGCGACAAATTCCAAGCACGCGCACGCGCACACGAGCGCGAAATGTCGGCGACAGAGTTGCTACGGAAAAGCTGGGCACGCCGACCGGGGGTGCACATCTGCCATCCCACTTGCAAGGAACTAGCAGCGCGAGGGGTAACCCACGCGTAGCAAGGAACCAAGCGGGGGGGACCGCACGTGATCCCATAACTCCTATTGTAGGAGCGGATACCCACTCTCAGGGCGGAATTGCGAATTCCAGGAGGCACCGGCCACCGAGGGGGTGCCCCCAGGATGAAGACCACGCTCCCGCTTTCTTCAATCGCAAAAGAGAGCGACAGCAAAATGGAAACCCGCGCATCAAACGCAACACGAGAGCTTCAATTAATGTGAACGCAGTAAATATCAACGGAATAAAGGCTACTTCACTAGCTCAGGAGAGCCACAAATGGCATGGGATTCACCGCCTGATGCGCGAAGAGCAAATAGGGGCCCTAATTGTCACGGAGACGCGTATGTCTGCCGCGCAAGCCTTAGAAATAGAGAATAGTTTCATGAGTAAGCGTTTAAAACTCTATAACTATGAGTACCCAGAAAACCCTGCAGCCAAGGGCGTCGCAATAGTGCTGAACCGTGAGATTACGAACGTCGAAGGAGTGAAAATACACTACCTAATACCTGGCAAAGCTATGCTCGCCATCCTCCCGTGGCATGGGACACGCACGATGACAGTGCTGGGAATTTATGCCCCTACAGAATCTGACGAAGAAAAAATCATATTCTGGGATGCTATGACTGACTTGTGGCTCACAACAGATCTCCCCATTCCCGACCTTGCGGGGGGAGATTTTAACCTTGCTCCGGATGCGATAGACCGCCTACCGCACCACGCCGACCCGGATAAGGTAGTTGCAGCTTACAGGCGCTTCGTCCGCCTGCTGGACCTTCAAGATGGTTGGCGGCAGACCAACCCGGATGTTAAAGCATACACCCATGTGGGTACCCGAGGAACATTATCCCGGATTGACCGTATACTGGTCTCTCCTACTCTTATGAAAAACTGTTAAGGTATGCGTCAAGCAAACGCCACCAACCCCTGTCACATCATGTCACGGTCATCCGCATCGGGAGAAATGGGCCGCAAAAATAAAAAATTAATGCATACTGATAGCACAAAGACACGGAGAGGAAATCTAGCTCCAACATTTTGTAGTCCCATGATATAATCCTGTTCAGAAAAAATACTGAAGGCAGAGGCTTTCAACTGAGCAAGTTTATGTAAAATTAGTGTCGAAAAATCAAAACGCGTCAATATTGGCACGCACATTTTCCTTTCCATCAAATTTCCTCTTCTTGCGCGGGGAAAGCTTCTCTATTACACCTTTGGCAAAGTTGCCAATACGCGCCAGGACGTACCCGTGCTTCTTGGTCATCCCGGGAGGTGCGAAACGGCGGCGAGGGCGCAGACGTAGCCCCGATGCTCGCGAGAGATGGGATCAAGTCACGAAAAATGGTTAAACTTATTTAGTCCCTAATCTGGGTCAAAGCGGACTACGTCACCCTCTTCGGGGGTACTCTCTTCACAAGTTGTTGGGAACAGATTGTCGAAATCACCCCGGCCGATTATTTGACGTGTTTTTAAAGTGTTTTTAACCCGATTTGGACGTGTCACGCTAGCTTACATAAACGTTGGTGGCATTTGCTTGACGCATACCTTACAACTGGGCAATCTGCGACGTCGCAGGAGGCCTCACCGACCACAGGATGGTTTCCGTAAGGATCACGGCCCCTGGGGCCCCATATTTAGGCAAGGGCAGGTGGGCTATGCCCGACTTTCTACTGTACGACTCAGATTTTATGGCCTTCGCGATGGAAGAAGCATGTAAACTAGAAGAATCCATGGATGATGCTCACACCGAAAAATCAAACCCCCAAACTCGGTTCAAGAGCTTCAAAGACACCGTCATAGAGTATGCCAAGAAAAGGGCGAAGACTGCTGTGGGAGCGACAGCAAGAAAGAAAAAGAAATTGGTCCAAGAACGGGAGCTCCTGCTCAACGGCACAATACCTGATCCGCCTGAAGAGGATGACCCTGGCCCCACTAGAAACGAAAATACCGAATCAATGCATTTGAACGCTGGCCCATCAACGGAGCCGCAAGAAGAGGATAACCCACCCCCTGATAGTGAGGGCGCCGGATCGCCACAACCAAATGCTTGCCAGCCCGCGAGGGAGAAGTCACAGACTGAAATCGCCGAACTCGTTGCGTCCATTGAAAAGAAAATTGATGACCTGGTTGACCGCGAACGTGAAAGGAAGCGACTGGAGACCAGAGTACGTGGGTTCACAGAACTAAACCATATTACCAAGTACGCTGTAAATCTTAGTAAGGATGCTAAGCCGAGGGATACCTTGACCTACCTGCGCAGGACTGATGTCACGCCCGAAAAGGGCAGTCGCCGGTCATCAGAAATGGCTGAAATAGCCCGCGACTACCACAATGACCTCCAGTCGGATGGTATGGACATCGATCAGGAGCTACGGAATGAAGCCCTTAAAGACGCTCTAGGCTCACTACCAAGTCACGGGGAAGAAGTTGATATGATGCCATTGGGTAAGAAACTCACCGTAGATGATGTGCTAGAAGCACTCCTTTCCGCAGCGTCCGGGAAAGCGGCCGGCATAAACGGCTACGCTACTGAGTTCTGGCGTCGACTCCACGCGATAAACGAACAAAATTCTACGAAGGAAGGAGACACGACGACTCGCAAGAAGACTTGTGACATAGTCAAAGTACTTACATGGGTCTTTAATGACATCGAGGGACATGGCATGGTCGATGGCCCAGACTTCTCATTAGGATGGATGTGTCCCCTGTTCAAGAAAAAGGACCGGACAGATATTGCAAATTACCGCCCCATCACGGTACTGAATTCTGAATACAAAATTTTCACCAAAGCCTTAGCAAACAAACTAAGCAGAGTAGCCCCGAACCTGATTCACAAAGATCAAACTGGGTTCATGAAGGGGCGCAAAATCAGCGACACCATCTTCCTTGCCATGGAGGTAGTGGAATACTCCGAGGAGGATCTGCAAAATGGGGTAATTGTCGCACTCGACCAGGAGAAAGCATATGATAAAACGCTGCACTCTTACCTGTGGGAGATACTCCAACAAGGACACGGCATCCCAGAGATGTTTGTAAACACCATCAAGTCGCTGTACAAGTTTGCGGACACGCGCGTAATTGTCAATGGCGAAATCAGTTCGTCTTTCCGAGTGACCAGAGGAGTCAGACAAGGAGACCCACTCTCCTGCCTACTATTCAACCTGGCCATTGAACCGTTAGCCGCGATGCTCCGAAATTCCAGCCTTAAAGGGTATTCCATACCCGGAGTCGCAGAGAAGGCTGTGGTACAGCTGTTTGCGGACGACACAACCACATACCTGAGTGAGTTTGATAAGTTCGAGGACCTACAGAAAATTCTAGACCGCTGGTGCCTAGCATCAGGAGCTCGTTTCAACGTTACAAAGACCGAGATCATACCATTCGGAGACACAGAATTCCGAGAGCGCATCCTCGCAACAAGACAACTCCATCCGGCCGACAGTCCGATTCCGCAAGACATTCACATAGCAAAAGAAGGGGAAGCCGTCCGGATACTCGGAAGCTTCATAGGAAACGGAGTCGAAGCGTTTGGTGTATGGACCCCGGTGCTAGAAAAAATAGATTCCGACTATGCGAGATGGGCAATTCTTAACCCGACTCTCCAAATGAGGAAGAATATCGATCAAATAGTTGCAGGATCGCGATCTCAGTACCTTGCCCAGGTTAATGGAATGCCGCCGGCGGTATCAGACCACATACTAAGAGCACAGAAGGAATTTATAAACGACTCTAAGTCGCCCATGATCAGCCGTGATACACTGATGGCCCCCCGAGAAATGGGAGGTATAGGGATGTTCGACCTAGAAGCACGGAATGACGCACTGCTGTTGCTTAAGGCTGCATCGCTTGCAGCGACGGCTCCGGAGGAGCGCGCACACTGGGCCTCCTTGGCTCTCCATGGCCTTGCACAGCATCTTGTCAAATCTCCGGTGATAGAAGAGGAAGCGAAGATGCACCTCATGATTCAGAATATAAAAGTGAGCCAACGTGACCCTCCCAAACTGCATAAAGCAATGTTGAAGTGCATGAATAAGTATGGAGTCAGCTTTGAAACAAGTAACCCCACAAATGAGATGCTGAGGAAATTGCCACTGTGGCACCACCCCGGAGAAGACGGCGATAAGAGACAGGAAAACAACGGAAAAGTAGCCAGATGCCTGAGAAGAAACCATGCCGCTCTAACGATCGGCGAAGGCGTGGACGTGGCCCAACGCCTGCACAACCCCCTACACGCAAATCGGAAGACCTGTGCCTGCGACGAGTGCGAAGTGGATAGAGAAGTACATGGGTGTGAAAACCCACACGGGTGCGCCACCAAGGCAGCCTCGCGCCTGAAGCAAATACGCCCGAGATGGATCCCCAAGCAAGAAAGTGGGGAGAGGCACAACACCGAATCCAGAGACGGGGACGAAACCAACGGCCGCTTCCAGCCCCCGGACGCGATCACAGACGTAGCCCAAGGCCTGCGTGCGCTGACTCGCAGGAAGGGTGAACCGAAGGAACGCCCGGAACCGCAGATAAGGAGAAGGGCAAGGATAGCCCATATCCCAGAAGAAGTGACAATATATATTGCGGGTACGATACACACATCGCTGAATAAGAAAGTTACCGCCGCCGCCGGTGTCGTTAACAGCATTGAAAACTCCGGAGGAGAAGGAAAATGTAGTCCCATCAACAAGGAGCAATCCAGATACCTAGCGGAGTTTTACGCCGCGTTAGAAGCTATAAGAAGAACAAACAAGGAGACTGTACTCACTATAATGAGTGCGCAGCCGTACGTCCGGGACGCTATGAACAAAAAGCTCCCGGGATGGGAGCACGAAGGTTGGGTAGGTGTACCGCATCACCGCGTGCTTCGCTGCGTGGCCGCGGAGCTCAAAGCGCGTACAGCGCCAACCTTCCTGAAAGTAGCTGCACCCGGTACGCCCGCGTGGGCGATGTGCAAACGGGCAACAGAAGTAGCAAAAAGGGCTGCGAGGACCCCGGCCGCGACGACATGGGACCTAACAATACCGCCGAATATGGCTCTTCCCGGGATGAGCCTGCAAGGCAATCGTCAGAAGATTTTCTATCGCGGCATTCGAGAGGGAAAAACGAAGAAAGTAGTTCCAAGGGCGTCGACCGACAAGAATCTTGAGATTGTTCGGCTAGCAGCATACGACGCCTTCGACCGGCGAGTTTCCAATACAGACATCTGGAGGTCAATGTCAGTAAAAGACTTCCTCCCCAGGATTGCACAGTTCCTTTGGAAAGGTATCCATGATGCACACAAAGTAGGGGCCTATTGGACCCATATCCCAGAGTGCGGGGACCGCGCTGTATGCAAAGAATGTGAAGTAACAGAAGACCTTGAGCACATTCTGATTGGTTGCGAGAGCCCCGGACAGGAGATAATATGGAAAGCGGCCGAGACCCTATGGCTGGAAAAAGAGTCACAGTGGCCTGAGGTATCCCTGGGCACCATCTTAGGCTGCGGCCTAGCAGAGTTCCGCGACGGAGGCAAGACAAATCGTGGTACACAGCGGCTATACCGGATTTTGATGTCCGAGTCCGCTTACCTGATCTGGAGGCTGCGAAATGATCGGGTGATTGCCCGGGACGGTGAACCGGCCTCAGAAGAAGAAATTATGAACAAATGGAAATTCGCGATAAATCAGAGGCTACAAATAGACAAACTACTGGCGAACAGATCACGCAAAAGGAATCGTCCCGCAATGGCGCCAAAGATGGTCCTCGAGACCTGGTCCAACACACTGGACAACGAACAGAGCTTACCGGCCGATTGGCTACGGGAGCCCAGAGTTTTAGTGGGTAGCCGCGCATTCCCACAAATCCCGGCCCGACGGCGAAACAGCCACGGGATCGGGTAGCGTGGTAGTCCCACACTGCCCTCGGGCGTGCAGAATGCATTTCTCTGGGTGGTGGAAACCACTCCCTATGAAACTAATATTTCAAACTTTACGGACTGGATGGGCTAACCAATTGTTAGCTGCTACCGGTCTACGTACCACCAAAAAAAAAAAAAAAAAAAAAAAAAAAAAAAAAGCCCTGGGGAGCGATGGATTGACCGCTTTCTCCGTCGTCATCCTGATTGTACGCTTGGACACCCCTCTGGCCTCGATCCGAAGCGAGCAACCACTTTCAACCCGACTACTGTTAAAAAACACTTCAAAGTTCTCCAAGAAGCCTTTGATAATGACAGAAAACCCATCCCACTACGAAATATCTACAACATGGATGAGGTTGGTATACAACGAGGCGGTGGTAGGAAAAACTCGGGTGAACTGTACCTGTTCTTGGCCACAGACAAATCCCGCTACAAAATCCAGAATGACGACTTGGAATTGGTCACGGTGCTCGAGACTGTGTGCACCCATGGAACCGCTACAATCAAGCCATGCTTTGTGTTCTCGGGTGTTCTAATGTGCGAAGAATGGTGCCAAGTGAGCGATGATATTGTGTGAGTGGTAAACTTTACCAAATGCCGATAAGCACTCACCCAACTTTCACCAGGATCACTACTACAGATATGGGTTGGACAAATGAGTCTGTTTGTCTCGAGTGGTTCAATAAATCATTCATTCCCGGAGCCAAGGCCCATAGTGATCCAAATTTCCCCATTTACTGCACACTTGACAGTCATATTTCCCACATCACAATCGAAATCATTGAAGCCGTGCTTGACGAGAATATTGGTCTCATTATTCCAGAGTCCCATACAACCCATGCACTACAGCCTTGCGACGTTGGGGCCTTTGGCCCTTTCAAAAACAATTGGCGCAGGTGTTGCAACACTATCATAGAAGAAACCGGAGAATCAATGCGGATCAAGGAGGTTGTCAAGGAGTACATGGCCGTTTGCACTGTGTCTTTCAAACTTGATACAATTCGCCAGGCATGGAATAAATCCAGGATCAACACTGACGAAAGTGGTCTTTACCCAAGACTCACACCCGAGATATTCACGACAGAACACTTTGCTCCAAGCATCACTACATCCACCAACTCCAACTTCCTGATGGCTATCCGATGCCTCTGCCTTCGATTTCGATTTCCTCTGCTGATGACAACAACAAAAACAACAAGGAAAAGTCCTCTAACGATCCAGACTCCTCTTCCTCCGATGACAACGATGATTGGCAAGATGTGTATAGCGCAAAACAGCTGTCTACCTTCCGCTCTCGCAAATCAACTACTATCCCTTCCACTTCTGCTTCTACAGCTTCTTCCACTCGTTTGGCCTCCGTCTCTATCTCATTGTCCATTCTACCATCCGATACACCACCACCGTCCATGGTCAAGCCCTCCCTTATATATGACTACTCTGATTCAGAGGACGACCCTCCATCTGATCTTGATGGTGTTGGCATGCTGGAATATTTCCGTGCAAAAACTATGAAGCTTAAGGCTCAACGGGATAAAGCATGTGCGGCGCGAGAGGAAGCTGATGCTAATGCAATCTTGGGAGGCCAACATATTCAATTCCTACAGCAGAAGCTCAATAGCAAAAACAAGAAGGCAGGATCCAATGAGCGAACACTTTCCACAGGTACTCGTATCATCACTTCCGGAGAAGGCAGAGCCTTGGCAGCAACCAAGAGAGATGCGCAGATCCAGAAGAAGGCAGCCGATGATGCTAATCGAGACAAACAGACGCTGGCAGAAGGTGAGAAGCTGATTCGACGGACTCAGAAAGGGCGTGCGGGCTTGATCTTCACTGGAAACATCAACACCCTGAAGCTCTCACCTCTTCAAGACCTCGTGTGGTCGTTGCAGTTGGACGAGAGTGGTAAACGTGAAGACCTCATTAACCGTGTCAATGCTCACTTCGGGCTTGACGACAATGCAAATCTAAAGGAGGACCCATGTTATGTTGGTTTGTTTGTATGAACAGGGTGACGCCGCGCTGCCCTTCCTGACGACGTTCCCGAGCCAAATCAGACTGGCCCCGATCCACTTCAAGATGTCGGTAACATGCTCCCATCATTCCCTGCCCCACCGCTCCTTCCGGATGCTCCATACCGTATCCCTGCAAGGTGGAGTCCGCCTGACATGTTAGTGGACCAACCACCTCCTGGACCCTCCCTACTTGGTGTCGATCCTGTGCAGCCCGAAGCTGGCCCATCCTGTCCCGCTGTAAAGCACCAGAGAACAGCTCGGAGTTGACCAGGCTAGTTGATTTGGAGTTCATTTGCTGTTCCTTACGCACGTACTGCTTTGACATGTTTTTACTCATTGGTGTACCAGAATTCTGTATTGAATAGACTGTTTTCAAAGGTTGCGCGAGGGCTGGCGGAGCTCGAAATAACGTGTTTACACCTGTGACCGTCCGTGACGAATCTTGCATGTCAAAACAAGGCCAAAATATGCCCTCCGCCGGCATCTCTCGTGCTCCCGCCTTTGGCGACGAAAAAAACTGGGATTATTCATATGTATAGAATACATGTACAGGATGGCCCCAGCTAAATTTTGGAGCTTTCCGGACACAGGTAAGGTTGTGCTACCCCCATCAAAAACGTCTTGCATATGTGGGCGATCGATAGTATTTGGCCCAGCTTGTCTCAAGCCAAGATAGTCCGGCTCGCCGGTCCGGAGAGTGGTTCGAAGGAGAAGCGATGACCTTAGCAAACAGCAAGCAACAACGTCCCATATGGGGTACCTATTTTCATTCTAGGACACGGACAGATCAAAAAACGTATAAGCAAAGATCAGATTCAATCAGCCAGTTGAATGACTATTAGAGAGCGCGGGATGACTTGGAGTGTTGAAACTTCCTCCCCACCACCACCATAGACATCTACCAGATACGCGTCTCGAGTAACAGGTCGCTGCCGCCCTCCAAGCCGATGCAGGCTTTCAGGAACGTCTCGAGCGCGTTGCGCTGTCGGTTGAGGCTGTTCACGACCTCAGTTCCTGGATGTGTTTGTGAGTACAACGTATCACCTGGCCACAAAGAGGTGTATTGACCTGGCTTGACGAGCGGAGCCTTGAGCATGTACGATAGAAGCGAGAGCACGGGATACAATGGCGCAAATTGAGGCGCTTGGGCAGCGTCTGCCGCGGGAAGCTTGCGGTACTGGATCCGTGTGAGGAGTTCCGTGAGGATGGCAAGATCGAGGATGAGCGGCGTCGCAAGGAGAGAGTCCTGTCGATCGTTGTCGTTAGGGCGGAAGATAAAAGGAGGTTAGTAGAGGAAGCACACCTCGCACTCATTGAATATGTTGATTGTCGACCGCCCACCGCAGAAGATCTCCGAGTAGTACTCATCGATAGCCCTCTTTGAATCGCCGACCGCGGGCACGTACTTAATGACTACCTATGTACAAGCACCTCAGGAAAGGGACTCGGAAGACAGTGCCGATACTCACAATGTGATCAGGATGTTCGCCCTTCCCGACAGCTACCCCCTTTGGACTGGTCTCAGGTGCCTTGTAAAGGAGTCGATTAGCATCAACCATATCGTCGACGACGCTGCTCTTGCTGATCTCCTTGCTCTTGAATTGGGGCTCCGCCGACAGATTGTGCCCATCGTTGTTTCCGAGATGATTGTACGACGCGATCGAAAGCGGCTTGATGCCTGCGTTTACGAGGAACTCCGCGAGCACAGACTTGAGCTTTGTCTGGCCAGACTTCAGGTCGTCGCCGCCAATGAAGGACTGGTGTCGCTCCGCGAGCTCGATGACTCCTGGGACGAAGGTGTTCTGTGGCGCACCATTTACGAAAGGCTCACCCTCAAGGATGGCCGCGACAGCGAAAAGCGTGGAAGGCGAGACCTCGGGATGCGAGGCCTTTATGGACGCGAGCAGATTGTCGGAGGTGTCGTTCACGCCAGGAATGATGTTGCTGTATCGCTCGGTGTTAGCGGTCCAGAAGACGACGGTCCGGTCGAGCGCGTTGTCCTGCTTGAACTTGCGGATATCCGCGCGAATGTGCTCCAAGTGTGCCTGCTTGTCGGTCCCCGGAATGAGGTTGTCCGCGCGCGCCTCCTGATTAGCGGCGATGAAGTCGGGATAGTAGATCGAGGGGAGGGGCTTGCCCAGAAGTGCCATATGAGGCACTACTTGACGTTGGAGGTCCCAGTCGAGAACTCGCGAACGCTCCATCGCCTTGTCCATGCTTAGACCGGAGATATCCCATCCACCAAGCACCAAATCGTTGGGATGGACCATGGGAAGAACGTCGGAAATAGGCACATGCACATCCTTACCGGTGACCGCTTCCGTCCCAATCCGCACGGTGGAGGCACGGAGTACCGAGCCAATGTAATTGGGCTGTTGTATTCCCGACTTGGTGTGCCAGGTGATGTTGTGGCGATTAGCCAGAATAGTAGCACAGAGCGTGCTACCATTGTTCCCGCCAATTCCAATCATCATCAATCTAGAAGCAAAGTTACTCCAATAGAACGAAGGAGCTTGGTGAGTCTCACCCAGTCTTTCCGACGGTCCGTTTAGTTTGGAACTCGTACGATTGGACGGTAGGAGTAACGGTTAACTGGCCATTGGAAACCTCGACAGAGGAGCCGCGGTTGTGGAACTTCGCCGTGATATGATCTTCAGTGTAACGCGTGTTGTCCGACTGAGATAACACGTTCAGGAGCATTCATGCTGGAAAAAGGGTGTGCTAACCTGGACCAGAATCGAGTTGGGGTGACGGACTGCAGTTGGGTGTATAGCTAAGAGGGATTCGAGCTCAGATTCCGGTGTGTTTAGTCCAGAGGAGAGAGGAGCCATGATGGGATGTTTTCAATAGGGGATGATGCTAGCGGCCGAGTGTTTGCAGCCTATATGAGAGTTATGGGGGCCGCAAAGCTGGTTAGAGTACATGCAACAGCTGCAGGGACTGGAGAATGAGGGAATATGTGCGAGGCTTTATAGGCCAAAGTCCCGGCGAGTTGCGGCTTGTTGTGGTGGAAGAGAAAAAGGTGCGATCGATGAGTCTGATGCCAACAAATGGAAAATCTCTTCCAAATCAATTCCAAATTAGGACATGTGCCGAAGTGCCATCATGGTTGTCGTAAAGAATACGAACTTGAGGATTCGATTTCTTGCGTGTGTATGAAGCGGATATCAGAGCCAAACCCGCGCCTGACGAATTGCCGGGAGAAAAGCCAGGATTTCGGATGTAAGTACCATATATAGAGTAGGCAGACGTCGTAATCATACCGATTAATATGGCGAATCTGGGGCGAATCTTGGCTGGTGTAGAGCGGACTTTGCGGCTTCGGAGAAGAAAGGAGATATCAGCTCGCGGCATCTACAGCTCTCGTAGGGTCCACGCAAAAGACGAGAGGAGTTAAATGCATACAGCAAGAAGAGACAACAGCCGGAAGCCATTTGGTATTTCATTTGTGTTGGATTTATGCTTTACGGATAAATAAGAGACAAGCATAGCTCAACGCCGGAGATGAAACTTGAAACTGCATGCATGGATTCATGATAAGTCAGCTCAAGCGACTTTCGATAGAATTCGGACATCAGGAAGGGACCTAGGAAAGGAACTGTGTAGAAGTCGAGACGCCGAATCCTGAGAGTTCGACACGCCGGATATGTCCATCAATAGATGCAAAAGGGTCTGAATAGACACAGCGTGTCGTCCATTCGAAGTGCATCTGTAAGTTGGGCTGTAATCTTCTTGACCGACAATCACATACGCGGCAGCCCCGTTGAGACTCGGATCTCGGCCCACCTCCAAAGAACTGCGCGAGGCATGATAGTCCCAAATTTAAGCTGTCAATCAACACGAATGGCTCGTATCAGGATCGCGAACCGACGGATTTCGGCGGTGGGTTGGCAGGGTCCTGAGGTCGTGGCAAATCTTGACAATGAAGAGAGCCGCCCATTTCCACGGTCTCGGACATGGACGATGCCACGAGGCTGATTATCTGCGTGGGTAGAGAAACAATGTGCACAGTGCGCAGATGCACATTAACAAATGCAACTGCTTCGTTCGGCCATGCATGCTGCCGATATTAGTACAGGTTCCCAAATAGAGAGACATCTCGACGGTTCGTTGCGCTAGCTAGGAAAGATGATGACATGATACTCGCTGCTTCTCCGCGTGTAGCCGTAGGTGCCCATCAAGGAACGGCCAGAGAGTTACGAAACCTCGGGGGCGAGTGCTTTGTGAGTACGAGATTAAGTACACCGTTCAGAATTCAACCTAGATCCCTCGTCGGTGTGATTGCAGCGTAAGTTCCATCGGCCGAGGCAGGAAATAGGGTTGTTGTAGTTAAAGTCTCCCAAGATTTGCGACACGAAGGTGGCATGATACAGGCCACTACGACACAGTCCGCCGAGAGTCAACAAGCATCACATAGATAAGGATGATAAAAATAAAGGTATTGTACATACAAATGCAGATCCACTGTTACTATTCCGGCCACCGCCGAATCTCCACCTGCAAACCGTGCTCGGAGAGGGCCGTCAATTGCGAGATATCTTCTTCATGCCTATGCGATTCCAAGGTCACACTAATGGACCGGAGCGCGCCGTTGTGTGCAGCAGCGGACCCACTCTGATTCGGCGGAGATGTAGAGCGCGAGGTCACCATCTCAGCCAAGCCGCCGTCATGCCCCACGCACATGCCGAATTCGAGTTGTTCCAGCTGCGGCAGGATGTGTTCGCGGAGAGGCGACGCCTTGAGCACCTCGACAACCTGATTGGAGATCGATATGCCGCGCAGGGCGAGACTCCGCACATTCTGCATTCGCGGGCGTTTCAGAAACTCTTGAACAGTGGGGTCCACACCGTAGTTGTGGTCAGTAGTGTACGCGAACTTCTCGAGCTGGCAGCCCGAGCGGTCGAGAAGAGCGGCAAATGCGGGCCATGCGGCGAACCCGGTATTTCGCTGCTCGATACCGAGGCTGTGGAGCTGCGGAAGGACGAGCCAGTCCAGGAGCAGCTCGATAGGGATCAGTGAGGTGACGTGGAGCGTATGGAGATTTTCGAGTTCAACAATCGAAAGCAGGCCATGGGGTAGGCGATACTCGTCACAGGGGTATACGTTGGAGAACGTAGCTTCCGTCAAGACGAAGGCGTGACGGAAAAGGTGTAGGCATTGCGAGATGGAGATCATGATATGTACATCGAGCGTTGTGCAGCGCTGCATGTATCCCTCGACCATCAGAAAGGACATGTAGTCTCGGGTTTGGTTCAAGCCGGGACCACGGATAGATAGGGATAGTCTACGGCGACGAGATCGGTCTAGCCAAAGCTTCGCAAGAGAGAGATATGCACAGTGGGCTAGAGAATGGACGTGATCCGACTTGTGCTGCAGTGAGAGGGAGGACCATAATGCGGGAAGTGAGAGTGCAGTATTTCTCCAGTGCTTACAGACCCATGAAATGAGCATAGGTGCTAGTCTACAACTTGGTGCCATGTATTCAGCAGCCGGCAGGCAAACTAAGAATATTTCCTGGAGAAGCTCGATGGGTAGTCGTTGAATGGGCGAATCCCCGTTCTTCAAGAGCAGGGAAAGATCTGGCACGGACTAATAGAAACATGAGCAGGTGGACTCGTTATCAGTAGACCAAAAATCCCGTACTGAAGTGCAGTCTGAAGCGCAGTCTTTGCTTTCTGTACTGGCCGGAGCCATCGAATGAGCAGGGTTCGAGGACGTACGCTCCGTACTCCTCCTATTCCACGGAGCAGAACCGGAAAGCGATAACGACGGACAGATCAGTGCAATGTTGTGAAAGACTTGATTGTGACGCACAAAGGCTTTGGAAATAGATCGCCCAGTAAGACTCCTCGCCTAAGTCTACGGGTATTGAGCATATCCTAGACTTCAAGACCAGTTTTGAGCTCGAATGTCACGAACCGACAGAGGTGGCACTGAATCCCAGGGTCAAGCAGTGATCAACAGCAGTCACTGCCACTGCACAGCCTCGTGTCTACGTTGACAATAGCGTCACCTTTTCTGGCAACGATATTCCCATCGATCCCGCAGCCAAGGATGTGAATCGTGACCTCGACATGGTCTGCCAGTGCCAATGTATTTGGCCGCCTCATACAAAAACGTCTCTAGTGGATATCCTGAAGCTCTGCATCATCTGCAGGCTCGAGTTTGGCAAGCATTCTTCCTGCTTGAATTTCGCTCGTTCGTAAACGTGGTACTGGTGGATTGATTCAAATTTATCGTCTCGGATTCTTTGATTGTTCTCCCGCTGCCGTATGGCTTTGACATGCCTCGAACCGTTCGGAAGCTGTACATTCCGACTAGCGACAGAAACATTAATGAGTCTTCCTCAGGAACAGGTCCTCATGCACCTCTCCCGTCCGTGAACATATTAATATTCGGGTGCCACGCCTGAAGGGGTTGGCGAGCCCGGCGGAAGTATGCATTCCGATTCATCTGCATGTGAATATGCTCAACAGGTGGAATATGACAATGAGGTATGTGCATACATATCTGTTTCGGTTATGTGACTACCACTCATGCGTACTTGAAGATTTAAATCATACCCTGTGCGGGTACAAGTACTTGCTCCGGTCCATTCCATGCCGCCACCTATGGTGAGCGTGTATTTATCACAACCCGGTAACACAGAAAAGAATGTGTACTAACACACCTGTGCGACTACAGAATGAGCTGCGAGCATGCTGGCCAAAAAACTGATGACCGAGAAATGCATAAATTATGTGACGAAGGAGGAAGCTAGCGCCCTTGCCAACCAGAGTAATATAAGTGTAATATATAACCGAAGACGGTCCGGTGTTCGTCGCTTCACAGCCCAATCGGAGTTACATCACATAAGAAGTGTATTGAAAGTGTCTCCTGACAGGCCACCGTTCATTTGCCCTTGAATGAAGCTTCATGAAGTAAGACTTGGCTTTGGATGTCGAAAGCACCTGGAGCCGTGCTTGTACAGACACATTGCAATGGCACAAGTATGCGTAAACAATGGCCAGCAGCAATTCTGGCAAGAATATTCAATAAGGGCTTGGATGGATGAATTTCGAGTTCTGAATGCACTTTATAAATGTGAACTCTTAGGGAAACAGTCGGATGGAGCCCCAGCATCAGATCTCCACAAACAGCCTCATGAAGGGGTTTGATAACACGATTGCTTATGAAACGACCGTGAAAAGTGTAAGTGCGGTTTGAGTGCGGTACAAAGTGGAGTATATATCAATTATGCATCTAAATATACATGTAGGCTTCACCAACCTGATCGTCTTCAGGCGCGCTTTCGGCGTGGTATTGCTGGCAGTACACTAACCCATGGAGTCAGCTGGTAGTGCTGTTGCTCCGCCATCTACGCATGCCACAGGTATTTAAAGCTGTGGTGAACCAGTCATTAACGATCGTAACAAGCAAACCTATGCTGACAACTGAAACTTTGCGTAAAACCGGTGTCTGGTTCACGCAGCACGGGATAGCGTAACACAATTTCCCTAAAGTCGTGGGGCTGTTCATAAATCCATTCAGTCCTACTTTCTCCGACCAACCATCCTCATGCACCTCTCGTGGTCTGGAAACATAACTTCTTCCCTTCATTTTGAACACGCATACGGTTCAGACACACTGTGTTCATCGTCGTCGGTGTCGCCTTGACTGTACTGCTCACCATTACAGCGCACCCCAAAGTCGGAAAGGTTGGATGCATCAAGTCCGACGGACCACCGACGTATGAGAAGCTTCGGGAGGGGGAGGCGGCCCTCAGCATAATCTGGAGTTGCCATTTCCAGAGGGCAGAACGGGGTGCTATGTGAAGTTTCCGAACCAATTGCTTCAACGAGGTGTAAGCATTACTACCTATGATGATGAGTGTTCGCAGTCGGGCTGACGGAGATCGTGTTAGGCTCATGACCATGCATCTAGCATACATATCGAAACACACTTACTTCTTCCAAGACTACATCTGGTCTCCGACGCACGACCCATGGCCGGAAAGCAAATGGATTGAGACATCCCCCGTACTCCGATAACCGCGATAACATCTGGCCCAGTTTCTGGTGGCCTGTTCGATCCAGACGATCTCGTGCTGCGCTCGGTGTCTGCCGTGTGGTTTGATGTCGTATGTCCCCCTGACAGGCGCCGCTATATAAACATGTGGGATGTCAAGCCCGCCGTTGCGTCCACGCCTGGAATAGAGGTACTCACCGATTGGCAGCAGCTGCTCCTGGCCGTGCCAGAGCGCTGCATCGAGATCGTCCTGGCAAGCTGGGACGAGGACATGTTCAGCCAAACATTTGACCTAGGTGTCTGGGGCAGCGACCGCATCCTCTCGCTGTGGGACACCTTCTCCGCCTCCCCGATTTCGTGTCTGCTGGAGTCCCCATTGTGCGCTCCGCCGTCGACCCTAACACGTATCTCTTCCTTCCGTGATGGCCTCGCCCGGCTCGCCCTACGCCGCGCGATCCGTACGAGCGCATACTCGTGATGCACCTGCGCTGGGCGACTATGAGGGGCACTGCCGCTGGATGATGTACATCAATTCTGGATTCTACAGCTGGAACCTCTTCCCGCATCTCTCCAATCGCTTTGTCCCTGACCTGGCCAGGGCTGACAAGGATGCGCGGTTCCTGGAACACTGCTGGCCTGATATCAGCGCTATCATCCACAAGGCGGCTGAATCGCGGAAAGATTACTTGGAGCACGGCGTGAATACGACGCAACCCTAGACCTTATGTATCTCCTCACGAAC
Organism: Mycena sp. CBHHK59/15; assembly: GCA_029204085.1. Lineage (NCBI taxonomy): Eukaryota > Fungi > Basidiomycota > Agaricomycetes > Agaricales > Mycenaceae > Mycena > Mycena sp. CBHHK59/15. Next base: position 246,284 of record JARGXW010000020.1, read on the forward strand.
GAGAAGGGCCAGTGGATCGATGAGCTGAAATCTGTGTTAAAGGCAGACGGGTGGTCCATTTTGACAAGCAGAGATCTCGTACTAGGTACCGAACAGACAGATGTCCCAATGGCCGTGGAGATGGAGACCGCACGGTGTGCGGCGGTGTTTGTTGGGAACAGGGTAAGTATCCATGTTCCGGATCTCCTGAAAAGTATTGTTACTGATGTTGGCCCGTAGTGGTCTTCATTCACGATCAACATAATGTACCAACGTCTTGTGGATTATCAGCATCCAATTTTCGGAGGAGTTATGTATATTTGTGTTGGCTATAAGATCCATTAAGTACACCTAAAAGCGGATGGTGTCCCAGCCATCGAGGAATGTTGAGGAGACCTGAGACTCTGGAGCTGACCTGAGGAGCTTCGAGCCAGGGAGTGATCATTGCCTATGCAGTGCACTCTGACACAGTGCCGTAGATGAGAACTGAATCATATACGCAGCGTAATATCAAATCAAAGCTGCTGTACCTCATTCCCACGAATGGTTCTTTAGATAGCCTTGTTGAGCTGGGAGTCGGGGGAGAAAGACGCGCAACGTGCCAGTGGAAAGCGCTGCCAGCAGTGATCAATATATTATGTAAGTGTTTGCTGATGACCAAGCTTAAAGCACAGTGCGTCAAGACTGGTGCCCTTGAGATAACATCCCGATGGACGCGCCGTGGGGTCACCTCGCACATCAGATGCCGCACGCGCTCATCTCTGCTTCACCGCACATATTCCCTCCCACAATAATCACCATCGCCGCCGCAATCCCTAGTCCGCCTCCCCAAAGCCCACTCACCGTGACAGTGTGCTGAATCCCTCGCCGGGCCCCTCCCTGCCCAGCGTGTTCCCCATGGAGGTGGACACGGAGGCGATGCAAGGCGGGATAAGTACCGTCGAAACGGCAAAGGTGTACCTCCCGGCCCAGGTGGATAGTCAGCAGCCCTCGCGAGCGCGAGCAAGGTCGGGAAGGCGTACCTTTCACAGGGTATCGCTGCGTACCTGCGTACGTCCACCCGTTCACCTTCACTTACAATTCAGTACTGAAACATGGATACTCATTATAGCTACCACACCTGAGCCCGAACCCATGCACGCACCTGCAACTCCCGCACCCGCACAGCAGCTGATGGTCGTGGGCAACGACAGTGCTGCGCCGCCCTCACGTCTCCGGGTCGACACCACGCCGGGTACCACCAGGTACGTCAGCATCAGAACACTCGTCCGGCGCCTTCTCTCTGCCACACATGCACCCCCTCGTGCTGCCCTCGCCCGTCGGCGGCTCGCGCTCCATCCAGAACCTGATCACGCTTTCCATGCTCCCCGAGTCCACGTCACGCGAGCTGGCATGCGCGCCGTGCGCGCCGCCTCGCCCACGGAGCATACGTGCACCTCGCACGCCACTCACGCACCTAATTCTCCAACTATGCTCCCTCTCTTCTTCCTCGAGTGGGCGAGTACAACACAGGTGCAAGGGGCGCTTGCTTGCACGCCTGAAGGAGAAGATGTACGTTGGGCACCACCACGCACATGCAATGGCGCCGTTTCATCTGGTTGGCTGCTGGGCTACGGTGACGTTGGCGCCATCGTGCATTCATATCTCTTTCTCTTGGTTTCACTTTCACCCCGTACCACTCCATGCATGCACTCCTTGTCTCTGTCTGTCTGTCTCTCTCTTGCAACATACACACTTTTTTGTATCTACACTGTAAACTCGCAGAACTCAATCCAATCCAATCCACGTCCTTGCATCATCATGATCCATGGCTCGAACACTTGTCTTATTCCCGAGTATAGTTAGAACTACAGCGGGACACCCCGAACTGGATCTACCCTCCAATCAATCACATCATCTCCAACTTTCTCCGTACCCACTTCACTCGGACAGCCTCCCGCTCGATGACCGCATATACTTCGGCCGCCCCCGGATCCTTCTCCAAATGTTCTATGAAAGCCAGAAGAGAGTCATCGTCCAACCAGGATTCGAGGTGCTGTGCACGCTCGACGGCAACAGCAATAACTCCCCGATTGGAGTCCAATTTGTGAGAGCAACTTGTGGCCGGCTTGGTGCTTTGGTTCATATGAGCGGTGTCTGATGTTTGTGAAGTAGTCTCGTCGAAATCAATGTCCTGTAACATGATCTCGATTTCTGTTCAATGACCTCGGTGAGTGTGATGTGTGATGAGAGGCAGACACTGTGCACCATCAATCTCCGAGTCGCTGGGACTGTTACTTTCAGGAAGCTCAGGCTCAACAAACTCCTCGACTAATGGGAGTAAGCACAATGTTTGATTAATGGACAACCATGCTCACCATATGCAAAGCGAGTCTCCCACTCAGGTGAGATCTGGTAAAGTGGATATCCAAGATGTCGGGCAACATCCTGACTCTCGGGATCAAACCCTTTTGCCTGGTGAAATTGACGGAGTGCCGAATATGTGATTTCTAGCCAGGAGTGTCTGTGAACTTCCATGGTCAACTCCAGGGGAGGAAATCCAAGATTTTCTGCCTCTTCAGTGCTGAGTTTCTCAATCCCCGATGGGTCGAGGGACCAGTATGCAGGAAGGTCAGGATGTCGAAACTGTGTTCCATCTGCTGTCTGAAGGTCTTCCAATGGGCACAGAAACAGATAACCCCGGGGGATGCCATCCAGAGTGCCAGCAAATTTTATATGATACTCAATTTGAACAATGATGACTATGACAGTGGATCAGGCAAGTTTACAGACACAAGAATCTGAGACATACAATAAGTCCCCTGATTAGATGTGATTTGGAGGGTACTAAAGATGTGGTTTGCTTGAGCCAACCAAATAGCCAGATTGAAAGGTGTTGCATATATAATCCTGGATAGGGAGCCATCTAAGGACCAAGAGGCAATACTTCCAATAGACCACCGATCAGTTAAAGTCTTCCCAGAAGGATCAAGCTCACCGACTCCAACCAGACTCTGTAACCACAGGCTGTGGGACATCAGATCCCCCAAATTAGATGTCCAACCATAATCTGTGTATTCAAATTTAGACTCCATGTGACACATGGTTTCCTTTGAATCCAGCCAAGATGCAATGGAATCAAGTTGAACCGATGTGTATATGTTGCAAACCCATTTGCTCCCCCATGACCCAGAATTTCGGACACAGTCATGGAACTCCTCCAAAGTAAAAGAAGAAAGGATGATAAACTCGGGGACTGGGCCCAGTTGAGGCATTGGAATGATTGATGTATGGATGGGTTGCCAATTATAAACCCGTCTAAAGTATTGTTTAGGATTGCTTAGTGAGAGATCAAGGCAAAGTTGGCCAGTTGACCGACGTATCATGGATGCTGGGGAAATAACTATCTGTTTACTGCTCTCAGAGAGCACAAATGGATGTTGCAAATCAGCTTGCCAGGTCTTGGTTGAAGGTAAGTGCAAAATAAGTATCAGCATCCTGCATGCAATCAGTCAAGATATGTGGTAGTATGAAACTGATTTCCCACGGTCCAATCTGTGGTCTACAAGACCCTCAGCTCCAGTGCAATGAAGAAACACAGATAGACATACAACACAAGCCCCAAAGTATACATACAAGATAGATGAATTGTGATATGAGTCATACATCTCACTCAGGGGCACAAGATCTGGAGAGTATTTTCAGAATGTTTGCCATACAGTCAAAATAAACAGTGAACCATCGTAGAAGACCACTGCATGCAGCCCAGATGATTGGACTGCACCATAGATTTGAAGAAAATTTGGATGGCTAGATTGAAAATATTAAAACGGTCATGATCATTTTGGCATGATCATTTTGGGGATGCCTTACCATATGCCTGAATATTGATTGAGGTCCCACTGCCAATCCTGCAAGAGTTGATGACCAGTGAGGAGTTCTCAGAGGACATATAAATAAAATATGTGCACACCTCCTCTGCGTGCTGACCCTGGTAAACGGCAATAGTCACACAAGATAGGTGAATTGTGATATGAGTCAGACATCTCATCCAAGGGCACAAGATCTAGAGAGTGCACATCAGAATGTTCATCATATAGTCAAAATAAACAATGAACCATCGTAGAAGAGCACCGCATGCAGACCAGATGATTGGACTGCACCATAGATTTGAAGAAAATTTGGATGGCTGGGTTGAAAATATTAAAACGGTCATGATCATTGCGGTGACGTCTTACTGTATGCCTGAATATTGATCGAGGTCCCGCCGCCAATCCTGCAAGAATTAATGGTCAGTGAAGAGTCCTGCAAGTAAAATATGTGCACACCTCCTCTGCGTGCTGACCCTGGTAAATGGCAATAGTCATATCCGAAGAACACTTATCAATGCGAGCCGAGTACATCCGCTTTGCTGAGTTGGCCGAACGATGCCGACGGACCATGCCAGAGTTGTGTTCCACTCGAATTTCTCTGCGCAGGTCAATGGCACCCGGCAGGATCATTCGAATGTCTAATACACATAAAATTTCATGGGTGGAACTTAGCGGGCAGTAAAATCTTACTACTGCAAAGTGCGACCAGAGACGAATTGGTTACATATTTTGTCACATTGCTCGTGAAGTGGCCGCCGGAGACAACAAAGTGCTTTGAGCATGGAAAGAAGGCACCCGCATATCTGCCGACATCAGGAAAATGTTTTTGAGCTGGCAGAGCTGGCGCCAGGTCAGCCGGCTGTGCCAGCTCGCCAGAATCGCATCTGGCGACATAAAAAGATAGCCGGTGCCAGAACCTATTCTGGCGCCAGAATATACTCTGGCTCCATAACGTGCAGCCATTTTTTGGAATATTACGGTGCATTCAGATCACTGCACACATAGGAAGGAGACACACATGAGATATATATTCATGTATAGAGACTAGGTACATGATTTACAATCCGTATCCCAGTCCGTATCCGTCGTCACCCATATCCGGCCTTCTATTCCTCCAACCCGTGCGTACCGTTGTTGGCCCGTCGACGGCTTGAGGTGGTGTGGAGGGAAGGAGGATGTGGGTGGTGCAAACCAAGCAACAGCTACGTCAAAAGTATCAGCCCGGAGATTCCAGTAATATGGTAAGTACACGTACCTTCCCACACTGGAATTTCGGGCAGAGGGATACCGCCCGACTTTCCGGGACAACAGCGTAGTCCGAAATTGTGTTTGGAATGTGTAATGATCTGGAATGCAAAGGTGATTAGTCGGGCAGGAGGGGAGGGCACCACATGCGGCGAATGTATGCTACAAGGCCACAGGCGGCTGCTGGGTGCGAAACAATGCACAGGTATGAAGAGAGGTGTGTAGGGGATCACAGAACACATAGACCAGAGCGAACCAGACAAGCACTAGCGAGGGATGCAAGCCACCAGCGAAACGAGTCGTATCTTCCAGAGCCAGCAGTACAAGCCGAAAGATTCCATAAGCGCTCAGAAGGGGAGAGGGGAGTTGACAGAAAACACAGAGGATGCTTGGGGAGGGCACAGCACACGTTGAGACCGGTTTACGGGCGCGGGGCAAGACGACACGGAGGGAGAAAGCAAGAGACGTGGCGATGGTTGGCCATCAAATCACGCCATATCGACACACGTGCACGGCGGAGTTTGAATGACTTAGATATCTCAGAGCTCCACAGAATTCAAAATGCAAATACTTGCCCTTCCTGCTTGCCTTCCTGCTGCATTGGAGCCTGTTTATAATCATACATTGCCTCCCAATGAATTTTAACATGGTAGGAAGCCCTATGAAAAAATCAAAACTGGCACTGATTCTGGCACGAGCTGGTGAGTGTGCGCCAGATCGCCCAGACGCGCCAGAATGCGCCAGCTCATGCCAGACAGAAAACATTTTCCTGATGGAGTCATATGTTACCGGTCAGATAGAAGAATGTCACAGCATTGCTTACTGGTTGGAATTGTCGCCGGGTGCAGCTGGATTTATCTCAGACACAAATGGTTGTTGCCAATAACCCTGACCATTCATCGATGGAGGGAATGGGACAAAGGGCTGTGAGTTGGGTGGAAAGGCGCCAGTGTATCTGCATAGAATTGGTTGGCTGTCAGGTTGAGAGGGAGAGCTTTGCTTACTGGTAAGAACCCGCCGCGGGTTCATTCGGGTTCTCTTCCATTGTGTATGCTTCTTGCCAACTCGCTGTGTTTTGTGGTTCTTGACCGTAGCCTTCCCCCTCCGACAATGGATCGAATGCGACAAAGGGGTGCGAGTTTGGGGATAAGTTGTCCGTGTATCTGCATTTATTGGGCTCGTCGGATCAACAAAACCGAGTGCAAGACTTACTGGTACGAACCCTCCCCCGGTTCAGTCGAATTCTCTTCTGTTACTTCACAGTTCATTTCATTGTCCAGTGACCCTTCCCAGTAGCCTTGGCCCTCCATCGCCGGGTCAAAGGCGACGAAGGCCTGCGAGTTCGAGGAGAAGGCGCCCGCAGTGTATCTGCATCCGATGAGCTGCCCGTCGGATCCACACAAATCCGACTTTTGCTTACTGGTAGGAATCCTCCTCAGGTCCTGTTTGATTCTCTTCAGCTCTGTATTGATCTTGCCATCCTGCGCCGTATTCCATGGGATCGAGTGGTGAGAGTGTGAAAGCAAGAGAGAACAGACGCCTGGTCTAAATTAGCGCGAACCTTCTCATGTCACTGAGGGCTGTGTTACAGCATATTGTGGCACACTGCCCACGCGGCGGCGGTAAGGAATGCATTCCACAGCATTAAGACTTGGGCTGCGCATGTGCACGAAACGTGGTCCACAGCTGCTCTTCCGTAACAAGAAAGCAGCCTCCAAAATTACTGCATGCAATTCAGAAATGGACTGGATTCGATATGGTGATATTGATCATTGAAGTACCCGCTGGCGGTCGCAATCGAACCCACAACAGCGCCCTCCCGGATCGATAGCTTTGCTGGCGCCTTGAATGCCAGACGAATATCAATGCGCGCAGAGGTGATATTTACACTGGAGTGACTCGGGATGGGGAATCGAAATCTTTGGACCGCTAAATTCTTCGGGGGCTATCTGTCACCGGCTTTGTTAACCTGTATCTACGTCTCATTACGCGCGAGTGGGATACCGCGAGAAGAATACGACCTGTGTAAACTCGCCATTGAGTGAATCGTGATTCAATTATGATAAGAGGGTAGGCTTGCTACGGTGAAACAAGAGGGGACTCCAGACAAGTCAGGAAATAATTATGATGAGGAAGCTAGAGCCAGAATGAGATGGATGGAGAGGTTGTAATACCGGCGGTCGGGCTCAAACCGATGTCTCCCTCCTACGCCGTACAGTTCAATTTTCCATGAGGGGTATCTGCCGCTGGTGTACCGGTTCCCTCAGCCTTTCGCATCCACACAGTTAATGAGACACCGAGAACGGAAACAGAGACGGCGGTGGAAGCTGATGGGTGCTGTACTGCCCGGTGCTCAAGCAGATGTAAACGAACACAATATTAACAGGACACCACTGAATTTGCACGAGCGACGAACGCCGACGGGATGAAGGTGGTAAAAAGATATCAAAATGAGAACACGAACTCAATGACGACACCAACTCAGTATGAATCGAGTTCGGCCGGTTCCTCCCGCGGACGCGGAGGCGCGGGTCCACGGAAACCCGGGGCACAAACCGAGAGGCAGAGAAGACGCGTTGCAGGCAGCGGGAACTCGTAGGTCAAGCAGTAGACTCAGGCGCGGCAGGATGAGGCACTGGTAGAATATTAATCCGTCTGCGTAATCTGGCAACGATTCCATTTTTACAGTTGGGCAGATGAGCCCGTTCGGCTCGGGGCTAGGTAGCCAGGAATAGGAAAATGTTCCTTTTTGGTTTTTACAGAAAGCAACGACACTGGTGCACAGTTGAGATGAAATAGAGAAAAAGACGTGACACAAAGTGCTTGTTTGACTTCGGGTGGTAATGCCTACCATCCTAGCGAGTTTGGGGCAAGCACGATGAGCGCGTGTCAACGGATGGCGGCGGATAGCATTCAGATGCGTTCAGGACGGGTGTATCTGTACGGTAGCCGTGGGGGGAAGAGAGCTCTAGAATTGCAAGGAGGGAGTGCGTTGAGTCAGTGGGACATTTTTTGCCGCACCCCCCGGTCTTTGGCCATGTTATGCTGCAGCTTCCGCACCCATTATGCGACATCATTATAATGCTCCAACTCCAACCATCCGCCATGTATAAAACCGCCCCTCTCCGCTCCGTCTCCTTCCATTATCCCCCACCATGAACACTACCACCGCACCCGCCCCCAACCTCGTCCCCACCCTCGACTCGGCGGCGCTGCCGAAGACGCCCGCGAACGAGTGGGCAGACAGCACAATAGGCCTCCTCGGCGCGCACGTCACCCACACCCCCGTCGGTACCCCCGGCCCTGCCATTCCCGGTGCGTTTTCAGGCCTCCAGGAGCCTGATGCACCTTCAACTGACGCGAACGGCGAGACGCTGCTCGACACAGCAAAGGCGTACCTCCCCGCACAGGCGGATGTGCAGCGCGCCATGACGGACGCAGGACAGGTCGCGAAGGCGCATCTCCCGCAAAGTGTCGCCGCGTATCTACGTGCGTGTTTCTCTCCTCGTACTATTTTTCTCGAACTAATTAATCGATCTTTGGTGATCAGCAAGTACCAACGAATCAACCACCCCTACACGCCCCGCGCTCCCCACCGAATCGGGCGCCGCGTCAAACCTCAGCATGGAGGCGCAGGCCGGCTCACTTCCGCCGCGCCCCGATTCCGTCTCCACGCCCGGCCGGCGACCTGAGCCTCGTCACCCCCACCGAAACGGGCAACATGAGCAAAAATCCTGTCCTTCGGCAGAGCATGACGCCCGCCGCACTGAGCGGGTACGCCGCGTCGAACGAGAGCGGGTTCGCGCCCCCGTCGAGCGAGAGCGTGTTCACGCCCATGTCGCCGTCTGCCTCTGCGTCTCTGCGTGGCATCCCCGCGCCGCCCAACTCCGTTGAGTCTCCCGACTCTTCCCTGGGCGCGGGCGGCGCGCCGCATCTCCTCGGCTCCGCCGCACTCAACTCCTCCCGCCCGGAAGATAACGTCCCGGCGGACACGCTCACACCGTCGGGCACCACCTCGCCCCTCACATTTTCCTACCCAACCTCCACACCCGGCGCGAACCCACACGTCCTCGGCTCCGCTGCCCTCAACGCCTCCCGGCCCGAGGACAACTTCCCCGTGGACGCGCTGATGGGACGGGAGGACGAGATGTCGGCGCGGCGCTCGAGTCCGCCGTCCCCGGTGGCGGGAGGTAGCGAGAAGGAGAGCATGCCGATTCCCGTGGGTACGCCCACGGGGAATACGCCTGCGCCGTACGCATCCACCAACGGCCACGCGGACACACAGACGCACGAGGAAGATGCGGCCGCGGAGGGGGAGAAGGAGGGTAAAGAGAAGAAGCCAAAGTTGATTGCGCGGATTAAGGAGAAGATGCACGTTGGAGGATCGTCTTGAGCAAGCGCAGTGAGAGCATGTGACATGAGGTGGAGAAGGACAAAGTAAGAGTCCTCGTGTAAACGACGGATGAATCATATTACTTATAATTTAAACTCAGCGCTTGGTCAACACCAGTGGGGCACTCGGGTTCCGGTGGAATTGACGCGCGTTGACGTTCCGGCATTAAGCAGATGAAGCGAGAACTTACAAAAAAAAAGAAAAGAAGTGAATATTGAATGGTTTCATGCACGCCACCAGCCGGAGTCGAACCGACGTCTCCCCCAAATTGATTCCAGTATTCCGTAACTTAACGAGGGTGACTTCCCGCTAGTCCACGGTGGCCTCACTGCACCATTTTCTTATAGGTACCACCAGCATATTTGACACATGAGGGAGAATTGATTGTGTCTGCGTGGTGGTCCCCGGACAGCCGCTGCCCTTTTTATCTGCTGGCGCCTGCTCGTGGTATGTATCTACAACATTTATTCAACAATGTTGATGACCATTCTCTAGAATGATGTCGACCGTTCTCTGGAAATGGGATGAGAATTAATGTTCGTATCATCCAATCTGTCCGATCATTTTTTATCGACCGAATTAGCAGGTTAGCTAATGAGCTGAGGGTGCAGAATAGCATAGATCGAGGTCGCATTCAAAGCTGTCTCGAATTCTATCTCCGCCATACTCCATTTAGTATGATGTGGTGTGCTCATGAATCCTCCATGCACATGTCACCCAGGAGTTGAACTTCCCTGGCAGACCCATTCCTCGTGTGACTGTCAGAGCCCTCCGTGCCTCCACAGATCAGAGGATACCACGTACGCTGAGAGGACGTAGGGCAGATCCTTGTCAGTATAGACTCCAAACCCCCTTGGCCACCCCCACTCTGACATCCCAAAAGGGGAATGCTTACAAATAGATAACATAACACTGACGGTCAGTGCACAAAATCCCCACTATGACATCACGTGATCACTTTCCCTGTTAGCCATTCCGATGTCAGTGTTCACACTGAGAAATTCTGAAACCAAGTTCATTGTCATGTTCTTGGTTTTATTTAACAGCACAGAGGGACTGTGTGTTTACAGAGTGATTTTAATTATTTCTTGTTTGAATTTAAGCTATAAAAAACCTTAAGAAAGGTCAGTTTGACAATGTACATGTTCAAAATAAAGTCCGTTTGCAGAAAGGTTTGCACATCTGCCCCGTCAATTTTAAGGTGAATTTGCGTGTATATGCTGTCATTTTCTGCTCAATAGTCTTATATACACATTTAGAGCAACATTGATGCTGCCATAAAACCTTCAAATACATATTACTGCCAACTATTTTCTGTGAGAAAGGTGAGAATAGAGGTGAAAAGCAACAACCATACATACACCAAGTGTAAAGGGTAATAGCGGAAAGTTTGAAGAAAAAAGGATCAAACACAACCTCTGAGGTTCGAACCCATACCCCCTGATGATTAGGTAACAAGACACCCTCACTACTTAACCACTACAGCACGGCCACCATGTATAATGGTCACAAACATTGTACTATGTGCGACCGGCCGTCTCGGCGAAGAAACGGCACATTGGTCAGCATTTGTCCATTTTAGGCAATGTCAGAGTGGGGGAGGCGTGTGGGAGCTGTATAGACTCCGAGTGTACATCAATTTCTTTTCGCTGTATCCTTGACTCCATTCCATCATGGAAGTCAAAGTCTGACGACTGGAGCTGCTGGCTCGCAAATACCATTCATTGTGCATGCACGCGTTGGATGCGCATGTGAGGTGGTGCAGTCCAATCTGTTCCACTCCTTGCTTTGGCATATGGGTTCTCTGGAAATTAATTGCTTCCTTTCTGTGAAGATTGCCCAATTCAATACATTATTGAATCCAATGCCTCAACTGGGCCCAAACTCCGCATCTAGCATCCTTTCTTTTTTGACTTTGGAGATCTTCCAATCCAACATAGCTTTCATGACACGGTATCAATGGTCTTCTCACAAATACACATCAGTTCAACTGGGTTCTATTGTGTCTTGGCCAGACAACCTAGATGATCCAAAAGAACTTGTGTGCCACCTGGAGTCTAATATTGGATACACCGATTGTGGTTAGGCATCTGGTTTGGAGGCATCTGACTTCCCACTGCCTGTGGTTACAGAGTCTGGCTGGAGTCAGTGTGCTTGATCCTTCTAGAAAGACTTTATCTGATAGGTGGTTTATTTGAAGTATCGCCTCTTGGTTTTTAAAAGGATCCATTTTGAGAAGGATATACGCAGAAGGTTTTGAACCTGCCATCTAGTTTTCTCAAGCAAACCACATCTTTAGCACCCTCCAAATCACATCTAATCATGAGGATTACCGTAAATCTCAGATTTGTGTGTCTGTAAACATGCCTGATCCACAGTTGTAGTCCTTGTTGATGAAATTGTGTATGATATAAACATTACTGGTCCTCTGGATGGCATACCCCATGGTCGTCTGTTTCTGTGTCCATTGGAAGACCTTCAGACAGTGGATGGAACACAGTTTTGACATCCTGACATTCCTACATACTGGTCCCTCGACCCATCGGGGATTGAGAAACTCATTGCTGAAGAAGCAGAACATCTTGGATTTCCTTCTCTGGTGTTCGCCATGGAAGTTTGTGGAACCTACTGGCAGGGAACAACATATTCAGCACTCCATCAATTTCGCCAGGCAAAAGGGTTTGATCCTGAGAGTCAGGATGTTGCCCGACGTCTTGGATATCCACTTTACCAGATCTCACCCCAGTGGGAGACTACTCGCTTTGCATATGGTGAGTGTGGTTGTCTATTAATGAAACATCTTGCTTACTCCCATTAGTCGAGGAGTTTGTCAAGCCTGAGTTTCCCGAGAGTAACAGTCCCAGCGACTCGGAGATTGATGGTGTGCAGTGTCTGCCTCTCATCACACATCACACTCAGCAAGGTCATTGAAAAGAAATTGAGATAACGTTACAGGACATCAATTGCAATGAGACTACTTTGCAAACAGCAGACACCAGCAATCATATGAACCAAAGCTCTGAGCCGGCCACAAGTTGCTCTCACAAATTGGACTCCAATCCGAGAGTTATTGCTGTTGCCATCGAGCGCGCACAGCGCCTCGAGTCCTGGTTGGATGATGACTCTCTGGTGGCTTTCATAGAACTTTTGGAGAAGGATCCAGGGGCAGCCAAAGCATATGCAGCCATTGAGTGGGAGGTTGTCTGAGTGAAGTGGGTAGAGTGAAAGTCGGGGATGATGTGATTGATAGGATGGCAGATCCAGTCAGTGGTGCTCAGCTGTAGTTTTAACTCTACTCTGGAATAAGACAAGTGTTCGAGTCATGGATCATGATGCTGTGCGAACGTAAATTGGACTAGATTGAGGTGTGAGCAAAGTTACAGTGTAGATATAGAGAATTGTGTGTGTTATGAGCGAGGGACAGGGAGAAAACCTAGATGAGATATGCATGAATCGAGTTCTGACGATACAGGGGAATGTGTGCATGCAGTGGTACGGGGGTGCAAGTGAGACAAAGAGAAAGATATTGGAATGCACAATGAGGCTGATGTCGTCAGTCATCACAGTAGCGCAGCGAACCAGATGAAATGGCATGTACACATGCACGTGGTCCTGACATGCATCTTCTCCTTGAGGTGCGTGAGCAGGTGTGGCTTGCCATCTGCATCATTCTTGTGCTCGTGCCCGTACCTTGTGGACAGGGAGGAGGGGGGGCATTGCAGGGCTGTGCGGTAAGTGGGGATGTATGCGCGATGGGCGAGGTGGATGCGCAGTAGGCAAGGTGGATGTATGCGAAGTGGGCATGCACGGTGGGCGAATAAGGCATGGAACGAGTCCAGGTCACCCGCGAGTAACCGCGGGTTGAACCATGGGAGAACTGGCGGGGGTCCTGACTCGCGGGTCGGGTACTCATGCCTGTGGGTATTTCACAGATCCGAGTATCGATTTTGGAGGTTTCTTGTTCAAACCCATGGGTTTTTGGCCCATTTTTGGGACACCAATAGGGACCAGAAATGTTCGTACACCAAGTTATGGACCTGGGGACTGCTGAAAATTGCATTAGGGCAGCCTACATCACATAAACTAATGATTTGTAGGCTGTAAACACCAATATAGACAGGAATTCTGCAGGTACTCACAAGTACCTGCGGGTTTTTTAAAACTCGCAAGTAGCTTGTTGACCCGCGAGTTTTTTACCTGCAGATCCGAGTTCAGTTGTTCCGAGTCACTTGCGAGTCGACTCTTTCCATGTGCTATGGGCGAAGAAGATGTATGCGTGGCTGGCGAAGGCATTAGTGAGGCAGCAGGGAGTGTGATCGCGTCCACAGGTGGAATGAAGGGCGAAGACATGCACAGAAAGGCCTGTCACGCGACGTGGACTCCAGAAGTGCAGGCGGCATGACGAAGTTCTCGATGGCAGCGCAATGGTCTTTATCTGAGACAGAGAGAGGGTGGCGGACGAGTGGTCCCCCCAGTGGTCCCCAGCGTGGCATCGAGCCGGAGGCATGAGGAAGGCACGATGCTGTCCTTGGACACGAACATCGGGTGTTGTGCACGCACCAGTCTTGGATGCACAGGGTTGGGCCCAGGTGTGGCGGCTATAATGAGTATTGACGTCTCAGTACTGAAATGCAAATGGACGAAGAGCAGGTGGATGCGCGCAAGTACGTGGCAGTGTCCTGCGAGAGGTAATCCTGGGCAAGCCTGCACAATGCAGGGGAGAGGTATACCCCCATGCACCGAGCCCACCGCTTTGCCCGATGTGCATACAACCCCCTCATCGTCCGAGGCGGCACGAGATGCAGGTGGCATGTGTCATCATGTAAGTTGGTGCATTCGCAGGGGGGCGAGGTGCAGGAGATGGCCGGTGCATCGAGTCGAGGCTGAGAGCCGAATAGTGGGCACGTGGTACCTCTTCCTCGCACCAAGCAGCGCACCAGCAGGCCACCTCTCAATGCGAGCGGCTCACGCACTTTCCCATGCCATGCATGCCTCCGCTTCTCGCATTCGAGCTCTGTGCTTCTTCACCCAACACCGCAGAGGAGACGAGAGGTCAGATGTCGTCTGGCCGGGGCCGCTCGTCCTCGATGCGAATCCTCTTCAGGCACGCACGAGCAGGCATGCCCGTTTTTCCATCCCCACCGTACTCGTGCCTGTGCATGGTCAGGGAGGTGCATGTATGCGCAATGGGCCAGGTAGCTGCATGCATGACAGGCGAGGTGGGCGAGATGGCCAGTGAATTGAATGGTGGCTGAGTGCTGAGGACTGCAGGTGGGTACACCTCTCCACCACATCGAGCAGCCGCATTCCCCCATGCTTGCCTGGCTTTCCTCGGGCCTCACATGTCCCCATCAGACAACGAATGTGCTCGTGCTCCTACCCTCCCCCTCCCCCCTCCTCGTCGTCCGAGGCACAAGATGTACGCAGTGGGGGAAGTGGATGTATGCGTAGGCGTGACGAAGTTCACGGCGCGAGCAGGCAAGCAGGGTGTCTGCACGGGCCCAAGGTTAACAGACAACTGGCCCGAGAATGTCAAGGGGGTGGCATGCTGAGTGCCGTTGTGGCACCCTGCAGGCTGAGGTCTGTCACTGTCCTATGGAACGAATGTAAGGGGTGGGTGTCAGCACGAGGGTTGGCTAGCGTCTATATCAAGGTCTCTGGAGTGTATGTGCGGGTGGGATGCATAGAAGTACGTGGCAATGCTGCAGGAAGCACGTCTCCACCTTACGCCTACATCCTGTTGCCACCCTCCTCGATTCGATGCAGCGTGTCATGCGCCCACCCACTCCACCCCACCGCCCTATGAGAATGCCCCTGCATCCCACGTGATCAGTGTCTGCTCCTTCTCTATGTTCACGCACCCGAGCTTTGCACTTCATCACCCATCGTTGCAGGCGGGCTGCTCAAGATCTTGCTTGCTGCGCTGCCATTTGCGTTGATGGAGGTGGTGGAGGTGGCATTATTCAGGAACAAAGAGGAGGGGGTGGACGAATTGGTGTAAGCATGCAGGCTTATGGGATCAGCACACTATCCTCTGCTGTCTAACGTTCCCGCAGGAAGCACGCAAACACGCCCATATTGCGTTGCTGGGCTCAGCCATGCACAACAACGTGTCGCTGCTCCGGGTGGGAGGAGTTTGGGGTAGTGGAGCCGAGGAGGAGCGGTGCAGTGAGCGGGGAGGTAGGGGTAGGAGAGGTGAGTGCGTCACTCAGGCAGGGGTCCTCCTCTGACCTCAACAAGTTGAGCACAGAGGAGCCAAGGAGGTGCGGCAGTGTGTGGGGAAGAATTGGAGTCATAGGATGTGGAAGTGGGAGGGGAGGCGACGGAGTTGTGCGGTATGGGGACACCCTCACTCTGTGTGGAGCTCGTGTTGACGGTGGAGGCACTGGTATTGAAGGTAGAAGTCAGAGTGCACACAAGCCTGCTCTCGCTCGATGCGTTGGACCCGCTCAGCGCGGCCAGCGTTGTGCTCTGCAGTATCTCAACTCAACTCGGAGGGCATGAGGTGGTTGGGGGTGGCGAGACCAGGCTTGGAGACAGAGCCGGGGCATGACGCGAGCAGGCCAGCCTGCACCAGCGTGCTGAGGTTCATGGCAGCACTCAATTCAGTCTGGAGTGCTGGGCGTGTGGGGCGCTTGATTTGTTGGCACTCACTATCAAAGATCCAATACTTTAGAATAAGAAGGAAAGAAAGACAGGGAGAAGGCATGCACGCAGATACACAGTGGCACTCTGCGGAAGATATGCCTTCGTGGCCTGGCCCACGCTCATCGTGATGTCCGCCTGCGTGGGGAGCTTTAGACGTATCCAACAGCGTCTCGATGTGCACCCATGGAAGACACATCAGGCTGCTGGACGCCGTCAGATGCACCGGGGATGGCAGGGTCGACTGAATTACGGGTGACATGTGCGCCGAGGTTGTCTTTGCCATGGGTGTCCACCCATTCACGTGAATTTACTGGATGATTTGTTGAACTATGCATCAGTGGCAGTGCCAATGCAGTCCGGCAATCCGGCAACTTCGGGATCATTCCGAAGAGTTGGAGTACGCGCTGACTGGTGCCCGACTTGCTCAGTCAGCCACTGAGTAAGCCATGGACAAGTAGTTAGTAGAATTTTCTAGATACATTGTTGTGTAGTATAAATACTGGGCACTCATGCCTGTAATAATTATCCTCTCATTTTTATCTCTCTCTCACACGGTTCGAGACTCTGGAGTTATACCCCTATCCTACAACATGATTCGACCTGAATCCCAGCTGGGATTCCTCCATTGCGCATCGGAATTAGATGTAGATTATGAAGATATGTAAAGAATGAGACCGGTGCTGCCCCAGCAGCAGATTTTTGGGTGAAGCACGACACGACGAGGATTGATGGCCGATTGAGCAGACTTTCCAAATAGGGAGCCGACATCAAGCCGAATCAAACTCCACCCATCAAATGTTGTTTTATTTTGTTTGTGAACAACTGTCTTCACACTCAGATAAAGTCAGCTTGCGAGACTACTGATGGATGCGCTGTGGGGTCACCTCAAGGGCCGCCTCGCCCATCAGATACCGCAAATGCTCCTCTCTGCTTTGCTGCACATATTCCCTCCCACAATAATCACCATCACCGCCGCAATCCCTAGTCCGCCTCCCTGACACCCACTCACCGGGACAGCATCCTGAATCGCTCGGCACTGGGCACGCCAGGCCCTCGCTGCCTGGTGTATTCCCCATGGAGGCGGACACAAATGCAACTCAAGGCAGGATAAGTATTGTCAAAATGGCAAAGGCATACCTCCCAGCTCAGGTGGACGTTCAGTAGCCCTTGCGAGCGCAGGCGAGGTTGGGAAGGCGTACCTTTTGCAAGGTATAGCTGCATACTTCATACGTCCACCTGCTCACCTTCACTTACAATTCAATACTGAAACATCGATACTCATTATAGCTGCCACACCTGAGCCTGAGCCCATGCCCGCACCTGCAACTCCCACACCTGCACAGCAGCTGATGGTCATGGGCAACAACAGCACTGTCCTCACGTCTCCACGTCAATGCCACGCTGGGTACCACTGGGTACGTCAGCATCAGAACACTTGTCCGGCGCCCACTCTCTGCCACACATGCACCCCCTCACGTTGCCATCGCCTGTGGGCGGCTCACACTCCATCTAGAACCTCGTCATACAACGCAGGTGCAAGGGGCACTTGCTTGCACGGCTGAAGGAGAAGATGTACATTGGGAACCACTACGCGCATGCAATGGCCCTGTTTCGTCTGGTTGGCTGCTGGGCTACGGTGACATTGGCACCATCGCGCATTCATATCTCTTGCTCTTGGTTTCACTTTCACCCCCCATACCACTCCATGCACGCACTCCTCTTCTCTGTCTGTCTGTCTCACGCAACATACACACTTCTTGTATCTACACTGTAAACTCCCAGAACTCGATCCAATCCAATCCATGTCCACGCATCATCATGATCCATGGCTTGATCACTGGTCTTATTCCCGAGTACAGCTAGACACCACGAACTGGATCTACCCTCCGATCAATCACATCATCTCCAACTTTCTCCATACCCACTTGACTCGGACAGCCTCCCACTTGATGACCGTGTATGCTTCGGCTGCCCCCGGATCCTTCTCCAAAGTTCTATGAAAGCCACCAGAGAGTTGTCGTCCAACCAGGATTCAAGGTGCTGTGCGCGCTCGACGGCGACAGCAATAACTCCCCGATTGGAGTCCAATTTGTGAGAGCAACTTGTGGCTGGCTCGGTGCTTTGGTTCATATGATTGCTGGTGTCTGGTGTTTGCGAAGTAGTCTCGTCGAAATTGATGTCCTGTAACATGATCTCAATTTCTGTTCAATGACCTCGGTGAGTGTGATGTGTGATGAGAGGCAGACGTTGCGCACCGTCAATCTCTGAGTCGCTGGGACTGTTACTTTCGGGAAGCTCAGGCTCGACAAACTCCTTGGCTAATGGGAGTAAGTAAGATGTTTCATTAAGAGATGACCATGCTCACCATATGCAAAACGAGTCTCCCACTCAGGTGAGATCTGGTAAAGTGGATATCCAAGATGTCGGGGCAACATCCTGACTCTCGGGATCAAACCCTTTTGCCTGGTGAAATTGACGGAGTGCTGAGTTTGTGATTTCTAGCCAGGATTTTCCACAAACTTCCATGTTCAACTCCAGGGAGGAAATCCAAGATTTTCTGCCCCTTCAGTGCTGAGTTTCTCAATCCCCAATGGGTCGAGGGACCAGTATGCGGAAAGGTCAGGAAGTTGAAATTGTGTTCCATCTGCTGTCTGAAGGTCTTCCAATGGACACAGAAACAGATAACCCCGGGGGATGCCATCCAGAGTGCCAGCAAATTTTATATGATACTCAATTTGAACAATGATGACTATGACAGTGGATCAGGCAAGTTTACAGACACACAAATCTGAGATTTACAGTAATCCTCATGATTAGATATGATTTGGAGGGCACTAAAGATGTGTTTTGCTTGAGCCAACCAAATAGCCAGATTGAAAGGTGTTGTAAATAGAATCCTGGAGAGGGAGCCATCCAAGGACCAAGAGGCAATACTTCCAATAGACCACCTATCAGATAAAGTCTTCCCAGAAGGATCAAGCTCACCGGCTCCAACCAGACTCTGTAACCAGAGGCTGTGGGACATCAGATCCCCCAAATTAGATGTCCAGCCATAATCTGTGCATTCAATTTTAGACTCCATGTGACACATGGTTTCTTTTGAATCCCGCCAAGACACAATGGAATTAAGTTGAACCGATGTGTATATGTTGCAAAACCATTTGCTCTCCCATGACCCAGAATTTCGGACACAGTCATGGAACTCCTCCAAAGTAAAAGAAGAAAGGATGATAGACTCGGGGACTGGGCCCAGTTGAGGCATTGGAATCATTGATGTATGGATGGGTTCCCAATAATAAACCCGTCTAAAGTATTGTTTAGGATTGCTTAGTGAGAGATCAAGACAAAGTTGGCCAGTTGACCGACGTATCATGGATGCTGGGGAAAGAACCGTCTATTTACTGTGATCAGAGAGCACAAATGGATGTTGCAAATCAGCTTGCCAGGTCTTGGTTGAAAGTACAGTGTAGGACCACCTGATGGGACAACAGACTTTTACGGCCACCCTGGGCACATTTTACCACCGGACTTTTTATGAATATATTGTGTTTCCTATTAACTACATTGTACAAAAGCCTCAGAGGCATCCAGGAAGTAGATCTTTCTGCAAACTGAAATCATTTGGAAAAGTTGATGAAACCGAAATTGATTTGGGGTGTATTTTAATGTTGGGTACATAGGTTGGTACCGGATCCTTCTGGAATTTTGGCCAAGTGGATAATACATGTTTTGGGCCATATCCCCTGGAAAATATCGCGAGCAGCACATGAGAGACAGCCGGGATGCGCGATTTCGTGGAATGAGGCTGCATTCGGCATGTCACATCACGCTTCCCGATTCGGTTTTATCTTATCTGGGCCACTCGCTTTTTTCGCCGTGTCAGGACACCTCTTCACCTCACTCCTGCCTTCACTGCTTTCCCAATGGTTTTCCATGCCGAATCCCTCCGTTCTAAAGAGAAGAAATCAACAGACCGGCAAGAAACATGGATGCAACGGGCCATCCAAATTTATAATGAAGAGCACGGCTCATCTTCGCAGCCAGCTCAAAGCCTGGCGGATGTGGTCAAGCAGGCAGAGCGGGAGTGTTTGGAGCAGACAAAGAAGCCCATTAGCATATCCAAATCGACACTGCATCGACGTGTTAATGGAGGAAAAAGTACGCGTGAAGTACACGAAGCTCAGAGGTGGCTCACGAGCGAGGAGACGGACGTCGTCATCAATTATGCAATTGAGTGTGGAAATCGAGGTCTGCCCCTCAGCCATCGGAGGCTGAAGGAGCATGTGGACCAGATTGCACGGGCACGCTGGGGGGCCATTTTTCCTGCTGAAGGTGTCGGCAAGCGGTGGACAAAGTGTTTTGTCTCCGACCACAGTGATCGTCTCGGCACATACTGGTCCCACCCGCTTGATCGATCGCGCGCGCGCGCTGTGAATCCGACCACAAAGGAGGAATACTTCGACCTGCTGGAACAGGTTATCGAGGGAAGGGAAGCAAGGATCGCATTCCAGCAGAATTAATCTACGGCGCCGACGAATCCGGTTTTCAGAAGGGCATCGGACAAAAGGAGAGGGTCATCGGGGGTGCGGGTAAAAAATGTCAGCACCAGCAGCGCAGCGGGGATCGGGAAAACATCACGGTGATGGTGACTATTTGTGGTGATGGTACTTCACTCCCCCCGCTTGTTATCTTCAAGGGCGAGGCCTTCCAAGCGAATTGGAAGCAGGATAACCCTGCGAATGCTTCGTGAGTGCCTAAAATATCTGTAAGATGCGCTCTGCTGACCACAAATAGACTGGGTTATTCCAAAAAAGGCTACATCGATGGCAAAATCAGTGTTGAATGGCTAAAGGATTTCGAGAAGAGAACTCGAGCCAAGGCGGCAGGGCGACGGCGACTCCTCCTTGTTGATGGCCATTCATCACATTATACCCTTGCCTTCCTGGCCTTCGCACGTGCGCACAAGATTGAGGTGATCGGCTACCCATCTCACAGCACGCATGTCTACCAGGGCCTTGACGTGGTGATTTTTGCAATCTTCAAAGTGAATTGGAGCGATGTTCGGGACCGCTACAAGCGCGAGGGAAAGGTGGTGGACAAGACGACTTTTTTGGCTGTCTATGCCGAAGCTCACTTCAAAACCCTCACACCGGCAAATATTCGAGCGGCATTTCGTAAAACGGGTGTTATTCCGCTAAATCGTGACGTTGTTACAGCAGATATGATGGCCCCGAGTCTGGAGACATCGTCGCGAGGCGCGCTCCCAGTTCAGCAGTTGAGCCCTGTAAAATTCATGTCAGGGATGATCACTGACTATTTGGACTACCAGAAGTTGCACGAAGCACGTACAGCCGTCGATGAGCCTACCGAGGAGCCTACTGACATGGCGCCTTCGTCATCGTCTGTCCCGCTCTTTATGCGTCAAGCCGTCGACAACCTGTCATCGACATCAGCATCATTCCTTATATCTTCATCACCACTCCAATCTACATCTGTGCCGCCCACGTTCAAGCCGTACACCATATCCCCAATTAAACTTGAGTCACGGTACTCGCATCTGCTCGATAGAGAGCCGCAGACGATCCGGGAGCAGCAGCTGGCCGACGCATTGAGGGAAGCCGAGAATCGGGACAATCTGCGCAAGCGCGCGATGCTTGACTTGCAGGCTGCAACAGTGCTTGCGGGGATGTACAGCAATCGTGCGCAGTCTCAGCTTCAGGGGATCGAGGAACGTAAGCAGAAGAAGCGAGGGAAGCGCAAGATGGGCGATGGGAAGGCCAAGTATTTCTCCGGTGATGACTTCTACCAGCTGTGTCTTGACGATGAGAAGGCAAAAGAGGACGAGGCAGCGGAGAAGGAGCAACGACGAGTGCAACGGGAGGCCCACGCCAGTGAGCTGGCAGAATGGAAGAAGAATAATGCCGCAATCAGAGCGAGGAACGAGGCAAAGAAGGCAAAGTATGCTGCTGACAAGGCAGCGTGGGATGTCGAAAGCGTCGCCGCCAAACTCCAGAAGCGTCGTCCCGGGTGGACGAAACCAAAGGTGAAAGACTATGGTGTTGAAGTCCTGCTCCCGAGGCCTAAGAAGCCGGCAGACGAGGAGAAGGACGAGTCGGAGGAGGACGGTGAAGGGTCCAGGACCGGAAGCGAGATGGAAGATTAGATTAGATTAATTGATTGCCGATATTTGCCGACGTGATTGTAACGCGTCCCAAGTGCTGTCCATCGTCTGATAACAGGATTCTGGCTTGATCCACTCCGATATGGGTCAGATTTCCTCCATTGACCACGAAATGTTGCATCATATAAGATTTAACACTGAAGATGTGATCGGCCTGGTCAGAATTGCAGCCAAAGTCCATAAATTTTATTCCGAGACAAAACTAAATTTGGCCGTCCCATCAGGTGGTCCTACACTGTAAGTTCAAAATAATGATCAGCATCCTACATGCAATCAGTCAAGATATGTGGTGGTATGAAATTGACTTCCTACATTGAAATACATGCTCTACAAGAACTTCAGCTGTAGTGCAATGAAGCAAGATAGATAGACATACAACACAAGCCCTCAAGTATACGTACAAGATAGATGAATTGCGATATGACTCATACATCTCACTCAGGGGCACAAGATCTAGAGAGTGCATTTCAGAATGTTTGCAATAGTCAAAAGAAACAGTGAACCATCGTAGAAGACCACTGCATGCAGCCCAGATGACTGGACTGCACCATAGATTTGAAGAAAATTTGGATGGCTGGATTGAAAATATTAAAACGGTCATGATCGTTTTGGGGATGCCTTACTGTATGCCTGAATATTGATCGAGGTCCCGCCGCCAATCCTGCAAGAATTAACGATCAGTGAAGAGTCCTGCAAGTAAAATATGTGCACACCTCCTCTGCGTGCTGACCCTGGTAAACGGCAATAGTCATATCCGATGAACACTGATCAATGCGAGCTGAGTACATCCGTTTTGCTGAGTTGGCCGAACGATGCCGACGGACGATGCCAGAGTTGTGTTCCACTCGAATTTCTCTGCGCAGGTCAATGGCACCCGGCAGGATCATTCGAATGTCTAATACACATAAAATTTCAAGGTTGGAACTTAGCGGGCAGTAAAATCTTACTACTGTAAGGTGCGACCGGAGACAGATTGGTTACATATTTTGTCACATTGCTCGTGAAGTGGCCGCCGGAGACAACAAAGTGCTTTGAGCGTGGAAAGAAGGCACCCGCATATCTGCCGAGTCATATGTTACCGATCAGACAGAAGAATGTCGCAGCATTGCTTACTGGTTGGAATTGTCACCGGGTGCAGGTGGATTTATCTCAGACAAAAATGGTTGTTGCCAATAACCCTGACCATTCATCGATGGAGGGCATGGGACAAAGGGCTGCGAGTTGGGGTGAAAGGCACTGGTGTATCTGCATAGAATTGGTTGGCTGTCAGGTGGAGAGGGAGAGCTTTGCTTACTGGTAAGAACCCGCCGCAGGTTCATTCGGGTTCTCTTCCATTGTGTATGCTTCTTGCCAACTCGCTGTGTCTTCTGTTTCTTGACTGAAGCCTTCCCCCTCCGACAATGGATCGAATGCGACAAAGGGGTGCAAGTTTGGGGTGTATCTGCATTTTTTGGGCTCGTCGGATCAACAAAACCGAGTGCAAGACTTACTGGTACGAACCCTCTCCGGGTTCAATCGAACTCTCCTCTGTTGCTTCCCAGTTCATTTCATTGTCCGGTGACCCTTCCCAAGAGCTTTGGCCCTCTATCGCCGGGTCAAACGCGACGAAGGCCTGCGAGTTCGAGGAGAAGGCGCCCGCAGTGTATCTGCGTCCGATCAGCTGCCCGTCGGATCCACACAAATCCGACTTTTGCTTACTGGTAGGAATCCTCCCCAGGTCCAGTTTGATTCTCTTCAGCTCTATATTGATCTTGCAACCCTGCGCCGTATTCCATGGGATCGAGTGGTGAGAGTGTGAAAGCAAGAGAGAACGGGCGCCTGGTCTAAATTAGCGCGAACCATCTCATGTCACTAAGGGCTGTGCTACAGCATATTGTGCCACACTGCCCGCACGGCATGAAGGAATGCATTCCACAGCATTAAGACTTGGGCTGGGCATGTGCACGAAACGTGGTCCACAGCTGCTCTTCCGTAACAAGAAAACAGCCTCCAAAATTACCGCATTCAATTCAGAAATGGACTGGATCCGACTCGGATCTGGTGGTATTGATCATTGAAGTACCTAGCTATCGAACCCACAACAGCGCCGTCCCGGATCGATAGCTTTGCCGGCGCCTGGAATGTCAGATGAATGTCGACGCGCAGAGGTGTTATTTACCCTGGGAGCGACTCGGGATGGGTTGGGATCGGACACAGCAGCTGGAATCGAAATCTTTGGACCGCTAAATTCTTCAGGGGCTATCTTTCACCGGCTTTGTTAACCTGTATCTACGGCTCATTACGCGCGAGTGGGATACCGCGAGAAGAATACGACCTGTGTAAACTCGAAATTGAGTGAATCATGATTCAATTATGATGAGAGGGTAGGCTTGGTACGGTGAAACAAGAGGGAACTCCAGACAAGTCAGGAAATAATTATGATGAGGAAGCTAGAGCCAGAATGAGATGGATGGAGAGGTTGTAATACCGGCGGTCGGGCTCAAACCGATGTCTCCCTCCTAGGCCGCACAGTTAAATTTTCCACGAGGGGCATCTACCGCCGGTGTACCGGTTCTCTCAGCCTTTCGCATCCGCACAATTAATGAGACACCCAGAACGGAGACAGAGAGAGCAGGGGAAGCTGATGGGTGCTGTACTTTCCGAAGCTCAAGCAGATGAAAACGAACATAATATTAACGGGACACCACTGAATTTGCACGAGCCGACGGGATGAAGGTGGTAACAAGATATCATAATGACGACACCAACTCAGTATGAATCGAGTTCGGCCGGTTCCGCCCACGGAGGCGCAGGGAAACCCGGGGCACAAATTGAGAGGCAGAGAAGACGCGGTGCAGGCAGCAGGAACTCGTAGGTCAGGCAGTAGCCTCAGGCGAGGCAGGATGAGGCACTGGTAGAATATTAATACGTCTGCGTAATCTGGCAACGATTCCATTTTTACAGTTGGGCAGATGAGCCCGTTCGGCTCGGGGCTAGGTAGCCAGGAATAGGAAAATGTTCCTTTTTGGTTTTTACAGAAAGCAACGACACTGGTGCACAGTTGAGATGAAATAGAGAAAAAGACGTGACACAAAGTGCTTGTTTGACTTCGGGTGGTATGCCTACCATCCTAACGAGTTTGGGGCAAGCACGGTGGCGGCGGATAGATTCAGATGCGTTCCGGACGGGTGTATCTGTACGGTAGCCGTGGGGGGAAGAGAGCTCTAGACTTGCAAGGAGGGAGTGCGCTGAGTCAGCGGGACATTGTTTGCCCACACCTCCCGGTCTTTGGCTATGTTATGCTGTAACTTCCGCACCCATTATGCGACGTCATTATAATTCTCATCGCACTCCAACTCCAACCATCCGCCATGTATAAAACCGCGCCTCTCCGCTCCGTCTCCTTCCATTATCCCCCACCATGGCCACTACCACCGCAGCCGCCCCCAACGTCGTCCCCACCCTCGACTCGGCGGCGCTGCCGAAGACGCCCGCGAACGAGTGGGCAGACAGCACAATCGGCCTCCTCGGCGCGCACGTCACCCGCACCCCCGTCGGTACCCCCGGCCCTGCCATTCCCGGTGCCTCTCTAGGCCTCCAGGAGCCTGATGCACCTTCGACTGACGCGAACGGCGAGACGCTACTCGACACAGCAAAGGCGTACCTCCCCGCACAGGCGGATGTGCAGCACGCCATGACGGACGCAGGGCAGGTCGCCAAGGCATATCTCCCGCAAAGTGTCGCCGCGTATCTACGTGCGTGTTTCTCTCCTCGTACTATTTTTCTCGAACTAATTAATCGATCTTTGGTGATCAGCAAGTACCAACGAATCAACCACCCCTACACGCCCCGCGCTCCCCACCGAATCGAGCGCCGCGTCAAACCTCAGCACGGAGGCGCAGGCCGGCTCGCTTCTGCCGCGCCCCGATTCCGTCTCCACGCCCGGCCGCTCTACCCCCGGCCTCGCCACGCCAGACTCATCTGCCCTCCCTACGCCCAGCGACCCGAGCCTCGTCACCCCCACCGAAACGGGCAACATCAGCACAAATCCTGTCCTTCCGCAGAGCACGACGCCCGCCGCACTGAGCGGGTACGCCGCGTAGAGCGAGAGCGGGTTCACGCCCACGTCGCCGTCTGCCTCTGCGTCTCTGCGTGGCATCCCCGCGCCGCCCAACTCCGTTGAGTCTCCCGACTCTTCCCTGGGCGCGGGCGGCGCGCCGCATCTCCTCGGCTCCGCTGCACTCAACTCCTCCCGCCCAGAAGATAACGTCCCGGCGGACGCGTTCACGCCGTCGGACGCCACCTCCCCCCTCACATTCTCCGACCCCACCACCGCGTCCCGCGCGAACCCACACGTCCTCGGCTCTGCCGCCCTGAACTCCTCTCGTCCCGACGACAACCTCCCCGCGGACCCCCTGATGGGACGGGCGGACGCGATGTCGGCGCGGCGCTCGAGTCCGCCGTCCTCGGTGGCGGGAGGTAGCGAGAAGGAGAGCATGCCGATTCCCGTGGGTACGCCCGCGGGGAATACGTCCGCGCCGTGCGCATCCACCAACGGCCCCGCGGATACACAGACGCACGAGGAGGAACATGCGGGCGTGGAGGGGGGGAAGGAGGGTAAAGAGAAGAAGCCGAAGCTGATTGCGCGGATTAAGGAGAAGATGCACGTCGGCGGGTCGTCTTGAGCGTATGTTGTGCGATAGTCATGTAGAGTATCATAATAAAATCGAGCGCCTAGTCGAAACGAGTGAAAATGCGAGGGCCGAGGGCCGTGAGCGGGGCACACGAATTCCGGGAAATGAAGCGGATGAAGAACTTGGGGAGAAGCAAGAAAATGAACCAAAAAAAATCGTTGCACATTCAACGCCACCGGCCTGGTTGAACCAGCGTCTCCCCTTTAGTCTTAACCATTGGAAGCACGACTAAGGAGTGACTTGCAACTAGTCCACGGTGTCCTCCTTCAGCGTCTTGGACTGCAAGTAAGTTGTTGAGGAGTGAGGTGTCGTCCGGAGGACGGACTGAAGAAATCGACATGGACGACATGGTGAGATGAGAGGAGATGGACCAAAGCAAGAAAAGACGGGGAACTGAAAGAGTATAAAAAAAACTCCTGGAGAAAAAAAGATCCTTCTACCGGGACGAACCAAACCACCGGCCGGAGTCAACTCGGAACCGGCGTCTCCCCTGCAGAAGTGGTGATGCTAGAGCCGAACTCGGGGGTGGCTTGCTTCGCCTCCTTGGGTGTAGGTCTGTGCGGGGCCACCGTGTACGGAGGTGCAAGTTGCAGTGCGCCTGCACCAATATTGATACTTGTGATGATATTACACTGGAGTTACCTAGATACGGCGCTAAGCTACGGTGGGCACATGCGGAATTATCCATCGGACGCATGTCCGGCTCATCATCTGAGGGGGTAGAGGTGCACCTGGTGTGCGTGGGCAGGGAGATCTAGAGAGATGGATATATGCGCAGTGGTGGGCGAGGCATCCAGAGGCGCGTGCATGTCGAATAGCGGGCGCATTTCAGACGTCTGCGCGCCGATATGGTAAATACGTCTCTGCATTATCGAGCAGTGCGCAGGGCGCCGGAATCCTGCCTCTGCCGCCCGTCCTAGACTCCTATCGTGCGTTGTAGTTGCATTGACAAAAAATACGCGTCGTCGATAGCGATGGACGCCGACGGCGCGAGCGTGCTCCCCGCGGACGCGTACGCCTGCCTCGATCGGCACGCTATCCTCCGCCAGCGGGCTATCGGACGAGCGCTGAGCCTACATCACGGTCGCCGCACGCGCAAAGGGTAGAAGTGGCATGATGGTGGCATGATGGACGTCGGGGGCGATGGGGCTGAGGCTGGTGCTGGTGATATGTGTGCCGAGGTGGCTGTTCATGCTGTCGGGACACTCATCCGTCTGACCGACGGCAGCGTTGCAGAGTAATGGCATTAGCGCGCGGCGAAGAGTGCATGATGACGTCACGTAATGCGGAGTGGCATAACTTACGCAAGCATCGGGAAATGCCGTGAAAAATTATGGCCCGAACAGCCATCGAACAGATTGAGCAGCCGCGAGCGCTCGCCTCCGTCTTAACAGCACAGGGATGTAGCGCGGCAGCCTGTCGACTGTGGCTCGGCTTTGAACAAAATAGGTGGCCCGGGGGAGGATGTACAAGACCCGGCCGGCACACACATTCGAGAACACGGCACATTCAGCTGAGAGGCGGCACATTCAGATCAAAGTGCTGTCTTTGAACCAGAGGCGGCACTTGCCTTTTGGATGTGCTTGGCAGATGGGGAGTGTTGCTTACGTGTTGTTGTCTCTGCTCTTTCTCTTACCACGACCACCTCCACGACCACCCGCCCAAACCGCGACACTGACCCATCGAAAACCTGAGTTTCGAGCTGGGAACTACTGAGTATGTTCAAGGGATGGGTGTTGAGAGACGGGCGAGTTGGTGGACGGGGCAGCACGATGAAGGCGAGTAAATTCCCTCAGCTTATTTGGCGCCCACGATGACAACTCCTAGGGCTGTGACAGAGCGCGAACTCGGTGACCGCAGCACTGGAACAGAACACGAGGGCAGCGGGAGTTTCAAGTACAGGTACGCAACAGGTACAGACCTGCTTTTGTGCATGGATGGAATCGCGATGCTGATGCCGTGTTTTCAGCGCCATTCATAGTACTAAAGAGGACGGATTTGCGGCCCTACCTTGGTCTTCCAACGACTCGTGTATTCGTGCCTCAGACTTAATTTAGCAGGTTGCAGAGCATCACCGAGATCGAGGATTTGCTCTCCAAGGCCCAATGTGCTGCCCCAGTGGACATTGTGCTGGTTCAAGGGAACCTATCTATTGGATTGCACCAAGGTGTGATTTTGGAATCGGCAAGGGCGTCGTCCGTGGGGATTGTTGGGAGGGGCTTTTTTGTTAGACTTCTGTATAGGTTGTAGGAATGAATATAAGTATAACCGCCACGGAGTGTACAGTGGTGGCAAAAGAGAATGAGCGGGGCCGTTTGGGCTCATTTCCAGAACCAAATCACTTCAAATAAAATGTTGGCATGAACTTTGATGAATTTCAGGAGATTAGACACGGTTTAACTCAGACCATACGTGGGTCATCTCGTTGCAATAAAATAATTCGGTGTTTTCTGAAAAATCGAGTTCGTGGATTCATACAGAATCGAAAAATGGTGAAGACAGGCTAAAAGTCCTTGAAAAGGCAACCATATTCATAATTTGGTTCACCTAAATTGAAAGGGCTTTGGGCTCTGAATGCCTGCCTGCGATCACAGTTTATATATTCCTTAGATGAATGAAGTTCACTTGAGCGAGAGCAACAAGAAAAGATAGTGCACACGAGATTCGATGCACAAGTCTTGAACCATTGGAAATTCCTGAATGTGCTGTCTTTGAGTTGAAACACGGCACAAAGGTTAGCGGATGTGCCAGGTCTAGGCGAATGTGCTGCCTCTCAGCCGAATGTGCTGTGCTCTCGAATGTGTGTGCCGGCCGGGTCTCGTCCATCCCGGGCCGGGGGCGCCGAAAGCTGAGGCCTGAGGGGCTTCGATGTTGACGCGAACAGGATCTGGAGTTGCAGATGGGTGCGAACACCATATCATGGTCCCCTTCCTCTTCTGGAGCACAGGAAGCCTCAGGAAAGGTTCCTTTTCACTTCTCTTTCGTTCGAAGATTATTATGGTATTATCCTCGCATATGGGAGAATATCGATGAGATGTGGTTCATTAAAGCTTCCTAGTGCACTGGGCGCTGTTGAATTCTCGGGAATCGATGCTGTTATATATCAAGAGTGCATGGATGCAATTATTACCGCTGGATGGGAACTCAAAGGTGCGACACCGACAACGATGGAAGACAGTTGGACACAGTGCGAACAGACAGCTTCCATCGAAAACAGCCACCTGACCTCATTTGCCTTGGTTTTGAAGTTTCCAAGTGTCTCTTGATGATATAGAGGAAGCTTTTGCAATGCTTGAGGTAGCTCCTGAGAGCATAACCACCTGGCTCACCCAAGCACACTACGTTTACCAATAACTCCACGCTGAGGATGGCCTGGAGTCGTGCAGTAAGTTTAAGTTTGCATCCCAAAATGGCTATCCATATCCAACAAAAATCGATCTCCAAATTAGGCTACTTGGCTAGGATCCAATATTCCATCAAGTTCAACAATTTTGCGGAGTCTGCAGATGGAATATATCTATTCCTCTGTCCCTTGGAGGACCTGCAGGATAAATTGACAGGGTTTAATGTTGTCCATATGCCAGACCGCGCTGCTTACTTCTCACACGACCTGTTGGGTTCTGAGCGGCTGGCCTCAGATTCTCGCGAAATTCCAGGCATTCAAGTCTTGGTATTTGGAGTTCACGTCAGTTGGACCAAAGGCTATATACGACAATGTGCGAGAATTCCACGCCAGCAAAGGATTCGATCCATACAGCCAGCACGTTGCACGACGACTTGGGTGTCCACTCTATATCATTCCTGAGGAAATGAGGAGTAAGTAAACTCTGCGATATATTTTACTCGCCTGGGTTCATATTCCATCAATGCAGAACCGCGTCAGGACGAGAACATCGTGTTCCAAGACTGCCCATGCACTGAAGACAAAGTGGCTTCTGGTAAGCAACAGTATTTTCTGTTCTGATGGGGAAACTCAACTTAACTTTAACACTCCCAGAGGTCAACCCAAACAATGAGACTCCGAATACGGTGATATCTTATCACCGAATCCTCGCATTCAAGTGATAACCCTAGCGCAGGAACTAGAGACGTCTTGGATGAACGGTGACGATCTCCTTGCTTTGATCTGTCTTTTCAAGGACGATGCAGAGGCAGCAGAGGTGTACAATTCGCTGAAATTGGAGTGCCTTCGTGTCAAGTGGGTGCAGCGGAAGTTGGGGTTACTGTGAGGGGTGCAAATGGGATGGACAAGATGGAGTGCCCACATCGGTTTGATGTGCGGCACATTGCCACGCGCAGATATGGTTCTTGAGCTAAAGAAAATGCGAGGAACGAGTGCTGCTACAAGCTCTAGTGTGGCCTCGCAAAATTAAGAGTTGTCAGTCTGACACTGAGCAACGACGAATAGAGAACGATTCGATCAGTGGCAGTGTTTGATCTCGGACTTCTCTCTCAAACTCTCAAAATTTTGTGCTGCCTCGGTGTTAATTTTTTGAAAAGAGCCTCACTCTCATTCGAAGAATGAATACAATAAGGAGACTATAAACTTAATAGACATTTGTTACACCACGATGACTAATTTCCTTCCCAACGGACCCAACGGCGCACAAAGCACTTTACTGGGGGCAACAACGCTGAGAGCGGTGAGGTGGAAAAAAGCGCAGGAGGACTTCCTAGCAAACAGAGCTTTGCACAGAGCAGCGCGGCACACCCGCAATGAGCAGAAAACTAGGCAGAACACAGGCCGAGACACTCAGAGGAAGGTGGCGGGGGTCACCGTAGGGGGAATGGGTGACACCTTTGGGGAGGATGAGGAGTTGGAAGTGGACTCGGACGATGACCACCAAGTCCCAGAGCCACCCATCCCCGCAGGTGAAGTGCCTCCGAACTCGAAAGCACTGGAAGACGTCCAGGCGATCTATGGTGTCATCAAAGACCTGGACCCGGCGGCACAACACCTGTTCTTGTCGGTGATGGCAGGCATGAAGGGCTCCAGCCCTGCAGGTCCAGGGGCCAGTGTTGCACCTGCGCCACCAACGCCGGAGCGCCCAGCAACGCTCCCACACATTTTCAATGCAGCAGCAGTCCAACCAATGAGGATGGAGGAGAACATCGACAGACCACCGTTCTCACCTCGAATTTTAGAGCTCGCCATGGGCGGAATATACCTTGAACGTTCAATGTTCACGAACGAGCGCATCCGCAATATGTTCGTCAATCAGAGCGACTCGAAATACCAACCAAAAAAGCGAACCATAGTCAACGACAAAGGAAAGACCATCAATGTCTATACCCTCAATCCCTCCATCTTTGAGGATGAAACGACCATGTCACACATCCGTTTCGACGAGGCACACGCAAACTACCATCGATGGTTCATGGAGCATGCACCCGTAGAAGCAGTGATGCAGCTGGAGGCATACGACAACCACAGGCAAAGATGCCGCGATGTCGTTCTCCATGACGAAAAGGAGTTTGTGATGGTACAAAGATGGTGCCGAAGCTGGATGCAGTGACAAACATGGTGTCCAACAGTGTGGAATGAAGCTATCCACCACAAGGAGTTCGAGGCTAGCCACACCTGGTACTTTGAGAACAAGGTAGCCTTGCAGATGGCTGAACTGGAATGGCATGCTCAGAGACCTACTCGCAAGCATGATCGCAATGAGAACTCAAACTCAAGGGCCAGACCCACATACCTGGAAAGAACATCATCATCATCTTATCCCAAACGATCCTCCCCTTACTCGCGCGAGAAGCCAGATCACGAACAGAGGTCTTTTCGGAAAGACACCACCAATGTGTTATGCCTCAAGTGCGGGGAGTCGGGCCACATGGCACACGAATGTCGAGCACCGAGAACGGCCAAAGGAGGCCCCATCAAGATTTTCATTGAAGGCGAAAAGGTCTTCTGGGTTTCAGACCCGAAAACCCAGGTCTGCGTCAGATGGAACTTGCACGGATCATGTGAAGCCAGAAATGCCAATCTGCACTGCCACGCCTGCACATTATGCGGCACGACCAAGCACCACGCCGCTTCCGGCAAGTGCTAACCATCGACCTAGCAATATGGGCATGGTGTACTATAGTACAAGAGTGGCCAAATTTATTTCGGACGCTGTAAATATTTCCCTCAACTCTCGCTTTATCCGAATCAGCAATATCTTATCAGACTACAACACCATAATCACCCCATACTCTGCCGACACATTTGAAATCACCCTAGAAACTCTTCATCTTACTCCTCGATACCCTAATCTTGTTCACCACCTTCGACACAGATTCCCCATGGGTGATTTTCAGCCGATTCGGGAAACAACAATCTTCGCGAATGATCCCTCTGTTGAAACATACCGGACACAGGTAGACAAGTACTTGTCTGACGAAAAGGCCACAGGACACATGCTTGGCCCCTTCACCCAGCCTGAGATGGAACGGGTCTGCGGAGGTCCATTTTGGTGCTGTCCAATGACGGTGGTGTATACCCGGGCAGACGCAGATGCATCACCACTGAAGCCTGAGAAGTTTCAGCCATGCACCAATGCATCAAAAAAGAAAAAGGATGGAATATCCATGAACAACCAGATTAACTCGGATGAGTTTCCAACCCGGTGGGGTTCCGCATCGCAGATGGGAGAATATGTGAGTAAAATTCACTATTTTTCGCACACAGCCACAGAATGTGCGCACGTACCAGTAGAGTTTTCACACACGGCCACAGTGTGCGCGTACCAGTGCAGTTTTTGCACATGGCCGCAGAAGGCGTGCGTGTTTTCATGGCTGGCACGAGAAGTGTGGCTGAGCCCAGACAGGTGCATGAATATGTGACTAATGGTCATTTGCTTGTGCAGGCTGCAATGTGCCCGATTGGGACGCAAGGAGCTACAGTAGACGTTATTGGTGCATACCGCACAGCACCAATCCTACCGACACAGCGAAAGTTCCTGGTCTGCCAGCACAGGTCCCAATTTTGGTGCAACACTGTCGGAGTTTTCGGTGTGGCTTCCATGAGCGGAGTACACGGAGAAATTGTGGATGCAGTGGTCGACATCTGGAAGAAGCAGGGACTTCCTTTTGCAATCAAGTGGGTTGATGACGGCGCAAATTCATGGAACCTTGCCCGAACGGACACTTCGTACTATGGTACTCCGAAGGGCTATTAGTCCCCGACTCAAGGAGCTGCAATTTCGTCAAAATCTGTTACAGTTATGACAAGGCGGCCATGCTGGCAATGATCAGAGACCTACAGGTTCCTTGGCATCTAACGAAAGGACAGGACTTCGACTTCATCATGGAATACATGGGATTCCTTTTCGATCTCCTGCAGTGGACGGTACTGCTTCCAGAACAGAAACACCTAAAATTCCGTCAGTGAGTGATCGACTTCATTACCAAGTTCGAGCGACAACAAGCACCACTTGCTGACATTTTAACACTCATAGGATCTCTGTCGCACCTTGCCTATGTTTATGAACACGGCAGATCCTACTTACCCGCACTGTCTGCGTTCTCCGTGTCCTACAAGAACGAAAATGCCGTATTGTTCCCCCTGCGCTTAGTTATCTCCGACCTGAAATGGTGGTTGATAGTGCTGAGCAAGCCCAGATTCTACAGGTCGCTGAAAGCACGTGGCCCACTCGTAGATCTTGTGATTCGGGTCGACGCCTCGACAGACTGGGGAATAGGAATAATTTGGGCTCACACTAAATGGGCAGCCTGGAAATTACTCCCAGGATGGGATGCGGACCGCTGGAAGAACATAGGATGGGCGGAGGGAGTAGCCATTGAGCTCACAGCCTACATCCTCGAATAGAAAGATGTCCGAGACACGAATATCTTAATTCGGAGCGACAACAAAGGAGTCATCGGAGCCTTCGAGACAGGTCGGGGGAAGAATGTCGAGGTGAACGCCTCCATACGACGGGCACACATCGTACTCGCAGCCAGGAACATCTCGCTTTGCACGGAATACATGGAGTCGAAGGTCAATTTGGTGGACACAATTTCCCGAGCCAAATTTGGGCCATGTGAGCAGGAATTTCGCCCAATATTTGAGCTTCCAGAGGAGCTGAAGGATTTCGTTGCACACCATGATGGCGGACGCGACTGAGTTATGATATACGACTGTGTAGAACAGCGGAATGCCCACATGTGTGTAGCCATGTTGTCAAAGCAATGTTTGGTTCACAGGAAGTTGAGATACATTGCTTCTTCTTCTTCTACCCTGGTGTCTCGCTGCAATTGCAATGTCACAATTGAATGAATCTTCTCAAGCGTGCGAATTAGCTCGAGCAGTGGCGAGAAGAACCCTCCCAACGTCGAACATTCCCGTTTCTGAGTCTAGGCTACCAACAGATAAAAGTGGCAGTACGCCAACAGCTTGGGCGCTGCAAGGAAGATACAGGAAGCCGAGGAAGCCGCGCGCAGGGTGAATATTCACCCTCCAAATACCGGCCATTAGTGCTGGCGCATGAACAGATCCAAAAGTGGGAAACAACATGTGCGGAAGAGTATTATGTATGGAAGAGTATCGGTGCGTACAGAACAGCATCTCGCCGGCAGGCTTCCAGAAATTCCTCGAAGTCATGCTTCTGGGTCTAGATAAAGGCACCCGATCCAACTATGGAGCAGGCTTGCTCCGATTCACACAATTTTGCGACACACTGTCCATCCACGAGGAGGCACGAATGCCAGCTTCCGCGCATCTCCTGGCTATTTTTGCAGCCAATGCCGCAGGTTACAACTCTGATGGAACGGTAAACAACTGGTTGGCTGGTTTGAAAGTATGGCATGACGTGAACGGGGCTCAATGGAATGGAGACTCGCCACAAATGAAGCGTGTAAAAGCAGGAATTAAAAAACTGGTACCACCCACGTCGAAGCAGGCAAAACGGCCACCGGTTACCATTGAACACATGTATGCACTGTATGTGACGCTAGACTTGACAAACTGCAAGGACGCAGCTGTCTGGGAGATGGCATGTGTGGCATTCTGGGGTTGTTGCCGACTAGGGGAACTTTTGCCGAAGAGCAAAGCAGCATTCCACCCATCGCATAACGTAACACACGGGGAGGTGGTACTGTTTGAAACCGATGATACGGGACGAGCTATATCCACAGGCTTCCGCATTCCATGGACAAAGGTCACGAAAGAAGAAGGAGCCGACATATGTGTCAGCGAACCCGAGCCCACACTCTCCACCCAGTTTTCCCTGCAACAACATTTACACGCGAACAAAATGTCCCAGCATATGCAACGCTATTCGCTTATGAAACGGAAGCCAGTGGTCATCACAATATGACCAAGTCTGAATATCTGGCATGGGTGAACATGGTATGGGAAATGCGAGGGCTTCCCACAGTCAACGGACATAGTGCTCGCATCGGAGGAGCAACGGAATTACTGCTCAGGCACAAGTATGCATAAACAATGGCCAGCAGCAATTCTGGCAAGAATATTCAATAAGGGCCCTGGATGGATGAATTTCGAGTTCTGAATGCACTTTATAAATGTGAACTCTTTGGGAAACAGTCAGATGGAGCTCCAGCGTCAGATCTCCACAAACAGCCTCACAGAGGGGTTTGATAACGCTGTGACTGCTTATGAAACGTCCGTGAAAAGTGTAAGTGCGGTTTGAGTGCGGTACAAAGTGGAGTATATATCAATTATGCATCTAAATATACATGTAGGCTTCACCAACCTGATCGTCTTCGGGCGCGCTTTCGGTGTGGTATTGCTGGCAGTACGCTAACCCTGGAGTCAGCTGGTAGTGCTGTTGCTCTGCCATCTACGCATGCCACAGGTATTTGAAGCTGTGGTGAACCAGTCATTAACAATCGTAACAACCAAACCTATGCTGACAACTGAAACTTTGCGTAAAACCGGTGTCTGGTTCATGCAGCACGGGATAGCATAACGAAATTTCCCTAAAGTTGTGGGGCTGTTCATAAATCCATTCAGTCCTACTTTCTCCGACCAACCATCCTCATGCACCTCTCGTGGTCTGGAAACATAACCTCTTCCCTTCATTTCGAACACACATACGGTTCAGACACACGGTGTTCATCGTCGTCGGCGTTGCATTGACTATACTGCTCACCTTTACAGCACACCCCAAAGTCGGAAAGGTCGGATGCATCAAGTCCGACGGACCACTGACGTATGAGAAGCTTTGGGAGTGGGAGGCGGCCCTCAGCATAATCTGGAGTTGCCATTTCCAGAGGGCAGAACGGGGTGCTATGTGAAGTTTTCGAACCAGGTGCACCAGTTGGGTTGGAACAATTGCTTCAACGATGTTTACGCATTGCTACCTATGATGATGAGTGTTCGCAGTCGGGCTAACAGAGATCGTGTTTGGCTCATGACCACGCATCTAGCATACATATCGAAACACGCTTACTTCTTCCAAGACTACATCTGGTCTCCGACGCACGACCCATGGCCGGAAAGCAAATAGATTGAGACATCCCCCCGTACTCCGTTAACCGCGATAACATCTGGCCCAGTTTCTGGCAGCCCGTTCGATCCAGACGATCCCGCGCCGCGCTCGGTGTCTGCCACGTGGTTCGATGTTGTATGTCCCCCCGACAGGTGCCGCTATATAAACACACAGGACGTCAAGCCCACCGTTGCGTCCGCACCTGGAATAAAGGTACTCGCCGATTGGCAGCAGCTGCTCCTGGCTGTGCCAGAGCGCTGCATCAAGATCGTCCCGGCAAGCTGGGACGAGGACATGTTCAGCCAAACATTTAACCTAGGTCTCTGGGGCAGCGACCGTGTCCTCTCGCTGTGGGACACCTTCTCCGCCTCCCCGATTCCGCGTCTGCTGGAGGCGTCCCCCATTGTGCGCTCCGTCATCGACCCTAACACGTATCTCTTCCTTCCGCGATGGCCTCACCCGGCTTGCCCTATGCCGCGCAATCCGGCAGCTGAATCGCGGAAAGATTACTTGGAACATGGCGCGAATACGACGCAACCCTAGACCTTATGTATCTTCTCACGAACAAGAAGGGCCAGTGGATTGATGAGCTGAAATCTGCGTTCAAGGCGGACGGGTGGTCCATTTCGATGAGCGGAGATCTCGTACTAGATACCGAACAGACACATGTCTCAATGGCCGTGGAGATGGAGATCGCATGGTGTGTGGCGGTGTTTGTTGGGAACGGGGTAAGTATCCATGTTCCGGATCTCCTGAAAAGTATTGTTACTGATGTTGGCCCATAGTGGTCTTTGTTCACGATCAACATAGTGTACCAACGTCTCGTGGATGGGTGAGATCCTATCAGCATCCGATTTTCGGAGGAGTTATGTATATTTGTGTTGGCTATAAGATCCATTAAGTACACCTAAAAACGGATGGCATCCCAGCTATCAAGGAATGTTGAGGAGACCTGAGACTCT
Organism: Mycena sp. CBHHK59/15; assembly: GCA_029204085.1. Classification (NCBI taxonomy): domain Eukaryota; kingdom Fungi; phylum Basidiomycota; class Agaricomycetes; order Agaricales; family Mycenaceae; genus Mycena; species Mycena sp. CBHHK59/15. The sequence continues at coordinate 284,655 of JARGXW010000020.1, forward strand.
GGAGCTGACCTGAGGAGCTTCGAGTCTGAGTGATCATTGCCTATGCAGTGCACTCTGAGACAGTGCCATAGATGAGAACCGAATCATATACACAGTGTAATATCAAATCAAAGCTGCTGTACCTCATTCCCATGAATGGTTCTTTAGATAGCCTCCTTGAGCTGGGAGTCGGGGGAGAAAGATGTGCAACGTGCCAGTGCCAGCAGTGATCAATATATTATGTAAGTGTTCGCTGATGACCAAGCTTAAAGCACAGTGCGACAAGACTGGTGCCCTTGAGATAACATCCCGATGGACACGCCGTGGAGTCACCTCGCCCATCAGATGCCGCACGCGCTCCTCTCTGCTTCGCCGCACGTATTCCCTCCCACAATAATCACCATCGCCCCCGCAATCCCCAGTCCACCTCCCCGAAGCCCACTCACCGTGACAGCATGCTGAATCCCTTGCCGCTGGGCACGCTGGGCCCCTCCCTGCCCGGTGTGTTCCCCGTGGAGGCGGACACGGAGGCGATGCAAGGCGGGATAAGTACCGTCGAAACGGCAAAGGTGTACCTCCTGGCCCAGGTGGATGTTCAGCAGCCCTCACGAGCACGAGCGAGGTCAGGAAGGCGTACCTTTCACAGGGTATCGCTGTGTACTTGTGTACATCCACCCGCTCACCTTCACTTACAATTCAGTACTGAAACATGGATACTCATTATAGCTGCCACACCTGAGCCCGAGCCCGTGCGCGCGCCTGCAAGTCCTGCACCCACACAGCGACGACAGTGCCGCGCTGCCCTCACGTCTCTGGGTCGACACCACACTGGGTACCACCGGGTACGTCAGCATCAGAACACTTGTCCGGCGCCTTCTCTCTGCCACACATGCACCCCCTTGTGCTGCCCTCGCCCGTCGGCGGCTCGCGCTCCATCCAGAACCTGATCATGCTTTCCACGCTCCCCGAGTCCACGTCGCGCGTGCTGGCATGCGCGCCGTGCACGCCGCCTCGCCCACGGCGCATACGTGCACCTCGCACGCCACTCACACACCTAATTCTCTGACTATGCTCCCTCTCGTCTTCCACAAGTGGGGCGAGTACGATGCAGGTGCAAGGGGCGCTTGCTTGCGCGCCTGAAGGAGAAGATGTACGTCGGGCACCACCACGAGCATGTGTAGGTGCTGCTCCGTCTGGTTGGCTGCTGGGCTACGGTGACGTTGGTGCCATCGTGCATTCATATATCTTTCTCTTGGTTTCGCTTTCACCCTCGTACCACTCCACGCACGCACTCCTCTTCTCTGTCTGTCTGTCTGTCTCTCGCAACATATGCACATCTTTGTATCTACACTGTAAACTCGCAGAACTCAATCTAATCCAAGTCACGTCCTTGCATCATCACGATACATGGCTCGAACACTTGTCTTATTCCCGAGTATAGTTAGAACTACAGCGAGACACCGCGAACTGGATCTACCCTCCAATCAATCACATCATCTCCAACTTTCTCCGTACCCACTTCACTCGGACAGCCTCCCGCTCGATGACCACGTATACTTCGGCCGCCCCCGGATCCTTCTCCAAAAGTTCTATGAAAGCCAGAAGAGAGTCATTGTCCAACCAGGATTCGAGGCACTGTGCACGCTCGACGGCGACAGCAATAACTCCCGATTGGAGTCCAATTTGTGAGAGCAACTTGTGGCTGGCTCGGTGCTTTGGTTCATATGAGCGGTGACTGATGTTTGTGAAGTAGTCTCGTCGAAATCAATGTCCTGTAACATGATCTCGATTTCTGTTCAATGACCTCGGTGAGTGTGATGTATGATGAGAGGCAGACATTGTGCACCGTCAATCTCCGAGTCGCTGGGACTGCTACTTTCAGGAAGCTCAGACTCAGCAATCTCCTCGACTAACGGGAGTAAGCAAGATGTTTCATTCATAGACAACCATGCTCACCATATGCAAAACGAGTCTCCTGGTAAAGTGGATATCCAAGATGTCGGGCAACATCCTGACTCTCGGTACGCTGTGCGCGCTCAACAGCGACAGCAATAACCCCCCGATTGGAGTCCAATTTGTGAGAACAACTTATGGCCGGCTCGGTGCTTTGGTTCATATGATTGCTGGTGTCTGGTGTTTGCAAAGTAGTCTCGTCGAAATCGATGTCCTGTAACATGATCTCAATTTCTGTTCAATGACCTCGGTGAGTGTGATGTGTGATCAAAGGCAGACATTGCGCACCGTCAATCTCCAAGTCGCGGGGACTGCTACTTCCAGGAAGCTCAGGGTCGACAAACTCCTCGACTAATGGGAGTAAGCAAGATGTTTCATTAATAGACAACCAGGCTCACCATATGCAAAACGAGTCTCCCACTTGGGTGAGATCTGGTAAAGTGGATATCCAAGATGTCGGGCAACATCCTGACTCTTGGGATCAAACCCTTTTGCCTGGTGAAATTGACGGAGTGCTGAATATGCTATTTCCGGCCAGGGGATTCCATGAACTTCCATGGTGAACTCCAGGGGAGGAAATCCAAGATTTTCTGCCTCTTCAGTGCTGAGTTTCTCAATCCCCGATGGGTCGAGGGACCAGTATGCAGGAAGGTCAGGATGTTGAAACTGTGTTTCATCTGCTGTCTGAAGGTTTTCCAATGGGCACAGAAACAGATAACCCCGGGGGATGCCATCCAGAGTGCCAGGAAAATGTATAGAATACTGTATTCCCTCAACAAAGCCTATGACTGTGGATCAGGCAAGATTACAGACACAAGAATCTGAGACATACAATAAGTCCCTTGATTAGATGTGATTTGGAGGGTGCTAAAGATGTGGTTTGCTTGAGCCAACCAAATAGCCAGGTTGAAAGGTGTTGTAAATAGAATCCTGGAGAGGGAGCCATCTAAGGACCAAGAGGCAATACTTCCAATAGACCACCTATCAGATAAAGTCTTCCCAGAAGGATCAAGCTCACCGGCTCCAACCAGACTCTGTAACCACAGGCTGTGGGACATCAGATCCCCCCAAATTAAATGTCCAACCATAATCTGTGTATTCAAATTTAGACTCCATGTGACACATGGTTTCCTTTGAATCCAGCCAAGACACAATGGATCCGAGTTGAACCGATGTGTATATGTTGCAAAACCATTTGCTCTCCCATGACCCGGAAGTTCGGACACAGTCATGGAACTCCTCCAAAGTAAAAGAAGAAAGGATGATAGACTCGGGGACTGGGCCCAGTTGAGGCATTGGAATCATTGATGTATGGATGGGTTGCCAATAATAAACCCGTTTGAAGTGTTCTTTAGGATTGCTGGGTGAGAGATCAAGGCAAAGTTGTCCAGTTGACCGACGTATCATGGATGCTTGGGAAAGAACCGTCTATATACTGTGATCAGAGAGCACAAGTGGATGTTGCAAATCAGCTTGCCAGGTCTTGGTTGAAGGTAAGTGCAAAATAATGATCAGCATCCTGCATGCAATCAGTCCAGATATATGGTGGTATGAAATTGACTTCCTACTTGAAAATCATTGCTCTACAAGAACTTCAGCTGTAGTGCAATGAAGCAACATAGATAGACATACAACACAAGCCCCCAAGTATACATACAAGATTGGTGAATTGCAATATAAGTCCAGCATCTCCTCCAAGGGCACAAGATCTAGAGAGTGCATTTCAGAATGTTTGCAATACAGTGAAAAAAAAACAGTGAACCATCGTAGAACACCACTGCATGCAGCCCAGATGATTGGGCTGCACCATAGATTTGAAGAAAATTTGGATGGCTGGATTCAAAATATTAAAACGGTCATGATCATTTTGGGGATGCCTTACTGTATGTCTGAGTATTTATTGAGGTCCTGCCGCCATTTCTGCAGGAATTAACCATCAATGATGAGTCCTGCAAGTAAAATATGTGCACACCTCCTTTACCTGGTAAATGGCAATGGTCATATCCAATGAACAACCATCAATGCGCGCCGAGTACATCCGCTTTGCTGAGTTGGCCGAGCGATGCTGACGGACCATGCCAGAGTTCTGTTCCACTCGAATTTCTCTGCGCAGGTCAATGGCACCCGGCAGGATCATTCGAATGTCTAATACACATAAAATTTCAAGGGTGGAACTTAGCGGGCAGTAAAATCTTACTACTGCAAGGTGCGACCGGAGACGGATTGGTTACATATTTTGTCACATTGCTCGTGAAGTGGCCGCCGGAGACAATAAAGTGCTTTGAGCGTGGAAAGAAGGCACCCGCATATCTGCCGAGTCATATGTTACCGGTCAGATAGAAGAATGTCGCAGCATTGCTTACTGGTTGGAATTGTCGCCGGGTGCAGCTGGATTTATCTCAGACACAAATGGTTGTTGCCAATAACCCTGACCATTCATCGATGGAGGGCATGGGACAAAGGGCTGCGAGTTGGGGGGAAAGGCACTGGTGTATCTGCATAGAATTGGTTGGCTGTCAGGTGGAGAGGGAGAGCTTTGCTTACTGGTAAGAACCCGCCGCAGGTTCATTCGGGTTCTCTTCCATTGTGTATGCTTCTTGCCAACTCGCTGTGTTTTCTGTTTCTTGACTGAAGCCTTCCCCCTCCGACAATGGATCGAATGCGACAAAGGGGTGCAAGTTTGGGGTGTATCTGCATTTTTTGGGCTCGTCGGATCAACAAAACCGAGTGCAAGACTTACTGGTACGAACCCTCTCCGGGTTCAATCGAACTCTCCTCTGTTGCTTCCCAGTTCATTTCATTGTCCGGTGACCCTTCCCAAGAGCTTTGGCCCTCTATCGCCGGGTCAAACGCGACGAAGGCCTGCGAGTTCGAGGAGAAGGCGCCCGCAGTGTATCTGCGTCCGATCAGCTGCCCGTCGGATCCACACAAATCCGACTTTTGCTTACTGGTAGGAATCCTCCCCAGGTCCAGTTTGATTCTCTTCAGCTCTATATTGATCTTGCAACCCTGCGCCGTATTCCATGGGATCGAGTGGTGAGAGTGTGAAAGCAAGAGAGAACGGGCGCCTGGTCTAAATTAGCGCGAACCATCTCATGTCACTAAGGGCTGTGCTACAGCATATTGTGCCACACTGCCCGCACGGCATGAAGGAATGCATTCCACAGCATTAAGACTTGGGCTGGGCATGTGCACGAAACGTGGTCCACAGCTGCTCTTCCGTAACAAGAAAACAGCCTCCAAAATTACCGCATTCAATTCAGAAATGGACTGGATCCGACTCGGATCTGGTGGTATTGATCATTGAAGTACCTAGCTATCGAACCCACAACAGCGCCGTCCCGGATCGATAGCTTTGCCGGCGCCTGGAATGCCAGATGAATGTCGATGCGCGGAGGTATTATTTACACTGGGAGCGACTCCGGATGGGTTGGGATCGGACACAGCAACTGGAATCGAAATATTTGGACGCCAAATTCTTCGGGGGCTATCTGTCACCGGCTTTGTTAACCTGTATCTACGTCTCTTTACGCGCGAGTGGGATACCGCGAGAAGAATACGACCTGTGTAAACTCGAAATTGAGTGAATCGTGATTCAATTATGATGAGAGGGTAGGCTTGCTACGGTGAAACAAGAGGGGACTCCAGACAAGTCAGGAAATAATTATGATGAGGAAGCTAGAGCCAGAATGAGATGGATGGAGAGGTTGTAATACCGGCGGTCGGGCTCAAACCGATGTCTCCCTCGTACGCCGTACAGTTCAATTTTCCATGAGGGGTATCTGCCGCTGGTGTACCGGTTCCCTCAGCCTCTCGCATCTGCACAGTTAATGAGACACCCAGAACGGAGACAGAGAGAGCAGGGGAAGCTGATGGGTGCTGTACTTTCCGAAGCTCAAGCAGATGAAAACGAACACAATATTAACGGGACACCACTGAATTTGCACGAGCGACGAACGCCGACGGGATGAAGGTGGTAACAAGATATCAAAATGACGACACAAACTCAATGATGACACCAACATTCCTCCCGCGGACGGGGAGGCGCAGGGAAACCGGGGGCACAAACCGAGAGGCAGAGAAGACCCGGTGCAGGCAGGGGGAACTCGTAGGTCAAGATTTATGAGCAGGAGCCTCAGGCGCGGCAGGATGAGGCATTGGTAGAATATTAATACGTCTGCGTAATCTGGCGACGATTACATTTTTACAGTGGGGTAGATGAGCCCGTTCGGCTCGGGGTTAGGTAGCCAGGACTAGCAAAATGTCCCTTTTTGGTTTTTACAGAAAACAACGACACTGGTGCAGAGTTGAGATGAAATAGAGAAAAAGACGTGACACAGAGTGCTTGTTTGACTTCGGGTGGTAATGCCTACCATCCTAACGAGTTTGGGGCAAGCACGGTGGCGGCGGATAGATTCAGATGCGTTCCGGACGGGTGTATCTGTACGGTAGCCGTGGGGGGAAGAGAGCTCTAGACTTGCAAGGAGGGAGTGCGCTGAGTCAGCGGGACATTGTTTCCCGGTCTTTGGCCATGTTATGCTGTAACTTCCGCACCCATTATGCGACGTCATTATAATTCTCATCGCACTCCAACTCCAACCATCCGCCATGTATAAAACCGCTCCTCTCCGCTCCGTCTCCTTCCATTATTCCCCACCATGACCACTACCACCGCACCCGCCCCCAACCTCGTCCCCACCCTCGACTCGGCGGCGCTGCCGAAGACGCCCGCGAACGAGTGGGCAGACAGCACAATCGGCCTCCTCGGCGCGCACGTCACCCACACCCCCGTCGGTACCCCCGGCCCTGCCATTCCCGGTGCCTTTACAGGCCTCCAGGAGCCTGATCCACCCTCAACTGACGCGAACGGCGAGACGCTGCTCGACACAGCAAAGACGTACCTCCCCGCACAGGCGGATGTGCAGCGCGCCATGACGGACGCAGGGCAGGTCGCCAAGGCGTATCTCCCGCAAAGTGTCGCCGCGTATCTACGTGCGTGTTTCTCTCTTCGTACTATTTTTCTCGAACTAATTAATCGATCTTTGGTGATCAGCAAGTACCAACGAATCAACCACCCCTACACGCCCCGCGCTCCCCACCGAATCGAGCGCCGCATCAAACCTCAGCACGGAGGCGCAGGCCGGCTCGCTTCTGCCGCGCCCCGATTCCGTCTCCACGCCCGGCCGCTCTACCCCCGGCCTCGCCACGCCAGACTCATCTGCCCTCCCTACGCCCAGCGACCCGAGCCTCGTCACTTCCACCGAAACGGGCAACATCAGCACAAATCCTGTCCTTCGGCAGAGCATGACGCCCGCCGCACTGAGCGGGTACGCCGCGTCGAGCGAGAGCGGGTTCACGCCCACGTCGAGCGAGAGCGGGTTCACGCCCACGTCGCCGTCTGCCTCTGCGTCTCTGCGTGGCATCCCCGCGCCGCCCAACTCCGTTGAGTCTCCCGACTCTTCCCTGGGCGCGGGCGGCGCGCCGCATCTCCTCGGCTCCGCCGCGCTCAACTCCTCCCGCCCAGAAGATAACGTCCCGGCGGAGGCGCTCGCGCCGTCGGGCACCACCTCACCCCTCACATTCTCCGACCCCACCACCGCGTCCCGCGCGAACCCACGCGTCCTCGGCTCCGCTGCCCTCAACTCCTCCCGGCCCGAGGACAACCTCCCCGCGGACGCGCTGATGGGACGGGCGGACGAGATGTCGGCGCGGCGCTCGAGTCCGCCGTCCTCGGTGGCGGGAGGTAGCGAGAAGGAGAGCGTGGCGATTCCCGTGGGTACGCCCGCGGGGAATACGCCTGCGCCGTACGCATCCACCAACGGCCACGCGGATACACAGACGCACGAGGAAGATGCGGCCGCGGAGGGGGAGAAGGAGGGTAAAGAGAAGAAGCCGAAGTTGATTGCGCGGATTAAGGAGAAGATGCACGTTGGAGGATCGTCTTGAGCAAGCGCTGTGAGAGCATGTGACATGAGGAGGAGAAGGACAAAGTAAGAGTCCTCGTGTAAACGACTGGATGTATCATCTCCCTCTTTAAAAAATTTCGCTGTCGTCCGAAGCCTTTTCAATCTCCGCTGTAAAATTTCGTCTTCTGCCGTCAGCTTCGTCATCTTACCCTTTTCGTCGATCTCGGGCATCCTCCCGATGATTCCCACCGTACGTCCATCGATGGGGTCCTTTCGAATAGACTTTGACCATCTGCCATGCAATTCTGGGCATTTCACTAGCCCCTCTCTCAAAATGGCTGGCTTCTTGGTCCACATTTTGTCCGAGACACTGGACACCATCTTGTATTACTTATAATTTAAACTCAGCGCTTGGTCAACACCAGTGGGGCACTCGTGTTTCGGTGGAATTGACGTGCGTTGACGTTCCGGCATTAAGCAGATGAAGCGAGAACTTGAATACGAGAAAAAAAAGAAAAGAAGTAAATATTGAATGGTTTCACGTTTACACACCACCAGCCGGAGTCGAACCGACGTGTCCCCCACATCGATTCCAGTATTCCGTAACTTAACGAGGGTGACTTCCTGCTAGGCCATGGTGGCCTCACTACACCATTTTCTTATAGGTCCTTGTCGTGGCAGAACGACGGAGCGGTAGCCTACTGGAGTACGGACTCTAGACATGAGGAGATGCCAGTAAATTGATGAGAAGAGAGGGTCCAAAGCAAGAAAAGACGAGGAACTGATAGAAAATTTTAAAAAAACTCCTGGAAAAACACACAAGATCGTGGACGAAGTAAGCCCCCAGCCGGAGTCGAACCGGCGTCTCCCCCGTAGAAGTGGTGACTCGGATGTAGAACATAATTCGGGGGTAATTTGCTGCTAACCCACGGTGGTCTTGGCTCTCTGTGCGAGTATAGGTCCATGTAGGGCCACCGTGCTAGGAGGTGTAAAGTTGCATAGTGCCTGCACCAATGTTGATACTTGTGATAATATTACATTGGATTTACCTAGATACGGCGGCGCTGGGATACGGTGCGGTCGAGTCGCAGCATCTTCCATTGTCGCGCCGCTGTGCTTGGGATTGGAATGCGCACAAATGTCAGACGCTGTCATGGACTATTTGGCAAGTCGCCCACATACTGTAGCAGTTATGCTGGCTATGGATATGGAGGGACGGGAGATGCAGGTTCGAGCCCTTGTCTTGTCCGCAAAAACAAAATTTCTCTCTCTTTTCTTCGAAAAAATTCACGGCGCGGCGTAGACGCTAGCGGACAAGTTCAAGATATCTGGATCTAGACCGGTAACCATTCTGACTATTATAGAGGCAAGCTCGTCGGATTGTCTTCATAGAGAGATCGGTCCCCGGTCTAATCTAGAGCGTGCTGGGCGACTCTGGCATCGGAGGGAATGCGAGGCGGTGGATGATGCGCGAACACGTACAAGTTACTGTGTACATACACAAGTATGTGTTAGTAGAGAAACAGTCTGATGCGACATACCTGAAGGGAGTTCTGAGAGGGATTACAAATTGTGATGCAGGGGGTGCATGCGTGTGGAGTGGTACGAGAGAAATGAGGTCGACACCGAAAGAGACACGGAGAGGGAAAGACATAGATACAGCTCAGATACGATAAGCCACCGTCATCGCTCAACGAGACGAAACGACACTTAACGCATGCGAACGAGAGTCTCGCGCCGGCTACGCATGCGCGTGGTAGCGCCCAACGTGCCTCTTGGCGCGGGTTGCCGTCTGCGTCATGCTTACGCTCGTGCCTATCCCCTTCGGACGGGGAGGTGGACGGGGAGGAGGGGAGGCGGCGGGGATGTAATGTGCGGGATGGGTGAGGTGGATATATGTGCGGTTCGTGGAGTCGTTGGTGACTCAGTGAGGCAACGGAGGGCGGAATCGCGTAAATCGGAGGAAGGAACGCGACGATGCATGCGCAGGTGGGCCCGCGGGCAGAGTATGCAGCGGGGCGTCGCACGATGCAGACTTCGGGAGTGCGGGAGGCATGACGAATTGTCGAGGGAGCGCGAGCCGCCGACAGACGAGGGCGGCGCGAGAAGGTGCAGAGGGCGCCAGACGAGTTCCGTGCTGAGGTACCCGGTGGTCTCTCGCGTGGTGCTGAGCCGGAGGCATGAAGGCAAAAAATGGGTTGTCCTTGGACGCGAGCGTCGGCCGCTGTGCGGGCGCGATTGCTGGATGCGCAGGGTTGGCGCAGCAGCTATTATGGATATCGATGTCTTAGTGCTGAATTGTGTGTAAGGAGAGCGGACGAGATGCAAGCAAGTCCTGCGGGAGGTATGCCTTCGCAACCCTGGCCCGCGCTGCACGTCCGTCTGCGCGACAGTACCATCTTTACCGTGTGCTTCCGTGTCCGCCTTCACGGGCAACGTGCCGAACACGGACGGGGCGAGGCGGAAGTGGTTGACGAGGCGCAGTTAGCGTTCGGACCGGCGGTGCTCATGGTGAAAAGGCTGCAATGATGCGGCGAGGCATAGAAGGCAGGTTTATGTGCACGGTAGAGCCCAATCATAGCCTTGGAAGGCCCGAGGATGTGATAAGATTTCCAGTTTCGGGGGGGTCGAGAGGTGCACATGGTGCATGGGGAGTTACAGAGTGGGTAGGCGATGCCGGCCGTCGAAAGCTTAGTCTGAGAGTTGGGCAGTGGCCTGGAGGCTGGACTCGGAGCACGCGAGTCGTGGCGCCTGTGGGTCACGTCGACGAGTGCGCCTATGGTTTCTGTATTGCTCGACCGAGCGAGCTTCGTCGGCAACGTCGCTGAGTCGACTGCTCGCTGCGAAGGTGTTGATTAACGTCGGTGACCTACCTTGGAAGATTGGGTGGTTTGGCACGCCGCATAACAAGGACAAGCATCGGGGGATGCCGGCAGAAATCGGGTTGTTATTTCTCCTGGCTCTGGTGTCATATCTGGGACAAAAACATTGTGATTCAAAAGTTATTCAAAAATTAGCTAATCATATATACCCATCAGGGCTATTGTCAAGAATGTGCTGTTTAGTGTAGTGGTTGTTGTATGATTTTTGTTTTTTGCCTCACTTAGACTCATCACCCGTTCGAATCTTTTTGTGCGCATAAACTTTTACTTCCTCATATACTTCCTCATATACAGTCGTATGAACAGATATCTATCCGTTTTTCCCCTTGTTTCCTTCATTCCAGTTACCTGGCAGACATTAACTAATGGCCATATCGGTGTAGCTTTCAGAGACCAAAAATCCTACCTTGTGGAGGAATTATCAACCAAAACTACAAATTGAAAAATCCCCCCTTTGTTTACCATAAATATTTCGATAATAGTTTGGTCTCTATATACAGCCTTTCGGATAAGTTATGCCATTTTTTCCGGCCTGCAGCGCACTCTCTTGGCGGCAACACAACTCAAGTAATATTTCTGTGCAGACAGCAATGTTTCACTCTTGTTTTCATTCATTTCTGAGGTTCTGTCTCCAAATTTTCGGCCTGCAGCATTACAATGCGTCATTCCATTGTTGGGAGAGCATTTGGGAATTGGAATCGGCGGCATCAATCGGCGGCGGCAGAGGCGGCGGAACTTTCCGGTAGTGATCGGACTTTGTAATAGTCACGTTTACCACGCTCCTAACTTCATGCCTGTCTTCGCGGCGCTCCAGACGCATCCTATACTCAGCAAGCTATCACTCCCCCAAGTCCTCCAGTTCCTCCGGCTCTCTTCTCACCTCAAAAACGACATCCTCCTCTGCCAACCAGTCGATGTCTCTGTAGATTGTGCACCGGAGATATTGCCCCCATCGGTTGCGTCTTTTCTCTCGGATGCGACCAACATCCCCCTTGGCGACATAGATGCCTGCTGGAGCGTGTTGAAGGACGACGCCTGGATCTATCCCACGGCATCCGAGGTGGATCAGGAGGACGAGAAGGCCTTTATGGATCATGGATGGGCGCGCGGCCTTTGTTAATATCACGGTATTCACTTGCCGCTTCTTGTACTGACACTCGTTCTCCAGGTTCCTTGACTCTTTATCCGCCCAATGCATGCTGCACCAACCCCGACTGTGTCTCCAAAATTCCCCTCAAGAAGGCGGAGCCTCGCCAGGTCGTCGTTTACACTCTCGATAAGGGCGTGCGACCTGCTTGGGAGGTCCATCTCAGCTGCCAAGCGTGCAACACGAACTACCATCACACGTTTTCCGTTCAAGCTAATATGTGTATGTACTACGGCGGCAATACAACATACATCAAGGTCGGAGACCACCAATACGTTGAGCGCAAGCTTGCTGCCATGTGGACGACTATGATGCTGCTTGCGTGGTAGGTTCATGCACCATGATTCTTCCCCCACCTCACCATAAATGACATAGGGTTTCTGCAACAAACTGCGCTCGGACGTACGACATGGCACTATCTGAGAAACAGAACAGCACTATCGGCGCCGGCGGATGGCAATTCGGCACGCTTCTCACGACTGACCACGTCTGGGACGCCTTCATCATTCTCACTCTTCTCGATCTCCACGAGCGCAATAACACCTGTCTCCGCGTACCCCATACAGGCGATCAAAAAGACCGCTTCAAGGCAGCGATGGTAGAACAGAATCTCTACGTGATTCAGCATGGTCAAGACGAGGCGGGCCACTTTTGCAAGAAGTGCATGCGCACATGGGAGGATCCCGATGGGACAATGCGTATGTCTTGCCCCAAGATCATGATCGTTATGATCTTTAACTCATCCACCTTTTCTTTTGCAGGGAAATGTCAAGTTATCGTTAGCGACGGCATCAACATGGGGATTCCATGTTGTGGGTCCTTCCGCTGCACCGACCCTCTTGACAACAACCGGCACCGTTTCTGCGCGGAACATTTCGGGCTCCACGGGGTTTGCGCAGTCGACGGATGCGACAACCTTATCGCGCCTGGCACGAAGACCTGCACTCTGCCAGCTCATTCTGAAATGGAGCGACTCCACACAGAACGCGGGAAAGCAGCTTTCATGCTAACGGAACGACTCCAGAAGCACCGCCTAACACACCCAAAGAACGACGCCACCGTTCCAGAGTCGAGCACAGATGCAGAGGCGAACACAGAGGAGGACATGGAGGACGACGTCGAGACGTTCGAGATCGACGATGGGACCGGGGAAGTGCGAATGCGCACAGAGAAACACCCGGGATCAATTGGTACAGTTGATACCCCCGACGATTGCGAGGCGAAGAAAGCCGAGGGTGGGAATCGTAAGTTCAAGATTAAATTGGGCCGTCAGCGGACGCATAACGAGCAGACACTCATCCGGCCATGCGGTGTGATCCATGCAAGGGCGACAATGTACGGCACAGAAGCCGTGTCCAACGTTCTAGTGTGTTCCCATTCCTCAGTTCTTCCCCACGCCGCATCTGATTTTCGTTAGCTCTTTGTCCAAGCAGCGTTTTCTGTTCCAGCAGCCCACAAGCCGGAGCATCTGGTCTACGACACAAACTGCGACGCTAAACAGCAAGTGGATGCGCACCCAGAAGAATGGGCCTGGTTCGCGGACATGGGGATGTGCGTCGACGTCTGGCACTTCCTTCACAAGCACGCTATCACGCACCAGTTCTGCCAAGACCATTGTAACCCCGCCGACTACCCAGAACTCCTTGGGGAAGACGGTAAATGGTTCTTCAATACTTCGGTCGCGGAGCAGACAAATGTCTGGCTCGGAGGATACCACTCGATGTGCCGGGAAATGCTCCCCGTCAAGTACAATTTCTTCCTCGACGAGATGATTCGCTTGCGCAACGAGATTGTTGTCGCAAAGTTGGCCCATGACGGACACGAGCCAAGACGGGCTCCTCCTCGTACACACAATGTATAGCAGTCAAGTACAATATAAATGTATTCTTTGGAACGTACTACAAACACTATAAGGAACTATAAGGAACGTACTACAAAGCAATAACGACAATAGAATATCTAATAGTATGTATTATTTCTTCAGTGGGACCTGCGCCGCATACGCACTCCACAGACCTGCCTTTGTGCGTCCCGCGTCCAACGCTGCCATCCTCAAGCTCTCCGAACCCCGGGTCCACCGCAGCCGCGCGTCCGTATATGTGCGCTGTACGAAAGGGGCGCTCGTTTGGAAAACCCGCTGGAAGCGGTCGGCCAGCGGGATGTGCTGCATGTCGGCGGCCTCCATGTGCAGGAAACCTTGCGCCATATCGACGGCGTATATCCCGGCAGGCCATCTGCTCGACATCGCCGACGTGGTAGAGGTTGTCGACGATGACTGCGGATTATCCCACAGAAACGGGGATGCAGGCGGGGTCGTCGAGGGCGATAGACTCGGGAATGCGGAGAAGAGGGAAGAGGATGGGGAAGCGGTAGATGAAGAGGTAGCGTCATCGTCCAGACAGATGGGGTTTGACGCGGCGCCGGCGCCACCGGTGACAATGCGGAGCAGGGGTCGATCCATGCGTGGTGGGGGACGGTCTACGACCTCGACGACGTCGGCGATGGGAGCCCGCCGCGGCTGGTCGACCGGCTCGATCTTGATGCCTCCGACCTTGACGACCTCTACATCATCGTCGTTGTCGGCCGCCCGCGTCTGGGGAGCCTTGATCTTCGTGCGCACGGCCGCCCGCTCCGCTGCGACGTTGTACCGAATGTGCTGCGGTCCGGGGAGGTTTACGAAGTGGTCGATGAGGCGGTCCTCGTCAAGGCCCGAGACACCGATGCGGCGGAGTAGGAGGTAGGTGTCCGAGGTGAGAATATGGGTGTAGGCGAGGTCGACATGCGTCCACAGGCAGAAGCGAATGTTGTAGAATTCGACAGCAGTAAAGTTGCTGCCCAAAAGATCCAGCGTTCGCGTCGACTCAGACAGCCTGAATTCTGGCCATGACGGGCACTCGGTGACGCCGAGAATGAGCGGCGACTTGCCGTCCTACGGAAGATAGATCAGAATACATATAAACTTGATAAAAGTCGACGTACCGCATCCCAATATACCAAAGTGAAGCGTTGGACAGTGGTGAGGTCCACTGGGGCGCGGCGAGCGGAAGGTTGACGAACTGCGAAGGTATCGTTGGCCGGCTGTGTCCCCGTCGCTTGTGACATCCAGGCGGGGATTAGTTGAGTAGTGATGCGCGGAGGCTTGGGGAGGGGGGTTCTGCGGGCGACACTCGACGCCGGGACCCGCGGCTGCGAAGGAGGCGGCATCGTTGGCGAAGCACTGGCCAGCGACGACGAGGTGGAAGCCGACGATGACAAGGTTGCGGCAGATGACGAGGACTGCGGCGCCAGCGACAGCGTCAGAGCGAGCTGCAGCTCCTCATCCTCGTGGTCAGCCGCATCTTGAGGACTGAGGGAGGGAGAGGGCGGCATCCCCATACGCAATTCTTGGTCGAGGTAGATGCCGGGCGAGTCGATGCGCGCCTGCTGCAGTACAGGCCCGTAGTCCCAGCCAAAGTTCTGTTGTTGGGCGATGCCGTCGAGCGCACTGAGGAAGGAGGGCGAGAAGCCGCCGACAGACGATTCTGCGCGGGAGGCGGCCGGCAGTGACGGCAGTTGGCGGCGGCGTGCAGGCGGCGGCACGTTCGCCTCACGGCGCTGGCGCTGGGACATTGTCGCAGGGTCGTGAGTCTTGACGGGGCACAAGCCATTGTTCAGGATTATACAATGCTTTTTGCACAGTAGGGATTTGCACGCTGGAGCGACGCGCGTCGATTGACAGCCGCCGACGTAGCGGCACCGCACTGAGGACGTCTGGGTGTTGGTCGTGCTGACGGCAGAGGAGGTTGACGGAGTGGAGGTGGTGAGAGCACTGCGCGACTCGAAGGAGAAGGAGGGGGGGTTGGCGAGAATGGGGGAAGGAGACGAAGACAGAGATGCCCGTGCTTGTCGGCTCGCCACGACTCCCCACCAATGCCAATATGGCTTTCGTTGGGCGTGAAGATCAATGTCCTCACACTTAGGGAGAGATTAGCCTAGGCGAGCATGGAAAGAAGGGGGAAAAGGACGGAAAAGGGACGTACGACGAGGTAGGCCTTTTCCTTGTTCGGCCCCTTGTTACACCATTGTATTCTCAACGTCGCAAAACACCAAGGGCACAAGTTGTTGTCGGCAGCGAGAGAGGGTTGGGACATGGCGAGTTATCGCGGGCGGCGGGATCGCGGGGAGGTGGTGGAGGGAGGAGCAAGTTGCACGTGCATGAGTCCTGCCGCCGCTGCTGACTGTGCCGCCGCCATTTGATGCCGCCGATTCTATATCTCAAACTCTCTCATTGTTGGAACATGTTTAAAAGTGCTCAAACATTGACAATTGGCAAAACGAAAGTGCAGAACCAAGTGTCAGAGAGCGTGGGAAAAACCCGGAATCTCCCATCCGCCCAATCCGGTCTGCGGCAGTGCTGCCCAAGCCTAATCCGTACCAAATTGGGCCTGGAATACTAAATCGGGCCTAGCTATACCAAATCGGGCCTGGGGCTGTCCCAGATATGGTTTCCCCGACCACCCATTTGCGGTATTTTTAACCTTGGACCCACTTGCCTAATCAGTCTGCAGTCTATTCTTAATATATTCAGTCTGAAGAGAACGGTCTCCAGGACTTACCGGGTGACAAATCCCCTAAACTACAACAGACTCGACTCGATCATTCGAGTTGGCCAACTCGATTGCCGAGTTGAGTTACAAATCGGTGGCCACTCGCATCAACGGCAACACTAGTGCCTTGTGCAGCCAACCTCGCTGGCAAAAAGGCTCATATCGCAATTTTTAGTGCACAAATTTGTCCAGGAAATTAGCGCCAAGATTCGTCTCAAGAGACGAACTGATCCAGAGTGGTATGAAGAATAACCTGAGGCTTTTTTAACATCTCCCCGGGTCCTCCCTGGGGCGACTTCTTCCAAATCCCCAACCCAAGCGTACACACCACCGTCTCGGATTCCCACCCCGATCGGTCCTCCAGATATGCGTTTTCCATTATCCTCGGATCAAATTTTGCGTTCGGAGAGATACACGCGGACTCGAGGTCCTCCGAAACCACGTCGACTCCGATGTGTCTACTCGTGGTTAGGGCAAGCTTGGTCAGAGCCGTGATGCGTTCCCCGAATTTTGTTTCCAGCACCGTCCAGTCCGCTGTCCTCTCGTTTCGACCACTGGCGAGAATCAAAACGTCGATAATATGACCAACCAATGTCTCCCTGACTGCGGAACTGGCGGTTCTTTTGCTGAGCTGGCTCCTGGTCATTGCCCTCCATCTCGCGGTAGCTGCTGGATCTTCTGCGGTCCGTTCAGCGGTATTGTCTCTGTAGCAATTGTTAACTGACCGGATTGACGGAGATCTGCATATAGACCGTCCATAAACATGTTGATGCCATTTAAATCTCCTCGATCGATCACCCAAGAACCGATGGTTTTGAAGCTCCAAGCGCACATGGCGGCCTGCAAAGCAATCTGAACCAACATCGCCGATCCCCCGCTCGATCCACCATCCCCCAGCAATAACAGATCTACAAGTCTTTTTCCCAGGAAGCGAGCCACTCGTTTGGAGAGGTCAGAGTTGACAGACTCGGATGCAACGGCTTTCGTGGACTGACTGCGAAAAAACGATGTTTCGGACAATGATGCAGCGGTCTGGAAGATTTCGGCATCCAGATCCTCCATCGCCCGGCGGACCTCGGCTCCCGATACCAAATCCGCTGTTGTGGCAAAAATCTGCGCTCCAATGTCTTGACGCTCCAGAGAATGGCGAGAAAATCGTGTCTGTAACTCGCCAATTTTGCCAGCGGATCGTTGATTCTCTTCTGTCAATCGCACTATCTCGTGTCGCATTACCTGCATCTCATCCATGAGATTCCTATTTTCTCTTTCCAACGCTTTGATATAGCCCTTCTTTGATGTCTCTTCCCGCCGCAATTTGTACGCCTGTCCCTCGTCCCCAGGCCTTGCCCGCCTGGTTCGACTGCGAGTCATCTCAGTCTCTTGGACACGTTGATCAGTCACTGGCGACTCGGAATGATTACCAACACGTCCGATAACGGGGTCCTTTGGGATATCGATGTGTGAACCCTCGATTCTTCCCTCCATGATCTGCTGCAGGTAGATCTGCTCTTTCAGCTGAGGCTCAGCGGATTCTGCGTATAGAGCTTGCCCAGGACCTCTGACCAACGTTTGATGGGAATCTACCTCCGACTCCTCGTCCGTGCTTGTCCCGTCCATTCTGTGACCGTAATCGGGAGTGCTGGTTTGTGCGTATATGGAGGGAACAGCGTTCGATCCTCCTGTGAGCGTAGTCTTGATCCTGGCTAGCATACGAGACAAGAGAGTCGTGTCAGGACGATTGGCGCTCGTTTGGACGCCAAAGCCGCTGAACCTCCCCGTCTTCGAAGTTCGCACACTCGGCGTCATTAGGGACGGTCAGAGTAGGCGATTCAGCGGTGATTCGGACAGGTGATTCACAAGTGATTCAGTCTCCTTTAAAGTGCGGGAGAATCACCTAATCGTGAATCACTTCTGAATCGCCGAAGCGCCTCTGGAGGCGCTTCACGGCGATTCGAAATGCGATGAACATTTTCCTTCATTTCTTATCTTCACTATGTACAAAACATAAGTATTTGTGACTACATAGTAGCAATGCTTACAGCTGCGAGAAATGCAAGAAGTCCTTCACTACAGGATCCGATCTCAAGCGACACCAAAGTAAATGTCCGTCTAATAAGAAGGTATTGTCTCTGTCTGTCATGAGGCAATGAAGTTCCACGCTAACTTCTGTCCTCAGATGTCGAGCACAGCCTGATCTCTGGCGTATGTGTCTGCCAGCGTGCCAGGTGAAGAATATAAGCGCCTAGGCGTCTACTTCGTGCTGTGTTGGCATCTACCTATTTCTGTTATCCTCCATCGGCCTCTTCTTTCCACGCTTGCTCTCGTGAACGATACCCCGCATACTAGATACCCCATAGATAATTCGCTTCCCGCCTCCCCTCGTTCCGTCACGATCTTGCGTTGTTTGTAATATGACTTGGATCTATGTACACTTTTTGGTCTTCTACCCTACATCCTCCGGTTAATACACACCGTACATGCAGTGTAACGGGTATGACACCGGGAAGGGTTCCATTGCATTGGATGGGTAAAGGTCGGATTTCTTCAACAGCTTTCCGCGCCTAAGGGTTGCCTAAAGGAGATCCTCATACGCGAGGCACGACAACTTTAGTAGCATAGGCGTTCGTGAACGCCTATTGATGGTGCCGAACGCCTATTAATGCCTATTGATCATCAATAGGGGCGTGAACGCCTGATGCGTGTGCCGCGCCTTGCCGTCCACTGCCGTCCTTCGGCAAGGGCTCGGCTGGTCAGGGGTTCGGGTTAGCGGTTAGCGGTTCCGGTTAGAGGTTAGAGGTTCCAGTTAGTGGTTAGCGTTAGAGTTAGGTGTTAGGTTCCAGGGATATTGTAAAAGATGTTGGGGGACTTGTTGTCTGCAGCCTGCCGAAGTCCCGCGATGTGATCATTGTGATGGCTCGTCACATTACCGCATATAGATGACACCTCAAATAGGCGTTCGGTACCATCAATAGGCATTCGGCACCATCAATAGGCGTTCACGAACGCCTATGCTACTAATCTTGTATGTACTCGCTTACAGCGGATCAATAATATTTTTATTGCTCCGTTCTTCTTCCGCTCTTTGATTATAGCCAAAAGAACTGCTATCCTATCGGACAAAGCCAAAAAGGCTGCAGCCATTGCAGCTGCAGAAAGTAAAGAAGAGCAACAAATAAGCCGGCACGAAAGCGTGGGCGACCGAAGAAAGATAGTCAGCCAGCCCCTGTACCAGCGGAGGAGGACGACGAGGAGGAGGTTGAGGTTGTTGATGGTGCCGAGGCGGGCACAGAGAGTAGTTTGTAATTTTCGAATTTCTGGTCCCCTACTGTACTGATCAGTGATCAAACTGGAAAGATGCGGCTGGAATAGAGCTTACCTGGAGTGTAGAATCTCATCTGAATCGCCTTTGAATCACATTTCAAAAAGGGACGGTCAAAACTGAAGCGATTCTCCCACGATTCAGAGGTAAAATAAATTCGTGAATCACTTTCGAATCACTTGTGAATCACCTGTCCGAATCACCGCTGAATCGCCTACTCCGACCGTCCCTATTTTCTTCTCCAGGTGGCTTCTTCTGCTTATCGATGGCAACATGTGAGTTGGTATAAACGCCCAGTGACTTACTCTTCCTTATTCTGTTTCCTTCCGCCATGGCGACTGCCAAATCGTTCTCTGGCCCCGCTCGAAAACTGGTTCTAGGGATCGATGTTGGAACAACATTTAGCGGGATGTCGTTCAGGTGTGTACACTGTCAATCCGGTGGAGGGAAAATTCTTGACGATTGTAGCATCCTCGAGCCTGGGAGGGTCCCGAGCATCCTTCCGGTAACACGGTGAGTGCGCCTCAACTTTCTTTCCAAACATCGTCTCTATTTGAATCCTAGGTTCCCTGCTCAGGAGCACGTCGGTGGGGACTCGAAAGTTCCGTCTGTCCTCTACTACGATCGATTTGGAGTAGCAAAGGCACTAGGCGCCGAGGCACTCCAAGAAAGCGTCGACGAAAAAGCGGAAGACGAAGGCTGGGAAAAGTCATCGTGGTAAGATACGTAATCTCATATTCTCACATTCCTGAAGCTGCAATCAGGTTCAAACTGCACCTTCGGCCTGGTGTGGAAGCCACAGCTCGTACGCTCCATCCGCTTCCTGCGAACAAGAAGGCTGTTGATGTATACGCCGATTTTCTTCGCTACTTATTCCGGTGTGCGCGGGTCTATATCGAGGAGGCGTATCCGGCCGGGAATGCATTGTGGATCGCTCTCCAAGACGGCATAGAGTTTATCCTGACGCATCCTAATGGTTGGGAAGGGGAGCAGCAGTCTGAGATGCGCAAAGCTGCCATCGTCGCTGGACTCATCCCCAACAATGCCGACGGGCATAAGCGTGTCCACTTCGTCACGGAGGGGGAGGCGAGCCTTCACTTCTGCATCAGAAACGGACTTGCGAGTGATCCACTGCGGGTAAGTCAGGTACCGGCTTTGAACATTCCTCAAGGCTTATTACCATCTTTAGCTTGGCAAGGGAGTGATCATTGTGGACGCAGGGGGTGGCACCATCGACATCAGCACATATCGCAAGGTCGTGACCACCAAAGGCGAATCGTTCGAGGAAATTGCACCTCCAAAATGTAAACAATACTGGTTCCGATTATAATGGCATACCTAACCATGAGATCACAGGCGTATTCCAAGGCTCAATATTTGTGAGTCAGCGTGCTGGCGACCATCTTCGAGGTAAGCGCTATGTCTTCATCCCCTCACATTCTCATAACGTCTTCGGTCAGAGAAACTACGAGGATCCAAGTACGCGGACGACGTAGAACACATAAGAGAATGTTTTGACAAGACCACGAAACTAAGGTTCCGAGCAACGGACGAATGGTCCCACATAAAGTTTGGTCGCCCCCGAGATAAGGATTTGGCGTTGAATATAAATTGCGGCCAATTGAAACTACCCGGGTGCGTAGGTGGAGCGTATAATGATCAAAACTTCTTACCTTTCACAGAGCGGATGTCGCTGGGTTCTTCCGGCCGTCCCTGGATGCCATGGTGCACGCCATTGCGAGGCAACAAGCCGTCGCCCACGCCCCAGTATCAGTGTGTGCTTCTATTCTTCATCGAGATGCCACTAGGTAGCTCACAAGTACCTGAGCAGTCCGTTCTCCTTGTTGGTGGATTTGCAGCTAGCGACTGGTTGTATTCTGAACTCAAAGTTGCCGTGAAATCACTTGGGCTGGAATTATCTCGACCTGATTCTTACGTGTGCGTACCAATTAACCGTAAAATGTGTTCGTTATACCTACTGAGTTGCCCATAGCAATAAGGCCGTCGCGGACGGCGCCGTCTCATATTATTTGGACCATTACGTGTCCGCAAGGATCTCTAAACACACACACGGCATAGAGTGTGTCACAGCTTACATCCCTGACAACGCGGAGCATCAAGCTCGTTCGACGAAAGTAATTGACGCTGCTTCAGGGGAAATTCGCATCCCCAATGTGTTCTCTGCGATCTTGGCGAAGGTAATTTTTATCCTGTCTCCCCGAGATTTTCCATTGACATAACTTACTCTTCAAGAATACCCGTGTGTTAGAGATAACGGAATTCCGTCAGAGTTACACCCGGGACGCAACCGACCGTTCAATGCTGACGGCGACTGCCATCCCGATCTTACGCTATCTTGGAAAAGATGAGGATCCTAGATGGACGGACATCAATCCAGGCGAGTCCTTTCATAAACGCACAGGTGTGAATTTAAGGAGTCAGCCAGGAAAATACTCGGTGGTCTGCACTGTTCACGCCGATACATCCCAGATAGCCAACACTCTCAAGCCATGTGTGGGTTTGCGACGAATCTACTACCGCCTTAATATAGACGTAGTCCTGTCCTTCGGACTGACGGAATTGAAGGCCCAGATTTCTTGGGTCGAAAATGTGAGTATCTACAGGTGTACCCTCTTTTATCCTGATGTGCCGTAAATCAGGGTGTGGAAAAACGGTAAATCAATCTCTATCAACTCAAATAATATTAGTAACAGGACGACAGTGGACTCGCTGAACTTATGTATTAGCATCGAACCAAGAATTTCAGCTCGCGCAATGTCTAATTGTTTTCATGTAGTCGTGTGCGAAAAAAAATCGCGCGTGACGTCAAAAAAATTAATAAAATTTCTTGGATTGAAAAGAAGAGAGCCTTTCCCGAAGAATGTTCCAACTAGCTGCTTCAACGCTCTGAACTTAGCCTTCAGTTGGACGTCACGCACTTGGCCGCGCCGCGTCAGCACATCATGTGGTGCTGACGACGGCATCTGCAGTTTCTCCCCACAACATGGGCTCTCTGGCGGCTGTGAATGAACTTCTGGCTGGCAGCGTCGGTGGCGCGGCACAGGTTCTTGTCGTGCAGCCCTTGGACACCGTGAAAATGCGTGCACAAATTGCTATAAGTTCAGTAATATTTGTCTGGAAAAACTCTTCGCTTAGATCCACTCGTTCGTATTCTCGCTTGTCAGAGGGAATGTTTGTGAGTTAGCCATTCGATCGTATTTCCCCCCAATAGATGGATTATCCATGTTGTAATTAATAATCTTATGTTCAACTTTACACCGGCATCAGCAACTTTACAAGTTCGGCTTTCCGCCGCTTTTTCGTCTTTTCTAAGCCGAAAAAGACGAAAAGATGGAAAAGACTCAATCGCTTTTCTTAGCGCAGTCCGTTTGCTTTTCTAAGCTGAAAAAGACGAAAAAGCCGCGTTATAAGACGGTGAAAAGCGACCATGTAAGACGCTATATAAGCTGACGGCCACACAAAGAATAGCATAAAAAACATATATTCAGGTACTACAGAACATAGAGCAACGTAGGTAAGTCGGCCTTTGTACCCAGACCCCGCCGGGACTGAGTTGAAGACTGAAGCACGTTGAGAGAAGGGACAGGCTGCGCAGGGGCATAAAGTCAACGAGGTGGTCGCAGCAAGGCCGTGGACAGCGAAAGGCGCAGGAACGAGGCATAAGTATCGAGGAGTCGGTCACCATTGAAACTTGACGCACTGCATGTACCACCTGTGGCTTCCTCTAGGATCTCAAAAATACTGCGCGAAGATAACGGTTATGTCGGGGGGGGGGACTTGCTGACTCTTGGGGTATGGACTTGAGTCAATTTGAGGCCAGACTTGCAACAGCTCCGAGTCGACACTAGGATTCACGCTGACGAGGGACATTGACGGCTTGCCAACGGGGTTTGATGGTGACGTGGCGACTCACGACAGGGCTTCGAGGAAGTGGAGAAGGGGGGGGGGGTCTTGAGGGGAAAAGCAGGCTTGCTACGACACAAGGGGACTAGAACAGTACCAGCCGGCAGAGCCATCCTGTAGAGCCATTCATTCGGCAGGACTTGCATCGCGGTCATTTGATGCTTCACGGCAGCCTTGATGGAGGGATAGAGTGAGGTGTGATGGGAGATAGGCTGGGTCATCTTCGAGGGTGGAAGGAGGCCGTCCGCGAGATTGAGGGAGGAACGGGGAGCGGGGGGCGGGGTAGGGGATGGTGGGGGTAAGAGAGAAAGAGTCGTACGACATCAAAGACCTGTCAAGTTGCGTTACTTACGTTTGATGGTCGGAGTTTGAAAGACTTGTGTGATTTCCGCCGTCTTCAAGTTGGTTGCTGGTTTCACCCGAGAAGATGTACTCACTCCGCAAACAATAAGGTGCTGGTTAACACCTACACAGGCAAGATGATAATTTGACAGAAATTATCCGGAATAAACTGGGGGGCTTTTCCTGATGTTGGCCACAATACCGTGAAGGGCACAAATTATGCTACTCCACTGGTTGTAGCCTTACAATAGTACAGTGTCCACTACTGACCGAAAAAGAAGAAAAAAACGAGGCCACCTGTGTTAAGGTTGCTGGTCGGGAAGCTGAAAAAAGCTGTAAGTGACTGGAAGCTGAGAAAAGTATCCTCAAAAGACGGTGAAAAGCCGTCAAAAAGCCAAAAGTTGAAAAAAGTGGGGGTAAGCGGGCAAAAAAGAGCTTGTAGTTTTGCTGATGTAACTGTTAGCGGTCCTACAGTCGCGGACAATCAGAGCCAACCAAAATGTTGGACCACTTCGTTTACCCCCGGAAACCATCGAAATCGAAAGATCTCCTCAAAGCCACTCGAACGATACCAAAATGAACTAATTTGCACGAGCCGGTCGTCCGTAAATGAGGATTTTCGTCCAAAAAATTGGTCGGACCCCTATATCTGACCCTAAAATCCCGGAAAAATATGGAATCGACGCCTTTTCACGAGTACCTTCTCACACTGCCGAGTGTGAATAAATTTATGGAGCCGTTTCGGTGAAATAGATGGTCCAAATATCGCTGACTCCTCGTCATCACTGCATGTGACCAGCAAATTCCGACATGAACTTTCGTTGAACTTTCCAGCCAATTTCAATCAACGAATTTCAGTGCAAATACAGCAGCTTAGCATCCTGGAGATGGGCAGATAATTTTCCACACCCTTGATGACCTTTGGTGCCAGCCCTTGGCCAATTTACCAATCACAATTTGCGTTCAGAGGGTCCAAAATAATGGCCGTTCCTCATTCCTCGTGGGAAAAAATCCGGTGGGGGCTTAATTGACGCCTTTTTTCATGCTGATTCTGATTATGCACTTAGATTTGGTCCAGAATGAATGGTTCGGCCGGAATTAAATTCACCGGGTTTGATTGTCCGCGACTGTAAATGTACTGTCAGTGACTGGCTAGTTGGCCACCTGGGCGTTTTCGGCCCATGCCCCAAGCGTGGAGCCAAGATGACAGGTCCCGGCGGCTTCTAGGACAAGGGCATGGATCCTAGGAATGTGTTGAACACATTTGGCCGAATTTACATGGCGGCCTGATGCTTGCGTGAATTTTTTTCCGACGGCATGCCGAAAAAGGCAAAATACGGGCTAGTTGGCCACCCGCCCAAAGTCGTTGTTGAAGCATAAATTAGGAACCCCGGTGTATGTATAATTGTTCAAGAGGCAGTGGGAGATTATTGTATATAGTTAATGTGTACATCCGAGCTATACGATGGGTATAGATATTTTCTTCTGAAGGGGAGCGGTATAGGCGGGATCGAGGTCCCCGACTAACCGAGTGTCGCGCAACAGACAGAGGGTATGGAGGTCCAAAATAAGCTACAGGTGGCTTCATGGGAAGGATATGGACGTACTTGAGTGCATACCTCCACCCCTTGATACTAACAGCTCCTGCAAAAAAATCCCGATGTCCGTACCACCGAAATCGGCGGGTTTGGCATATTGGATAGCGGTGAGAGGGGAATCGAATGCATAAAATACCGATATACCTCTGAAAGCAAAGCATCCAATATCATAATGGTTCATGCGAAGTCCCAGACGCGTAGCATCGACAGGTGGTTTGATGTATATGTGGTCAAGATGTGCCCCTCCAGGCGGCATCGTAGCCATTTCCGTCAGTAGTGCGACAAACAATCGAGGTGTAGTTGGTGCTTTGCATTTCTGAGAGTGAGCTTGACATCGGGCGAGAAGAACGAGCCCAAAAAGTCGTGCATCGACAAAGAATTGGTGGAGAAACAGTCGTAGATGGCTGCTCGGCGTTAAGGAAATGATGTTCACACGCTTCGGCCGGCGATCAAGCGTGCCATAACTTTCGATCAACACATCACTTTGCCTTGAAACTTGGCATGGACCAGCGTCAGAGGTCCTATTCCCTCCCCCGAGTACTAATTCTTCATATACTCGAGCCTATAGTCTTCTATTACCCAAGTGGCCAACTAGCTAGGGTGGCCAACTAGCCAGTCCGTGATAGTAACAAATGTGATCGTCACTGCGTAACGTCCCCACCAGACTTTATTTTCGTTTCTCGTCATCCTTATCCACTCCTTACTAATGTCTCATTTATTCTCCAGTTCACACACTGGCACTCGATGCGCATCCCGTGGATCATCGACTTCCATTAGGACCCCTGATAATAGGGCGAAATGCCTGATCCCAATCCCGACAAATTGGGCAAATTTTTTGGGTTCAGCCTGTGTCAAATCCCGACATTTTGGCCCAAAATTGCGCGCAGGCCTGTTCCAGATCCCGACAAAATCGCCCGAGCGGAAGAAAAATTTCGCGAATTGGCGATGTGGGAAGAAAAATTTGACGACTTTGAAGGATGTTGACGGATTTTTGGCCTATTTTAGGCGCTAGGCCTGTGCAAATCCCGACAAAATCACCTCGAATCGGTGATTTCCAGTCCCGACAAACTGACCTCCATGGGGAACAGGCCTTTGGCAGAATTATCAGGGGTCCTCTTCCATTCCTTTCCCTCGATGCCAGCCCGATCCTTGATGCCATCAATATCTACACCGCCACCTCCGTGTCTATAAAGCCTGTACCTGTAGTTACGATTCTTGGGTGAATCCACTACTTAAAACAGTCACTGTGGTCGATTTCCCCCAATCTCCCGTGTGCCGGAACTCGTGAACTCACGCTTCCGTCACAGTAGAACAAATGTCCCCCATTACTTAAAGAGAACGTAATTTCATCATCAGCATTTGATCATCATCACAATGCGTCACGTCACGTGTTATTACTCGTGCTGATGCTTGCGTGGCACTCTCACTCAGTCTCCCGAGTCTCTGGAAGCGCAATTCGCATTATGGCGCCTGAGGTAAAGCACTGCAGAACTGGGTCGAGGTCCTTGACTAACTCCATGGCAGCCAAAACACAATGTCACAAGCACAGACGTTCGGCGCCCTCTACAGCCCGGGCTTTTAGCATCTCTTTGCTTCAAAGCTCAAATGGCCTATGGGCGGTGGGTGTATCGGAGGCACGGGCCGATCACACGGATTAGCCGTACACGCGTTATCAAGACCGCATCGCACACAATGCTCACTGAAGCTCTCACCCTAGACTACATTGCGGCGAATACCACCATCCCCGTCCCTCGTATTCATCAGCTCTTCAAGGACAGCCGCGGACACCTACATCTCCTGATGGATTACGTGGAAGGGACAGAGCTCGAAGCGGTGTGGAAAGACTTCCAGCCAGTAGACCAGTTGGCTGTCATGCATCAGCTGCGCGATTACATTGGCCAGCTCCGTAGGCTGGAACCCCCTCGCCCAGGTGCAGTTGAGGCAGTCAATGGTAGCTCGTGCAAGGATTTCCGTATTCGTGCAGATGGATTTGGGCCGTTCAGCTCTGTTGCTGAATTTCACACGTTCCTGGGGCGGGATTGGTTCATGGAAAACAAACTTGCAGAATACGAGGAGTTCGTGCCTGCTCTCTGGTGTTGTGTGTCACGCTCTTACCGGACAGTTTTCACACACTGTGACTTGGCACCTCGTAACATACTCATGAAGGGAAAGCACATTGTGGCGATTGTGGACTGGGAGATGGGTGGATGGTATCCCGAATACTGGGAGTATACTCAGGCATTCTTTTCCAATCTTGGCCATCCTGAAGGGTTTTGGGAGCTTTTCGAAAAAGAGGCGGTTCCTGAGAGGTATCCAGACGAGCTTATCACTGAGAGATGCCTTGCCTCTGAATTTGTACGTTGCTAGGAACAATTGAATGCCAAAAAGAAAAAGAAAAAGAAGGGAAGAAAAAGAGGAAGAGGAAGAGGTGTGATGATGTGATGTATTTCTAATTTACCCTGTAAGTGGAAGAGAGAAAATAATTTAAGAAGGGCTTCTATTCGGGGGCCTGGTAATTGCATGATGTATGGTTTGCGGTGGTCGTGAAGATGTCTAATTGAAAAATTAGAGAGAGTTTGTGCAGAGCCATTCGAGCCATTACAGCCAATCCTGAATGTAATGAGAATGTCAATTTTTTTTCTGTGATGACGTATAAGGAAATTCCTAAAGTAGAAGTCCCAATCATGCTCTTGCTCGTTTCTGTGTCCTGCACAGCTCTCTCCCTGCTTTTCTTGTTCTGTCCGGTGCTTACTGCATTCCAAATGTCTGCAGACGACGTCGATGACTCTGGCAACAACAATGATCAACTGGAGGACAACAATGTTGATGGGATGCTCAATGAATTGATAACGAAGAAACCACACTCAGGCCATAAGCGAGACCCCACAGCTCATTCGGCACCTTTCTTGATCAATACCCACGTCTTGAAGTATCCAAATGGATGGTCCCAAGCCCAGAGCTCATGAAAAAGAAGGAGAAGAAGAAGAAGGACAGAGAAAAGCGGAAGATGGTGGCATAGTGATCGAGCAGGACAAGTGACCGATTTCCAACACTTCCACTCTGCGAGATAAGCAAGCTCCCACTGAAATGAAAATAAAAGACAGTGGGGAAAAAATAAAATGCTCCCACTCAATCAAAGAAAAGCTTCATCAACATTTCTGTCATTGTCAACTGATGAATCATCTGAATTGTTGTGACATCTGCACCCCTTGTCGTCGCAATACCTAGTCCGAATTGTAGCCATGAATTTCAGGATGATATGAAGGCAATGAAAAATGGACATGGGGATGGGAGGTGTGATGGCGATGGGTCGAAGGAGATGAAGATCGAACATACATTTCATAGACATTGTTGGACTGTTTGTTAGTGCCAGGACGATGAAGAACCCAAGCTTTGATCTCCTTTGGCATATCAGCAACACAACGAGCTGCAATATGATTGCATTGACCACAGCGATGACAGTGATCCTCGTGAGTCGGATCGCACCGATGATTTTTTTTTTTGTCATCTATACCTAGCCCTTCATCTCCAGAGGAGGAGTGAGCGGCGTGATGCACAGGCTTCCTGTGACCACTCCCACTCAACGTGAATTCCTTCCTACTACCATTCTGGATACTTTTCACAGCATCAAGATCACTTTCACCAGCAGGTTGGGAAAGAAGTGTGTTGCGAATCCCGACATAGAGAGGGTCGAGGTTGGCAAGGAGAACATCCATGAAGTAGTTGTTGGAAATGGTTTCACACAAAGTGGTGAGTTGGTCACGAAGATCAGAAACCTTTTGAACATATTGTTCAATGGGTTTAGAGGTGATGTGGGAGACATGTTGAAAAGTGTTATGGAGGGTGACACACCATGACCAGGTGGAAGCCTCATGCTTCGCCTTAAGTGCGGTGTAGAGCTTCGAGCCAGATTTAATACCCTTGGTGAGTGGCCGAACCTCTTTGGACATGCGAGCCCAAATGAGAGTCATGGCTGCATTGTCTTTCTTGTCCTAGAGAGCAGTGGCGACAGCCTCTGTGGGTCTGGGGTAGTCCCATCAACAATTCCAGCAGATTCTCCATCAGCATTAAAGACAATGAGAATTTCATCCTTGAAAGTGTGCCAGTTGTCGGGGGTAAGCACATTGACAGTTTGAGCAAGGGAAAGCAAAGAGAATGATGTGGTCATGGTGAATGATGAATAGAGAAGCTGAGAAGAATGATCTGAGAAGCAAAGAAGTCGAAGTCGAGAGGCAGGGGAAAGGTGGAGGTGATGACGTGGTGATTGGTGAGGATGATTTGGGGCTCAGAATAGACTCATAGCGAAGGCAAGGACGCGGGGCCCATAACCTGTTAGAATTTGGACTCCTAGTACTCAGATGGACTCAGATAGACCCGCATAGATGGGGGGGAACACGAAGATTGCAGATCCATTACATGATGTTTGTACGTATTAGATATCAGTGGTGTAGTGATCGAGCAGGACAAGCGACCGATTTCCAACGATCTTTCAGTTTTGGAGTATGAAGGAAGACAATTTCAACGCTTCAGATGCTGGACCAAGTAAAGGGCCATCTAGTTCTGCAGCTCCTCCTGGAAAGGAGTTTGATTTCAATGAACTGGAGGCAAACAATATGGTGAAACACTGCACCTGAGTGCAGCAGTGAAATTGCACTAGTGTGCTGAGCGAAGCGAGGTAGACTCTAACTCAACTCAACTAACCACCAAACTAATCACTCCTCAATCTCAAATACTATCGTGTTGTGTTCAGGGAGGTAGGGTACGTATCACCCGTCAAAGTAGTGTAGACCAGGTTCAATTCAAAGAGGTTCTTGTACAGTAGTACTATTCCCAATTCAATGTGCAGAAGACTAGTTTCATGGGAGCAAACCAACAATCCTTAGAAATCCGAGTGCATCAAATGAATGGTCCGAGCCCCAGGTCTCCCAGGATCACACTCTTAGATTCCGCAGGACCAGAGGTTTCAAACTTGAAACTAGGTCCTGAGCTCTCAGCTACTAAGGAAGCTAGAGTAAGACTGCGGGTCAGACAACTGGCTACCAATCCTTGTGGGATGAGCACTTATGAAGTCTTATCTCGAGTCTAATGGTTATTCACTGCTAAGGTCTTTTCTCTTCAATCAAGTTTTATTAGATTCTAGTTAGTCCCAGAGCCCGTAATGTGGGGGTAAGATTCACTGCTACAAACGAAGTAGACTACACCTTTTTATACACTTTACAACAACTAAATGGAGATGAGAAATAATTGATATCAATCAAGTTAGCAACGTGGGAGGCTTCTCCCTGATGCCTCAGTCCGTCAGTTGTCTGTTAAAGTAACCCACCCTAGCAACTATAAGTTCCATGGGTGGGTCCACTCCAACTAAGCATGTGTTCCCAATACTAAGGTACCCCCATCCACCCTCGATGAAGGTCACATGATCAGATGTGACAACTGCCATTTTGGGAACTCCTAGTAGAAAAATCTGTAAAATAATTGCCGGCCTCATTTGGGTCAAATCCTTCGACCAAATTGAGCATTTCCTTGTGCCATTGCTTTTGATCCACGAACACATGGTCGGAACTTTTGATTTGGGCCAGGAATTAAGCAATCTATCAGAATGTCAGCCCAAATCAGCACCTGCCATGCTGGCACATCATGCAAGCAGTCCATGGGAACACATTCGAAGGCGCACAAGACTCGGGCCGCCAATTTTATCCAGAACCTGAGTAACAAGACTAAACATACTTGGGAGGAACTTAGCCCGAAGAAGCTAGGGAAATGGCTGTCTCTGAAGAAAAGACATGAACAAAATATACCGGCCTCGGTGAGTGTCAAAAACAACAGGGGTATGGTCTCCTGACAGTTCAATGCAGGACAACGAACCCAGAGACTCCGCTGATGAGCATCTAAATGCGATGAGCTGAATTTGATTTCTTGGCGGGCAGATTTGTTAATTGTTGCCATCGGTTCAGGGATGCCTACCTCAACCACAAGCTTACTAGAATGCAAGCAGCATGAGCAGCAAAGCGCTACCCTAAGCATAGAACCTACCCTGCATCTATTTTGGCAGAGCTCGACACGGCAGGTATCTGTTGACCACCACTAACCTCATAATTCACTCAAATTTCGTATAATTCGCTTAATTCACTACACTACAAGACCCGGAGAGCAGTCATTTTTTGTATATAGTTACTTTGTATGTATATACATAATCTGGTTGAGGCGATTTCCCTCGGACTCCCTGGTTGTGATACAATGAATTGTTTTCACTGCCAGAGCCGAAACTGGAAATGTGACTGTCACATCATGTGACCGTCATCGAGGGTGGATGGGGGTACCTTATCTCTAAGCGAGCCAAATTGCCGAAGGAACAATAAGCACACCATTCTGATCCTCAGGTATGCGGGTTGGTTAGACCCGTTCCGTGGGTAGCAATGAGTTTCCCTCCCGCCGAAGTGTCATCTCTTATTAGTCACTCAATCTTTCGCGGGTGGGTTCGCCAAGTGTAACCATAGCTTCCCGCAGCTAGCTATAGCTCCCTGCGCTCATTTCTTTCTATATCTAAAGCGTGTGTGCATCATCCAGAACCCTCCCCTGGGACTGAGACCATGTGACCGCCACACCTTCTGGCTTGACTTATTAGTTGCTTCCAGTAGGAGTTCAACTACCACCAGCTTGTTAGCAAGCCAATGCCGCCTTTGTTAGCTCCTCTGTAGTTCCCCTTGATTGACCTCGAGCGCAGACTTCGGTGGGTGGGCCTTTCTTTAAGCTGGCTTGCAGCCTTCTGCAGTCTAAGTACACTATCCCAGGGAGGATATGTACTCTAAGTAGCTGGTCTTGTCTAGATGAAAGGCCTTAAGGATGAAAAGTCATAAAAATGCGATTTTCATGCGTGTGCAGATACATGCCTTATCAATGGAAGAATCAGTTGGACAACAAAAGGTATGTTATAACTCCCAATGCTGGTGTGGTGAGCTAAGCTTTGTGTAGATGTCATTCAACAAGGCTATAGCACCAAAAATCGAAGAGCTCAAAGACTGCTGGCCTGTGAATGATGAGGGAAAGCGGATTTACACAGACGAAAAAGGTTTTCAATGGGAGCTTACACCCATCCAGCTCAATGTTTGGGGAGCTCATATGGTGTGTCGCTTGCATCTCGGGTTTGTTCCCGGTCTGATACATCTAATTTAGGCACGAGGAATGGCCACTGTTGACAAGGCACCTGTCTCAGGCCAATTCAATGTCAGAAACCACATCAAGAGTCACCAGGCTACCGCAACAAATATCCCTCCTCCTGTGACTCAACCTATCACCACAAATGCACCCGCTGCCCCTGCACCACCTTCTGCCACCGATAAACTGATCGAGATGCTCGCTATTTCAATGCTCCACCAGCAACAGCAACAGCAACATGCACCGATTCCACCAATCATAAATCCGCCTGCCGTCCCACCGCCTACCAATCAGGGCCCTATCCCCTCAGCTCCACAATCGCCAGAAAAACCCTGCCATCGTTCCATGTCTCTTGAAGAGTTTTGTGCATGCTATGAAATCACACCTCACTTGGAACACTTACAAAAGTTGCTGCTTGTACATGAGACACGAAGGCATTGGCTGGGACGGCATGGTGGATGATGGACAATTCGGTAACGGTAACGCAACATGGGGATCGTACAAAGCAGAGGTATGCGGATGAGGAGTGCATGACCGAAGTGCTGCAAGCTGAGTCTTGAGGGCAGCAATGTGACTTTGCATGGAGAACATAGGTGTGGGGACAGCATGCATCGTAGTGGGTGCATGCACAGGAACGGGTGCGAGAGCCGATTGGCACGAGTGTGAATATAACAAGGGCATGGAGAGGGAACATGAAGTGGGAGCAACATTGTGGGGCTGCAAAACTGGTGCACGACAAGCTGAATTTTCGTTGTGCCATGAACTAATGCGAGCATGAAGGTCTGGTCCTGTGATGCGGGATGAAAGGCCAGAGGGCAGGAGAATTTTGCCCTCGGCGTTATGCTTGCAGATATTGGCATGAATATCAATGGTGAAGAGCAGGCAATGGCTGATGAAGTGCACAGGATCACTGCAATACGACCACACAGCGGGAAAAGACAGAGAAGGTGGCGAGTCGAGATGTGAAGGAACGGAGGACAGCTGCTACTGCGATGGAACTAACTCTATTAACCGATTAATGGTGTCAACGAGTGCGGTGATGGACAGTTCGGCGGGTGCGGGCATGGGTGTGGGAACTCGGGGGAGTCAAGTGGAGGCGCAGATGGGGAAGAAGTCGGCAGCGTAGGTGATGGTGTGTCGATGAGAACAAAGTTGACAGTGTTGCGGAGGTTGTGTAGCGGGTACAGATTGTTGGGATGTATGTCGGGGAATTTAATGCGACGTCGGTGCTGTGAGCCACCAAATATTCAGGGGAATGTCAGCCTACTCGTTTGGTTCGAATCTCTATCCTTTTATCTTGCCTCATCTTTATTGCCGGTCTTTTGCAGAAAACCACCATAAATTGCAAACATGGGGAAGAATTCGTCACGAGTCATCTCGAATAGATAACACATCTTCTGATCACATCCAATTTTGACTATTCAGCATGCCCGACAGCTGGGATGGTCGTCTTCGACCACACATACATGTTTAGATTTGATGTTAATACATTTAGAACAAGCCTTTAGAGGTGGTTAAACTTTCATGACCGCTGGAATTGGCACTTGTCATTGTGATTGGAGGTCCGAGTTGTCAACTGTGCAACATGCCTCCAGAACATGTCAACCACATGTTTTGTTGGCCCCACCGCAGGGACAGACATAGTGGCAGGGCCAAAATGCGAGGATATATGTGGTGTCACAGGGACCATGGAAGAACTATATGTGGAAGCATATTCCAGAGGTAGAAATGCTGGTGCAATAGTGTCGACCATTCTGACATGGTGAGAGTAGGAGACAGGAGTGCTTTTGGCTGATTATTGATCTGTTGTTGGTTGTACCGTGTCTGATCGCTGATTCGTTCGTCGGATCTGGCATGATCAGATCTTGATCATTGATCTGAGCAAGGTATATGAGATTGACTCATGGTCATCTTTGTTTCCCCCCTCCCTTTATCTGTACTCCCCATTGTCTGATAAAGAAATCCACCCCAAAGAAATTAGAAAACTTGTGCATTATCATCAAAGCCCTTGCTTACTTTGTTTTCCGACCATATGGAATAGAACTTGGATTCGAGCAGCAATGCTCTCAGGTATGTTCCAGTTGTATTGTATTACCACTTTCAGAGTTCCAAAAATAAAAGTAAAAAACCTTGTATAGGCTTAGCCTTTCTTGTTGCTGCATTCAGTGCGAAATTGTTGTCTTTTGAGATGACCACCTTAACCGGCTATGTTTATGCCTCTAAAATGGCAGCCCTCTGTGCCTATGTAAAATACAAAATATTGTCTATTGACACAATGGTTTGCGGTGGCAACTATGAACAATACCTTATATCATGTGTTATATGGCACACATTTCCCAGCATGTTTGTGGGATGCATCTGCGGCACGTACATCATATGGGTCACTTATATTGGACTAGTTGGCAGCGTGGAACCGGTTCCGCTCCTGTCTGGTCCAAGTCAGTTGGGTGGAGGTAGATATTTGTTCGCTGCAGAGTTGATTGAGCCCTGGTTAGACCAAAACAACGGCATGGTAAATTGGAAGTCTTTCTGATACAGTTTTGAATTGCAGTGCCAAGCCAGTGAGGTAGCATCTGTACTAGCCTGACACACCACTTGTGTGTACGCTCGAATCCCCACAAGACTAATATGTGATAACCTGACCAAGGGGGAAATTATGGCTTTATGTAAGTTGCGTGGTGTGGTGCTGGCTCACAGGCTGCCGGTCAAAGACCTCAGGTACATGCTCTCAGTCCACAACTGTGATTCTTGTGCAACGGTGTGCAGCATATTCAAGGCTGTTGCGGCCATTGATGTGGCTGCTCCTCCCAAATCGAGTAAAGCATCTTTTGATCCTTCAAATAAGGTGTCAACACCTTCAATGAAACCCAGAGTTAGTAACAAGCACACAATTACAGCTACGAGATTGCAAAAGGAGAGATGTACAGTCCATGATTTAGCTCGTCGCCTCAGAGCACTTCGAAAATGTTGTACCACCGCAACTGCAAGGGTTAACATACCTGGAAGGCATCGCAATTGCCAGGGTTCGGCATAACAGGTGTGTTATACGTGTGAACTTGGGACATGTTCAAATGAGTGCAAACATCATTATGTTCTCTCAACCTATTGTGTCGACGTATCACAAGTTGCCCCCAAGCGAAAAAGAGATGAACAAAATACTTGCATTCGTATTTATGGGGTCAGATCCACCTACCCAAGAAGACTTTGAGTGCACCCCCCATGCTTGTGCACTGAGAAAAAGTGCTGGTAGCATTGGAATGGTTGAAACTTAATCATGAAGGTTACACTGATGTCGAAATATCAAAAGAGAATCTTGGCAGCTATGCACTTCGTGATATCCCAGTTGTGGTAGACTACAGAAAAACAGATCAGGAGATCCAAGACTCTGTTCCAGTTTTGTGGTACATGGGCTGACAGGAGAAGAGTATGCAACGGCTTCTATGAAAACCATCAAGTTAGTGGCCCTTCAGCATGTAATCCATGAAGGAAGTGTGTTAGGAATTGGCCATTCAGAGCAGCCAGTGAGTATGTATGATTCCGTGGATGCATATCCTGGGATGTTTCCGTGGCTTTCCCATATAGAAAAGGTGGTATTGGCCATCCTAGCCACAAGTATAAGACAGGGGAAGCAACACAAAAGAAGAGCCTTCTAATGTATCACAATAAGTGATTTCAACTTGACACTTACTTCCTATGATTGCATTCAACCATGAGCAATTAAAAGCCACCTCAATTGGTAGCAGACTGCTTGCAGAGAGATTAAACTTCATGGCAATACAAAAGAGACTCAATGCAATCAATCCCGAAGCTGCAGGGAACATAGCTGATCACATGGTAACTGGTGTGCATGTCAAACCTAACAGCAATGTGGAGAGACTGTGTTTTGAAGTCATAAAGGATTTGGACGCTGTTGCGGGTCACGTTCATGGATCTTTGACTTCCAATAAATACATGCGCAATGAGATTTGGTCCACTACTGCATTCTTAAATGCCCCCACCTGGTTTGTAACTCTATCCTGGTCTGATGTTTTTCACCCAATAGCACTGTATTATGCACAAAATGATACCATTTTTCGTCCTGAGCTGTGCTTGTCCAAGGCATGGAATTTATTAATGTCAAAGAATCCTGTTGCCACCGCCCATTTCTTTGACTATATGGTTTGAACATTTCTTGCAGAAGTATTAGGATGGGAGAGGGAAGAAAGGGGTTTATTCGGACATACTGAGGCATTCTATGGCACT
Source organism: Mycena sp. CBHHK59/15 (assembly GCA_029204085.1). NCBI lineage: Eukaryota > Fungi > Basidiomycota > Agaricomycetes > Agaricales > Mycenaceae > Mycena > Mycena sp. CBHHK59/15. Next base: position 321,688 of record JARGXW010000020.1, read on the forward strand.
GTTGAGCAACAAGGATGTCTTACACTTCATCTTCATCTGCTGCTGTGGGTCAAGAATTCTCTCTTGCTTCACGAAACTTGAGATTGAATCATGAGCAGAGATGCCAAATTTCAGAAGAAGCTTGTGACTTATTTGGAATCCTCCAATCAGGCGGAATTCATGACCGGGACAGAGGATCAGGTCAGAGATGCCATAGGTCTGTATCCTGAGGGTGCCGAACCCAAGATTCCATGCATACCTAGGCCTGGCTATCAGAATCCTACTCAAACGCTGCCTGAGCGTCCACCCATGTTGTGCCACAATGCTAAATGCCCTGGCTTCTGTCCTAAATGTAAGTGTTCACGTAAATGGAGTGAGAAATACAAGCTAGAGGTCGATGATTTGCTTCTGAGATTGAGCTTACATGATAATTTTCATTCAGTTGAGGATGAACAAGAGAAGGATAGGAAAAAGGACTGGAGGAGGATCAAGAAGCCAAAGAAAGATGTGAAAAGGAAACTGGAGTGAAGGGGTTGCCTGGAATTTGTCAGGCAAGATTCCCTTGTACTGTAGTTGACTGTACCACTGTGAGCGACAATGCTCATATTGCTATGTGCCATACAGAACTGATGATGAACACGGTGAATACAATGTTAACCTTTTTGAACAGATGCAATTCGGATGTGACAAGCCTGTTGTTGGGAACTGCGGTGAAAGCAGTCATTTCCTGTGTCTCGGACTACAGGTAGAAGATCAGCCTTAAATCATTTCAGCTCTGTGTCAGTCATTCTTATGTTCCTTTTGCATGGAGGTCTTACATTTCTTTTGTCTGGAACTTCTGGGCAGGGACACATCAGATGATTCGGATCCTGAAGATGAGGTGGATAAGGTAGCTATAGTTAGAGACAGTGGAGGATTTGTGGCATCTTCTGGGGTCGATGATTATTGGTATTGACCAGTCTTATTTCAAAATGTCTTGTTATACGAGTGGATCCAGTGCACAGACAAAAAGGCACAAACAAAACGAGAGGTAAAGGCCTTTTTAGAGGAGCTTGCTTGGTCCTGTTCCCTCACTGAGCGTACCCAAAATTGGCTGGCAACCGAAAGACAAAGTTCAATGTCTTATTCGATATGGAAGAGGATTTAGACAATGGGGAATTTATTGAGAGCAAGATGGGTTCAGTTTGCTGTATGACTGGCTTTCACTGAGCACAACTTCACCGCTAGCTGCAGAACTTCAATGTCAGGTACAAGTGTAACGATGTCAGGGATGATCATTTTGCCCAATTAAAAAAACAGATGTCGGAGGTGCAAGGAGGTTTTACCAGCCATTATGATCATAATTTTATGGGGGACAGAGATAAGCTGTGCAATGAGCTAGACACTGCGTATTATGGCATGGATGAAGACGATGATGTTAACAAGCACTGGTTGAGCATTTCAATTTTTTCACCTTCTTTTTCAGTGAAAAATGTTGTTTATTTTTCAGACATTTTTCACTGAAAAAGAAGGTGAAATTTTTAAAACTTTTTCAGCACTTTCTCGATTCAAGGTGAAAAATTCGAAATAAAATAAGAAAGTGATGAAAATGTTTTGAAAATTTCACCTGCTTTTTCAGTGAAAAATGTGTGAAAAATAAACGACATTTTTCACTGAAAAAGAAGGTGAAAAATTTGAAATGTTCAACCAGTGAAGGGAGAAAACGAGTATGTTGGACCTAGAACACAAAATTTGTTGAACAAAGTCAAAGATATTTAGATTATCTTATGAGCTAGCGGATGGTTGAAAGAAACTTGTGTCAATTTACCAGAGATCGATACAAACCGCTTCATGGCACCATATAAAACATGTACAACCTGGGGTAACATTGTGAGGAACAAGCGAGCCCAATTAACTGCAAACAAGCTGATCAACATGCCACTGCCCGACAAGCTCAGAGATAAATCATGCCGTCTACAAAATACTGTAGAGATCCTGCCACATACTTATTTTGATCCGAGATCTGCCATAGATAGAGAGGTTGTGGAAGATATGCGTCAGAAGATCGTAGAAGACTACAATTTGAATGAAGAACAAGCCTGAGCATTTTCTCTTCTGGAAAATCATGCATCCTCCTCCCTAAGTCCGTGAAAAAGCCTTTCAAGTTAATGTCTACATGATAGATCGTGGAAGGCAGTGTTTTGTTGTAATTCGTGACAGCCTTGTGGATGCGATTTCTCCAGACCTGTGAAGGAGTCCAATTGGGAAACCTCGACTGAGGATATCAGATCCAATATGAGTGCTCAAAGAAGATAATAACAGCCTTGAAACCCACCCTAAAAGTGGTCAGCTGAAAGCAGATGAATGAATGTGAAACATGAAATACCTTTCCAACGGCCACCACAAGTATTGTGATCGCAAAGAGGAGGCACAGAAGGGAGGGGAGAGAGCAACTGTACTGGATCGACCTCTGAGAGACATCTGCGTTTGAGAGTTCAGTTGTAAGAACCAAAAGATAAGTGCTCGCCATCATGCAGATTGATCCAGGGCCTTGATAGCCTCAATTAGACTGGGATTGGGGGGGAAAACATAGCGCAAGAACACACCAGGGAGCGCTTGGACCATTGTGTCTGTGCAAGGGAGGGGGCTGCTGTAAGGTGGGGGTTTCCTGTCTGTGAGCTTTGAGAACGCACCTTCAAACTGAAATCATGTCTGGTGTACAAGATGAGCACTTAGTGCAGGCCTTGCGGCCTCAGGTTTGCACAAGTATGTATTGGAGACAACGAGGCTCCATGAAGGACGTAGTGAATTCAAGGGCTGGACAGGAATCATGGTTTTGGCACCTGGGTGTTTGCAGGGTTCACAATGGTGGCAGTGTCTTCTCTCAAAAAGACAGTGTAGAAAGCCATGTCAAAGTAGCCTGGTCAGAACTCAGGGACTCGTCCTGAACTCAAGGTCAGTCTTCAAACAACGCTTGCACTGAACATGAACAATAACTGTGAATTAGGCACCTACACACTGTTGGCCACACTAGAACAACAACAGATGAATTATAAACAGATTCACAAAAGTCGACTGCTCTCATCTTCATTGCATTCCGAATGGCCATTACATGCTTTTCTATCACCGCGCTCATGATATTCTTCCTCTCTATAACTTTCGTGATATACCCTGTCTCATTCTGAATATGCCACAGGTGTTTTCCATTAAACCTCACCACCACACCCATCCTTGCCATAGCCATACTCTGGGCTTCTCAATGTCTTGGTCTGACCAAGGTTGGTCCCTTTGTTCAAGGCTGTCATGATCCTGAGCATATACATCCTACTAGATTCAAAATGGGATTGTTGGCACTGGTACATCATGTCTTGGATGTACTCCGACACATTCAGAGGGTGTAAAACCGTACAACATCCTCATCCTGTTCTCATCCCTAGCATACATGGCCATCACCCACGATATCAGCGGCATCTTACAAGCTGCTGCCTTTTGGGTGTCGAACAAGGAAGGGACGAATGACCGCAAACTGTATTTCTATTTCTACATCATGCTCATGCTGCTGAGCATGCTCCTTGGCAACGATCCAGTGATCCTGTCCAGCACCGTATTTCTTGTCTACTACACTCGTGGCGTCGATCTCGAGCCTCTCCCTTGGTTAATCACCGAGTTTGCTTCAGCCAACACCATTAGCATGGTGCTCGTCATCGGCAACCCAACCAACATGGTTGTCTGCGAGGGGTTTTGGCATTAATTTCGAAGTGTTTACGCTATACACCATCTTGGTCTTCCTGGCATTCAGTGTGGTCTGTTACTTTGCTCTAGCCTTTCAGTTCAGAGATGTCAAGCACATCCCATGACAAATGAGGCCCATCGAGAAGCTGGACATCAAGCAGGTGATCCAAGATCCTGTTTCTGCCTGTGTTGGCTCTTTCCTTCTCGCCTACTGCGTTGTGGTCATCATGGTCATTAGCTTCTTCAACATAGATGTCTGGAGGATCAGCCTACCCTTCACCGTCACCAAGCTCATTTTTGATCTGGTGTGGGACTATATCCATCCCAAAGCACAGATCATGGAGGTGCTAAAATCCAAGGGGGACAGGACAATAATTGGCATTCTGGCGGTCAGGAAAGCATAAATATGCTGTGGAATCTACTAATTGAATTGGGATATTGCCGCTGCCAAGCGAGACACTGGAATCTATGTCAACCACGATGACAAAGTCGAGGAGATGAGAGCTTCGTTGGGAAATCTGGACTATAAGGCTGACGACGGAAAGACACCTACCTCGAATGCAAGCAATACCTTTTGTTGTTTCACGGTACAGGAAGGAAGACGGTATGGTAGAACATCAGGGCCAATGGTGCATCTAGAAACCAAGACACTGAGCACACTGTCATGATCCATGTCAACAAGGATCTCTTCAATGTGTCCAACACCAACAGTTGCCTTTTGCGAGTAAATTACTGACATTGACTTGATCGTGGTTCTCGAGAACGAGACTTTGGCAGCGTATCAACACTGTCCGAGATGGCAGCAGACTCTTAATGCCAGAGCTGCTTGACACAGTTTCTTCCCACAGGCATGGTCCACTCTGACATAGAGGGGTAGAGACTGGAAAAACAATGAGTGGAGAAATTTTAATGATTTAAATCCTTTGACGTACCCGACGTAGGACTTCAATCTGTCCTCTCATAGACATGAGCTGTACAAACTCAGAGTCTTCTAAAAGGGTGAGTATCTGGGTCCCGGCCTGCTGTGGGATTGGAAGGGGTTTTCCATGTGTATCTTGAAGCACATAACCGCCACTAACGGCTGAACCTATGTCGAGACTTGGGCACTATAGAAACAAAGTGTGCTACTAAATACTACTACAAACACTACCAGCAAAATCAGGGTTTGCTGATGTATGCAGCACCCTCCACACTCTGCCAACGAGTCACAATGAAAGTGCCTCTCTCTGACCCTTCCACTTCAGCGCTTCAGGGCAATTCAAGCTTGCACTGCTCCCAATTATTCCACACCATGCATATGAGCACCTTCACTGCCCACACCCAACTTCAGCGCTGCCGACGAAGCCCATGGCATGGACAGCACAAACCTCAGTGTGCACGTCACCCAGAGTCCCGTCAGCCCTGCTGTCCCCTGTCCAGGAGCCTGAAGCGCAATCAACTGTGCACGTGTCTGTGCAGGCAGACATGCAGTGCCCGATAAGGAACGTGGGCTGCCGCAAGACCGTATCTCCCACAGGATGTCGCTGTATATTTGCTTGCGTCTTTTCTCATAGGCTTCTCATAATAATCTTTCTCGAATTAATTACTCAATTTTTGGTGGTAAGCAAGCACCGATGGCGCAATCCTGCTCGTGCTCACCCAACGCCATGACAAACCTCAGGCCTCAGTGTTCCTCAGCACCCAGGCCGTCTTGCTTCCACTGTTTCCTCCCCTTTGCCTCCTCGCCGGGCCTCCCCATGCCCCACGACCCGAACCTAACTATCTCCCCCAAAATCGCGAACCTTATCACACCCTCAGGCACCCTGTAGAGCACAACACATACACCATGTTGAGCGGGTGCAGTTTGCACCCGTGTCTCCTCCAGCCTCTGCATCTACCACCAACATGAGCTTTACACCACGACTGGGCAGAGCGAGGGAGTTCCCATGCTGCTTAACTTGCATGCCATGGGCACACTGCACATCCTCAACTCCACCATGCTCACCTCATCCTTTACTGCGACCTCCCCACTCAGGCTCCTTCGGCGACCACCGTTCCCAACCATGTGTTTTCGTTCTATGAATGCGACTGACACACACGATGCGACTACAGCCAATGCATCAGCTAAGAATGCATCTGAGATCCTCTCATCTCCGGTCGCAGCACTGGGCGAGGAGGTACCAAGCGGCGATGGAGGTGCAGAGGGAGGAGGCCAGAGGGAAGAAGCTGATGCTGATCAGTTCATTAATCCCCAGTCCCCAAATCTTCATGAGGGGCATCTGCCATTGGCCGGCCTCTCACATCCATGCAGGAGACATCGAGAACAGAGATGGGAGAAGTCGATGGAGATGTAGATCCACGGTGTGGCAGATGCAGAGGGAAGTTGAATGATGCATGAGATGAGACAGGCTGAAGTGGGAAGCTATATACGGAGAAATATCAAATAAATAAGACACTGCAGCAGCAATCGAGTACAGTCTATTTATTCTGCTCGCAGATGCAGAGGGAGATGATAGGGCGACACGGAGGATGGGCATATATTGAGAGGGTGATGAGGCACTGAATTCTGGGAGTAGATCAAAGGTCAAAGGCAGCCGTGAAGTTGGCAGGGATGCAGTATTCCGAGCGTAGCAGAGCATAGACCTGCATCATTTGGATCTGGATGCATACCTGGGCAGAAGGTCCCTGTTCAACTCGGGTCTAGGCGATCAACAGCTGCGAGGCATTTTTTGCTTCCAAACTTTGCTGCTGTTCAGGTAGCAAGTGCTGGGCTGAAGAGTTCGACCAGATAAACAGACAAAAGAAACACATTTATGTCTCCTGTTGTAGGACGCCTGACGCACCCATCCCAGTGTTCCAGGAGAAGTGTGATTGGTGTCAGTCAGAGGTAGCAGGTGTTTTTGTAGCGTATCTCTGAGCAGACAAGACGCAAAGAGAGAAAGCTGGTCAGAGAGAAGATGGGGCAGCAGACTCAAGAGATCTGTGGAAGTGAGTCACAGCTTGAGGATAGGTGAGGGTGTGGTGCACCATAAAGTCAGCTGCAGAACCCTCCGAGAGACCAGTTCCACAGTCTTTGGGGACCATTGAATTTCCAGCTGAACAGATGATGCCCATTCGACTTGCTCAGGGCAGGTAAGCTTGCAGGCTCGACACCGGTGTGGGTGGGTGAAAATAATCAAATAATCAAATAAAGATAATAAAATATGCACCTATTTGGGTACTATTTAGAAACAAGAACTGCCGGGCCTCACCAAATATGACCACTGCACAGTGCACACCGCCACCAGATAGCGAAAGTAGTTGTTTGTGTATTCGACTGGCCTCCGATAATCTCGAAAAAAATTGGGAGTGCTCCACTTATTCTGAAAAGCTCAAATTCTTTTTTGTCACGGTATCTATCCAGAGGTGAGTTTTCAGTAGACTTTTCTGAAAGTTCGGCAAGATACTGACTGAGTTTGAATGCAGTGATGCATGATCATGATGATGCGTGATGGCTTGCTGCTTGGGGTGCTTTCTCTGCTCTCTCCTACTGCAAGTCTTGGACCTCCCTCCTTCTTTGCCTCATCTTCTCTTGCCTTGTCGTCCCCGGCCGCCGCTGTGTAATCTGCCGGGCATAACAAAGGCCCAGTGCTCTGATCTTCTGGCCTATTTCACCCAAACTCAAGTACTGCACTCTCAAATCTCGTTCAATTCGCCTTATTTCTTCACAGCATACTCCTATGTATCCTCTCTTCCCTCCTGCTATGTCGCTACGTGCTTGCCTTGCCATCGTTGTCCGCCCCCCCCTCCTCTTCTGGCTATACATGGCCAAATTCCGAATTTTCCACACAAGTGTTACACACTCAAATTTAGCTCGATTATGCTAATCTCTTCGCAAGACTCTTACCTGGCATGCCCCCATACCCTCTATGCCATTGATATGCCCCAAACTCATCGTCGTCACCCGCTGTGTCCTCCTCTTCTGGCCATACATGGCCAAATTCCGAGTTTTCCACACTAGTGAGTGTTATACACTCGAATCTCTTTCAATTTTGCTAATCTCTTCACATACTACTTCCTTAGCATTGCCCCCTAATCCCTATGCCATCATTACACGCTGCCTGCCCTGCCCTCCTCTTCTGGCTATACATGGCCAATTTCCGAATTTTCCATACAAGCAAGTGTTACACACTCAAATTTCGTTCGATTTTGCTAATCTCTTTACATAGCACTCCCTTGGCATCACCCCTCACCCCCAACGCTGTCGATACACCTCAAAATAGATGTCATCGCCCTCCCCACGCTCCTCTTCTGGCCATACATGGCCATAACTCGAATTTTGCATGCAAGTGAGTGTCTTAGGGGGGCCCCTTGATTTGTACCACCACAATGGTCGGATCTTCTCACGCCGCTGAGTAGGGTGTGCGCCCCCACCGGCCGATGAAGGCGACGACTGCTGGTCGCCTGAGCCCGGTGGGAGCATCACAGACGCCGCTCACCCCCCGCGACGTTGTTATAACGTCGGGCGCTACGCCGCCCACGTAGAAGCACCATATCCATGACCGCCCGTAAATTCACGGACGTATAATCACACGAGCGACAGATGATTCCCGCTGACAACGACAAATAAACCCACCGCCACCAGCGGCCACAATCGAGCTCCTCGCGAGACGTGCCAGCCGACCCCCGAGCCACTCCCCCTCGCTCCCCTCCACCGTCGATAACCTAGTCTTTGTACGTTTACCCCGGCCTCCTTTCGGTCGCCGAGCACCTCGCGGCTACTGCGGACAACAACAGACTCACACGAAACGCCAGGTATCAATCACCTCGTTCCTTAGTTTCTTCCCATCTCCTCTACCTTTTCCTACCTTCATCGACGACGCCCGCGACGACAGATACCTCGTCCTCCTCAGCACAAAGACATACCTCGCCGATGTAGGCCGACACGCAGGAGGGTCTTTGTCTGCATAGTGCCAAGACAAACTATAAAGCAGGTATGATCATCCCCCTGAGTCCCAGAAGAAGCCTTTGCCGACATGCCCTCGACCAGACTATCGGCCTCACGCCCTGCGCCCCCCACCCTCCCTTTGTACGAATTAGCCTTACGGCGGCCGCCAAGTAGCTGCGTCATATGGAAGCCGGAATTTTGAAAATCCAATCGTCCTCATCTCTTTGTTTTCAAGTCGCTTAATAACGACGAGAAGCACCCCATCCAACAATGGTTTTTACCCGCCGCACCCGCACGTCCTCCCCCACCCCGTCTGAGAGTAGCAACATATATTGGGACAACGCCGGCGACCGCTTCAGCCCCTCGCCTGCGCCTAGCCAAACGGGTGACGCGCTCGGCTGGGACAGTGACTCAACCCCGGCGCCCATGGACTCCGCCAACGCCACGCCGACCCCGCAGGTCGCGCGCCCACCCTCCCCAGCTTTGGCGACGGAGATATCGGGGGACAAGTTCCCTCCCCTTGAGGCTCCTGCCCCCGCCACTGCTACCAAGCCACGCGCCAAGACCGCGAAGGAGAAGGGTAAGAAGAAGGTGAAAGCAGTGACCCCCCCGTGCCCAACAACGAGGGGGACCTGTTCCTCGCCGCGGACATTGCACGTGCCACTGCCGCGTCGCTCGGCCTCAACTCGGCGCAGGACAATGCGACCGATGGGGCGTCGTCGTCCCGTCGCCCGGCTGACGAGCCCGAATCCCCGTCCAAGCGCATGCGCGCCAACACCACCGGAGACGCCGCACCCGCCCCCTTTGCCGTCACCACCGCTGTCACCACACCCGACGTCCACACTGCCGAAACACCCGACGCCGCACCCATCCCAGGCCCTGTGCCTACACAAGTCATCACCCCCGTCATCACGCCCGACACCGCTGGCACCGCCGCACCCGCCGCCACCGTCACTGCACCCCTCACCACCATCACCGCGCCTGCCATCGCCCCCATCGCTACATACGCCGCTGCTGCGGCCATCGCGCCTGCTGCCGCGCCGGTTATAGCACCTCCCCCCGCCGGTGGTGCAGCGCTCGCCGCCGCCCTTCCCCCCCTATGGTTGACCGCGGATAGACTCCCACCGCGCGGCTCGTACACCCCGACCCCGGCTGGCGGATTCCCCGCCATAGTATATTCACCGGAGCAGCTGCTCCAAGGCGTCCCCCCGGACCTCATTAGAATGTACGACGCCGTCGCCCAGCCCAAGTTTTTCATCGTGGTGAGCGGCGGCAACGGCACGGTCATGAGGACCCACGGCCTCATCCGCGAGGCAATCAGCAATTTCGTCAATATTGACCCCACTGGCTTCACCCTCGGAACCCCACCCACCGCCGCAAACGGGACCAGCCCAGCCTTGTGGCTCGCCGCCGACATCCCCAACCAGCTCGCGCAAGCTATCGTCGACAACCGCATCGTCTCATCCACCAGTATCACCCTATTCCCCCTCCATTACAACATGCCCGTCATTGGCTTCGTGGGGGTCTTCGCCGGCTTCACGCTTCCCAACACCGACGCGGGCGCTAGCGCGGCATGCGACCTCATCCGCACCGCGATCGCGGCCAACAAGGAGATCGCGCAGTTCGTCCAAACCCACCGGGACGCCTTTGGGCCGCAGGTCTCCGCGGACCAAGCATGGGCGACCTTTCTCGCGTCAGTCACCGTCTATGGCATCGTCCTCCTCGTCAACGACACCAACACCGTCGTGTGGCACCTTTACGTCGACCCATCCACCAACGACCGCAAGTTCTGGGGCCAGTGCCGCCGCCTCTTCGGCAAATTGCAGATCATGACGGCACTCTACGGTACGGCGCGCCTTCAGCGTGCCTTCCGATGCCACATCTGCCCCTCATCGACCACCCGACCCCCCTTTGCCCACTCCCCAGCACCCCTGGGTGGCTCGGCCCAACCCCCGCCACCATCACAGCGCTCGAGGACGCGAGCCGTGCCGCCGCAGCCAAGGCTCAAGAACAGATGCACCTTAATTCCTTCACCAACGCGGGTGGCTCCGGCCCGAACTCCGGCAACGGGCGCAGCCAAGGCGCCTCCAACAAGAAGCCCCGAGGCGATGGGAAGGGGAAGAAGGGGAACGACTTCAAGGGGAAGGGCAAGTGCCGCGAGCGCGATGAGTTCTTCTAGTCACCTCTACATTCAAGGTAGCTATCCAGATGCCCTATAGACGTACAAATACTTCTCTATGTGTCCCTTGCGCAACAATACATGAATTGTCTCCCGATCGCTGTTACTACTCAGAATAAGCTTCTGCTCTGGGCTATGAGATGGGCGCCCGAGCACAAGGGCCTCGCGTACGCCAGTAGCTGCGCCATCCCGCGCACTACAACTACCCATTCCACACCCTACTCTTAAAACCATGACAACACAACTAAATCAAACATGTTTTAGCGCCACGGACCCTCCTGGAACGCGGGAGGGTTTAGGGGATTCGGTGCATCCTCCTCGTCAGTGCCCGCAGGCTACGAGACAAAACCATGAAACCAGCGGGAGCCGGGGCGACCGGGGGCCTAGCCCCGGCTATTCTCAACGAGACCCCCCCCGTGGCAGTCCCAACGCTGCTCTGACTGCTGCGGCGACTGGCGAAGAGCAACAACAACCTAACACGCGCGCGTCTACGCGTCGTGACGGAAATGACAGTGCTACGGAGAATCCGGGCACGTCGCCCAGGGCCTCAGGCATGCCATCCCGCCCGAGGACGACTAGGGGTACAAGGGGAAACCCAGACACAGCTAGAGGTCAATCGGGGGGGACCGCACCTGGCCCCGACGCTCCGCATAACAGAGCTAACGCCCAAACCCAGGGCAGAGTAACTAACTCCAGGCCGCGACACCCGCCCAGGGGGTGCCCCCAGGACGAAGACCACGCGCCTGCCTTCTTTAACCGAAAGAGAGGGAAACAGCAAATTGGAAATCCTAGTATAGCACGTAACACGAGAGCCAGCATAAATCTTAGTGCAATAAATATTAAAGCAACCTCACTGGCCCAAGATAGCCACAAGTGGCACGGAATCCATCGCATGATGCGAGAAGAAAAACTTGGAATCTTGATAGTTACTGAGACACACATGTCCGCAGAGCAGGCCCTCGAGATTGAAGAAAGCTACATGAACAAGCGGCTAAAACTATTTAACTACGAATACCCGGAAAATACGGCGGCAAAGGGCGTTGCCATAGTCTTGAACAGGGAAATTACCAATACAGAGGGGGTAAAGATCCACTACCTCATACCGGGGAAGGCGATCCTCGTGGTTATTCCATGGCACAGCAAGCAAACCTTGACTGTTTTGGGTATTTACGCCCCCACAGAATCTAACGAGGAGAAAATCAGCTTCTGGAACTCTCTATGCGAAATGTGGCTCACCATCGACCTACCCGTACCAGATGCCATGGGCGGGGACCTGAACCTTGTACCAGACGCGATAGATCGCCTACCACATCACGCCGACCCCGACACGGTGGTCGCCGCCTACTTGAGGTTCGTCCGCCTTATGGAATTAAAGGACGGATGGAGACAAAACAACCAGGCAACGAAGGCGTACACTCATGTTAGTTCACATGGCACACTGTCCCGAATCGACCGAATCTTGGTCTCGCCAACCCTCCTGAAAAATTGTCACCACTGGGAAATTAAAGATGCGGCTGGGGGCCTCACAGACCACAGAATGGTCTCCACAACAATCTCCGCCCCAGGAGCCCCCTACGTGGGCAAAGGTAGACCAGCATTGCCGCTCTTCCTCCTATATGATAAAGAATTCATCAGTCAGGCTATGGAGGAGGCATGTAAATTAGAAGACTCGATGGATCAACAACGCACCGCGCTCTCCAACGCCCAAACTAGATTTGAAAGCTTCAAAGAATCTGTAGCAAGCCTCGGACAGAAACGGGCGAAAACAGCGATAGGTGCATCAGAAAAGAAGAAGAGGGCGCTAACCAACGAGCGCGAAGCCCTGCTAAACGATCCGACATGGGGTACCTTGCCAGAAGAAGCCATGGACAACCCCGTCCACACGTTGGACGACACCGCTCCGGATACGCCAGACGGGAACCACCAACCAGCAAGAAGAAAGTCTCAGGAAGAGATTGCCAAGTTAGTAGGGGTGATTGAAAGGAAGATAGACGAGTTAGTCGACCGCCAGCGCGAGCGAAAGCGACTGCAGACGAAAGTCCGTGCATACACAGAACTAAATCATATCACTAAATATGCTGTCAACCTCAGTAAGGACGCGAAACCTAGAGACACGCTAACTTACCTTCGTCGGACCGACACCACACCCGAAAAAGGCAGCCGACGCTCATCAGAGATGGCCGAAATAGCCCGCGACTACCACAATGAACTCCAATCCGACGGGATAGGAACCTCCCAAGAAGAGCGAGAAGAAGCCTGGAAAGAAGCCCTGGGCTCACTGCCTCAGCCCGGGGCAGGGGTGGACATGAAGCCACTATCCGAAAAACTTACCGAAGATGATGTTTTAAGGGCCCTCAAGGATGCGCCGCTCGGGAGAGCGGCAGAAATGCACGGCATCCCCTCAGAGTTCTGGCAGCGACTCGAAGCCATAAATAGAGGAAACAAGAAGGACGAAGGGTCCGACGCACCTAAGAGACGAACATGCGACATTGTAAAAGTCCTAACTTGGGTCTACAACGACATCGAGGAACATGGCATGGTCGAGGGCTCCAAATTCTCCCTGGGGTGGATGTGCCCCATCTTCAAGAAGAAAGATAGGACCGATATTGCGAACTATCGGCCCATTACCGTGCTGAACTCAGACTACAAAATATTCACAAAAGCCTTAGCAAATAAACTGAGTGATGTTGCGCCCTACCTCATCCATAAGGACCAATCCGGCTTCATGAGAGGACGAAAAATCACCGATGCAATATACCTGGCCATGGAGGTGGTTGAATACTCCGAAGATGACCTGCAGAACGGGGTAATTGTAGCACTTGATCAGGAAAAAGTGTATGACAAGACACTTCACCCATACCTATGGGAAACCCTCCGCAAACACGGCCTCCCGGAACTCTACATAAACACGGTGAAATCCCTGTACAAGTACGCTGACACGCATGTTATTATCAATGGCGAGGTTAGCTCGTCCTTTCGTGTAACGAGAGGTGTCCGCCAAGGAGACCCATTATCATGCCTGCTGTTTAACCTGGCAATCGAGCCGCTAGCATCAATGCTACGGAGCTCTGGCCTTAGAGGATACTCCATACCTGGAGTGGCCGAGAACGCAGTAGTCCAGCTGTTTGCAGACGACACCACAGCCTACCTGAGCGAGAACGACAACTTCGAAGACCTAAAGAATGTTTTGGATAAATGGTGCCTAGCATCGGGGGCACGCTTCAATGTCACAAAAACAGAGATTATACCATTCGGAACCCCTGAGTACCATGCGCATCTCCTAGAGACAAGACAGCTCAACGCGGAAGACGACCCTATCCCGCCTGACGTCCACATCGCGAAAGAAGGGGAAGCAGTCCGAATACTCGGGAGCTTCATTGGGAACAGAGTCGACGCCTTCGGGGTCTGGACCCCAGTAATAGAAAAGATTGACTCGGACTATGAGCGATGGGCGAACCTCAACCCGACCCTGAACCTGAAAAAGAATGCAGATCAGATAATTGCAGGCTCACGCTCACAGTACCTAGCCCAAGTAAACGGTATGCCAACAGCGGTAATGAAGCACATACTGAAATCCCAAAAAGAATTCATTAACGACTCGAAGTCGTCAATGATTGCACGCGACACGCTGATGATGCCACGCGAGCAGGGGGGCATCGGTTTGCTAGACCTGGAAGCCCGGAACGAAGCCCAACTATTACTGAAGGCTGCCGCACTAGCAGAGACAGACATGGAGAAACGCTCACATTGGGCATCCTTGGCACTCCACGGCCTATCTAAACATATTGTCAAGCCATCATCCGTCGCGACAGACGCAAGAACGAACCTCATGATCCAGAACATAAAAGTGAACCAGCGGGATCCTCCAGCGCTGCACAAGGTGATGGTTAAATGCCTGAATAAATATGGTGTCAGCTTCGAGACGGTCCATCCCTCCACAGAGATTCAACGAGACCTGCCGCTATGGCATCACCCGGGGAAAACAAACAGAAAAGACAGGGAACAATGGCGAGAAAGCCAAATGTTTAAGAAAAAACCACGCCGTGATGACAACCGGGGACGGCCTGGACCTGATCAAACGCCTAGAAGACCCCCTTCATGAATGGAGTGACGCATGTAAGTGCATTGCATGCAATGAAGATAGAACAATGAGAGGGTGCAAAAAACCCCATGCATGCGCAAAAGCAGTAGCATCTCGTCTACAACAGATTCTCCCCAAATTGATCCCCAGAAACGAGGACGCAAGAGAATTAGCCCCCGACACGGTGCCAGAAGACCAGAATGAAGGCACTGTACGCTTCAGACCCCCCAAGGGCATCACGTCGATCGCCCAAGGTCTTCAACGATGACCCGAAAAGCAGACGAACCGAAGGAACGCAATGACCCCCCGTACGGAGGAGGACCGCCGTGACACCAGCCCCTGACGCTGTGGAAATATACATAGCGGGGGTGGTGCACTCACCATCAAGCAAGCGGCGCGTGCAGCTGGCGGCATTTTCGTCAAAGCCGGCGATAATACGAACAGAGGGAAGTGTATCCCTGCTACGGAAGAGCAGACACAATACATAGCTGAACTCTTCGCAGCATTAGAAGCGATAAAGGCGACGAGTAGAGAGACGGCACTCACGATAACGAGCACGCAAAGACACGTGCCAGACGCGATGAATAAGAAGCTCGCCGGCTGGGAGCACGAAGGCTGGATAGGAGTACCACACAGGACAGTGCTACGTTGCCTGGCCGCCGAACTCAAGGCGAGGAAAGCCCAGACTAATTTCAAGTTGGCCGCACCCGGCTCCCCCGAAAGGGCGCTGTGCAGACAGGCCACTGAGCTGGCGAAAAAGTCAGCGAGAAGGAGGGCTGATGAGCAGTGGGACCTTACGTTACCGCTGAATACAGCCCTCCCGGGCCTGAGTCTGCAGGACAACCGCCAACAGGTTTTCTACCGCACATAAGGGAGATTAAGACCAACACGCAAGCACTGACCCCGAGACCATCAACATCTAAGATGCTTGAGGTAGTCAGGAGAGAGGCGGTAAAGGAATTCCACAAGTACGTGTCGGACACAGAAATATGGAAGTCCGTGAACTCCAATGACTTCCTCCCCCGAACGGCCCAATTCCTACGGAAGGGGCTCCATAACGCACACCGAATTGGGAATTACTGGACCCACATTCCAGAGTGCAAAGAACGCGCGACCTGCAGGGATTGCGGCACCACAGAAGATCTCGAGCACATCTTGATCAAGTGCACGAGCCCGGGCAGAGAGATAATCTGGCGAGCGGCCGAGACCCTGTGGCGAGATAAGGAAGGTGACTGGCCCGAGGTATCACTAGGCACAGTACTAGGCTGCGGTCTTGCCGAGTTCCGAGACGAGAAGGGGAAGATCAAAAGAGGGACACAGCGGCTGTACCGGATCTTGATGTCAGAAACCGCCTACCTAAACTGGAGGTTACGGAATGATCGGGTTATCTCTCGGGACGGAACGCCCGCAACGGAAGAAGAGATAATCAACAAATGGAAATTCACTATCAACCAGCGACTACAGGTCGATATGACACTAGCTAACAGGCCGCGCAAAGGCAAGCGCCCCGCTCTGGCGCCCCAACTCGTAACTTCGACTTGGGCCGGAACACTGGACAATGAGCGTAACTTACCGGAAAATTGGCTCCGGGAACCCAGAGTTTTAGTGGGTAGCCGCGCTTTCTTACAGACCCATCCCCGGCGACACAGCCGTGGAATTGGGTGACGCGACAGTCCCACACTACCCTACGGGCGTGCGCAGAGCATTTCTCTGGGTGGTGGTAACCACTCCCATCGGAACTAACGTTTCACACTTTACTAACCGAACGGATTAACCTATTGTTAATTGCAATGGCTAATGTACCACTAAAAAAAAAAAAAAAAAAAAAAAAAAAGTGAGTGTCTTACACCTGAAATAGCTTCGTTCTTGCTAACCTATTCATTTGTGATCCCCCACTACTCTCTATGCCATTGTTACACACTATCCTAGTCGCCGTTGCCTGCCTGAGCACACACTCCTACCTCCTCAACCCACACACATAGCATGCTATACAAGTCACATACTTTCCGTGACTGTACACATACTATGTCTGTCGCTTGTGTTGTAGGGATGTATTGGCAAGCTAGCTTGCAATGCGGGACACTCACTAACGCTGCATAAGACTCGAAGGAGCAGGCTGGCCAGAAAAAGTGTACTATTCGCAGTCTGCAGATGTCTCAATATAGCCGGGGGCTGTGTATGGCTCGCGGACCGTGATTCAAACTCCGATGGTATCTGGATAGTGGTATCTGCCACCACCATCAGTATCAAGCCTCTCGTTACCAGACGTTGTAGGGCAGTCACTCACTGCTCTAGCAGGTTGCTCGCAGGCAGGGAGGAGATACACTGTACAGCCACTGGATCCATCGGAAAATGATCTGAGTCAGTTTTTGATGAAAATTCGATGGTGGATCACTGCCCTATTGTCACAGTCAAAACCTTAAGCGTCCACTCTCGGTAAGATGAGAGGGATTGGGTGGTGCTCGTGTAGATCTCGAAGATGATGGAATAAAAGATTTAACTAAAACAGCGTAATAGCTACTCTACTTATACTGTCTAGCGAACCATGTGAACTAATGTAAATATATACTGCAACTACCTGTAACCACATGTTCTCATTGTCCTGCTTCTTCAACGTGTTCTGATGTCATCTCTGACATCATCATGACGTCATCCTTCGGGCCGGGTTCTGTCATAGCCTTCTTGTCATTGAGCGCTTAGATCTCGAGCGCTTAGATAGGCGTTGGAATGATAAGATTTGCATCTAATCGTGACACCTATAACGTCTGGTGCAGTTTAGTAGGCAACCATGCACTTGCGTCACACAGTGGTTCCTCTGCTACAAAATAATTAAAATCTCATCTACAGTCCCTCATATAGGCATGAAACATTGTACATGCATTTCTATCAGCCGTCTAAGCCTTCGGGGACTCTATTTCCAATTTCCTGGCCCGTATTTGTGACAGAAGATCTCTTCCTCCTCAACCATGATCTATGTATACATCCACTCAGCCAAGCACATTTAGGTAGAGTTGGAGGTCCATAATATTCTTAAGAATTGTTCTGTATGTCCTAATTGTGGTTTCAGCAGCCTGGGAAGCCCTGGGGGTGTGCTTTTTGCAGACATAGATCACTGATGTCCCCAGTTTATGTCTTAATAACATGTCTTCAGCTCCAAAATAAATTCTCACACTCTCTACAGACAACATATACATTATTCATGACTCAAAACGCGACGGTGACTCTCATTCCTGTCAAACTAACAACTTCTTGCATCTTTCCTCCAAAAATCACGATTATCCCATGTTTTCTGGTGCTCCAACTGGGTCCAAGCATCCCACATCGTTATTTGGTATCGCTTATGCATATTGAATGGGTCTTATGCATTTATTTCCTCCCCAGAACTCCTCAATTGTGGACAGTGTCCTCGAATGTGTACTGTGACATGTGTGACTGATGAGAGCAAGCGCAACATTTACAGTCAGACTGCACCAGATCTAATCTCGGCTCCAGATGTTTGGGTGTGGCGGAGTCCAAAAGCGGAGTCAAAAAAAATGATGCAAAAGACGGGCGGGAACCCACACCCAAACATCTGGTGCAGCTCGCTTGGAACCATGCGATCTGTCACATTTGTCACATTTGTTACCACTTGAACTCAGAGCTCGTTTTGAAGACTACCCCCACAAAGTGGTCCCTTACAACGCATACAAGTACATCATACACTCCAAACAAGTATTTAAGACCTTAATCTCCCCAAAAAACACGAAGAAACGCGCTCAGGGAAGAAAACTGAGGGAACTCAACATTTGTGCACTGTCAGAAAACACGCCAACTTCAGGTGTTGGGTGGCCGGAATTCATAGGTACGGGCATCATATAAATATTCAACATTTATAGAGGTAGTCTTCCGAACATAGAGGCTTCCAGTCGATGTATACTAATAAAATACAATTGCCTGACTAGAGTGCATAAAACAACATGTGAAAGGAAGAAGGGATGAACTTTTGGGTATGAGTATGAAGGTAATGGAACAGGGAAGATATTGGAAAAATATTTGGAGCTAAAATATGATATGGCGAGGCACAAGTGAAGAGTTTTGCGAAAGCATGACTAGATCGCATGGTTCCTATGCAAACTGCACCATACGTTATAGGGCAGTGTTCCCCCATTAAATTCCATCAAAAATCTGCCTCGGATCATTCCGAGCGGTCCGGTGGACCGCCGATGCTCCTTTCGCGAGCACCAGCGAGCGACTGCCCTATAACGTCGGGAACGAGACTACACCAGATCTTTACGGGTGATGGCTGCTGTGGTTTTTTTGATGGATTGTGCCCCAAATTTCGGACTCCGCCCAACCCCGTAAAGATCTGGAGCCGGGTACGGAGACAGCATCATCCGGTGCTTGTGACTGTTACGCAGCACCCTCTGCCCCCATGATCGCGACCACAACCACCCCGCCCTCAATCTACTGCCCGCGATTAACTCAGAAGCGCTGCTGACGAAGCCTGAGCGGACCCGGACGACTGCCTCGGCAACCTGCAGCCCCGCTGTTCTTGGCGCTTTCCCCGGCCACCTGGAGCCCGACGCGTTGTTGAACACTGACAGTACCACGAGCGGCAACGGTGAGATGTTGGACGCGACGAAGGCATACCTGCCCGCGCAGGCGGATGTGTAGCGCGATGACGAATCTCCTGTACACGCAGGGCGTCGCTGTGTGCGTGCGTTCTTTCGCCTTCTCGTTATAATCTTTCTTGGATTAAGATGTGCCGACGACTCGACCCAGACTCGGCTCCCGCTTGGCCCGCGCTCCCACCGAATCGAGCACCGCGGCTGATCTCAGCACATGGGCGCAGGCCAGCTCGTTCCTGCTGCTCCCCGACTCTGTCTCCATGCCCGGTGTCCATACACCAAACAAGACCAACCTCGCCACCCCCACGAGAACCGCGAGCCTGACCACGCCCTGGGCCTCCTGCAGAGCACGGCAATGATGACATCCGTCGCGCTCAACGGGTATGCCACGTTGAGCGAGAGCGAGTTCGCCCGCATCTACCTCTAACACCACCAACACCTCCACCGCAGAGCGAGGGCGTCTCCGTGTAGCCTAATTCGCTCTCCACGGGCACGCAACACGCACGTCCTCCACGCGCTCGCCTCGTCCTCGGGCGTCACCTCCCTGCTCACCCTCTCCCCCGACCTCAACTCTACGTCGGGTGACATCCGGCTCCACACCCCCCCGGATCTTCTGCGTTGAACTCTTTCCAGCTGAAGGTCATGCTCTCCGTGGCCACACTGAAGGGAAACGCGGACGCGATTTAGGCACAGCGCTCGAGTGCGCGTTCTCAATGAGCTTGTCCTCGGAGGTGATGCACTCGTCCTCGAGTTAACAAGAGCATACCGTTTGCGCTGCGCTTGCCCACAGGGAACGTGCCTGCGGCCACCAGTGACTCGATGACCGGGAAGAACGGCCCTGGCCAGATGGCGCCCGACTTCCCGCCTCCTCCATGGCGCTGGGCAGAGAAGCACAGCGCTCGGATGAGGAAGGCGGCCGAAGTTGATCACGAAAGGGTGGAGTGGGTGGGCGAGTGGGTGTCAGCGCACGACACGGCATGACGCGCTGCATCAAAGGGGACAGGATGGACGCGCTGTGCGGTCATACCGCGCGGCAGCTGTGCGCTCGCCTCATGTTTCTGCGTCTGGAACGTTCGACGTGCTGGCGCCCAACTCTCTGACCACATACGGGCGTTCACCCTCCCCGACCGCACGCCGACGCCTCCCCTCTTCGGCCTTGACAGACGACGACGCGGACGGCCCGGGGACTGCGGGCAAGTGCAGATCGTGGATACGACGCGCGTTGCGCGGCAAGGAGGTTCCGTACGGCAGATCCCACAGACGGGCAGGGGTGCGCTGGATATCACAGCCCGCTGCGTGATAACGTGGAGAGGCACTTGCCATATTGGGCAGAGGCTCAGAGCCGCGCGCTTGCCTTCCGTTCCTAGCTGTCATTCTAAGCGCGCAGTTCCCCCTCGCCCACTTCCCCCCACCGTGCGCACCTCCGCCCCCCTTCGCCGCGCAGACAGCGATACGCGCGGTCGGGGTGAAAACGGGCAAGCGCGCTGCTAGATGCGGCGGAGAGGTACCGCCGAACCCATTGTTCGGTACTCAGCGCCGGTCATTCGACGCGCCAGCCACCTTCCGCACCGCCATCTCCCCGACCGCGCAGGCGAGGAGGAGGGCACGAGCATGAGCACGACGCGGACGGAGCCGGCCGCGCCGCAAGGAGAAGATGCGCCTCGTGCCACTGGGAACGAATGCACGGTGGGCACCGCGAGGATACGATGCGTGTTATCGCCCGCTGCGGTGGGTCGTCGTTTGGTCAACGTTGTTGTGTATCTATCCCCCCTCGGGTTCCCTCTTGGTTTCGCTCGTTGGCCCGTACTGCCCCTGTCATCTGTGCTATATGTGTCTGTCTGGGAGGGAATACGATCGAATCCAAGCTATGTAATTCACTTTAATATTCGCATGTAAGGAAAGGGATCTGACTTCATCTCCTCTGCTGTCTCTGCCGTTAATAGCTCATCAATACTCGGTAGGCGGCGTGGACAAGATCGATCGATAAATACCTGGGCTGGCCAGAATGGCGTTGGCAGCTCCAGCCATGCTTCCCGCTAGCGCCGTTTCGCCCTGGGACAGCTGCGGGAACGGGAAAATTATGCGCCGCGAGACGCCGTACGATGCGAACAAAACGGAATTCACGCCAGCAATTCCGATAAGTGGACTTGTCATCCCTGCTGCATGTGAAATACAGAACTGGCGAGACTACACGCCCTTGACCTTTGTAAAGGGCGAAGAATCCCTCTTTCCTCAAAGTCTGCATGATTATGTCCATGGGCCCTTTCTGGATTATTGAGAAAAGTGTGCGGAGAGTATAGAAAACTCTTTTGATTTATTTATTGTAATTGCAGGGATAATTCCCCAGCTTATATACTGTACAGAAAATATTATCTAAGCTCAAGTATGAGTAAGTAAGTGGAGAACATGAATAAGTAGAATCGGGGAGAACATCGGCGATCTATTGATTGGTAAGGCCGAGTGTTCCAAGTGGTGCCGGAACTTATCCGGCACAGCCTGCCCGGTAGTACCCGTGCTACGCTACGGGAGGATGTTGCAGTGCACATCTACAGCCATGAAATTGGCCCTGATCAAATAAGTAGCTTTTGAGTGTGCAACGTCGATCGACGATAGGATGTTCAAAACTTCAACCTGCCTTCATCCTGCGCGGTCCTAAATTCAAAATCCCACCTTAATTCCACCTTCCCTCCCTGCAAATGCTTCATTCCAAAACTCCAACGCCTTCATCTTCCCCGCTCTCATGAAAATTGCCTTCTTGACCTGGTCTTCATCCTTTAAAACCCAGCGTTCATCCCAATGTGACAGCCGTTCGATAATCATGCCTTCATCTCCGCCATCACCCATCGATCTTTTCCCGAGACTCCGAAGAGTATGCACTGGCAAGCTGGTCAAAAAACTAGGAGCATAGATTGAGCGGAAAAAATGATATTAAAGATTTGGATCATTTATCGCGAACACATCCAATAAATCTGGTAAACTCAGCACATCTTTTGCTCTCGACCACCATCTCGGATGGCCACTCTCCTCGAACTCTATCTGCCCAACCCTCGCCCGCTGACATCAAGCGCTGGCCGCATATGGATGCTCCAGTAGAAGAAAATAACCTCTAGAACATTCTTTTCAGTTAATCGAAGACTTCGTGAAAAGGCACGCTTGTGGGTGCAAAGATAATCTGTAGGATTGTTCAGTCACCTTCACCGGCATCGCTCACATTCTCCCAATGTTCGCAGTGTCTACCTAGGGTTGGCAGCCTTCTCACAGTCTTTGCTGTGGCGTTGTTTCTAATGGAGGTTTGACCAGCCATATGACCCCCCCCCACACAAGTGAGTGTATCTCAGCCAATACCTGCCCAAATCACTTGAACTAACATACCTAGGGCTCGTTCAGGACGTCCTCTAACCGATGCCAAGGTTGTCTCGCGAGTCGCACCCGAAACGACCCCGCGTCGTCGCTGTATTTGATGGAGGTTTGGCCAGATATTGACCCCCCCACACAAGTGAGTGTATCTCAGCCAATACCTACTTGAACTAACATGCCCAGGACGTTCTCTAAGCGATGCCGGGGTTGTCCTGCGAGTCGCACGCGAAACGACCACCCCATCGCCGCCAGCCATGACAACAACTTCTGCCCAAACTCCGAATTTTGGACTGGGGTGAGTCCCCCCTCAAAATCGTTTCGATTGCTCTGATTCCTTGACAAAGCATTTACCTGGCATCCCCCGGGCCCGCCCCGCCTTCGTCGCTTAGTCGCCCCGCCGGCGCCGCCCGCCGACACGACTTCTGGTCTAATACAGCCAAACTCCGAATTTGGACTCGGGTGAGTCCCCCACCCTCAAAATCGTTTCGATTGTTCTGATTCCTTGACAGAGCATTTACCTGACATCCCCCCGACCCCACGCGGCCGTCGCCACTCAGTCGCATCGCCGACGTCGCCCGCCACGACGCCGAGCTTTGGCCCAATCAGGCCGAAGTCGCCACTCGGGTGAGTCACGTTCGTTCAAAAGAGTTTCGATATCGGGATTTGTGGATCACATGTTCATCAGTAAAACTACACATTCTGCTTTGGCGGCTTTCGGCTTTGGAATGGGTCTTTGAGGATCTTGGGCTTTCGAAAATCATCTTTGGGCTTTGGATCAGATCTTTGAATGGTCTTGAGCTTTGAGGCGACATCTTAGGTCTTTCACCGGAGTCTTTCATCATCTGAATGTCTTCTCATTTGTCGATCGAAAATCTGGCGTGAATGATTAAAATGTGAGTTCAAGATGTCTACACCCTTTAAACCTCAAGTGTGTTGAGATTGCAACTGAATTGATTGCCAAAGCGAAGCCGCGGAACTTGAACAAGCACAAAAATTCTCGAAAAGGAATTATCACCCAAATTGAGTCCCAAGGTATACAAGAATAATACAAAGACCTGTATCTGTTCCATGCCCTCTTTCAGCAGTGCATCCTGGAATGATCTCTTGAACAGTGAATGCAAGCGATGGTCGTCTCCGAGTCCACGAATCTTCCAAGTCATTCAAACTCCGCTCCATCATGATCCGGCACGTCGGATGACGTGATTTGGCGACGCCATCAAATGGTTGGTCGCCGTCTCTTTCCCTCTCCCCCATCTTCTCGCCTTGCCTGCCTGCCTCCCTCAAGTTCTAATCTGGATCTGGACTGCAATACCTCAAGATTTCATGTTCAGCCTTGCATCTGCTGTGGTTCTCCTACTCTGTTACTCTCAGCTGCCATCCCTGCCATCGGTGCCCTGCCTCAGTCTCCTGCGCCGCCTGTCAATGCTGTCATGTCCGCATTCTGTCCCTCTCCCCTCCATCCGCGCTGTGTCGCATTAGCCGCATGTGGCATTTCCCCCGTTGTGCATTGTTTCGCACTTTCTGCTGTGTGTGGCCCTTTCACAGCGAACCAACCGCCATTCACATTACCTACCTCTGGTAAGCCTCAAATATCACTCTATATCTTACTCATTCTGGTTTCATTCGCAGGTTTTCGGTGTCCTCTGTGGAAACAAACAGTGTTTGGGTCACATGGCGTGAGGTATGTTTCTCACCTTTTTCTGGCTTCCTAGCTTGTTAACGCTGTGTAGCTGCTGTGTATCAGAGCTGTCCCACCTTTGACACCGCTGTCCCGGTTAGCATCCTGCTCACGTTTCGGCGCCACACCAACTCAAGTATCTCTGGAGCAAGTCCTCTGTCTCCTCCGTTGGCTCGAGCAGGGGCGTGCGGCCGCCTCAAGCTTCTCGTCCGGCGGCGGCGCAGTTATGTCCATGACATGGGGACAGTGAGCACGGGCTGCGGCAGGGTTGGCGGACACTGGTGCAGTGGCGGTGAGCTGCAGGCAGCGATTCGGGATGGCACGGAAAGTTCTTGTATTTATATTTCCGTGACTGTATGTACATATATATGCCCCCAATATATGTTTTTCATCATTTTTGTTGAGCTTTGAGCGTAGCTTTGAACGTCTTTGAGAGAAGCTTACCAAAGCTGTAACGCGTCTTTGAGGTCTTTCCAAAGCCAAAATGTCTTTCGTAAGACTTTTGACATAGCCTGGACAAAGACGCGCATCTTTGAGAAAAACACGTCTTTGGTGGCTTTGACAGCTTTACAAAGCCGCCAAAGACGCCAAAGCCAAACGTGTAGTTTTACTGATGTTTGCGGCGGCGGGTGGGTGGCAGGATCGGGCGCGCGATGGGCGCGCAAGGCGGGGCACGTGAGCGCGCAGTGGCGCGTTGGGCCCTGGTCATTTTTTTCCTCTCGTTTTTTTTTTTTTTTTTGAGTATTTTCTTGTCATTTTTTGGATCACGTGGTGGGGCGGCGGCGGGTCGATGGCGGGATCGCGCGCCAGTTTGTTTCTCTCTTTTTTTTGAGTATTTTGGATTTTTAGTCCATGCGGGCGCGGGCGGCGGGATGATGGCGCGCGAGGCGGGCGTTGGGGCGCACACCAGCGCTCCGGGTGCGCCCTGCTCAGTTTTGTTTCTCTCTTTTTTATGGGTATTTTTTCGTCATTTTTGCACAACATTTGGCGGAGGCGGCGGCGGGGTGACGGGAATGGGCGTGCGATGAGCGCGCAGCCCGAGGCAGTCAGGCGAACCGCGTCGGGATCACATATTTATTTGGCATTTAATGTGTATTTTAGCTGTATTTACTCTCATATTTTTTTGTCGACGGCGGCGGCGGGGTCGGGACGATGAGCGGGACGGCGGCGTGGCGGGGCACGTGCAGCTACCGCCACATAGCTGCCTGGATAGGCCTAAGTCCCCAGAGACAGGATATAGCGAGGTTTTGCAGTTATTTTTTGCGAGGTATAGCGAGGTTTATTGCGCATAGCGCTACACGACCTGGATCGATACTTACTAGAACGGCCATTTCACCTGGCATGGCCGGCCTACTTAGTTGGGTTTTTGGACGACGACTCTCTGGTGGCTTTCATAGAGCTGTTGGAGAAGGATCCGGCGGCAGCCGAAGCATACGCAGCCATCGAGCGGGAGGGTGTCCGAGTGAAGTGGGTACAGCGAAAGTTAGGGATGATGGGATTGATACCAGTCGGTGCTTAGCTGTAGTTTCGGGATAATACAAGTGTTCGAGTCATGGATCATGATGATGCACAAACGTAAATTGGATTGGATTGAGGTGCCAGCGAGGTTACAGTGTAGCTAGATACAAATTGCATGTGTTACGAGACAGACAGACAGAGAAAGGTCCGATTGTGGATCGAGTTCTGACGATACAGGGGAGTGCGTGCGTGCAGTGGTACGGGGGGTGCAAGTGAGACGAAGAGAAGGAGATTTGAATGCACGATGAGGCCGATGTCGTCATCGCAGTAGCGCAGCGAACCAGACGAAACGGCGTGTACGCATCTTCTCCTTGAGGCGCGTGAACAGGCGCGGCTTGCCGCCTGCGTCGTTCTTGGGCTCGTGCCCGTACCTTGCGGACGGGGAGGAGGGGGAGGCGTCGCGGGGCCGTGCGGTAAGCGGGGATGTATGCGCGATGGGCGAGGTGGATACGCGGTAGGCGAGGTGGATGTATGCGAAGTGGGCATGCGCGGTGGGCGAAGTAGATGTGTGCGCGGCCGGCGAAGGCGTTAGTGAGACAGTGGGGAGTGGGATCGCATCCATAGGTGGAACGAAGGGCGAAGATATGCACAGAAAGGCCCGTTACGTGACGCGGACTCCGGAAGCGCGGGCGGCGTGACGAAGTTCTCGATGGCGGCGCGAAGGGGTCTGTGTGCGGCGGAGAGAGGATGACGGACGAGTGGTCGCCCCGGTGATCCCCGGCGTGGCGTCGAGCGGAGGCGCGTGGAAGGCACGACGCTGTCGTTGGACGCGAGCGTCGGGCGTTGTGCGCGCGCGAATGTTGGATGCGCGGGGTCGGGGCGTGGCGGCTATAATGAGTATTGGCATCTCAGTACTGAAATGTAAATGGACGAGAGCGGGTGTGCACGCAAGTACGCGGCGGCGCCCTGCGGGAGGTAATCCTGGGCAAGCCTGCACGATGCGGCGGAGAGGTATACCCCGTGCGCCATTCGTGCCTCGAGCCCACCGCTTCGGCCGATGCGCATACAGCCCCTCATCGTCCGAGGTGCACGTCGTGGAAGTGGCATGCCTCATCTTGTAAGCGGCGGGCGGTACCTCTTCCTCGCACCAAGCAGCGTACCTGCGTGCCGCCTGAGCTCTCAATGAAAGCAGCTCGCCCGCTTTCCCCGTGCCATGCGCATTCTCCTTCCCGCATTCGAGCTCTGGGCTTCTTCGCCCAGCGCCGCGGAGGAGACGAGAGGTCGGACGCCGTCTGGCCGGGGGATCTCGTCCCCGATGCGAATCCTCTTCAGGCACGCACGGGCAGGCGCGCCCGTTTTGTAGTCCGCGCCGTGCTCGTGCTCGTACTCGTGCCCATGCCCATCTCCCTGCGCGAAGGACGCGCGCGCGGTGTGCACAGTGTACACGGTCGGGGAGGTGTACGCATGCACGACGGGCGAGGTGGGCGAGGTAGCTGCATGTGCGGGTGAGGAGGGTGAGATGGCCGGCGCATCGAATGGTGACTGGGCGCTGAGGACTACACGGCGGGCGGGCGGGTACACTCTCCGCCACATTGAGCAGCCCTCGGCGCGAGCACGCTTGCCAGCCTTTCCTCGGGCCACGCGCGTCCCCGTCAGGCAACGGTGCTCGTGCTGCTACCCTCCCCCCCTCCTCGTCGTCTGAGGCGGAAGACATGCGCGGTGGGGGAGGTGGATGCATGCGTTGGTGGCAGGGCCGGCGCAGCCGCAGGCGGCGTGACGAAGTTCGCGATGTAGCGTGAACCGGCGGGCAGGGCGTCGGCGCGGGACGAGTGGCCCGCGCTGGTGGCCGAATCTTCAGCATGCCAAGGGGACTGCGTGCGCGGGCTGAGGTCCGTCGCGGCACACCGCCGTCGCATGGCTGTCCTCTGGAGCGAGCGTAAGGCGTGGGCGTCGGCGCGAGGGTCGGCTAGCGTCCATATCAAGGTCTCGGGAGTGTACGTGCGGGTGGGACGCATATAAGTACGGGGCGATGCTGCGGGAGGCACGTCTCCGCCTTACGCCCGCGTCCCGTTGCCGCCTGCCTCGATTCAATGCAGCGCATAGTGCGCCAACCCACTCTGCCACGGTCTGCTCCTTCTCTATGTTCACGCACTCGAGCTCTGCACTTCATCGCCCTTCGTTGCGGGCGGACTGCTCAAGATCTCGCCCGCCGCGCTGCCGTTTGCGTCGGTGGAGGTAGCGGAGGTGGAATTATTCAGGAATAAAGAGGGAGGGGGGGGGGGGGGGGGGTCGACGAATTGGTGTAAGCGTGCAGGCTTACGTGATCGGCACGCTATCCTCTGCCGTCGAACGATTCCCGCGGGGAGCGCGCAAAAAGGGGAGAATTGGAGTTATAGGATGCGGAAGTGGGAGGGGAGGCGACGGAGTTGTGCGGTACGGGGACGCCCTCGCTCTGTGTGGTGCTCGTGTCGGCGGTGGTGGCATTAATGTTGGAGACAGAAGACGGGGTGCGTACGATCCCGCTCTCGCTCGACGCGGCGGCATCATGCTCTGCAGTGTGCGCTCAGCTCAGTTCGGAGGGCACGAGGAGGTTGGGCAGGGAGACCAGGCGTGGAGACGGACTCGGGGCGTGACGCGAGCGGGCTAGCCTGTCCCAGCGTGCTGAGGTCCGTGGCGGCGCTCGATTCAGTCTGGAGCGCCAGGCGTGTGGGGCGCGTGATTCGTCGGCACTCCCTATCGAAGATCCAATACTTTAGAATAAGAAGGAAAGAAAGACAGGGAGAAGGCACGCACGCAGATACACAGCGAAGCCCTACGGGAGATACGCCTTCGCAGCCTGGCCTGCGTTCATCGTGGCACGCTGCAGGTCCGCCTGCGTGGGGAGCTTTCGACGCATCCAGCAGCGTCTCGATGTGCACCCACAGCAGACATATCAGGTTGCTAGACACCGCCAAACGCGACGGGGACGGCAGGGTCGACTGGAGTACGGGTGACGTGCGCGCCGAAGACGTAGGGAGCGCCACCGAGTCGACTGTCGTGAGATTTGGCGTGAGCGGTAATATGCATGGTGTGGTGTAGTTGGGCGTACAGTAGGGGACACACCTATTTTGGATGCGTGGGAAAGTTCTACACCATGGCCGCCGCCGGCAATCTGAGGCCTCGGAAATCATGTAAACAGTCAATTTAGACACCGTTTAAGAGATCCCTACGAGCCGATTTCCAAAATTCTTGAGGATAAGGTTGATGGGACCCCAAAATATTGAGAAAAGTCAGAAAAAATCGGAAAAATACCGGAAAAAGTGCCAATCGACGTCTTTTGATCAGCTGATTATGATTCCGGAAAGATCTCGGAATTTTATCGAGCCATTTCATCGATAAAAATTGATCTTTCCTTGCTCTCCACCACCCACCATGCCGCCCAAGAAGCGGCGGAAACGAAATATTGGTGGCCTCCGCAACCAACCAAAGCAGCTGCAAAAAAAAAGAAACGTAGTTGAGAAACATGTATTTTTTATGTTCCCTGGGGCTCAGATAGGTACACACAATTTTGTTCAACTTCGCCAAAAATTTGAGAAAAACCAACCGCTCGTGGGAAAAACTTCGGAGGTATGTTTTTAGACTCCTTTCGACGAGGCGGATCTGATTCTGAACTCAGAATTATGGAAAAAAAGACCCGTTCACACGCTACAGGATAAGCGGTGTTTGACCGTCCCCTACTGTAGTGAAAGCTTAAGCTACTAGCTAGCGTTCAAGCTTTTCACATCACATGGCACGGAGGACGCTGCATAACAGGGACAAAGACCGGAGGATGCCGGCCAAAATCCTCTTCTTACTGCCAGAGTTGGTCCGGGCACCGTCTGCTCAACTGGAAATACAATGGTCTTCAAAGACTTGACAGATGCGCACTGCCACGCTAGGGTGCTATGGTCTCTACTCGGTAGTTGACGTATAGTCGGCCCTTTATTTTGAGATCGTTCACCAAGTCCGCAGGGTGATTAATCATTAATCTGGTCAGGCTTGTAAACAATGAGTAAGGGCGAAACAGTACAAAGAGGTGTTTGTATGCTCCGCCTCGGAGACATCTCAAAGCGGCGCGGAGATTTGGAAACAGCGGTCGGATTTTGGCGACCCGCTCGTCCGTTGCTCGAAAGGTCATCGCAGGCGAAAGATGTTGCCTCCGTAGATGTGAAGCTGGCCGCTGTTACCCAGGATATGTTGACCGAGCACAAGAAACACCTGGCTCATCTCTCAGAACTACGCGCACCGACTGAGGCTCTGGCCGAGCTGCCTATTGGAACCACAATGGGAATAAAGTCAAAGAGAAAGCAGATCTAGCCCTGGTTTGAGACCAATTATGTGGATTGAATGGAGGTAAATTCTTTGACGTACATGTATTTTGTGAATCCTGTAAAGAATAATTTGGAGATGAGGCCGAGAGGGCGGTCAAGAGCACGTTATACGTAGGCAATGAGTACATTGAGTTTACCTATGAGTTTACCTATCAGGTCTTACATATGTGGTGAAACAAGATGATAGGCAGTGACCGGGGCCTATATCAGAACCTGAACGGGAACCTGAGCCGGACGTCGCATGCAGGTGAGGCGGCATGTCAGCAAATTCTGGAGGTAAAGAGTTGAGAAAGAATTCAAAGTTATCAGCAGCCTCTAAAGTAGTCATGATTGTTTGCGCAAAAAGAGGTAAACCATAAAAAAGGTGCAAAAACGGGGTAGTTTTTACATAGTATATCACCCATACTTTCGGAACGCTCGAAGCTAAGAAGAACTAGTACTATCATCGTTCAAAACACTCATTTCATTTGTCAACTCCTTTCTCCTTTCCACTCTGTTCCTTCGCGCTCATTCTTTCTTCAAGAGCAGCCGTTGGCACGGTTGGAAAGACACTCGGTGACACATCCACCGTTGAGGTTGACGTTACGGGCCAGCCCCGAGATGGCCGAGGCGAAGCAGGTGTTGAAGATCTTGCTCGCAGCATTGGACAAATCGCCCTGCGGCATGTTTCCAACCGCCGCAGACCAGCAAACACAGCACTCATTGCCACTCTGGCCCAAGCAGATGGCGCGTGGGGAGTCGCCAATGACGGTTCCGGAGTTGGTGCTCAAAGAGTTAATGAGCTGGTTGCAGATGCCGGAGTTGGCGGTGTGGCTTCCGGAGCAGGTTATGTCGTTAGTACCGCTGCAAGCCCTTGGAGCTGGGGCGCGGACAGCCAGGGTGTTGGCGGCAGAGGTGCCTGGGGCGTCGCTCCAGTAGGTCAGGTTGTACTCGCCTACTGGGACAATGTGGGAGATGACGAGTGGGTAGGTGTCGTCGGCGGCTGGAGCGGTGTGGACGAGTCCGGAGGCGAGGGCCAGGACAGCGGCGACGGAGAGGCTGGAGAATTGCATGCTGTCTTGCCTGTTGTTTTCTCGATCAGTTGCATGTCTGAGTAAGCTTTCAATGGCACTTACTTGAACAAGGGAAGTTGACTGTAGTAGAAAGCTTCTGAATCCTCCTTGGTTGTGGGGGATGGAGAATGGCTCCTCTGCTGGGCTGCTTTTATACTACTTATTCTGTATCCCCATAATAGTCCTTGACCTTTGGTATGGCTTGAATTAGACTTGCATTCAGTCGACTCCTATGTCCATGCTGTTTCCATAATTCATGGTTTCATACCAACTGGAAGGAGTAGCCATGTTTGCGGGGGTTCCATAACTCTTGCAACGGCGATGGCGTTCCTAATATTAAAATCTGAAGATGCTGTAGACGCAGCACTCCACATAGGGATCCCCACCGTACTGTATACGGTTACGGCCATAAAGATTACGGTACCTTATGGGTTTGATTTTCTTGCCATACGGGACGGTATATGGTACCGGTCTCGGTACCGTAAAAGCGGTATTTGTACGGTATACAGGTGTCGAGAACGGCATTCAACGAAGGTGTGTGACCCTGCACAATGTAAATTCACTCTGTTCTTACCTGCCCGTGCCTGTCCTGACCCACTGCATCCACCATGGCACCCTGGCTGTGGTGTTTTTGACAAGCCGTACCGTACCCGTAACCGTACGAGGCATCCCAGAGGGCCATACGGTATGGTTACAGGTTACCGTATGACCCGTAACTGTATACCGTATTGTACGGTTACAGTGGGGATCCCTAACTCCGCAATGCACGGACACCGTATTGAATGCAGAGCTTGAGGTGACGAGACGTTAGGTTCTAGTCTAGATTTACTCACGTGGTGAAAGTTGGTCGCGCTTCCGGCCACACGTGATCGACCAAGCACAGCCACACAGTCTGCCTTGGGGAATAAACTGGGCCTCAAGGCATCTTTGGATATTTAATCCTGTGTTCTTTTTTTATCTCCACCGACATCCTTTCTGCCCTCCCTTGTCTAAAGCCCCGGTGGGAAGCATGTTGTGGTTGTGCTTGGTTGATCACGTGTGGCCGGAAGCGTGACCTACTTACTACGGCTTTTACCGTGCGAGTGGTGGTCGGCAACCCTGCCCGAAATCACTGATGTGGAATGTGGTATTGCCACATTTGGTAATTCAGCCCCTATTGCCCGTGTTCGAGAGTCCGTGAAGCTATTGAACTGAGCTGTGAGGCCGTGGGTGCTCCGAAATATGTTTGGGAGTCACTCAGGATACATTACCCGGCCTCAGGGACCCCCAAAAATGCAATGTGACCTAAATCTGGGGATGGCTAAAGTTGCACCTCTGCTTGGTTCTTTATAGCTGGATACATCTGTATCCCCCTGTACAGCTGGTGTTTCCTACATTTTAAGCATTCACAATGAATGTCTTTGAGGCAGAATTTTGAATTTCACTTTGGTTCTCTTGAAGGGTGGCATTTTGTCCTTCAGAATGACCATTTTTCACACTTCCACTGAACTTATCAAAATTCTGTCTCCAAGACATTGTCTAGATGGTCTTGCCATTTTGTTTTTGTCATATAAACTAGGCATGAAAATGCGTGTATGAACAACAATTCTCTGTGACCATCTTCTCTGCAAAAAGTGCCTGCCAAAACAAAAAAGTCACCGCCTTGATTGAATGGCGGACTTTCCTCAATGCAATGGGTTTTTTTCTTTTTCTTCTTTTTTTCTTTCTTTTTTTTCTTTTTTGAGGTTGTCAAAATTCGGACACGAGTTGTGTTGTGGGGTTGTGGCCGTGTTGTGGATTGAGGGCAGTCTCCTACCCAGCTGCGGTTTCAAGGTTCAGAAGACAGAGTAGTGGTATTTTAATCGAGATCTCACATTTTGATGTGTGACTAAAGAAACATGATGTTATAGAGTGGGATGAACCTCTCCACAGCGGCTGGAAGAAAATATATACAAACAACATAGCCACAACTTCATGAAATCATGTATCAAAATCATTCTGGGCTCCCTCATATGAAAATAAAATTCTTTTCAGAAGCCAGCACTTTACATAGGGCTGCATAAGTGCCTGTGTGTGGTTTTCTGATTTTATTGTAGCCTTTTTCGGCAGTGTCAGCAGAAAATCATGGTTTCAGGGTGTTTTCAGTACAACAAGTCTCGCAAAGGTCAAATTGGGACCTGTAATTTTTTTATGGGGCTTATATGCATCCTATAGGTATCTTCGACACCTAATCACATTTTATTTTAGATGAAGAAGGGATGGCAATGACTTTCTGTGCGATTTCGTGAAATTGTGGCTATGTTGTTTGTATATATTTTCTTCCAGCCAGGTTCATCCCAACTTTGTCACTCCATAACATCATGTTTCTTCAACAAATATGTCAAAAGTCTGATGAGGGCCGTTTATAAACATGTTTATAAGCCAGCACTACAATTATGCTTAAAAATTAAAACTAGGAAGCCCCAACTTTGTTGGGAAAGACCTTTTTTGGGCGGAAATATGTGCAATTTTCTGGGCATTTACACAACGTTCATGCTCTCTTTCTGCAACTTGCTAATGGTTCAATCTGATTTACTAAATTTTACGTACTGGATGTGGGTGATTTCAGGGCTGGAGTGCGGATCAATGGGTGGGTCGCAAAGTGGCACAATTATGGGGGTGGGAGAGACCTTGTCAAGCAAGGTAATGCCCCCTCCAAATGTCATTTTCGGTGGTGGGGTTCACTTCCTTCCTGATGTGAATGGCTCAGAATTTGTGAGTCCCTCGTGTGCCAGGTCCTGACGAGGCACAACAACTTTAGTAGCATAGGTGTTTGGGCCGTTGTCCGAACACCTATTGATGGTGTGAATGCCTATTGATCTCAGCTTGGCAAAGCTTGTCATGTGTATATGCCACGCTGCTGCAGAGTGGGTTTGAACTCCACTCCGGTTAAGGGTTTGGGTTTAATTGTCAGGTTCAGGTTCAGGTTCAGGTTCTGGTTGGTTAGCAGTTCAGGTTAGAGTTCAGGTTAGTAGGTTAGTGTTAGAGTTAGCGGTTCGCATTAGAGTTAGGGTTAGAAAGGTATATCTTAATGCTGCTGGCGAGCTGCAAGTGTGTATATGATGCTGGACTGCCAAGGCTCGGCACACCAGTGGCACAGCAGTGATGGCTGCTCAACAAATAGGCATTCAGTGTGGAGATAGGCATTCGGATGTCTCCCCAAATGCCTATGATACTAAACTTGTATGTACTCGGTCCTGACTTGTTCCATGGACCTAATGAGTCCTTAAGTTGGTGACACAGATGCAATCTGCCACCTTAATGGGGTCAGGAATATAGCCAATACATCAGCAACTTGACAAGTTCTTTCTGGACAGCTTCTCGCACTTTTTCGCACTTTTGTTGGAGACCGCTTGGGGCCTCTGCTAGCTAGCTGCCTTGCTGGGCCTGTGAGATGCGAAAATGCACGACGCGGTGCAGGAAAACAGTGAGATGGTACAGCCTAACTACAACAAACAACTGATCTACACTCCTGGTGGTGCTCTCGCACTGACCACATTGTCTTTTCTGGCCACTTTTTTTGATCACTTTTCGAGAGACAATCAACTTCAAACCCTTCTGTGTCTTTTTGCTTTTCTTGCCTTGTTCGAGCTGAAGTCTTTTCGATGTCAGGCCAATTGAAAATCTGTATTCATACTGAAGCATTGGTATATATATTCAAAATGCAATCTCATGGGAGTGATGATCTGTGTACTTATTAACATAAAAGGCTTGAAAAGTGTCCAAAGAATTAGAAAAATCAAAGTTGGAGACCAGAACAAACTCCTTCCCAGCAACACCTATGAGGTGTGCGCCCCTGAGGAGTGAGTCAATGTGTACTACTGCCATCTCAGGTTCCCTGGGTCAGCCGCGGACAGAGTCAGGCTTCACAATCCACATACCTGTGTCCAGGCAGTGCTCGTCTCCGTGTGCAGAAAACCATTGCACAAGCGCACAGGGGTAGTCAATACCTCGAAATTTAAACCGGAACAAAAGCCGTACATGCGCAGCGTGAAGGCCATGGAATCCAGGAGCATCGGGGTCGTGCTCGATGAATGCACAGTTATACCTAGGTGGACCACGGTACCATGACTTGACCGCCTGAATCCGCTCGTGGTGCATGCCGCCGATGCTGCAGACGCTGCTGGGAGCATAGAAGACCGCGCAAGCAGAGTTGTACATGAAGACTCGCTCGGAGAACTCAGGGCAATCGGATATAGGGACTCTGCCGCTGGGCGCGGCAGCTTGGGGATGGAGTTGCTCAAACAGGAAACACCGAATCAGTTCGTGTAGACGTGGTTGGCCAATATACACAGCCAGCTGATGTACGTCACGGGGCACCTTGCAAACTAAATCAAGCATCAATTAAGATGGGGTGTCGAATAAAGATTATAGAACACACCATAGGTTTTCGCCAACTTTACCTCCCCAAGACATGTCGGTCCTGCAACCTCACCTTGATCAACATGCTCGTCGTTCGGGTCGTCAGGCGGCTCCTCCACTGGGGGAGGAAGTGGTAGCGGAAGGAGCACACTGTCCATCATGCCACGAGCCGTAAAATCCACTCACGCTGCTGCCAGTTTGTCTAAGTGCTGGTTAGTCAGAATGATTTGACTGAGTGGTCTCTTGCGGCTCAAGTGGCGGTAGGGCTCCTTGACCGCCTTGATGTGCTTTGACTCTGTAATTGAGGAACAAAGTCCGTTTGGGGCCCCAAACGCCTGGATTAATGGGTGGTAATGGACCATGGAGTGTTGATGGGGAAGGGAAAATCTGTCAGGTCTAACAGTGCGAAAGATTTCGCGGGTTACATGGAACTGAGCAACAGCTCTATTGATGGCGCAAAGAGTATCCTCGTCGATCACTGACCGACATACGAGGTGACAAAATTCTATGAGAGTCACGACGGCTTGAACCATTTACACGTCAGCAAAGCTTGCTCTGGATAATCGGTGATGTATGGGCCAAGTCCATATATCGCGGGTCGAAAATGGCCATCGGCACATTGTGTGATATGCAGCTTCTTCATGTGCAGTTTGAGCGACTGCAGAATCCGGCGAATTGAAGAATGGAACAGCTGGCAGCGAAATTTTCGAAACTCCTTGCTTCCTGCATACTGCCGAGTAGCTGGAGAAAAAAATGGCTGATTAGTATGTGAAGTGTGTGCTGTTTTGAGATCCAAGCTCACTTTTGGGAATAGACAGAAACACCATGACAAAGAGGCCCTCACGATGCGCTCGCTGAGTGGAGTTATATATGTTTCCGATTCCGCCATAGAACGGGTAGAACTTGGTATTACCCATGCCGACTGACACAGTAGTCTTGTCGCTGCCAAATACCCTGGGAACGAACATCGCTCCATGAGATTCAGGATCCAATGCAGTGATTTTGTCCTAAGAAAATTAGTTAAGGAGATACAGAGAAAAGACGATGGCCTACCGCCTGTTCCCAAGACCAATTTCCCGAAAATAAGTCCGTAAATTGATGCTTGCCCTCCTTGAAGATGTGTTTGGGAGCCCAATCGATTTCGTCTTTGAAATCGGGGTTGGCAAGCTGCTTCTCAAATATTGCCAGCAGAGAATGAAACCAGACCTCAAAAATCTCCATCATTCACACAGGAACTGGCCTGGTCTCAGGGAGTGGACCGGTGTATTTGACCGAGAAAAATTCCCAAGGAATATCTCCCTGTTGAATCATGTTGATAGTTGCGTATAAGTCCTTGTGGTCTGCGAATGGGGGTCTATTCCCTTGTACAAGGCAGCAAGGAGCTCCATGAGATGATCAACACCTTTAGTGGACATCTCTTTGTGGGTATATAAAAATTCAGCAAATTCAAACTCAGCGCAGCTATTGAAGGGAGAGTAGTCATCGGGGCCCGTTCCTCCCAAGGCGGCCAGTAGGAAGATCATGTCCATCGGCATCACATGGAGTACCTGAGTACAATATATATGTCGTCTTCTGTCCATCTCACACACCGTCTAAAATTGGATGCCGCTCAATTGATGTTCCACGCTGGGCAGGCGGCACGGTCGGATGAGGAGGAGGTGATTGTGGTGGTTCAGGACCTGGAGAGTGGGGCGGACTGGGAGCGCGATCGAAATCGTGGTCGGGGAGAGGTGGACTGTTTGAGAAGTCGTTGCGATGGGTGTTGGTAGGCGGCACTGGAGTCGCCGTCGGAAGGGTTACATGGCTGCTGCAATGCTGGGTGAGACCACCGGCTGACTTGCAAAATTTTCCACAGTCTGGGCATATGAATGAAGCAGGAGTAAATTTGCGTTGGCGTGAAGACATGAGCACAAGCGGCGAACGGACTTAGTGGAGAGCGGCGGAAAAGTGTAGTGATAAGGCGGATTGATAAGAAATCATATGTAAGTGAGCACACATGTGCCAGCGGGACTGTGTGCCCAGGCTCGAAAAAAACATGACTCAAATCACACCATATCCAAACCCACCTCATCTTTCTGCTACCACCATGCCCCCAAAGCCTCCAAAACCGCAAAGAAAGCCATGGCAGCAATACCGACAGCTCCCATGGGGCTCAGGCCTAACCGAGCCAAGAACCCTGGTTGTCCTGACATAACAAAGCCCAAATGTACGATGGAAGAGGTCCAGCAGGAGAAGACAGCGAAGGAAGATCAAAAGCAAGAGGCAGAAGAGAAGTGGCGTCAAGGTATTGTCAACGCAGCTGCCATCGAGAATCGAGTTGCCCACAAGGACGAATTGTGTAATCGACACGCTAATCACCCTCCCCCAACAGAGCTGCAGAAGATCTCGTGTCCATGACCTGAGAAGCTGGCTGCGATGGACGATGAGGAAGTAGGATGTAAGCGCATCACCACTGCCACATTTGTCCCAATACTTAGTTTTGAGGCCATTGCTGCACATGGCAATACAAGTCCATCAGTTGTGGGTCCTCAGGGCCTCAAATAAAAGCTTGGAATAGGAATCGATCACCCTGAAACATGGCCCATTTTTCCATGTACAAGCCCTTTTTTTGAAAAAATTGGGTGTTAGAGGTGAAATGGTGATGGGACTGCTGACATCAGCTTGTCCTGCATCCTGTGGCGGCAGTTTTGATGGATCACTGGGTCCTCATGAGATGAGATGAGTGCAGCATTCTCATGCACAAGTTGTCAACTTGCCTGTGTCCTTTGCACAGAGTGCTGTGCATGAGGAGTGAAATTGGCAGACTATTGGAGCCTTGCAAGCGCAGTTGAGCATGGCCCAGGTTCAAACCGCTGTGAGGCTGCACTATGTTTGCCCACCGATACACAAGACACCAACACTCAGTCTGCCACACAAGTGTTCCACGATCATATACAACCAAGTCCAACCAAGAATTACATTGTCCGCTGGCTCCAGAGTCACTCTGCCACACCCTGCGACTGTCTACGACCAAGTCCGACCAACAATTACACCATCCACTGGCTCCAGAGTCACTCTGCCACGCTCTGCGACCGTCTACAACCAAGTCCGACTAAGAATTGGTCCACTGGCTCCAGAGTCACTCTGCCATGCTCTGCGACCGTCTACAACCAAGTCCAACCAAGAATTGGTCCACTGGCTCCAGAGTCACCCCACCATGCTCTGCAATATTCTAGGACCAGGTCCGACCAATAATTACACTGTCCACTGGCTCCAGAGTCACTCCACCACGCTCTGTGGCCGTATATGACCAGGTCTGACCAAGAATTGCACTGTCTGCTGGCTCCAGAGTCACTCTGCCATGCTCTGTGACCGTCTACAACCAAGTCCTATCAAGAATTACACCGTCCGCTGGCCCTAGGATCACTCTGCCATGTTCTGCGACCATCCACAACCAATTCCGACCAACAATTACACAGTCCGTGTGCTTGCAGAGTCGCTCCATCTACAAGAAACACATTTCGCGACCGTCTCCGACATGTCTGACGAAGATATATGAAGTACGCTGGCTCGCAGAGTCATTCCACATACTAGGAACTCAGTCTGCGAGCTCATATGATGATTCCACACGACTAAGAAGGAGAACGGGAAGAGGGGGACTTGTTCCCGATCATCGGAAAGATGAATGGAGTTGTCGGAATAAGGGAAAATCACATGGACTTTTAGAAACAGTATAAATACCACCCACTGTATCTGGAGAAAGCATTTCCGAACTCCCCCACTTTCTGCTACAAGACTAGAGCAGAGTAGTAGGAACCTGCCAATCTATAGAGTTCACTGGTCACCAGGGGCTCTCTTCTTTACTCATCCTCCATTCTGAACAAGAATAAAACCCCAGAAGTGTTGTCCCATAAACACTTCACAAATTCTTCAGTCCTCTCCACATTCCAAGGGGTACTGCTTACCAACAGATTTTATGCTGTAAAGTTCCAGAAGAGCTTCGGTATGGCACCAGTCCTTGCTACAGATCCATTCTGACACCAAACAACTGAGCGGAAAACAAATCAATTACCCAGATCCATTCTCTGCTTCATAACCTATCAACAATATTAGCATTTTGAAGCATGTGGTGGAGATGCCCTAGCAGGCACGTAGCGCTGGCGAAGCTAGTCTCGAATTCTGTCTATGCAGCTGTGCCGGCTATCTACAAGGTCTAGGCAAATATGTACAAACATCCCGATGCAGCCTCCTCGGCTGCAGGCTCCCTCCTCCACTCTATGTGCACGTCCTCACTGCGCTACTCAAACTCCTCCCCTGAAAGTCCTGTCTTTTCCACTTGCAATCTTTCCTCTATAATGTCCCCGACTCTTGAATTTGGTGACACGCACGCCTGCGCTCTACATCCGTATCACACGCCTCGGCATTATCCGGCGACCGGACCCACGTGAC
Source organism: Mycena sp. CBHHK59/15 (assembly GCA_029204085.1). Classification (NCBI taxonomy): domain Eukaryota; kingdom Fungi; phylum Basidiomycota; class Agaricomycetes; order Agaricales; family Mycenaceae; genus Mycena; species Mycena sp. CBHHK59/15. The sequence continues at coordinate 361,853 of JARGXW010000020.1, forward strand.
CAAACAAACCACCACACTCTTCGCTTTTGTCTCAGACACATCTTATGTCCCGCACATGGCCCGCACGCAAGAACCCCGCTATGCCCGACATCTCCGATCCGCCCATTCAGTTCCTCTTCCGCATTTATTTCCCTCTGCTCGCCCTAGTTCTTCCGACCTGAATCTATTCAGTTATCACTGCTTCTTTCTCCTGTACTAAGTCTCGGTCTCTCTTTCTATTGAGTACGCTCCACTTGTCTTGATTTCCCTTCTTGTATAAATACTCAGGCTTTCTGCTCAATAAATCACTTTTTGCCTCCCTGCTCAAGTCACCCGTGTTCAGTTTCTGCCTCCGCCTCCGCCTCCGCCTCCGTTTCATCTTCGCCTCCATCTCGTCCTCGTCTTGCTCTCGTCCTCGTCTCCCCATCGCCTTCGTCTCTATCGCCTCTGTCTACGCCTCTGTTTACGTCTCGATTCGCCTCCGCTCGCGGTCTTCGTTGTGTCCGCCTACTTCTGACTTGTCAGCCTCCCGTATAGTCAGCCTCAAGCAGTTTCCAGTCTTGGAGCTGTGAACCACCGAAACACTCGCATCATCACCTTTCCTCCTTCTAGCCATGCTCACCTCTATTTTTGTGTAGCTCGCGCTCAGACGGTTGACAGGCACGTCATTTTGGAGCCCACCGCGATGGTTTCAACATAGCTTCCAGTTCCTCTCGAAGCTTGCGAGGCAACGAACTCCGTAACCTTCAATCCGAGCTCATCGCCGCCGCTTCTCGCAACCCCACCGACGTTCTCGACTCATCCCTCTACTCCGATGACAACTTCTTCACAGAAGTACCCACCCATCTTGCCCGCCACAGCAACCTACCGGATTCGCCTCCGCTCTCACCGCTATCTCGACTCTTCAATCGCTCCCTGACCCCGCCTCACTCCCCCATATCCACCTCACATATGGCGACTGTGTCCATGCCCGCACGCGGCGACCGCAACGCTCCGCAATTCGACTCGTCAAAACCACGAGAACTCCTTCGATACTTTTCCGATCTCGAGTTTCACTTCACTCGTGCTAATGTTACGGACAGTCAACTCATGAAGAAGCACGCGATGCGATTCCTCACTGTGGAAGATCAGGATATTTGGGAGACGCTTCCATCTTTTTTGGATGCCGCTAAGTCCTTCGAACAGTTCAAAGCCGACGTTTTGAAACTCTATCCCGGCACAGATGCAGATCGTAAATTCTCACTTGGCGATCTCGACACGCTCATTGGCGAGTACGCCCGCACAGGGATCCTTTCTAAAGGCGACTTCACCCAATTCTATCGCCAATTCCTACTCATCACCACTTATCTTATCAACAAAACCCGTCTCTCTGCATCCGAGCAAAGCCGCTCTTTTCGTCGTGCAATGCAGCCACCCAGTTTGTGGGCTTCAATTCACCAACGTCTTCAGGTCAAGCAGCCAGATGTTCATCCGGAGGACCCATACAGCCTCGACGCCCTTTATGAGGCTGCGACATTTGTCCTTCAGGGTACTTCCATCTCGCTTTCGACGCCAACCTCTTCCTCGCCTGTTACTCCTGCACCCACTCCCGTGACCTCGCCCGAAGTCAAAACCGATCCTGGTGTCACCACACTTCTCGGGACTATGACAGAGCTCATCAAGGTTCTAGCTTCTCAACAAAAATCCTCGGGCGGAGGTGCTCCTGCAACCACGACCACCAAATCGACTCGTCCCGATGGCTGTAGCTATTGTAGCGACCTCGAGCATTATATCGGCCAGTGCCCGCACGTTGACACGGATATTCAGGTTGGCAAATGCAGGCGCAACACTGATGGCCGTGTAGTTCTTCCATCTGGTGCTTTCGTTCCACGCAGTATCTCCGGCAAAAATCTCCGCGCTCGCATCGAGGAATGGCACAAGCAGAACCCCGGTCAACTTGCTGTCGCTCAGCTCCTTGTTGAAGTCACCGCTGAGCATGTTTCCTCCTTCACCGCTTCTGACTTCACTTCCGTCACTGCACGTCCTTGCACTTTATCCACGGAGGATCGCATTCAGACGCTTCAGCATGAATTAAATGTGTTGCAGACTCGCTCACAGGCAAAACGTGCCTTGGCAGCCAGCGATCATCATGAGCAGCCTGAACACGCCATTCCACCTGCACAGGCCACCGCTCCAACAACATCCACACCCATCGCAATGGCTCCTGATAAAACGGCCACACCACTCACACCACCCATTTCGAAACCAGCCGAACACCCATTTGCAAACGTCCGTGATGCAGCTTACGCCCCACCAAAAGATCGGAACGCAGGCGCACCCAACAAGAAGTCCGACCCCGCATATTGAACCACCGCCCCCGTATACAACGAAAAATTCGCTACTGAAGTATTTGATGCTTCACTCGACACGCCTATCACCATTACGCAACGCCAGCTTCTTTCCTTGGCCCCCGAAATTCGTGCTCATATGCGTGAAGCGACGACTAGCCGCCGTGCACCGCCGAAGGATAAACCCGCACAAGACCCTGTACCCCAGTTTTTCAACTCAGTTGACGAGTCTCTTCCCTATTCCCTTTATTCGCCCCTTGAACCCGACTCGCTTGATGAGCAGCATGCCAAAGATGCCCGTATGGCCGCCCTCTATGACTCCATGCCCGCATCTTTCACCAATACTGCAAAATCGGGCTCAGATCTCCCCGCTGGCGCTTTTATTATCCCCGACCCGTATGCGATCTATTACGACATGGGAAACGTCCCTGATGACCTCATCGTCTCTCTGGAATCATCCGCAATCCGTGCGATACTTCCCCTCATCGATAACCAGCAGCAAATCGAATGTATTATTGACGGCGGATCCCAGATTATTGCCATGTCCGAAGCTGTCTGTCACGAATTAGCGCTTTCTTATGACCCTCACATTATCTTGAAGATGCAGTCTGCCAATGGTTCGATTAGCCCATCCTTGGGTCTCGCTCGCAATATCCCTTTCCGCATTGGCAATATCACCCTTTACCTCCAGGTCCATGTTGTCTGCAACCCCGCATACGATGTACTTCTCGGTCGCCCCTTCGACGTCTTGACCCAAAGCATCGTCCGGAATTTTGCTAACGAGGATCAGACTATCACCATCTGCGACCCGAACACCAATAAAATCGCCACCGTTCCCACCGTTCCACGCAGCCCTCCTCGCTCTCGACCGCAGGGTTTTCACAACTCAAGGAATTGATCCCTGATCAAGGAGAGCTCGCCCTCGTCATCGTAGAAGACCCCAACAACCCCGGAGAATTTATTATTCAGGCATACTCGGCACTCGAATCGGACAACCTCGCACAACTACAACACACCTATCTTTCGGCTTGCACAAATCTAGGTTCTGACGCTCCAACTGTAACTTTTGTTCACTCTTTCGTTCAACCAGCATTTTATCCGACTAGCGATTCAGCTCGCGATCCGGACCCATTTCCTACATTTTCAACTTCATCTTCTTCGCATGACGAAATTCCTCATCCTATCCCCATTTATGTCAAAAAGAAATACAAGCCTGTTTCGCAGAAAGTTCGCCCAGTTCCCGGCACTTTACCAGACCAATTCCGCATCATTCGTGAAATCCACGGCGATCCACTCGCTGATATGCCGCATCTGGATCCGAATCCACCCCCCTTCATTCCCACCGGTCGCTATACTGCTGAACGCCGTGATTCTCTTGACGCTGCCCACTCAACCACCAACAGTCCCCTCTGGCCAGCCGAACGACAATTCATGCACAATTTCGTCTGCCTTCAGAATGGAGTGTTTGCTTGGGACGAGTCCGAACGAGGCCGCTTTCGTGAAGACTTTTTCCCCCCCATCAATATTCCTGTCATTCCGCACACGCCTTGGATTCAACGTAATATGCCCATTCCTCCCGGCATCTATGACGAAGTCTGCAAACTTATCCGTACGAAAATTGCTTCTGGCGTCTATGAGCCCTCGAACTCTTCGTATTGTTCGCGCTGGTTCTGTGTTGTCAAGAAGGACGGATCCAGCTTGCGCCTCGCCCATGCCCTCGAACCTCTAAACGCTGTCACAATCAAACACAGCGGTGTCACTCCATTCACAGATCAACTCGCCGAGAACTTCGCAGGCCGCGCTTGTGGTGCCATGCTTGACCTTTACATTGCCTACGACGAACGCCTCCTTGCTGTTTCTTCCCGCGATTTAACCACCTTCCAGACCCCATACGGCGCTCAACGACTCGTTACTTTGCCTATGGGTTGGACCAATTCGGTACCAATCTGCCACGACGATGTTACTTTCATTCTGCAGCCCGAAATTCCTGAATACACCATCCCCTACATCGACGACGTCCCCACCCGCGGCCCCGCTTCCACCTATCAACTCGACGACGGCTCGTACGAAACAATCCCCGAAAACCCCGGCATTCGTCGCTTTGTCTGGGAACACTTCAATAACCTCAACCGCATTGTCCAACGCATGAAATATTGCGGTGGAACCTTTTCTGGCTTAAAACTCACGCTCTTCGCACTCCAATTCACCGTCGTTGGCCATGTCTGCACCCCACAAGGCCACATCGCCGATTCTCAACGTATCGCTAAAATCACCAATTGGGGCCCGTGCAAAAGCTTATCCGATGTTCGCGCATTTCTCGGCACTATCGGTGTTGTCCGCATCTTTATTCGAAACTTTTCCTCCTAGTGGTGTAGACAGGCGGCGTGGAGAGAACGAAACTGCGTGGGGCTTGAAAAAAATAAAAAGGACGCAAAATAAAAATGTTTTGACGTGGGCTTGAACCCAGAGAACGTGTAAAGCCGACAGGGGCCCACACGTGACACGATAAGATTAGATATGCCTTTTACGGAAATGTCATTGGGCAGGCGTGACCTCCGTGCTGAGGTCCGTCGCAGCGCTCGATTCGGTGGGGCGCTGGGGGTGGTTGATTCCTTAGCACTCGCTACAGTCCAAAATCCGAGGTAGAAAGAAAAAAGCACCCAGATACGTGGAGACGCTCTTCGGCCCCGCCGTCCCCGGCGCCTTTCCAGGGCTCCAGGAGCGGGTTAAGGAGGGCGCAGCATAACAGGGTCAAAGCCCGGGGGATGCCGACTAAAATGTCTTCCACTCTTGTTCCACTCTGCCATACTACCGAGTGTTTCGTTGCTCGCTTCTGCAGTTGGCTCTCCCTCTCTGTTGTCCGCAGCTCGCTTATGTCTCCCTGGCCCACTCTCCTCCGCCTGTATATGGATCTAGTCTTCCCAACGCGTCTCGGGCCGCTCGGCACTACTCTATGTACCTCTCTTTTGCAGGCCGAACTCGGATTCTACCGCCGTTTCCATGAGGCTGCCGTTGTCCTATCCAGTTGCTATTCCTTCCCTCGCACCTTCCTCCCGTCGGCATTCGTTGCTCGCGCAGATGCAGTAACGGCCCGCCTCAGCCAGCATCCCATTAATATCTTGTTCGTTTTCATCTGAGCCACAAGAAGTACAGCACTCATGGGTCCCCTCGTCTCCGCTCTCAGTGACTCACCAATGCGCGGATGCGCGAGGCCAAGGGGGACGGTACACCAGCGACAAATGCCCCCCACGAAAACTTGAAGTGTAAGGAGGGAGACTTCATTTCGAATCCGAACGCTGACAAACTCCCCATTCATTTTAACTTCCTCGCCGCAGTTGTATCCGTCTCCGGTAAGCTACCCTCATCATAATTGATTCACGATTCACTCATTTCGTGTTTACGCAGGCCGGCACTGGTACTTCTTCTCGCGGCGTCCCACTCGCATCTAAGGAACCGTATATACGAGTTAACAAAGCCGGTGGCGGATAGTCCCCGAACAATTTAGTGGTCCAAAGATTTCTACCGTCTTATTTGATAAGCTTTTCCCCCAGGCATTATATCTTCTACCACTCTGCCTGCTACACGCTCTCACGCTCTCACGCCGCAGACACATCCCAGCCCGTGTAGCTCCCGGTGTAAATATCACCTCTGCCCGCATCGATATTCGCCTGACGTTCAATTTGCTTTGCTAGAAGCCCTGGACGCTGGCGAGTTATCGATGCGGGAGGAGGTCGTTGTGGGTTCGATTGCTACCCCCAGCACGGCGTCGAGCTGCGCTGGGCGTCTTTCTTTCTGCGTGATATTCCGTCGCTTGCGCGTCATGGTGTCTGTGTGTGCCCATTTCAACATTCATCATACCTCTCTCATCCTTACCTTGGAGCTCGTCGACCGACGCTGCACTGTTTTGTTTTTTTGTGCACCCCCGTCCGGCCCTTTCCGCCGTGAAACTATGCATATGTACATAGGTCGTGGCAGATTCTCCCGAGCGTTTACCGCAGTTCGATGAGGTTTCAAGGCGATTCAATCCCTGCCACTGGCATCAATTGTGCGAGGTGTACTTCAATAATTACCACTGTATCGGATCCAATTCATGTCCGAATGGTGCAAGGGCTGGTCACTTGCTGCGGAGCAGCAGCTGTATACTGTGTTTCGACGCGCATGCCAACGCCTCAATGCTGTGGACGCAGTGCACCTATGCTGTTTCACAGCCGTCTATTACATGAGAAGCTTCGCACTAATTTAGAACAGCCGCCTGTTCTGTCTTGCTTTCGTACTCTCACGACTCGAGCTCATGGAACACGAAACGGGCTGGCAAGGTGCATACACAGCTGAGGGGAATCTGACTGAACCTGGGGACGGTTCTTACCAGTACGATATGCTCTGATTTCTGTCGATCTAAGGGACACCAATCAAACACAGACACACTACGGGCGCCTTCTCCTCAAACTCCCAGCCCTTCGTCGCATTTGGCCCGTCGATGGAGGGCCAAGGCTACTGGGAAGGATCACCAGAAAACGAAATGAGCTGGGAAGTGACTGAAGAGAATTCAACCGAACCCGGGGAGGGTTCCAGCCAGTAAGTAGTGTTCTGATTTTTGTCGATCTGACGAGCCGATTAAATGCAGATGCAGGGGCACCTTCTCCCCAAACTTGCAGCCCTTCGTCGTGTTTGACCCATCAACGGAGGACCAAGGCTACAGGCAAGAACTGCTGGAAAACACACCGAGCTGGCATGATGCATACACAACTAAGGAAAACCGGGATGAACCTGCAGCTGGTGCATACCAGTAGGGAATGCTCTACCTTCCCGACCTGAACACCAACCGATTGAGTACAGACACACGGGTGCACTTCCCCCCAACTCGCAGCCCTTTGTCCCATTCCCTCCATTGATGGGTGGCGCAGTTTATTGGCAACAACCATTTGTGTCGGAGACAAATACAGCTGCACCGGGCAACAATTCCAGCTGGTGAGCAATGTGGTGGCTTTCTTTTTTTTTAAATATCTTGTCGGTACATAAACTCGGCAGGTATTCAGGAGCCTTCTTCCCTCACTCAAGGCACTTTGTTGTATCCGGCGGCCATTTCACGAGCAATGTTACAAATCATGTAACTAATCCCTCTTCAATCATACCTTCTGGTGAGAATTTAACCCCCTTCTCAATCACATCCTTGTGGAATTTTATGTATACTAGACTTTCGAATGATCCCGCTGGGTGACATTGACCTGCAAAAAGAAATTCGAGTGGCAGGCAACTCTGGCATAGTCCGTCGGCATCATTCGGTCAACTCAGCAAAGCGGATGTACTCAACTCGCATTAATGGTCATTCATCGGATATGACCATTGCCATGTACCAGGGCCAGCATGCGGCGGAGGTGTGCATATTTTATTTGCATGCTCTGTGAGGACTCCCCACTGATTCTTGCAGGATTGGCGGTGGGACCTCAATCAATATTCAGGTGTACGGTAAAGCATCTCCAAGTGATCACGACGGTTGTAATATCTGCAATCCAGCCATCCGAATTTTCTTCAAATCTATGGTGCAGTCCAGTCATCTGGGCTGCATGCAGTAGTCTTCCATGATGGTTCGCCATTTGTTTTGACTGAATGGCAAACATTTTAAAAGTGCACACTCTAGATCTTGTGCCCCTACGTGAGATGGGTGACTCATATTGCAAGTCACCTATCTTGTATGCATACTTCAACGCTTGTGTCGTATGTCTATCTGTGTTTCATCATTGCACTAGAGCTGAGGTTCTTGTAGAACAATGATTTTCAAGTAGGAAGTGAATTTCATGTCACCACATATCTTGACCCATTGCTTGCAGGAGGCTGGAGATTATTTTGAGACTAGCTTCAAAGAAGACCTGGCAAGCTGATTTACAACATCTGTTTATGCTCTCTGATCACATCAAATAGCATTATCTTCCCAAGGCATCCATGATACGTCGATCAACTGGCCAACTTTGCCTTGATCTCTCACCGAGCAATCCAGAACGCCTTGACATGACCATTTTGGAGGCATCTACCTTTCTGTTATTGATTCCAATGCCTCAACTGGGCCCAGACCCCAAATCTATCATCCTTTCTTCTTTTACTTTAGAGAGGTTCCTTGACTGTGTGCAGAATCAGCAAATAAATGAGCTTCACTACTGGTACACATACACATCAGCTCAACTGGGTTCCATTGTGTCTACCATAGCAGAAGATCCAGAAGGACCCGTGTGTCACAGGGAGTCTGAAATTGAGCACAGAGATAGTGGTTGGATATCTGCTGGAAAATCCAACATCCTACAGCCTGTTGTTACAGAGTCTGGTTGGAGTCGGTGAGCTTGATCCACTTCTGGGAAGACTTTGTCTGATAGGTAGAATATTGAAAGTTTTGCCTCTTGGTCCTTAAATGGATCCCTTTCCAGGATTATAAATGCAACACTTTTTCAACGCACTATTTGGTTGGCTCAAGCAAACCACATCTTTAGTGCCCTCCAAATCACATCTAATCACAGGAATTATAGTATGTCTCAGATTTTTGTGTCCATAAACTTGCCTGATCCTCAATCATAGTCCTTGTGGATGAAATTCAGTATTGGGTGGGATTTTCTGGTGCTCTGGATGGCATCCCCCAGGGTTATCTGTTTCTGTGCCCATTGAAAGACCTTCAAGCAGCGAATGGAACACAGTTTCGCCATCCTGACCTTCTCACATACTGGTCCCTTGACCCCTTGGGGATCCAGAAACTCAGCACTGAGGAGGCAGAAAATCTTGGATTTCCTCCTCTGGAATTGACCATGGACATTTGCGGAATATCCTGGCCTGAAACATCATATTCAGCACTCCGTCAATTTCACCAGGCAAAAGGGTTCAATCCCGAGAGTCAGGATGTTGCCCGACATCTTGGATATCCACTTTACCAGGTCTCACCCCAGTGGGAGACTCGTTTTGCATATGGTGAGCACGGTTGTACATTAACGAAAGATCTTACTTATTCCCATTAGTCAAGGAGTTTGTCAAGGCTGGGCTTCCCGAAAGTAACAGTCCCAGCGACTCGGAGATTGACGGTGCGCAGTGTCTGCCTCTCATCACACACATCACACTCACCGAAGTCATTGAAAAGAAATCGAGATCATGTTGCAGGACAGTGATTCCGATGAAACTACTAGGACTTCAGACATCAGACACCACCAGCGATCATATGAACCCGAGCACAGAGCCGGCCACAAGCTACTCTCATAAATCGGACTACAATCGGGGAGTTATTGCCGTCGCCGTCGAGCGCGCATAGCGCCTCGACTCCTGGTTGGACGATGACTCTCTGGTGGCTTTCTGAGAGCTTTTGGAGAAGGATCCGGGGGCGGCCGAAGCATAAGCGGGAGGGTGTACCAGTGAAGTGGGTGCGGAGAAAGCTGGGCATGATGTGATACCATACCATATGAAATTAGTGGCGCTTAACGGTAGTTTCTATAGACTTTTCGAGCCTGGATGTTACACGAATGTAAATTGGAGTGAATTGAATTGAGTTACGAGCGAGGTCACATGTAGATACAGAGAATTGGGTGTGTTGCGAGAGACAGGCAGACGGAAAAAAGACCGATGGGATACGCGTGGATCGAGTTCTGATGATACAGGGGAGTGCGTGTGTGGAGTGGTATGACAGGGATGAAAGTGAAACCGAGAGGAAAGGTGCGATGACGTCGACGCCGTTAACGTAGCCTCGCAGCCAACGAGACGAAGTGGCCCCAAGCATTCGGCCAGAACAGGCGGCGCCTACACATGCGTGTCGTGGTGCCCGACGTGCATCTTCTCCTTCAGGCGTGCGAGCAGACGCCCCTTGCGCTTGGCCGGCTTGCCCTCTGCGTTTTGCTCGCGCTCGTGGCCGTCGCTGTCTGAAGACGAAGAAGGGGAGGAAGGAGAAGCGTCGCGGGGTTGTGAGGTGGGCAAGGATGTATGCGGGGTGGGCGAAGCAGCACTCATGGCGGGCGCACCGGTCGAGAGCGGGATCGCGTCGTCAGCGGGGACGAACGGCGACGACACATGCGCAGGTGGGGTAGATAACAGCGCGTCACGCGACGCGGACTCGGGGAGCGCGGGCGGCGTCACGACGTTCTCGATATAGCGTGAGCCGCCGACGGGAGACGGCGGGGCGACGGGGTGTGTGTGCGGCGGAGAAATTGGCCGGTGTGCAGGCGCGGGAGTTGCAGGCGCGGGGTCAGGTTCAGGTTCAGGTGTTGCGGCTATTGGGGTTATCGATGTCTCAGTACCGAATCATAAGTTTGAGGGGCATGGATGGCACGTACGCAAGTACGCTGCGACGCCCTGCGGGAGGTACGCCTTGGCGACCTGGCTCGCGCTCACGAGGGCGCGCTGCACGTCCGAATGCTCGGGGAGGTATGCCTTCGCCGTCTCGAGGATATTTATCCCGCCTTCTGTCTCGCCTGTGTCCGCCTCTGCGGGGAACGCGCCAGGCAGGGACGGGCCCGGCGTTCCCAGCGGCGAGGGATTCGGCGGGTCGGGGTTGGACAGCGGGGAGGCAGGGCTTGGAGTCGGGGCGGCGATAGTGGTCATGGTAGGAGAGAATGCGTCGTGCGAGAGGAGCGCGTGCTTTTATGCGCGTAGTGGAGCGCACCATGACGTTACCTAGCACAATAGGTGCAAGCACCGGAGGTTGCCGAAAGATTACGGGTCATAGCCACACACCAACACATACCTGCCCCTGTCTACCCGCGACGCATCGGCAACTGAATTGCGCAAGGAGCCCGCCGCGGTATTTGGAAGCAGGCCACCACGGGCCAGCCTCTAGCGGCTAGCCGCCACCCAGTTCTTCAAAGTTCTTCAAGCCTTCATGTTTGCTTTGAGCTTTAAGTTTTTTTGGACCAGGGTCTTCCGAAAACCTGAAGCAGTACCAGCCCACGCATCCTCTGGCGTCCTCCAGCTCCCGGACTTTGTCGACCTGCCACTGCTGTTCCGCGCATTTCCGTTTGCTTCATCCTTCCCTGCCCTCCGCCCTCCGCCCTCCTCGCTCCGCCCTCCTCGCTCCTTTCCTCGACGCCTTCGCTTCTCACGCTACAAAACCACTGCGGCGTCGTCCGCAGCGTCGTGAACCGCCCGTGTATCGTGCTCACTAGGCTCAGTGGCACCTTCACGGGAAACGCAGGTTCCACCCCTGCCTCCGGCATTTCACAATTCACGAAATCTCTTTTTCTCGCCCGTGTTTCTCGTACCCTTCGTACCTTCCTTCTTAAATATGCCATCTCTATGCCAGCCAAACTATCCTCCACCAAAATCGGTGGATCCTATGGCGCTCTCTCTGAGAAATACGGAGTTTCTGTGACTTGCTCTCTTTTCCGGTTGTGAGTGTCCCTGCATTCCTGTCGACTCACTCCTCCCTCCGATGCGTACTCCCACTATGATCTACGCCCAAGCCGGCCCCTCCTCAATCCCCACTGTTCAGAAGAAACCGTAGATCAGTGGCAGATCCCCCTCTCCATCCTTGCGTAGCTGAATCGTGTAAGAGGGTGGCGTGGCTCCATTCCAACCAGTGGCATGTGTCTGCATAATAGATAAGTTTTCTCCATCCCGCGGCGTAGGGTTCTCGCACGCCCTGCGTCTTTCGACATCACATCTCACGTCGTCCACCAAGTCTGAACCATCCGCAGTCGCCTTGGCATTTTACCGCTATCGCGATTCCGATCCAACTGGCAGCGGCAGGTCACCGTGGACCCTCCTACCCAACCGGGCAACGTCATCTCATGATCGATGGATCTTTTTTTCTTTCCCGCTGGTACGTCTTTTGGATTCCTGTCTTGTAGACAAAGTTGTTCTCAAGACCTTCGCGTTTCCGAGGTGCTCTTGTACTTGATCTTGATCTCACGGGATTGAGGTCCGTCGTCCACGCTCCCCTCGAGTATAAGTAGAAATCTATTCTACGAAGCCACCGCAGATCAGCGGCAGATCGCTCTCACGTTGTATTCTTTTCAGACAACTCTGAGGGAAGCATGGGTTCGAGCCCCATCGGTGGCATTTCCGGAACAGCAATGTTCTTTTCGCGTCGCCTGGGGAGCTTGTTGTGTGCATTTGCACGGCGTTGCGGATGCCCGCGCCTCACTGCAGTATTTTAATTTCCTTCATTTCCAAAGCATCTGTCCTTCTCATTGGGCGTTCGGAATTTACGCACATCCATTGTAGCTCGTCCGGGCTCACTCCGCTCCCGTATCACCCATCGCGAGCAAAGCACACTGGCATACTGTCACGTTGCGATCCAACCCCTGCCGCCAGCATCCTCTGGTTGTTCTGGCTGTCGTTTTCATTTCCTGAACGCCGATACTGTATCCGAGCCGGCCCGTGCGCCATGATTGAATCTATATATTCCTCCATTGTTGAACATCGGTTGGAAACACGCGCCCCCAGTCCCGCGGATACCCGTAGTATTCGTAGTCCGCGGCTCCTCCCGGCCTCGAATTATATCTGCCACTTCATGTTGGTGATCCTCAATAGTTAATCCCTACTCTGTTCCCAAGAAGCCACCGGAGATCAGAGCCACATCTCCCTTTTCCAGTGAATTGAGACGGGGTCGATGTTAGGGTGCTGTTTTAATTCCTGAGCCGATAGAAACCGGTTTTTGGGTCTGGTATGTAAACACGGCCGTTTATAAACCTGTTTGGAAACTAACCTGCAATAGGCGGCAAAAACAAAACTCTTCCCTTCTTTTGGCGATTTTTCTCCTCGCGCACTGGATTTATGGCCTCGAAGCTGTGGATTTTCTTCGGGGTGTTGGCTCCGGATATTTCTGGGTTGAGAATTCGAAAAAGACCGCTTTTGTTCTTCAGATTTTCGTCAAATTCCGGGGGAAATGGGGCTGGCAAGGCAGAGAACCGGTTCATGGTGATATTTGAGCCTCCAGGGAATGTTTCAGTCAATTGTCAACTCCACATTTCGCTGATTTAAATGTAGAATTGAAAACAGGCCGTTTTGAGAAACGGGCCAAAAATCAACTGTTGCACCCGGTATGCAAACCGGCACCAAAAACAGTACCCTAGTCAAGGGAAAGTTTATGTAAGGTGGTCTGTGCTTTTTCAATGATGACGAGCTTCATGCTTACTTGCGACCCATTCCGGTTCAGCCCGGAATAATTCCAAAAGACCTTTTCGGAGTCTTGCCAGATACAGGACGCGTGTCGTGTTATTGTCAGTTCAACACAGCCAATTTTGTACAGTTTTTGACAGGTGACAATGGATGATTGATCATAAGCGCCACAGACGCCCCTGATTTTCAACGCGCTTTTGTTTCACGCATGGACTCACTTCTGCCCGCAACGTGTACCGGAGACAAGCACAGACTCTGAATATTCTGGACACTTTTGCATTCCTCGTGTGTTGTGAAGTAGAAATGACAAGGCTATCTCGGGCCGAATAGACATTGCACTGCCTCCCGCGCTTACAGCACCAGCGTTCACAGCCTTCCATTCGGTTATAGTGGACAAGCAAGATGACACACCTTCCAGTCGTCCTTGTTGTTCCCCACCATGCAGCAATATCCTCTGGCCCCCACAGTGCGCCCTCGCAGACATTCTAAAGCTTCCCCTTCAGGAGGAATCACCGAGAGGACTCAGCTGTGGCCGAGGCATCCGTCCACAGGATCGACGACCGCAGTATGGGACAGTATGGCGGGATCCACTGTGGTCGGCTACGGAGACACTACGACGGTGCGAAGTGGGGTATCAGCCCAGTCTGTAGCGCCGGGGAACAGTGACGCAGCCCGGCATCACCGTATTGCGAACTGGGTGCGAGCTACTGACGCCAATACCTCGCGGTTCCAGTCCCCATTCGAGCCGTACCCCGAGGCGGGCGTACCCGAGGCTGGGCGGAGTAAAGCGCGTGTGAGTGAAAAGGAGTCGCTGCCGGCACGGAACCAGGGAAAGAAACATAAAAGACAGTCCCAATCAACAATAGTTATCCAATCCCCTCCCTCTCAGTATCCTTCTCAGCCAGAACAGCCTTCGGTCATGTTCACCCCCTCTCGATATTCTCCCCAGCCAGTACAGCCTTCGGTCATCCCCCCTGCCTCTCGATATTTTCCCCAGCCAGTACAGCCTCCGGTCATCCCCCCTCCCTCTCGGTATTCTCCCCAGCCACAACCGGTCCTGGGCCCTTATCCCTCTTGGGTTTCTCCCCAGACAGAACCGGTCATTTTCCCTTCTCCCTCTCGGTATTATCATTCTCAACCAGAACCGTATTCGGTCGTTGTCAACCCTCCTTCTCCGTATCCTTCCCCGCCAGAACAATATCCGGGAGTCATTCCCCCCCAACAGCCAGTCACCATTGTTGTCAACCATGCAGACTCAGACTCAGATGCGGGTTCGGTGAATTCAGCTTCCACATATTATGTTACGCCGCGCGGCCGTGCACATGTACGTCGCTCATACCTGTGTAATCGAAACCCCCTGAATGGGTTTATTTATTTATTTCGCAGGGAGTGCAAATTTCCACGTCGCGCAATACGCCTCCCCAATCATCAACTCAACGACCTTCAATTATGAAACGCATATTTAAATTTGGTAGCGCAGAGAAGGCTCCTACTAGAATCCATCGGAGATAGGTTTATTAGCGCAAATTTAATGCAATAAGCAGGGCATTCTGGGCGCTGCAGAAACGGCTCCTACAAATTCCCCATTGTGAATCACGGTTGTCTCGACTCTGTGCACCTCGTCCTCCATATACTATATATACATCTATGCCGCACATAATGTGGAATCAAGTTTTTTAAAGTGGTGAACTTGATGATGAAGTGTTTTATTACGCTCAGTCAAGCGCTGAACAATTGGATGGGGTGTTCGGAATACAATCGATTGGCGTCCACCTACCTCTGCTCTGACCTCCTACCATGCTTTCTCGTAAGCCATTTACTGGATCAGTGCGTAAATGTGTACTTGGAATTGACATCGGCACTACACATAGCGGCGCCTCCTACAGGTATGTCGTTGCATACGTATACTTGAATCAAGGCATACATTGAAGACACTCATCTGCGGCTAACATTGAACTGTCACGTGTCAGTGCAAGTATAATTGGCTCGCAGCATCACTTAGCCCGAGTCAACTTGGATCTTTAATATTGTGTTCCTTCATCAACCCCTTGTCAATAATAATTTATACGGGGGTCGATGCCTCCCTCAAGATACGAAGAAGATCGCAAGAAGCAAACTACACAAAGTCACTTGCGGTAAGCACCTTCGTTCCGCCGCCTGTCAACGAAAACACCACGGTTTTGTGGAGTTGGACAGCCGCAACGTAACGGCACTGCTAGTGGGCAGCTTCGACGCGATGTTTGCGCTGGAGAGGACGCCGTCTGCCCACGCGGCATCGACACGCAAGCCGCGCCGTGCGCGCAGACCGCTGAATGAACTGGTGGAGAGCTCTCCGGGGACAGCGGGCAGAAGGTGAATCTCGCCGCCCTGCGATTGAAGAAGCGTTTCGAGGATGGTGCCCAGGCCACCAAGATTTCTAGAAAATTGTGCGTGAGGTTGGGATGAAATCACTGCAAAGGTAGCGCTTCGGCAGAGGGCCGATGTTGCCGAAACACTGTCGAGGTGCCGTGACAGGGTTCACCGCACTGCGTTGAGGCTCGGCAGCCTCTGCCGAGGGCAGGCAGGAAGCAAACCACTCATGAATCAATTTGGAACTACGCAGAGGAGATAATGCTCAGATATGTATGAGGAGGTTGAGATGGAAGGCGTTGTTTACCACAGAGTTCTTTCCCATTAGATTTGGCCAGATGCCGTTAGAGAGCAGGATCCTGTGCATATGACATGAATGGACGACTATACAAACTGGCTGCGGCTTTGACACGGACTTGATATCTTTCCGGACGTGCTCCGCATTCAGCAGTCGTGCCCATGTACCCACACGCCACGCGGCTGGCCTATTATACACTACAGTTCGGTTCTGGACTGTATTCTAATTAAATAACAGAGAAGGCGCACCACCCATTCGTCGATTCTCCGCGGAAAATGAGCAAAACCTCGGCTGCGTCGGATACCGTCTGGTTGATGAAGGGTCCGATCTGGTTACCGGGGAAGAGCGCATATAGCGGCGAGATGTGGGTGAAGACCGCCGGCTGGTGGATCAACAGAATTCTCGGTCAGGCGGATGGAGATAGAGGAACGGGACCGACCTCGGAGTCCCAATCTAATCAAGTATGGCGTCGACATAAATACTTGTGGGAAACGAAAGCAGAAAAAGCAACAAGCAACAGGAACGAACCGGTTAACCACTCCTGCAACTGCCCACCGGCGCCGATGAGGAACGGAGGAAACCTGCGGTGGTAGCAGTCAATTGAGCGCTCAGCGTCGTCCACCCCAAGAACGTTTGCGAGAGTCACGGTTGCCCTGGAATAAATCCCGGAGCAGCTAGAGTAACAGATGAATCGGTGTTCCGTCAGCAGGATTACTGTCGCTCGACAAGAGATAATGTATACCGAATTGTCCATGGTGACCCCGAGGTTGATGGAGGTGTTCTCATCGTTGATGTTGCCAAAGCCGTGTCCGGGGACAGCGACGGGTTGACGACAAGCCAGCTGTCGACGAATTGGAATAAATCGGGATATAAAGTACTATGCGCACTTACTCTGTGTGATTCGGATGCACCTGCAGCGTTTCCAGGAAGAATTGAGAGGCGCCACGGAAGAGGGGATATACCCGCTGCACCGTGATATTCGCGGGATCGAAGCTGGCAGGTTGTTGTTATTAAACGACAATTGTTATAGGAAGGCAACGTGCAGATAGTGCTCGAATACGGTCTGGAGCTCGAATGCCCCCCCGGTGGGCCACATGCCGTAGAACACTGCATCCACTGCACAAAATAATAATAATAATGGAACAAGGTGAAGAAAGGAGGCGACGAACTGGGGGCGGTTGCTCGCCACTGGTCCGTGCTATGCAAACGTTTAAACTGCCACGGAATGTCTATCATTATGGAAGAAACAAAGCCCACTTGTGATGAAGCACCCAGGGCGCGCCCATTCCGGGCCCACCGCCAGTGGTCACAGCCGTTGCAGCGGCGTTGTATATTACCTGTGCTGTGCGCGCGCCGGTTACTGCGACATCCTCGACCAGGCGAAGTAGCGGCTCCACGAGGTCGGCGAGATTGGCGACTTCGGCACCCCAGCTGAATTCATATGAGAGTTGAGTGAGAAGATCACGCTGCGCGATTGTATTCTGACCACTTACTAGTTCATTTCGAGGTTGATTTTAGTCGTGAATTTGCTAGAACAACACTGGTCAGAGAGCTGGAGGAATACAACACGAGCGTCGAACCTGTCCCAATCGGGGGCTAGCTGCTCGTTCCAGATGCCCTAACAGACCGAGTGATTGACTTTCATCGCTCCACGGGAGCTTAAGACGAGAGCCAATTACCTGGAGGTTAGGCGGGTGCGTGCCGCCCCAGCTGGAGATGATCAGCAAAGCCTCTCGCGTGAAGGACACATTGTCCTGAAATTTTTAAGATCAAGGTCTGGATTATCAGTAGTAATGCTCCGTACTTGGACATAAGTGACACTGGTGACTGAATTCGTCAGGTCCAGCTTTCTCGTATAGTTTGTGACGGCGCTGAGGCCCGCCGTGAAATTGAGGAGGGCCCGCAGTTTGGCATATTGCTTTAGCAAAATCAATTTATTTTCCTCTTGGATTATCTTTAGAACGGATGTGGCCCACTTTGTTCGGGCGGCGTTCCTCTGCAATTATCGTTGAGATAGTCCTGCGCCACGTGGTAATATCCACCATTGACGAGTTCTCTGGCGTAAGGGAGGCACTTGCAGGCCTCCGTGTTTGCAGGATCATAAGTGGATCCTGACCATATCTAAAAGGCCTAAGATTAGAAACCCAAGTGCAGATCACGAAACACACTGAATCTTCGTTCAAGCCAAACCTGTCGTTCACGACTCTGCCATAGTGGTTGGCACCCAACCTGCCGTTCCCCACAACAAGGGTAGTTCTTAGGGCCCGCCCGTCAGTGCGAATCTCTTCAGGATCAACTAAGCTACAAACGTGAAGCTGGTCGCCGGTTGATTGAACCAGAGGGTCGTGTCGGATGCGACCGAATTTGCACAGACACGCTCGCCAACGGCTAGCGCGAATGACTCTCCAACACAACTTCTGGTGAATCTGACCTTTATGTCTTTTCTTTCGAACGCGCCGAGAGATCAGGTGTCTCTGAACAAAAGTTGCCACAAGACGACCGGGGAATCCGAGGGGATTCTAGTAATGCTACCTACCTACCTACCTAGGATCATCGCGAGGCATAGTTCATGCGTTGGACGTAGCGATGTAGATCTTCAGCCTACTTCGTCCCCGTCGTTGGCTCAAGTGGACAGCTGGCGGTGAGCGCTGAGCGCTG
Organism: Mycena sp. CBHHK59/15; assembly: GCA_029204085.1. Lineage (NCBI taxonomy): Eukaryota > Fungi > Basidiomycota > Agaricomycetes > Agaricales > Mycenaceae > Mycena > Mycena sp. CBHHK59/15. Next base: position 380,543 of record JARGXW010000020.1, read on the forward strand.
GCGTTCGGTGAGAGGCAAAACATTGATCGATATTGATCCCTCAGACTTCGACATCTGTGACAAGCTGTGACACTCTCTATGGACAGCATATATTTGGCATAGTGTTGCCCAGGGCCCGGCCTGGCCTGAAGCCCCCGGCTTGGGCCCGGCCTGACAGGGCTTGGGCTTACTATTTTCAAAGCCCAAGCCCAAGCCCTGTAGGAGGGCTTCAAGCCCTGGCCTCAGGCCTAGGCCGGGGCTTCCACGGAAAATTTACAGGTCCTGCTTGTGTGTTTTTTTTCGGCGCCGCCAATGGAATTAGACCCAATATGAGTGTTGTTTAGCATCCTAACACCTCTTGAAGTCGGGATTTACCTCCTGTGTCGAGGTTCCTGGCGGCCGACTGCTTGTTTGGGCCACGAGCAGGTATGTGCGCATGTTTGTGCCGCGTGCCGAACTGATCCGGGGGTCGCGTTAAACCTTAGCGGAACGATCTCTGCAAGCGGAAATGTAGCAGAAAAAGTCCTCCAGCAGCCATTCCATCGCAGCAAACCGGACTTTGAAGATGTTTGGGTAGGCGGCCAGGCCCGGGCCTACTGGGCCCGGCCTGGGCTTCAGATTTTGAAGCCCAAGCCTTGGGCCGGCTCAAGCCTGCTGTAGGGCCCGGCCCGGCTTGGGCTTCGCAGGGCCTGGCCTGGTGGGCCTAGGGCTTGAAGCCAGGCCTTGGGCAACACTAATTTGGCAAGGCAGTTCCGGACCAACCGAATTTGAAGACCAATTTTATGATAAATACATCCCATGGAGTTACTCGGAATTCCGAACGGTTTTTATCACAGCTCAGAGCTGAGGATTCGAGAGAGCCATGACTCAAGTGCGGCCCGCACGATACCCAGCCATGCCTGCCGTCGGAAGTAGGCGCCCTCCACTACCCTTCGGGTATCCTACGTTCTTTCGCTCAATTTCACGGCGACATTATGTATCCTTCCGTCGGAAGTGCTCCGTCGGAGAGTCATCTTCTGGTGTGTTCAAAACTGCATGTCCCAGTTCGACTCTGGGCATCTTATTTCTCCAGCATGCGTCAGTTTTTATTTTCACTGAGCCTTGCCTTTCTAGCAACTCCTTCTTACTCGCTGTCCATTCATACGAGGGATCCCACCTCACTGTCGCGGCTCTCGTTGTAAGTGTCCTTCACACATGTACCTCGCGACTATGAGCTTCCATCGTGTTTCATAGTATGGGATCCCATTGGCGGCATACGTCGTGTACGCCAATTCAATTGCCAACCGCTCCGGAGGCTGGACGACAAATTCCCTTGTGCACGAAACTACACTCGCGAACGCAAGTTACCATGTCATTATTCTACCCAACGTCGATACACTGTACTCGGAAGGTCTGATAGATCTCTCTGGAGGCGACGTCGTTGCCACTATGCCGACAATGGAAGCGGGACGTTTTTATGTGTGGCCTTTCTACGATCTGTCAGTCTCTTGCGACCTTAAAAATAAATCAATTCACTTACATTGAATTGCCAGCTACGGAGACAATTTTTGTAACATCGGGACGGCCACCAACAGCACCACGGGGAAGTACCTCATCAAGTACCGTGCGTCCAATCCTGGATGCGCCGCTGGTAGCGGTGAATATGAGGGAATCATCTACATGCCTACTATATACGGCGCCACCCTCCTCCGAATCGAAGTTAGCGACTCGAGCGATGTTAACTACGTGGCGACTTCCATCCAACCTGCTTTCACGCTGACCGCCCTTACATCCGACTCCGCTCCTTACGCACCAACTCTGATCCAGACGCTTCTCAACGGCAACCTGACCACGAGCAACCCGCCTCTGTGCATCATGCAGCTCACCGCGCGCGTCGCCGCGTATAATCCGTCCGAGGTCGCTGCTGATGTGGCGCTAATCACCGCTACGCTGGAGGCTGCCGGCATCTCGATGACCGAGCACAACTACTCCACGCCCTCGGGCGTCAACCTCACGCTCGCGTACTCCGTTGCCCAGGCTGAGGTCCTTGGCGTCGCAGCGAGCCCCACGGACTTCGTGTCGCTCGGCAGCGGCTGGATCGACCTCGCGCCCGAGCTCTGCGGCGACTTCCTTAGTCACTACGACGTGCGCGCGTTCGTCGCTTTGCAGGCGTACCTCCAGCTGCAGGCAAACGAGGCGGTATATCCGCTCTTTGAGATCTCCGAGAACCTCTACGCCAACCACACATATATGATGCAGCTTTTTGGAAAGCCTCAAGTGAACGGGTTCTGGAGTCTGACGATGTACGACGGGGAGGGCTACCTGGTGCCGAACAGCCTCAACAGATACGCTCTCAACAACCGCGGCAATATGACGTATCCCGACGGCAGCCTGCTCTACGGGGGCGACAGCCCGGCGGACAGCGACGACTCGTTCTACATGTTGCTGCAATCCACGGACATCGCCGTATCAGCGGAGTGGGAATCCAAGTTCGTGCCATTCTTCTTCGGCCCGATATAATTTCTGATTGCGTTTTATTTCCAGCTGGTTGCCCACACCGGCTGCAGGAGGGGAGTTCCGCTTCTACCTGCGCTGGTATGGGCCGACGGAGTCGCTGCTCAACGGGACCTACACCTACCCCAAGCTCACGGAGGTCGCGGTCAATCCGCCGCTTCCCAGCGCGAGCTGAACGGTGGGTGTTAGCTTATACAAACGTGTACGCACATAAGTAGAAAGTTCGTTTAATTAAAGCTTTGCTGCAGCGGCACCTCTTCTTGATACTAATCCTGGCTCAATGGACGATTGACTTCGATAGCGAGCGTGTTCAAATCCATCCGTTTCAGCCACGTTTTGGTTGTTATCTCGCCCTTAATCATGAAACGCCAACTGGTTCTGAGAGCCTGCGGTTCGACACGGCAGAACCATGGAACTTTGGGAAGACCCTCCACTTTTGGGGGTCCTTCGTGCTGGAATAGCGCAATCAAAAGCACTGTATCTCCATCCATAGCGACATCCTTGCTGTAAAACACTCAGGGATCTGCATCTGACCCATGATTTAGAAGCGATCGCACATAAGATAATGGTGTGTGGTTATTTTAACTCCCAGATCACCTCGGGTAGGTAGGTACAAAATATCCGCATCAAGGCGAGGCTTATGGCCCTACTTTTCTTATAAGATCGGTTCGTTCGCCCGAACGCTTTCATCGCAGACCACCGCTCATCCATGGCAGCTACTTTCACTCTTTGTGCGGACTCCCCCTCGCTCGCCACTGCGTTGGACAAGCTTCGGCTTTCCCCATCCTTTTCATTGATTGCGAAGGACACAAATTGGGCGTTGGGGGTGGATCTCTATCCTTGATATCTCTTCGTGCATCCCTCTCCCCACGAACAACCTACATTTTCGACGTTCTTGTCTTATCGAAGTCCGATCTGCGGTCCTTATTTAGCGTGCTGGAGCTCCCATCCATCCAGAAGGTGTGTTTCGACGGCAGGATGGACCATCATCAGCATCTTTACAACTTCGCTTTTCGGCCGCTTTTTCTGCTTTTTTAAGCCGAAAAAGACGAAAAGCGAAAAAAGCTTCCTCACTTTTCTTAGCCCAGTCCGTTTACTTTTCTAAGCTGGAAAAAGATGAAAAAGACGAAAAAGCTCAGTGCTAAGAGGGTAAAAAGCGACCGTATAAGAGGGTAGGAAAGAGAAAGAAGCTCTTGAAAGCACACAAAAAAGAGTATAAAACACATATATTGCCAGGTACGTCAACACACAAGTAAGATGGTACTACATAGTGGCAACCGACAACAAATCCACCACTGGCGCAAAGTGCACCCGATGGGCAGATCGGCATATTCTGCCTAGACCGGTGGCCTGCAAAACATTCAAGCCCACCTCTGCAAATCTATTAACAAACATACAATTCTCACAGACGGGGTCACGCACCTGTGTACACATGTGAAGTTTGAGGATATGAAAGTCAGAACAGCGAGTTGAAATCAGTCGACACGACCGAGGAATACACTAGATTGCTTGAAGTATATATTTGAAGCAAATCCACAGAAGCACGGAAGTAGTCCGCTGTTCTATTCAGTAGATTTGCGGCCTTGGAGGCTTGAGATGAGAGCAGCTTGAGACCTGGGAATAATGACGGCTTGATGGCTTAAGACAGCTTGACTGACTTCTTGACGGGTGAGTTCCAAAGGGGCGGATACGGGCTTGAAGGACAGAGGGCATGACACCACGCGAAGATCTCGAGGCTGCTTGAAGGTACTTGAAGGTCTCGTGGCAGCTTGATAATGGGAGGAGATGTGGGCTGAAGGACTAGCGCGCAACACGGATGGGATGGGCAAAGGACGGGGGCATTGGGGAGAGAGAAGATGGGGGGAAAGGACAACCAACCATTCAATGGCAACAGATCACGCCATCCGTTGCCAACTCACGTCAATCAATGATGCGTCGGAGTTCGAATGACTGGGAGATCTTTCGCGAGCGCAAATCAGTATCTACTTTCTTCAGCGCAATGCTCAGCAAGGCATCGAACTGAATCACACCTTTAAAGATTCAATTGCGGTGATTACTTGAAGCTTTCGGACTTTTTCTGTACTGATTTTTCATCCCTTTGGTTTCCGTTCAATTATTTTGCCCACTGTGCACGACGGTGCTTTCTTTATTGAACAAACTTGCAGGCGCAGTGGTTTGACATGATTCTATGACTTCAGTGCTGCTGAAACATAGTGTCAAGAATAGTGGGGAGTTCTGAGGAAAAGCCGCCAAAAGCCGAAAGCCGATAAAAAGTGACCACAGAAGCGACGAAAAGACGGCAAAAAAGACGAAAGCCGCCAAAAGCCGCGGGAAGCGGCCGAAAAAGCACTTGTCGTTTTGCTGATGATAGCGCTCTTTTCCATGGTCATTCAACCGCCATGGCAAATGTATTGGATTTGCAACTCGCGGATGTTTCCTCGCGCACCGTGCGAGGGGAAGGGATGGAGAAACAACTGGCACGGTTCTCGCCCTACTTTTCGGTTGGGGAGATCACTTCAAATCGCGCGCATTATACGAAGCTTCACAGACTTCTCTCGCTCAGTAACGCAATGAAAGAGCACAGGATTCGTGATGCGAGAACTGGAGGCGTCGGTACGATATTTTTATATTTATTGAATGTTGAACTTGACCCGTCAGCCATTTCCCAGCTGATCATGCCCAGTGGATGCGCCGCCCTCTATCTTCTTCCGGTCTCCAGTATGCAGCAGACGACGTGTACAATATTAGCCTTTTGTTCGACCATTTCCTTCAACAAGGCTACATCGACCCATCGCTTCCAGCTCGGAGCCTGAAATATGTTCGGCTGTGGTCGGACGCCCCGCCCCACCCGACGGACGTGTACCGCTCCCACCCCATCCTGCCACTCGAAATCCTCGAGCCTCCTCCACCCGCTCCTCCCATGATTATGTGTACTGGGTGTCACCGAGACCTCAGACGTCCATCTTTCCCATCCACGTCTCCCCCAAATCAAATGCGATGTTTTGTTTGCGCCGCCATCATCGTCAAGACACGTAGCGAGGAACACGGCGGCCTTAGGACAGGATTTATGGACCTCGAGGATATTTACCTGTACGATGACGATGACGGCCGTGACGACTTCGATCTGTTTGAGGACATGGAGGATTATGACCCCTGGGACGAATATCAGGAGACAGCAGCGGATTTCGAGTTCTACGGGAATAGCGAGTCTGATTGAGTGGCCGTCACGGTGGTAAAGTTTGTACTGTGAATTTTGTAACGATAGGCGTGCACCCAGCTGTAACTATCTTCTGGGGGTTCCCAATTGAGAGCCCGAGAAACCCGAGGAGCACAGCACTGGTCTTTTCAACCGAGAAATTGATTGCAATTGTTCATGTGAATTACTATTAATGAGTAATCTTGCACTAAGTTACATAAAATGCCGGGAATCACAGTTGACTAAGATATATCTGGATATCATGCATTAAGAAGATTCAGCCGCCACATGTTCAAGTGCCTGGCTGAAGTCCGCTATGATATCCACAATATTTTCAATTCCGACAGACGCCTGTGAAAATTCCAGTCCTTATTCGGAAGGACAAAGAGACCAACGTACTCCGATAAGATCACGACGAACTCCAGAAGCTAGCACCTCCTCGTCGGTCATTGATTGATTTGTGGTGGAGCTCAGGTGGATGATCAAAGTTTTGGCATCACCTAAGAACCGTCAGGCTGGAAGGATCTTGCAACCTTATATCTCGACGACCCCAGGTGCGATGAGTTCCTTGCAAGCTTCAAGATATCAACGATGTCGCGAGGATGACCGGTGATTCCAAAGCACACTATTCCACCGAAAGTGTTCTCACGCAGTGACTTGACCGCCCGTGCCCGGTCTAGATGATATTTCAGACCGGGATAAGACACCCAGGTGGCCTCAGGGTGCGCATTAAGCCATCTGAGGAGACGTCAGAATGAAGAATGAAGTGCGGTTATACTGAAAGAACGAACATTGCTAATGCGAGGGAGTTATCGCAATGCCGTTGCGCTCTTAGGCTGAGTGCTTCCAGACCCTGGAGAGTCAGGAATGCACCGAATTAATTTTGACACCCGCCCATCTCACGCAGCATTTCCCACCTCATTTTAAGAGCGAAGGCCGTGCATCGGTCATAATTCTCACTAAATGCGCCTTTGAATTTCGGCGACACGTCCCAGTCAAACCGGCCTAAGGAGATGTGAATGTCAGAGCACTGCCTGCAGAATTGAACAGCAGTTTACCGGAGTCAATTATCATCCCACCGAGTACGGTCCCGTGGCCGCTGACCCAAGAGGTGAGTGAGATCTGGATCTTGGCCGCCATCAAAACTATGTGAGCTGTCAGATGTCACGGCTGGCACTGCCGGCACATCATCGGCTGCTCCCACGGCAGCCTCGGCAGCCTCAGCAGGCACTATTTCGACTAATTCAGGTGTACAGAGGGTTCTTGACGACGGCGGCGTATACATAGAGTAGGTAGATGTAGTCAATGTCCGTCATTGTGGAGCCCTTTGTTATGCAATAAATACATCGTGTTCTACGGTGCTACTAATAGTACTATGGGACGTTTCCGGTGGAAGAGGATTGGCATGAGACATCCTCAGTCGACGCGGCCATCGTGGTGTACCTGCGGGAGAGTTCGGGAGTCGCTTTTGTCCCCTTGATTCATCCGGGGGTACAACGGAAGTTGCATCTGAGAGCATGTCTGCGACGTTCTTGGTAATTCCCAGACGGAGCTCTTCAGTGTCAGAGATGAGAATTTTGGCCAAGAACTCGTCCCTTTTCTCCTTCGGAACTGTCAGCTCCCAATTCGGGTGACGCTCTAGCAAGTGGGTGTCCATGTTGTACTTCCAATGGACAGTGCTGCACAGCATGCAAGGAATTGGCACGTTAGTCGATGGTTTCGAGACGCTGCATGTTAACGCAGCTGAGATCTTGAATTTATATGCATCCGGGCATGACGAAGTCACTTGTTTATGAACCAGTCCGATGGTGCATGTGCCTGGATCCACTGTTGATTGCCCGCAAAAGCCGCACGGATATTCCTTGTCAACCTGTGTTCAAGTGTTGGCGCCATTGCATTGATGGAAGCGAGAGAAAGTAGGATAGACATACTGCGGACACAATACTCTCCTCCTGGATGCCTCGGAGCGACCACAGGATATGCTTTCCCATATGATTTTGTCTGTCGGGTCCAGCGATACCTTTCTGACAAACACGGCATGGGCGTCGACCATCCGCTGGGCTCGGAGCCTTGATGGAAGCGATGCAGTGTGTGATTTTTGTACACGTAGTTCCTTCTGGGAACCACTGTTGAACAAATTTCTGGACACTGTAGGAATAGCCTCACCGCCTGTTAAGTGAAATTCATATGGATATCGACCTTCCCGTACCGGCCCGTGAATGGGAATTTTAAGGCGAACATCTTCGTCCTGAGCGCGCTCCGACAGGGTTTGTGCCATCTGGTCTAGTTGAGTATCTGGAAACACCCAGGTTTTTTCAGTATCGTGCTGTGGTTCACCAGCAGTCGGCGCGGGGATATGGAGAATTTCCTGCAGTGCTGCCTGCTCCAATTCCGTGGGTGGTAGAGGAAGGATGAGCCGACCGTTGACTTTGATGCTCAGATGTCGCATGCGCGCTGGACCGTCAATCGAATTCGGCTGTTTGGCTTTGTGAGACTCGAACGAAACAAAATCTGTAGTCCACACCCATGTAACCTTCTGTGATGAGTTGAGGAACAGAACTAGCGAGAGTATTTGACCGGTTATCTCGTAGTGTGTGTTGGGGAGGGAGATTTCGGAGATGGGAGCAACGTCGAGATATGTCGGAGGATTTGTGTTCGTCAATTTGATGCTGGTGCACTGCAGAACCGCCAAAGACACCCGGGAAACCTCAAAACCTACCAGGGCCGCAAAGAGTCCCTGGAGTTTGAGTAGATGATGATCGGTGTTAGAGCTAGTATGCACTTTGGAAGCTGTGCGATCCCACTTGTCACCGCCAATGGAGAAGTAACGGATGCGAAGGAGGCGGTCATGACTCTTCGCGTTGTCAATATCTAGTGTGGGATCCGTGAAAGTCCGAAGAACAGACTTTTTGTGAGCAACTTTGCCGTCGTCGTTCAATTTGATCCAAACCGAATGAGGTTCGCCGTCCTCGGATGCAGTGCGGGCGGATTTTTCACGGGCCAGCGCTGCAGCCCCATCGAAGGCCAGTATATTTGCGGCATCGAGAGGGTCCTCGCTGCCATCAATCGTGGATTCCGACGAAGCAGCGGCTGTCGCATCAGAGATGGACCTGTCCACTGTCTTCGATAAACCTGGATACTGTCCGCCCTTTGGACGCATCAAATCAGCATCCTCAGGACGGAAGAGCTCCTCGAAATCAATATTGATTCCATAGAGCTTGAGGAAGGCTACAGCCGCTTCCAGTCCTGCAGTCCAACACTTGAGGAGGTTGCATGACTGCGCGGTCAAGTCTCCTTGCCATTCGCGAGGAGAGAGATGGTCGACATCGCGGCTGCGGAGCAATTTAAGACGCCGTGCGCGCCTCTCGAGCTCTGGGTGCTTGCGGAATATGTAGTCGATCCACAATGCTGAACCAAACCACTGGCGAAGCTCGTCAACGGCCATATTTGGAGAATGACGGCCAATCATCCGTGACCTCCCGAAGAGAATTTCCAGGACATCGTCGCCGAGGAGGCAGAGGAAAACCTTGAGAAGAGGATTCAAGACCTTCGAGTGGGCAACCTTGAAGATGGCATTCTTAACCATGGCCTGCAGGTCGCCGTAGAGCTGATGGGAAACAAAGTCGCCGTCGTGCTTCACAAACAGCGCGAATGCAAGGTGGGCAAATTTCACCAGAGAAACTATCTGGTCAGACAGAGACAGAGAGGGGTTAATGAATGGTTCAACCAGTGCGTCGAACATTTCTCCGAGGATGCAGAATGCGCGGTGAGTAATACGCTCGGAAGGTGAGAAGTCGGCAGTGTCAATGTGACGCAAATCTGTGATCAGGCAGAGGAGTTTTATAGCGCGGCCCACATCCTGCACGTCCTTGGGATTAAGCAATGCGTGGATACTCTCATCAGACCAGTCGTGGCCAGACAATTGCTCCAGCCATTGCGCGAGAAGAGCTTTGTTGATTACGACGGTGTTGACAAGCATTCCCTCCTTCGAGCACAACAATGTGCAGAGGCCTAATAAAATGTCAGAAACCAATGAACAAGAAGGAACGGAAGGTTGCGCACGTTTGAATAAGTGCTTGTAGTCGAAATCCATGGTTAATCCGTCGTTGCCAGTATACAAATTGAGTCCCAAAAGCTCTGACAGAAATTCGTAGATGGGATCGTTTCGTCCAAGCTTTTTATGCATGCAAACAAGATAAAGAGCGGCCCGTCGAGTCCCATCGCCGTCAGACGCAATTGACAGGAGTGGGCCATGCATGGCCTCGCCATATGGTGAGAGTTTCCAAGCCTGGATCAATTTCTGTAAAAGCTGCGCGGCGGACTGCCACGAACCCTTCTTGCAAGTTGGCATTAAAAGGACGGGCTTTGCGCCGTAGTCGGATTCTGCATGGCGGGAGAATGCTGCCACACTGAACTCCTTCCCAATGTGAACCCGACCGTCCCGAACGGCCTTTACTGTGTTGCGAACAGACTCAAGGTCCGTCCCCATCTTGAATGTCTCGAGCTCGGAAGTGGCATGTTCACATAATCCGGCTATTTCATCGGTTTCATCCAAGTAGCAGAGACGCCCGTCGCCTGCGATCTCGTCTTGTGAAAGAGTGATTCCGACGCGCTGATGTTCACCGGCCTCGATACTGCTCTTGAACAACATTTCGATGTTTTCGAGAATTGCGGACATGGTAACATCGCCCACAGTGATTCGAAGAGAATGTTGCCGGCGAATGTCTGCGATAGTGTGTCGACTAGGAAGCATGATTGGGGCTTTGTTCAGAGCATAAAGAGCTCCACCACCGCCCAACTCGTAAATTAGAATTGCGAGGTCTTTGTCGAAGTCCGTGTAATTCCGCGGGTGGTATTTTCCCTGTATCGCCAGCGTGGCCATATCAGAAGTCTTGGAAATGCTCCAGCCTTCTTTGGTAGAAGTCGAAAGAAGGCGTGAGAGGGCGGGAACATCGTTGTTGGAAATAATCCCAAAGAATCGCTTGTGGTTGGCAATTTTCTTCCGAGCCCGGGTCAAAGATTTTACATAGTCAGCTTGCTACGGAAAGGTAAGATGGATTGTTTAATTAGGTCACATTAAATTTGTACCTTTCTCTGCTCGCGTTTCAGCTGCTTGCGGATAGAAGCAAGCCTTTCGGCCAATTGATCGTAGCTGAGGCGGGCACACAACTTTTTCTCGGCACTCTGTTTCGCCCAATCCCGTACCCTCTCAATAGAAGGCCCGAGGCCGAGGCATGCTAAACAACTCCCCTGGGGAACTGATACCACGCCATGGCAGCGCTCGGCGCGGACACGGATAATTGATGTCATGGCGTCGACAAAGAGAATGCTGTAGCCAGGGTTATGACACGATTTCGGGCCGTGGATGGTGAAAGGGTATGAATCAAAAATATAGCCAAGATTGTCCCAGGAGAATTGCGCGCCAGGACACGGATAGGTGTACCCATATATAGGGTGGTATGTACAAGAATGGGATGGATGACTTCCAGTGTAAGCATTATTTACACCTGCTCAAGTGTGAGCCAAGTTTCAGTAATGAAAAAGAATGAATACACGCACTGATTGTTGGACGGCATTTTCTCTGATGCGATATCATGGGTGATGGCCCCGAATCGTAGGCATGGTTAATATAGTTCAAGCATTTTGAGCAGTGAACCTCTCTTGTCCCTTCCCTAGCGTTCCCCCTCTCGAGAACTTGTTGACTGGCGTGATCGTCGCGCAACGCGCCCCGAAGTGTATCCGCAATATGTGCATTATGGACTGGTGGTGAATGTGTCGTATGTACAGGATCAAGCTTCCATACTGATTGCAGATTTGACGCGCTAAAACGCGAGCGGACGGTGTTATACGACGCGTATGGAACGCGTCTGAGTCGGTGGGCGGGCGAAGCAAGAGAAGCGCGGATGGGACATGCCGTTGATCGCCGATATTTGCCCTAACCAAACAATCTCCTTTTATGGGGGGGTGGGTGGTCGTGGGAACGCTTGCCAAGATCCAGATCTCACGCACCTCTTGCGCTGACCCATTTCGTAGTGCAAGGTTACACGTGACTTGGAAGAGGAACGCGTCAGTCACGCCGTGGGAATCCTCAATCGCGTCAGTCGCACATCATGTGCTGACACCCCTTGCTTTTGCCCACAACATGGGTTCTCTGACAACTGTGAATGAGCTCTTGGCCGGCAGTGTTGGCGGAGCTGCCCAGGTTCTTGTCGGCCAGCCCTTGGACACCGTGAAAACGCGTGCCCAAATTGCTCCAAGTTCAGTAATATCTGTCTCTGGAAAACTCTTCGCTTAGATCCACTCGTTCGTATTCTCGCTTGTCAGAGGGAATGTTTGTGAGTTGGTCATTCGACCATATTTTTCGCCCATACATGGATTATCCAGAAAGGGCCCATGGACATAATCATGCAGACTTTGAGGAAAGAGGGATTCTTCGCCCTTTACAAAGGTCAGGGCCGCGTAATTTCGCCAATTCCGAATCTTACATGCAGTATAGGGATGGCAAGCCCAGTCATCGGAATTTCTGGCGTGAATTCCCTTTTGTTCGCGTCGTACGGCCTCTCGCGCCGCATAATCTCCCCGTTCCCGCAGCTGTCCCTTGGTGAAACCGCGCTGGCGGGAAGCATGGCTGGAGCTGCCAACGCCATTCTGGCCAGCCCAGGTATCTATCGATCAAATCATATCCGTGCCACCGATCTAACTTGCTGGCAGTGGAGATGTTCAAAGTCCGCATGCAGGGCCAATATGGCGATGAGACTGACAAACGTCTGCGAGTGGTGGCTCGTGAGATGTGGTCTCAGTGGGGGTTCCGAAAAGGCGTTATGCGTGGCTACTGGGTTTATTGGTTACTTTTCTCCCCTTCTACACGATGATTGACAGGGCGAACAGGTTACGGTGGCTCGCGAGATACCTGCTTATGCTGGGAATGTCATCCGTTGCGTCTACGAAATCTTCTGACCGAGAGTCATTTTCCAGATTTTACACAGGTGACGAGTGATTATATCCTCCGTTCCGTGTGCTAAGACATCAGCGACGCAGCGTATGAATTTTCGAAACGAAAATTCAGTGCCAAATACGGTGAACCACTACCTGTCTGGGCCTTGTTAGCCAGCGGTTCCACGGGTGGTGTATGTACCTATCACAGACGTTGTCTGCACTCGCTGATTTCCACAGATTGCATATTGGCTCGCCTGTTATCCTCTAGGTTTGTTCTCAACCCGGACCCACGTCTTTCTTCATCCTGATACTTACGAACGCACCAGACGTAGTCAAATCCAGGATTCAGCTTCGTGATACTCCACCGACAGGAACACCAGTCCAATACATTGGTCGTGAAATCCAATTGATCATCTCGGAATCTGGATTGTAGGCCGTTCTGTTCTGTCGCATGTTAAACTGTTTTATCTGTGGTAAACAGCACTGGGCTATTCCGTGGATTATCACCATCATGTGTGTACTTTCTCGTTCAGAACATCTTTTCTTCCATATTCTGACTGTTTCTCGTGGCAGTACTACGAAGGTAACCGTCCCCGGTACCCACTCATTGATTCGTAAGCCAAATAATGCCGTTTAGTATACCAGCCGCAGCGAGTACATTCGCCGCCTTTGAAATCACAAGAGGTGTGTGGCATCACGCTGCTGGCATACTAGCTAACATTCTATATACCAGAATGGCTGCACCATGCGACCGGGGTTTGATACATCGCTTGTAAATTCATTGATATCGAGTCGTATTATTGAATTGGATGGGTCCACCGGTAGTTGAGGTCATCTTGGGGCAATTCAGAGCTCGCTCGTATTTCAATCTTTTCTGCCTCTGAAATTTCTGGAAATCGCAAGTAAGAAGCTGAGGCTCCTTGTGATCGTATGCTAGTAAGGTCATCGAAGTGATAGTGATATATTTATACACAGCATGGTCCAGCCTCTGAACACTGTGTTCCCAAGAGTATCCCAGCGCGCACAAGCCTCTCGCGCCTTCGACTTGGACCCCAGCTACTACTTGAAAGGCTATTCGTTATCAGAATGTCTATCAAAAGCAGAAGTGGTAAAATAAAAACTAATCGTTACGCCGCGGTTGCATCAACCAGTGTAGGGGAAGAGGGGGAACGTGCATCGGAGTGGCCTCGTAGATTTGTGTGACTTCGTACGCGTATTTCGCAACCAATGAGATAGTTTGTCTGTAAGCTATCATGTGAGTGAAGAATTTTGCGGAGGGCATGGAACCTAGCGGTGGCAGACCATGTATATCCTTCTTCATGCATGATAATACGAAGTGGTATTGATAGTACTATAGTGCGATAGAATGGGGTTCCTATGAAAGTGTAGCATGCGTCATCGTACGCTAAGAGAACAACAGCGATCAGGGGCCGGAAGAGGACAGCGCCCTCGACGTTCGTCTCATGCATTCAGCCTGATAGACCCCTTCGAGCCCTTGGTCGATCCTCCACCTCCACTGCCTCCGAGTTCCTTCCACCACTGTGACTTCACCCCACTTGTAGCAGCCACCCCGGGCCTCGGCCACTGCCTTCACCACCCCGCTTAACCACCGTCGACAGCCCAGAGCTCACGCCCTTCCGCCCGCCGCCAGGAAAGCCGGACACCTTTTTACCCTTCACAGGCTCCTCCGCCGCATCGTCGGTCTCGTCGTCACTCCCCTCGCCTTCCACGGTGTCCATGCTCCGCTTCTTCCCGTCCGTCGCCAGCGGCCGTTTGAGCGGCGCGGCGCCCTTCTCCCACTCCTTCCTATGCAAACGGTACACGGCCATCGTTGCGCGTGCGTCCGTCACCTGCCGTCCGCAAAGTTGTCAGTGCGGGATACATATAGAGATAAGATAGGGAGATGGTGAAGTAGGAAGCAAGAACGCTACTCACGCTCGAATGCTCTCCGCCCTGGATTGAAACGTTGAGCTCCTGCTTAACGAGGTTCCGCAACGCGACGTATTTACTCTTCGCGACCTTGAATTTACCCGCGTAGTGCTGCGTGTCGCGCGTTTGCGGCCGTGGGTGCGACAGGAATAGGACCTAGAGATGAGGATGGCAGAATAGAATCAGTGCTGCATGGAAACAGGGGAGGAGAGAGCGACGTACCTTGAGGTCATTGAATACAGCGTGCCCGACAAGAATGCGATCCTTCAGCAGCTCGGCGACTTGCTTCTGGATTTGGTCAAACGGCATTGCTGGTAGACGGTGTAAAGATAGGGTGTGGTGGAGGAAACAGCGAAACCGACCTTTGATCATGTCAGATTCTCGTACGCCACTGAACTCCGTGCGATAGTCCACGACCCGTTCGCGCTGCCGCACGAATTCGTCCACCATAACCACCCCATGGTAATTGACCAGACTGACGCGCGCGAGAGAGGATTCTGCGCCCTCGGGTCCAACTCCTACCATCTCGCAATCGAGGGCGAGGTATTTGCCGGGTCTGAGCCGTGATGTATATCAGATATTGCAGGAAGCGAAAAATGTCGACAAAACGCACTGTCGTTGCGCATCGGTGTACTCCATGTTCCCAAATATCATCTTGCGCAAGTATGGGAGAGACTCTCC
Source organism: Mycena sp. CBHHK59/15 (assembly GCA_029204085.1). Taxonomy (NCBI): domain Eukaryota; kingdom Fungi; phylum Basidiomycota; class Agaricomycetes; order Agaricales; family Mycenaceae; genus Mycena; species Mycena sp. CBHHK59/15. The sequence continues at coordinate 395,757 of JARGXW010000020.1, forward strand.
GTTCTTCATCTCCGAGGTAGAGCCAACGACAGCCTCAGCAAGAGCCGGAGGTGGTGTTTTAGTTGGCGCGACATCTGAGCTAGTACGAGGCGGCGGCGAGCGCGAGTGTTCAATCTTCCTACGTTTACGCGGGAAGTCCTGGGAGTCGCTTTTTCGCGTAGACTTTGGGAGCACCTTGAGAGTATATTAGAAAAACTCGAATTCGGGCATAGAAAAAAGGGCTGAAACTTTTTGCAAAGCAAGCCAGTTGGATGAGGGAGGCGGTTGAGGCTTTTTCGGAGCACTTGGGCCAGCTTTCTTCGACATTCTGTGGGTCTGGCAGCAAGTTCGTGTGAGAGCAGGAAGGGAGGATATGGGGGTCGTTGCCCTCGACCTCAATCAAAAGTAAACAAAGAGACATTTTTCTAGAACTCTCACCACTACCAGCCACCACTTTGGACTCTGCAGTTCCAATCGTTTTTCAAAGTCATTGGAGTTCACTCTTTCAACATGGACAGATTTTTCCGTCTATAAAATTTACGTCTAGCTCTCGAAATCGCTGCACTGTCGCATAATCCGATCCCACACACAACCGTTTTCACGTTGTGCTGTTATCGCTCCTCTTATATCGACCCTGCTTTCGAATTTTAAGCAACTTTGCTTCAATTTCTTCTCTTCAATCTCACTATTCTCCACATTCGATCACCGTAGATCTGCCTCAAATCCTACTATGGCGAAAGGCAATTCGAAGTCAAAACCTCTAAAATTTCAGGTAACTGGACTCGATAAGCTCTCTGTCAGGCGCCATATTTATCTGGGAACAGACGTATCGCGTTCCGAAAAACCACTACTTTTTTGTTTTACAAAACCCGTGGCCTTTTGGGACATCGCCGACGTCTAATTCCCAGTCTTTCTTCAATGCGGTCGCAGCTTGGCTATCTTTCATGATCCACGACCTGTGCGACCTTGATATATCCACGACCCAGCTCGTTATTTATTGGCAATCTACCGTAAGACCTGACAACGCTACATACCTGGTCATCACCCTCATCTTTCCACCTAGCACCGCGATCTGATTGCTGACATCGAAATTCCTCTTCCTGCAAGCGGAGAAGATCTTGCTGTTATTTTATCTCAAATTCTCGGTGCGCATCGATCGTCCCAATTCTTAATCCCAGAATACGCCGGCCATGGCGACCACACGATTGTCGTGTGGGAATACAACCTCGAGAGGCAGAACCATCCTGATAAAACGAGTAGGCGTTATCATAAAATCTTTGCCCCTCATTCAAGTTTTGCCTGAATAGACTGGAACGCCGCGTCCGCCACATACACCTCTTTGCCTGACAACTTTCCTGTGAAACGCGGAGATCCGCTTATACCGACGCGCCAGATGTATCCTCCTCCTGGGGTTCCGAAGAATGTAACACAGCTCAAGTGGTGCAAACCTCTGCCGACACGCTTGCGCGAGGGACATCCGGACTGCGTCCCAATCCCACTGCAACCCGCGCCGCCACCAACAACCCTACCGCAGCCTTCTGCCCATGCGCCTGCACTTGTACCACCCTCAGCAAACCACAATGACAAGAACTTCCTCGCAAATGCGAACACGGCTTCGTCCTCGCGCTCGAAAGGACATCCGCCTGGGGCCGAGCCTTCTGCGCTGCGCAGTGGATCACCCGCAACTGGAGAGCAGCCCCCGCAGTCGGAAGCAAGTGCCTGTCGTTATTCGCTTCCCCGCTTTCTGATTTTCCGATAGTTCGCTTTTACACCATACGAGCGTCCGCCGCACTTCCCCGTAACTACGCATCTTGCGCGAAGCCTCAGCCCCGCCTCTCCCAGTCCGACTCCAAGCCCGCCACCAGGTAAGCTAGTCCACAAGCGCGATCCGTACGAGGAAGGTCAGTCGGCTCGCCTCATCTAGCTGGAGACTAAACTAATTCAATTATTCTGGGATGCAGAGGCCGATGCACTGGATCAATTGCGTTCCCTCACGACCGTGAAATCCGAGGACTCCTCGTTTATCCCCTCCGTTAAACAGGAACATGATTCTGTATCTATCAAGTCCGAGTACGTCGATAGCCTGCCTGTCAAGCAAGAAGCGTACCACCCGGATCTCCTCACGACCGGCGAGAAGTTCCTTGCATTCAGCCGCGCACAAGCCAGCCGATCGCTGACAAGCTCTTCCCCCGCGTATCGGTCGGCTCCAGATTATCGCGTCAAGCCGCAGGATGACTCCCAGATCCTCGTCAAGTCCGAGCCGCAGGCTGACCCCAAAATCCGCGTCAAACCCGAGCCTGAGGATGATCGAACACTGTCGTCTTCGTCGACCTCGCATGTGAAGAAAGAACAGGATGATCATCCAATGCCGTTCCGCCGTCCTGCGATCAAGACCGATCCGGACGCGTATGAGCCGTCGCAAGAACTGCTGGACACGTTCTCGCGCTATCAGGCGAGCGTCCAGGTTGGTGTGATGGATGAAGAAGACGATTGTGAGCGCCGAGTATTTTGTTCGAAGTGAAACACGTTGACCCCTGCTGCAGTGAACAGCCGCGGCGTGTACAGGGAATCACACGCGCCTCCGGTGACTGCGAGCTCGCGCACGTACTCACCGCCACAGCGGGTCAAGCAGGAGGACTCGGGAAGGGGTGAGGTCTTTTTTTCTCCGAAATGATGTCTGTCTGTTGACAGGCAGAAATAGTATGGAGCGGTCAGTCGCAGCAAGATGGAAGATATCACACGACCACCCTGGCGGATCCCACGTCTCACGGTCGGTCCCGCAACACACCTGATAAGTATACCAAACGCGAACCGACGGACCCTCCTCGTAAGTCCTCGCTCGTCTTTGGAAACTGCAGCCCATCATTTCTCGACTACACCACTAGTCCATCATATCAAACGTGAAAACGTAGACGGTGCCGACCGAGATGATCACAGCAAGTCTGTTTACTGCTACATGCTTTCATTGAGCGCTCATTGACGCACCAGGGAGCCGCCAACGAGATGGGCCTTATCGGACATCTGCGCCGTCGGGCGCGACCTCTTTTCCTGAACGGCCGACGGAGGAATATAACAAAGACTACCCTGGTCGGGGATCTGGTGGACCATCTCGTACGTTCTATTTGTAGTTGTGGATCGTTTTCCATTCACCCAGGGTCTGACAGCTCATGACCGACGGGAGAGCGTCCACTATCCGCAAGCACAAGACGAGCGTCGTATGTGATTTTCGTTCATGATTTCGAAATGATTCCCACCGTTGCACAGATCGTGACCGAGCAGGATACAATAGTACCACAATCAACCCGTCGGTGTGTTACAGGATGTCTCCTACCCTTTAATTTGCTAAAACGCTCCAGTCTTCGCGTCAGGTCAAGAGAGAGCAAGATGATGGTAAAATAAGCTTCTCTCTGGTACAACACCCCGGACAGGCCCACAACCGTTCGTGGTGTCTCGTAAGCGTATAGCATTACTATAATTTTCTTGCCCCAGGCCCGGAGTCGCATTCTGTCAAGCGTGAAGAGTCCGGGCCTGGCCATGCTGGGTCAGGCTACATTTCACGGGATCCGCGGATCCGGCCGCGGACAGGTGGGTGCCTTGACCATAACATGTTGCCTTGCTTCTCATTGTGTTCTAGAGCGCGAAGGGCCTGGGCATGGTACGTATCTGCATCTTTGTGCAGGATGATCACTACAGTCTATTTTTTTCCCCCGCAGACGGTGTAAAAAGGATGAGGCTTGACTAACAGGCTCTCCATCGTATGTATGTACGCAATATCATACGAGTATATGGGCTTGTGCGCAATGGGAAACACTAACGTCATGTATCCTTGTATCTTTTCCCTGTAAATAATATCCAAACAAAATGTACGAATCACACAGCACTGTAGCACAGCTGGAAGTGCGCGAGGCTCATATTCTTCGAACCCCGAGGTCACTTGATCGAAACAAGTCAGTGCTATTCTTTTTGCCTCATTTTAGGCTTCGTCCGAGTCAGGAAGAACTGCACGCAATCGAAAAACAGTCGAGTCAGACTGACACGTGCAGCAAATCGCCTAATTTGGCTGTCAACGGAGTATGGCCAGGTTTGGTGGGCAGCTGATCGATCGTCGTTCTCAATGAACAGTTCCGCGCACCCATGCATCCTCGAAACCTCTACTTAGCTCTAGGAAGAACAGAAACCACCTTGATTCAAGTTACTCCTAGTCCATGTGACTCGTAGTTACTGTTTTTTTGCGGCCCTAATCAAGGCCAAACATCGCTTAGAGGAGATGGTCCGTGCGCGCCCCGATGGTATAAATGCGACGTGTGATGTTCTGTGCAACTCATACTTACCTTGATGGCATAGGCCCCTTCACCTCCCTGGGTCTGTGGGCCGTGGGAACACTCCATAGCACGGCGACCCTGTCCATACAGAGTGCGCCTGCGGCTTGTGTGGGCTTAGGCTCATGCACCGTCTCAATATTTTCCAGTTCTGCCACGGCCACTCGGCTGGGCAGACCATTTTTTCGATCTTCCGCCTAGCTAACCCTAACCTTATTTCCTTGGATTTGATTCGGAATTCACAAATATAATTCTGCATCACTCCTGTGGTGCTGCTTGCCCTCGCCTTGCACTGCCTAAACCGGGCCCGAACTTTGGATTCCGACATCGACTTTTGTGCACCAGGGCTCTCTCCCTTGGGCCTTGGCAGACTCTTGTAATATTTTGTACCGCTACTGGTTCGCCCATCCGGGGATGATTCAGAAGTTCAGCGCTAGCTATAGTCAACATCCGTATCTGGTCGCGCGCTCCGAACTGTGACTCATTCAGACTCTGGCCGCAGCCTCGAGAATCAACAAATGCCACAACACTTGGTCCGTGCTCTCCCCCTCACGTTACAAAACATTGAGTCCTCCATCCTAGATACTCACTTACCTTGACGGCGCCGATCTCCTCATCGACCGGGTCTGTGAGCCACGGGCACTCTCCATAGCACGGCGACCCCGTCCAAACAGAGTATGCCTGTGGCTTGTGTGGGCTTTTGCCTGCGCACTGTTCCAATATTTTCCTGCCCTGCGCGAGCCACTCGGCTTCGCAGGCCTTTTTTCCAGTTCTTGACGGTCCTAACCTTAACCTATCGCCATACCACTCAAGCTGCGTGGAGGACGAGAGACGAGTGAATGGTGAGGTCTAGGAGACCTGCTTAGAAATACACGACGACAGAACACTTTAAACGATGCGATGTGATGTACACTTGTATCTTACACCTAGAATTTGGATAGGAGCCTGGCGCTTCAAATCATACCCACCGCTGCACAATAACGCTATTTGCGAGTCCGGCACTCTGGATCGTGGCAGAATTGTCGTCAAGGGTACGATTCGGGAACGTGGTGCCGATGCTATACGGGCGCGTGAGGTTCTCTGGACGGGATCTGCACGGTCAAAACCTTCTGCATGAGAACGTGATCATCGAAATGAACGACGAGGAAGAGCATACGCGTTGATGAAGTTCCTGAGATCCAGCACGGTGTGCGTCAAGTTCATGCGGCAGACAATTCTGAAAAACGAAGCATTAGACAACGGCGGGAAATTTAAGCCCAGTGTAATTTACCTGGTCCCGTCCGCCAATCGTATCTGTACGCTCGTAGTCGGAAGCGTCTGGTCCACCTCAAAGCGGGTAGTGATACTTGCCCTCTCCTGCGCTGGAACAGCAGAGCTAGAAGACGGCCGAGCAGTGCTGGGCACGGGTGCACCGAGCCTGTTGCCCGAGCCTTGGAACGCGCGAGGGGCCTTCGGCGGGACGTAATCCTCGTCGGTGCGCTTTGTGACTTGCACATCAACGCGCTGGCCCATGCGAACGTTGAGTATCGACGGTGGAGCATGTCTGTGGAAGGGATTGCCGTGAGCCTGGTAGTGGCTCGATGTCTGAAGCGACTTTACCCTGCGTGGATGGCAGACAATACATCCGCGTTGGCGGGATCATCGTATCGCATGAGCACGCCATCCTCGACAGTGAATCCGTCTCTCCAAAACGTGATGTGGCGAGTGACAAGTTCTTCTGCGCGAGCACATTATAGGTGGCAGTGCCGCAGTCGCGTGTGGGCGTACCTTCAGGGTCACTGGCGTTCAGATCAGGGACATAGGAACTAGCGACTCCAGTGCCGCCCAACGTGTGTCCGCCGCCGGTGAAGGCGGTCGACCGCGATTGTGATGCTTCTGCCGGTGTAGCGCCAGTTCTGGCGCCGGGCGATGAGCAAATCTCGGACACAAAGAAAGAGGGTGCGGTACTCTTCAGCCCGACGGAGCAGATCACGGACTAGATCTCCACCAGGGACCCTCCCTCTTCCAGGATTCTGGACAGAAATTCCGCTGTGATTGAGGCAACCGTTCGACGCAAAACACTTGAATGCTGATGAGGTGGGCGAACCTTCGTTCTCCGCCGGCAAACCATGTCTCTTGTTCATCCCCGGACAAAGAGTCCTCGTCGTCATGCGCGCTACTATACTCGCCGTATCCACCGCTCATCGTAGTTGAAGGTGAGAGTAAGAGAATGAGATGCCACGCTTATGGAATCGCTTGCGGCTTGCCACACAAATATACACAGCCACCGGCCCGAAATCTTGATTGAACTCGAATTATCCGAGTGTTTGAATTTCGCTGATAATCGGCGTCTCATTTCAGGCTGAGGGCAAGTTATCTCTTACTTGAGAAAGGAACTATTCCACGAAATTTTGGGCCTTTCATCTGGTCGAGTCTATTGAACCAAAACATAAACAAGATTGGACGTCAGCTGATAATCATGACTGACTCGTGGATGTCATACCTTGCGTTGCATTTCTCTGTCGAGGGAGCCCCGTATACCTTCTTCCCACTCGTCCCAACACGACTTCAGCATCATTGAATCAATGCCAAGGCACCCTCTCCTCGGATCCTCCTCTCCAAGAAAAATTGGTTTAACTGACCATGTGGGGCCGCAAGAGGCAGATTTCCAGAATGTCTTCGTAAGAAAGCCTCCATTAAGCGGCGCAAATCTACACGGCAAACCCGGAGTTCATCGAAATCCAATGGGCTGCCGAACCATTGGAATCCAATGGTCACTATTTTTGACGCCGATTATTTACAGTGTCTTGAGGCAGCGGATTCTAGACCGAAGGTGAAGGACTTCATTGCTCGCTATATTTCGTATTTTTTTGTACAGCAGGCTAGAGCTTGGTGAAAAAAACATTAATTTGGAAATCAAATTATCCAATGGATTTCAACGGAATGGCAGCCCATTGGATTTCAATGAATTCCGGGTTTGCCGTGTATTGAACGGAAGCCATCATATACTAGATGTTCTCCGGGTAGTCGCAGAGATTGAGATCGATCAATCAGTCGCCGGATAAAAGGCTCGGATAAAAGGCTAAATATTGCTCCGAAGGGCTTGAGTACTAGCTTCAGTTACTCAGGAGATTCGGGAGGTGCCCGGCCCACTATTCTTGTGTTTTGCCAACTCATATTTTCCGATGACTATCTCCTCCAATGGAATCTGGGCGTGCCCACGATTTACAGCAATCTGAGTCAGGACGATTCAACATAATTACGGCACAGCGCCCGACGCTAAGAAAGCTATGTTAAATTCACTACATTGGGATGGCTATATCGGACTACAGTTAAATAAACTCCTCAGGAAGCTTGTGGTCTTCTGGCGACGAAGTGATCCGAGACTTGGACAGTTTTGTGCAGCCCAGGAGATAGTCGTCACTCGGCGGCGACTTGAAACCGTGGTCTTGGACCGGCCATTAAGTCTCCACCGAAAGAGCAGGCGATGTTCCAACACTGCGCCTTCGGTACACATACATGCCCGAACATACAATGGGGAGAGTTTTGCCACCGAGAATGGCTTTGTGAATTCCATGATCGCGAATGTCCATAGATTCGGTCAGGGCGATCATGATGGCTTAAAGTTACGACAAGAGCTATAAATAGGGGGTTGCGATTTACGTTGATGTACGTCTTAATTCCGGCGCAGCACTGGCATTCTGCGCAACCGATGTCGACGTCTTCCCCAGTTGTCCCCGGACCGAAAGTGGATGACTGGTAGATTGTTGGGAGGAGATTCAGGTTAGTCTCTCCTAGACAGGCGCTTCAACAGAGAAACTCGTACCTCGTTCGTGGAAGATCCAGGTATTGTTTTGGCCCACAAAAACGTTTCATCATCCAGGCATGTCCGAGTTCTTGTTGTCTCCACAAGGCAAGATGTTTGATACTGGATCGGCGTAAGGAAAGACAAAGTTATACGACGCATATATCCCAGGAGCCCAGCTCTGCTAATCCTCGCCTCAGACGCAAGATGGTATCACACAGGTGCTACAGCCAACAACTCCGCGTCTCAAATATGCTAGAGCATCGATGCGGGGTTCTTTACAACCACGGAGGAAAGCCCGGAGCTGTGCTACGGCCATTTATTTGCAATTGCACAATACTTATATGGAAAAGCGCTGAATGCGATGTGATTGGTTGTGTGGCATTCATTAAACTTTATCGATTGACATTTCAATCCTCAAGTTCTTCGGGGGTCAAGCCCGTGAACCGCATAGAGAGCCATGTAATAAGCCGTACTGCCAAGGAATCGACAACTCTGGTGGTTTCAATTGATTAATTGCGATCAGCTCAGGATCCTCGCACTCAAGTGATTTGATACAAGATATAAGCGCCCGAGAGGCGCCCAAAATTAGATCAAAGGTTGGCCGGATCATTCTTCGGCACATGTTGCGATGCCAACTTCCAAGACATCCTCTCTCCGAAACCTCCATGAAACAAGCGCGCTCTGGCTTCCCCAATGCTAACTAAGGACCTCGTGAATTATTGTTGGATCCATAGATTCATATGCTTAGGTCCCGCTAAACCCGCTGGCGACGTCCGCCACTGTCTCGCTTCCAGGCCGCCAGCCCTCCTTCGGACGTTCTGAAACGAGACTCATATACAGCCGGCATCGTTTGAACAGGTTTGACCGATTCCAACGCGCGAATCTTTCTCGACTCTGCAGCTTTGCCGGTCTGAGTGATCCCCCTTGCTCTCCGTATGACTCCAGCGTATTCCCACAGCCTCCTTGGGAATCACAGCCAACGGCCTCAACCCGTCCCTGTGGTGCTTCGTCCTCATCATACATCTGAACCAAATATGCGCACACCGCCCTCCCACACTGCGTCAATTCAATTATCCTGCGAATGAATTCCCGTTTTGTTTTCATGCGTCCGGGCAATGCGCGTTTCTCCAACAGACTCGAAGTTCAAATTATTTGCTTGCCGGGGGTGCGTATGTTTTGCTAGGTCTATATAATCCGACCGTCTCTCATTCTGTTAGCTCAGAAAAAACGAGATGTTTAATCCCTACGCCCAAGGTGGATGGACGAACTCAGCAAACCCCAACGCCAGCTCTTCAGGCAACATTCCGCCGCAGCCGTCGCTCTTTGGTGCCCTTCCGTACCCCTCTCAGGCGTCGCCACCCACATTCATTACCTTCACTTTCACCTCGTTCAATCCGACCATCCTGACCTCGATTGTAACGGGCCCACAGTCTCGCACGTACTTCACGGTCCAGACAGACTCTCCGACGGTCGGTTTTACCGTATTGCACAACGCTGGCAACCAGCCTATGGTCATCATCGAATGGTTGAAGCACCCCGTCATCGAGATTCGCGACATAATATCCAAGCGGCCAACTTCGCAGTTCCTCGCTCTCTCGTCGGATAGCAGGCGCGTCGTCTCTCTCTCTGGCATTCTGCCACACTCACGTTGCGCTCAGGCATCGCACCATGACGGCGAGAGGCAAGACATTTGTGTGGGCCCCCGACGGCAATTGCATCTGCGTATGTCGGCCGCTACCTCTCCACAATGATTCGACTGAAATCCCTCCAGTTATATGGCCCCGGCCTCGGCGTCCCGCAGATTTTTGCGCGGGTCTCCCGATTAGAGGACAGTGTGGTGCTCGAAATGACAACAGAAGCGATTCAGATCGGTTTGCTGGAAGCTTGTGCAACTGCGGCTCTTCTATTGCAATCAGGACGCAACATAGACTGATACACGGACTCTAATCTTGAATATGGACGCTACAAATTAGGAAGCACGGTGCAGTTGCACCTCACAGTAACGGACTCCAGGGACTTTAGTAGAATGGACTTCGGAATCGGTGGACGTTGACACTTTATTTAACCATATTGTACATATTTTAGATAATCCTAGTATTGCATAGACCCGTTGATAGAAATACATTTGTAGATTCCCTGCCATGTAAGTACGTGCAACCTGATGTAGAAATCTTCACCGCACAAAAATTTGTACGATTTTCTTTACGGAAATTGTTGCAAGACAGGACAGACATCCTGTAGGTATATAAGACTTGTAGTATCCAAGAAAATTCGTCAATCCCGCAACTGAGTTCATATACCTTATTAAATGAGTCTGTGCAGTACCTCTACCGGGCGCTTGCCTTTCAGAAAGGCTGTCGTGCTCGAACGTGCCAGGCTTCCTGAAAAAGGCACAATAAGAAAATTCGGTCACCCCTTCACCCGAAAATGTACGATTTCGTTACCACTGTACATGAACTGCTAAGGCATAAGAAATTCTCCTCCTCCTCGTCCGGAGTTTTCGACAAAAACAGAAACAGCGGTGCAAAACGGCAGAGACTGAGGTTAGTTAGGCGATTCGGGCTAACTAGTTCGGCCAAGGCCTAACACCGAAAACCTCGGACTCAACTTTCTTTGATCGTCACCACATGATCACCCCCACCTGTTTGTGGATTTTAAATTGACTCTCCAAGATTCGTCCCTGGGGCTCACCGTGGTCTGAGGAGACGTAAATATGCCTCTGCGATTGACAGCACTCAACCTGAATCTAAGTCAATACGACTCTCCTGCCAATCATGTCTGCAGACTCGGTACTGTATGAACAAGAGTACCAAAAGCCGTCGTAGACAATCGGAGGTCACCAACTCTATGTTTGCAGATAACGTCCCCTGAGGGCCGCGGAGGTTCGAATCCGACCTCCAGACGGCATAGAAGGTCATGGACAGAAGAATCTTTATCACCATTAACAAAGACTCATCTGGTTTGAGCTCAAATGTTACATATAGGTTGTTCAAAAGCGAGGAAATGACGACAGCTACTCTCAATGAAAGGAGCCTGAACCTTGAATGAAGACCTCTTTCAAGGCTCAAGGTTCAACTGGAGTAAATTTCGAGCAATCGATATTGGACTTACGCGCCTTGCGAGACCCGGTACCCCACATCACGTCGTATACCCGAAAAATTCAGGCATCATGCGTTGTGAGCAACGGGGAGAGGGTTACCGTTGTTTGTTGTCGTTCGTGGCCAAAGCCGCCAGCATGGCCCGTCGTCAGAACTAAATGATGGCGGTGGTACAGCCACCCATTCCTGTTCGCATCAAAACATTGCTCACAGTGTTTGTTGCTCGCTCCCGCCGTCATGCTCGGTGACTCGCTTAGGATCCTACGCCCAACGTTCTCACCATTAAACACGCTGTCTAGCCTATGGAGTTCCCGTATTGCTCACTATGGAATGTGGCAACATCTAGTCTTGACTATGCCGACTACCTGCGAAGTTCTAGGGCTGGTTACCGTCCCGTCAACGGGGACGGCCCTCAATTTTGGAGCCGTGGCGGATACGGCCCCGGGCCGTCCCCGCAGCACCTGACTTTTGCCTTTTGAGGACCTTGACTCGGAGACGGTACCACCATAAGTATGAAGTTCGTACTAATGCTGGTCGAGGGCACGCATCATGCCTTGGGCTCTTTGACCAGGAAACAGCCTGAATTATCTGCATGATAATGCTGACTCTTGTGACGACGTTGGATCCCGGGTCAATTGCGGTCACCATGTGCAGAGATGATAGTTGATGCGCCAAGCATTGAAGGAAGCGCCAAGCGTGTTGGGACTTGTGCTCCCAGACATTTATACACGCTCTGCACGCCAATTCCGCATCAATATCATTGGGCTACCACCAGAACACCTTGTGAAGCCTGTGTGGACTCTTGTGGACTTCGCTGTGATTCAAACTCTGTGCAAGGCGGTTTCGCGGCCTATCGCGAAGCTACTACCCCAACCGCCATGCCGACCGAATGGATCCACCTGTTTTGCGCCTGGCGACGTTGGGCCTCATGTGGGCAATGCGGGGCGCAGAGGAACCATAGCCCGGCGGTCGTATAAAGGCCCAGGCGACGCCCCGAATACTCCAGGCTCTCTACGTTTTCACTAGCGTCTTTGCAGATCCGCAACTCCCCCCCTCCGCCGCCTCAACGATCAGGATGGTCGCCTTCAACAAGTTCTTCACCTCAGTCCTTCTCGCCGTTCTCTACGCGTCTTCGTCGCTCGCCGCCCCTTCGCCCATCGGCTCGAAGCATGCGACGCACCGGACACGCGAGATCGCCCGCGGCGTGAAGCTGGAGATCTATCACCCGGCCAGTACCTACGAGGTCGGTGCCCTTCGCGCCGGCTTTCAGCCACTGTCTAACATCCCACAGACGTACGGCGAGGGCATTGACCACCCGCTGAGCAAACGCGCAGGCGTTAGCTTCAAGGAGTCCTCCGTTGCATTCATCCAATCCAAGCTCGGAATCAACGAGGAAAATGCCGTCTTCCACAGCGGCTACACCGCCGATGTAACCACCCACGCGTACGCGAAGCAGGCTCATGTGCGCTATCCAGTCCACTCCCAATAAAAAATCTTATGTGCCTGCAGGAGGGTGTATTCTTCGCCAACGCCGTGGCCAACGTCGCCTTCAAGAACGACAAGGTCGTCGCCTTCGGCTCTTCCTTCGTCAAGCCTAGTACGCACCGTTCGTCTACTCCATTCATCCTAACGCTGACCTGCACAGCCTCGATCGCGCCCTCCACCCCGACTGTGTCCTTTGACGAGGCCAAGGCGGCCGCGGAGGACGCGCTCGGCGGCACGTACAATGAGCACCCTGCAGAAATAAAATACTTCGCCAAGGACGATGGGTCCGCCGCGCTCGTGCACGCGTTCCAGGTGCAGAACACCGAGAGCGGCGCGTGGTACGAGGCGTTCGTCGACGCGCACACGAATGAACTCGTCTCCGTCGTGGACTTTGTCGCGAAGGCGTCGTACCGTGTGCTTCCGATCACGAAGGAGGTGCTCACGCAGGGGTTCGAGACGCTCACGGACCCGGCGGACCTCGAGGCGTCGCCGAAGGGGTGGCACTGGACGGGCACGAAGGACTCGACGACGACTGCGTACGCGTATCTCACGCATGGGTCCGCGCTGCCCGCTGACGATGTTGCAGCGGAAACAACGTGATCACGTACAAAGGCTCGACCTCCGGCACGTCGACACAATCGTCCTCAGGACTGGTCTTCAACTACTCGCAGAGCGCGAGCAATGCGCCCACGACCAGCACGAACGTCAACGCTGCGCGCGTGAACAACTTCTACCTCGTCAACACCGTGCACGACATCGCATACCGGTACGGCTTCACGGAGGCGGCGTTCAACTTCCAGAAGAGCAACTTTGGCAATGGAGGGAAGGAGGGCGACCGCGTTACGGCGTCCATACAGGACTCGGCGGGGACGGACAATGCGGACTTTTCGACGCCGCCGGATGGGCAGTCAGGGCATATGCGGATGTATTTGTTCACTTCCACCTCGGTGTGTTCTGCTTTCCTTTGCTCCGTGGCCCGCATTTATGCGAGATCAACAGCCTGAACGCGACGGAGCGCTTGAGAACGACATCGTCGTGCACGAGAACACGCATGGTATCTCCAACCGCATGGTGAGCGCCTCGTCATGCTCACACTGCACAATTCTAACTCGTCAACTAGACGGGCGGCGGCACCGGAGCGTGCCTGCAGACCACGGAGGCCGGTGGGATGGGCGAGGGATGGTCGGACGCGATGGCGGAGTGGACGGAGCAGACATCTGCAACGGTGAAGGACTACGTGATGGGGCAGTACGTGATCAACGACGCCGCGGGCATCCGCACGCACCCATACTCGACGAGCAAGACGACCAACCCGCTCACGTATGCGAGTGTGGGCACGTTGAATGAGGTGCACAGTGCGTTGCTTTCCGTTTCCTCCTTTCTCGAATTACCATTCACTTTTCTCCAGACATCGGCGAAGTGTGGGCGAACATGCTGCACAATGTCTACGCCGCGCTCGTCTCTGCGCACGGCTTCTCCACCACTGCGCACACCAACCCCGCCGGCACCGAGGGCAACATCGTGTACCTGCATCTTTTCCTCGATGCGCTTGCGCTGCAGCCGTGCTCACCGACGTTCCTCACCGCGCGCGATGCGTGGATCCAGGCGGACGTGAATCGGTATGATGGTGCGAATAAGTGTACGCTGTGGAAGGCGTTCGCGAGCCGGGGGCTGGGGGTAAAGGCGAAGGGGCATAAGGACGATGCGAGTGTGCCGAGTGGGTGCTAGTGCGGGGTTTCCTTTTGGGTGATAGCTGCTTCCAACGCCTGCCCGGCTGCTTGTCGCAAAGCTGTATTTTTATTGGCACACTCACGCTAGATACCATAGATGTAATGCATGATTTTTTTTCCTTCAAGTTTTTGCTTGTTACAGCTCCAAAGTTTTATTTGAAGACTCCAGTCGTATTGGCTGAGGGTTGGAGGCTTAGTAAGTTAGAACTAGCGAGAAAATCCCGTGACCGTGTTGCATTGACGTCATGCTCCACTCTTCCATTTCAAAAGCGCCTTCAGAATCAAAGCGACAACGTGCACTGCAGCCACCCCCACTCGACCGCCATGACCACCGGCTCCAACGCTGCACCAACTATAGCAGAACCTGGTCAGGATGGATCCGCTTCACCCGCTGGGACGCCTCCAGCGAGCGAGTCCAAGTCAACTACTAACAGCGCCAAAGACCACCTCCCGAAGAGTGTCGTGTCGCATTTCTGTAAGATCCTATTTCTATATAATTTTCATCAGCATCCATATATTCATTTCAGCAGGAGTTCCAGCACCTCCCGACACCGGTAGCCTCCGCGCGAGCAGATTTAGCCTGGTGCACAGGGACAGCACTGATAGCGGTGTCACGAACCTGAGCACACAGGCGCAGGCGGGATCGCTGGTCTCCTCGGGCAGCGCATCGCCCGCCCTCACGCCCTCCACCTCCGACTCATCAGAATCAGAATTTTCACAAAGCGACTCCAGATCCGACTTGGGACCGTTCCGTGTGGACGCGTACGACGGCGCCGAGCTGTCCACGCCGCCGCAGCTCAAACTCGAGCCGCGCACGTACCCACTTGCGGCGGGGTCGGCGACGCACGGCGGTGTCGCGCTGTGCGAGGAGGAGCAGCGCAAGCTCGATACGGAGCGCGCGGAGGGCGTACGGTCGCCTGCGTACGATCAGATACCTGCGACGCCACACTCAGAGGTGAACACGAACGAGTACGCGGACAATTTGGATGACTCGAACCCAGACGAGAGCGGGCTGAAGAAAGCGGGGCGGTGTGTAATGGCGCATTTGCACGGCGAGGCGAAGGTTTTGAGTGGGCGCATGATGCGGGATTCGGACAAAGTCGAGGAGGGGAAGAAGATCATGGGGCGGACTTGAAATGGGGTCTGTGTCATACTGTGCTTGTACCCAGACTCACTTTTGAATCTCTTGTCGAAACCCCGTTCAGCACAACGAGTCCCTCCTTCGACGTTTCCGGGATAGCCCTTGACATGAGTTGAGATCACCAATTTTTTATGGTATTCTGGAGGATTGCACGACGTTGATCAGAGCTTATCGAGAGGGCAGCGAGCCATTTTATGTCTACTCCACGCAGGAATCCGGGGAACTGGGAGTTATCCATTCCTCTTTGTTGCTACAATTTTTCATTGATAGATAAGGATTCAAATAACGAATTGAGAGCGCGGCCAGAAATATATACATTTTTTTGCCCTATTTCGTGTCTTTATAAGTATCTTTGGGCTGCTTTAAGCTGTCTTTGACAGGGTCTTGTGGAAGACTTGTCGCGTCTTGGAAGTCTTTCCCAAGACAAAAATGTCTTGGCCAAGACTTCGTACCTAGCCTAGCGAAAGACGTCCGTCTTTGGGAAAATTGCGTCTTTGGCGTCTTTGGCGTCTTGCCCAAGACGTCAAAGACGTCAAAGACGCCAAAGACGCCAAAGACAAACAAATATGTTGTTTTACTGATGCACCAACAGGCGATCCGCCAGAACACCGCTGCATAACCGACACATGAAGCCGCCAATTTTTAGTCGAAATTCCCGTAGCTGGGAAACACCTGGCCGTATTTCCCACCTCGAAACTACGGCATTAACGAACACCACGTCTTCTGCGTCGTACCAATCCGAGTCACATTGTTGATGATCATTTGATACTCTTCCGAGTTATATTACAAGCTATACCTGAACTAGTGCTCATTATGATAATTCCCTGCTCTCCGACCTGTAGAAGCCAACCATGACGCACAACGACTTTGATGTTAGCGGACAGGACGCTAACATCAAAGTGGTTGTGCGTCATATCTAGCAAGGTTTGGAGTGTGGCTGAAGGCGTTGATATCGACGAGCCGCCCAAAATATTTGAGTGATGCCAAGCCGACAAAATGGCTTGCCAAGCCGAAATGTCTGCTTGGGCTTGCGACAAAACGGCTTGCCCTGCCAAATCCAAGCCCAAGCCGAAACAAGCCATTTGGCGCAGGCGCAATCCGTTTGGCAAGCCAAAAAGTGAAGTCTCCAAGTCGGAAGAATCAGAATCAAACCGGTGTTTATGTAAGTAGCCAGTGATGGTCGGAGTAGAACATCGGTGCCGTATTATCTCCACCACCATTCACTGGGCCGCCTTCGCACCTCTTGGCCCATGTCCCATGTCTGTGGGTACGGCCATAATTCAAATTATTCAAGTTGAGAAAAGAGAGAGAAAAAGAGGGAAAAAGAGAGAGACTCCAATACCCTATCTGCACCCCTCCGCGGCGTAATTTTGAGCTCAAAAACAGCGGAGCGCTAAACGGCAAACGCGCCGACCTTGAATCCCAAGCCTGCCGATTGATTGGCAGATCCCTAGTCTATCCGGAGCCATCTCCCCCTATAGACTAGGGTCAGCGAATCAAATTCAAGATAAAAATACGTTCTGACACTGGGACGCCCCGTGATTGATGCGGAAGCTTTGTCCGTGTTTGGTTGGCAGGCGGGCTCGGTTCCAACCTTCCACACTCTATTCCCTCTTCCCACAACATCTATTGCTCAAACTGAAGAGACAAGTTGGATTGTAATATGACCCAGAGTCCATTTATTCGAGCACATTTTTTGTTTTTTCGAAATTATTTAATCTGACATTGTTTTCAACCGAAGTTCACCATGTTTCATCAGCGTTCGGAGCAGAATAAAAAAAG
This sequence comes from Mycena sp. CBHHK59/15, assembly GCA_029204085.1. Taxonomy (NCBI): domain Eukaryota; kingdom Fungi; phylum Basidiomycota; class Agaricomycetes; order Agaricales; family Mycenaceae; genus Mycena; species Mycena sp. CBHHK59/15. The sequence goes on from JARGXW010000020.1 coordinate 413,078, forward strand.
TGGCTGGATAATCATCTAACCGGACTATCTATCTTTGATTTTCGTCGAGGAACCGAAAGGATTGCTTCAGATTTGAACAAGAAATAGGGTTTGTGGCTCCCGAGGTGAAATAAGTGTTCACAGCAGGGAATCCAGGTTTAAGCTTTGTTTTTTGCACTTCAATAGGCTGAAGCATTATGCTATCGGAGATCAAGGCAATCTTTGCGCCGGAATGTATCCCCAACCAAGTTTGTTAATGGGATTGGTTGATTTTGGGCTCACAAAGCCTATTACTTTTTTGCCATGGACATTTAGAGAAAGTGTGAGTTGGCAAATCACTCTCAAATGCGATGAAGAACGTGATTATCCGGCCAGTTTTTTTAAAATTCCATGAAAAAAGTGAGCTGAACCCAATTCTTTGTGCTTTTATACCGTTCCATGGCAGTTCAGAAGAGATTGGAGAAATATGGCAGGATAATCATATATAAGGATGCATTTAATGCAAGTTTTGAAGTTACACCCAAGGATTTGGTGCAGAAATGAGAAGTAGCTAAATGCCGCGCAAAAAGCACATGACAAGACACGTGTGCTCGGGTGTCATCGCGCCGGGCCACGGACCGGATGGATCAATCCTTAGTCTATATACGGACTAAGGCAACCACAGGCACCGGCTATGAGCCACCTCGGCCCATGTCCCATGTCTGTGGGTACGGCCATAATTCAAATTATTCAAGTTGAGAAAAGAGAGAGAAAAAGAGGGAAAAAGAGAGAGACTCCAATACCCTATCTGCACCCCTCCGCGGCGTAATTTTGAGCTCAAAAACAGCGGAGCGCTAAACGGCAAACGCGCCGACCTTGAATCCCAAGCCTGCCGATTGATTGGCAGATCCCTAGTCTATCCGGAGCCATCTCCCCCTATAGACTAGGGTCAGCGAATCAAATTCAAGATAAAAATACGTTCTGACACTGGGACGCCCCGTGATTGATGCGGAAGCTTTGTCCGTGTTTGGTTGGCAGGCGGGCTCGGTTCCAACCTTCCACACTCTATTCCCTCTTCCCACAACATCTATTGCTCAAACTGAAGAGACAAGTTGGATTGTAATATGACCCAGAGTCCATTTATTCGAGCACATTTTTTGTTTTTTCGAAATTATTTAATCTGACATTGTTTTCAACCGAAGTTCACCATGTTTCATCAGCGTTCGGAGCAGAATAAAAAAAGTGGCTGGATAATCATCTAACCGGACTATCTATCTTTGATTTTCGTCGAGGAACCGAAAGGATTGCTTCAGATTTGAACAAGAAATAGGGTTTGTGGCTCCCGAGGTGAAATAAGTGTTCACAGCAGGGAATCCAGGTTTAAGCTTTGTTTTTTGCACTTCAATAGGCTGAAGCATTATGCTATCGGAGATCAAGGCAATCTTTGCGCCGGAATGTATCCCCAACCAAGTTTGTTAATGGGATTGGTTGATTTTGGGCTCACAAAGCCTATTACTTTTTTGCCATGGACATTTAGAGAAAGTGTGAGTTGGCAAATCACTCTCAAATGCGATGAAGAACGTGATTATCCGGCCAGTTTTTTTAAAATTCCATGAAAAAAGTGAGCTGAACCCAATTCTTTGTGCTTTTATACCGTTCCATGGCAGTTCAGAAGAGATTGGAGAAATATGGCAGGATAATCATATATAAGGATGCATTTAATGCAAGTTTTGAAGTTACACCCAAGGATTTGGTGCAGAAATGAGAAAGTAGCTAAATGCCGCGCAAAAAGCACATGACAAGACACGTGTGCTCGGGTGTCATCGCGCCGGGCCACGGACCGGATCGGATCAATCCTTAGTCTATATACGGACTAAGGCAACCACAGGCACCGGCTATGAGCCCACCTCTTCGCTTCATGCCTGAAATCTGGCCTCGTGACAAGCGAAGGCTCTCCCTCTTTCACATCGAACTGGTGATAAAACCTTTGCCTTCCACCGTCAGGAACATCGCTTCAAGGTCAGTACTTTGTTTCGCTTCGTTGCACTGAAGGTCAAGTAAGGTACTGATCTGGATGCGAAGCGCGCCAGCGGAGTCTTCAGCACGGCGGCACATCAACGTGCGCGAATAACAATGTCCGACTCGAACAACTCCGCCTCCGTCATCATCGCGATAGTGGCTCTCGTCGGCTCAATCGTATCAGCAAGTCTCGCGGCCTACGTGACCCTGTACGCCGCGCGGCGCACCACCCTCAAACAAGCTCGGGCTGTTCACTTCAAGTACCGCAACCCGATCCTCCTCTCTGCGCACCACCTCCAAGGCCGCTTCCACAACATAGCTGATCGCGGCCTGGGCGGATTCCGCGAAAGCAACAACGACTATGTTGTCCGCCATACGATCTACCTCATGGGCCGATACTTCGCATGGCACGCCATCCTTGAAAAGGAAGTCCAATTCCTCGCCTTCGACCGTTCCCAAGATGCCATCCGCTTCCGTGACAAAGTCTCCGCCATCCGCCAAGCGTTCTCCACCAGCGTGGCGTACGGTGTCCTCATGGTTTGGACTGGTGTCCAAACCACCATCGGCGAAGTCATGACGCGCAAGGAGGAGGGCGGTCAGCGGACGTGCATGACCTACGCCGCGTTCTGCGACGAGTGGGACGCCAACGAGCGGTTTCGAAAGTGGTTCGACCAAATCGAGGCCGATCTGCAGATGTTGGTCACGCCAGAGGGGAGAAAGTACGATTGGAGGATGCGCAGAGAGCAAAATGCGCTGGTGGACTTGGTTGAGCTGTTGGATCCGAAGGCGGAACGGTACGCAGAGACGACGTTGCGCCGGTGCAGGAATGAGATTGAGAGGACAGTGACCGTCAAGTAGGCATCGGAAGTTGCTTGATCCGAGCTTTCGGTTTTTCTTCATTGACTGCGGGTGTTAACCATGGATATTGAGGGTTGATTTTTTTTTTCTTTCTTGAGTGTAGATATCCATTTGACATCATGTTTACAGCTAAGTGCAGTACTGTACGTGGCCCACGATCGGGTCAGACATAGTACCGGGTCAAACGAGAATAACATCTGTTTCAGCCACATTTCGGCAATTCTGAGTCATACAATTTGACTGTACACATATGATACATAGTTGTATACGAATTCGAGAAGCTCATCGCAGTACCAGCTGCACAGCGGGCATCATAAAACAGTTCATCATCGAAAATTGCCTATTTGGGATGCATAGGAAGACTCTCTTTGCACCAGCTCGCCTCCGTCGACCTCGCTGGCCACCGTAATTGTGTACAGTTGTGGACAAACAAAGCCCACAAATTGCCTGTAGCCCAATCTAGATTTATTTTGACCTCAAATTTAATTTTCTCAGATGCAGATTGGCCCAAAGACTGGTAGTGTTGCCGGAGTTCGGTTAGGTTCGGTTTTTTTTCGAAAATTTCCAAACCCTGAACCGAACCCACACCGAACCTGGGGTTCGGTTCTTACGGGTTCAGTCCAGGTTCAGAACCGGTTCAAACCCCAACGAACCTGTAAATTTTCCAAAGACATTGGTGGGTTCCTGGAACTTTGCAAGAGGTCCTATTGGATGTATAGTGCATGGTATACAGTTGGATCACACAGATACTTGTTCAAGTCTTGTTTTACAGGCCCAAATGTCTATCTTCCCCAGTGATGTGACATTGCAAATTGTATTTCAGATGCTGCCGGGAGGTGCCTGTGATCCATACCCAACAAATCACTCACATACATATTCCAACATGAACATCATCCAGCAGGTCAATGCAGGTTGCTTGAGGTTTAAAGTCGAAAATCCCCTCTGAATCTGTACTAAATACCCCTCAAAAGCTTCAGGTTCGAACCGGTTCGCACCTGTTCAAACAGGTTCGGAAAAAACCAACAATCCCCGAACCTCGAACCACACCTGGGGTTCGGTTCGGGTTCGGTTCAGGTTTGGAAGAGGTTCTGAATGTAACCGCGGCAACACTACCAAAGAGCTCAAAAAACACCATCCAAAGTTTTTCCTACGAGATATCGTGGCCAAAATTTCCGGCCAGATCAAAATCTCAGATTGATGATTGGAGGGCAAAGTGATTTTGCCGCATGCTGCGGCAAACTCTCTGGCACTCTGCGGCAATCAAGTTTCAACCAAAGTTTCAACAGTGTCCTGCGCCCTCATTTCACTGTCCAAGGTCTTTGTCTAAGTGTTACTATAGTTTATATATATATATATACGCTGATTTCGACGTACAACGTGTACAATAGTCATGTCTAATATATAAACGGCACTTCATGTCTGCGGCAACCAAACACATGTAAACATTTGGCTGCAGCAATCTAGCCAATTTGCTTGGGGCAATTTATGCATGTCTGCGGCAATCCTGCATCTGTGTGCGGCACTCCTGTTTTTTCTGCGGCAGTCAAAGCGTGTGTCACAGCAGCACTGTGACATGTCTGCGGCAGTTTTGCACTATTCTGCGGCAACTCTGCTCTGTCTGCAGCAGTCTATGTTCAACTTACAGAAACTGCCAGTGGCATGATTTCGATGATAGTCCTCTTGTTTTCTTAAAAAGAGCCATCTTTATTGGCTCAATAACAGCTTCTGGTATGCTGTTTGAGGGTGTTTAAACCGTGGAATGGACCAGGGTAGTTAATGTGTCTGTGCCTCGACTGGGAATTTGAACCAAGACTGGAGTTCAACTCCCAAAACTGACCTGCTGCAACACACCTACATACCTACTGTCCCCAGCACGGCAGTAACAAATATATACAGTATCATTTAGATGAAATTGAAATTATATTGCCCTCTAGGTACATTAACTAGGCTGTATTGCAATTGCAGCACCACCGTGCGGCAAAGTTCCATTCAACCATGACAACTATTTCCCCAAAGTTTTTCGAGTTGAAAAAATTTCAGACTCTGAAATACTGTACCATTTCGACCGAATGTTCACACCATGTCACCCATCACCTCAAATGTTCACTGGGTTCGGTGTTCAAAACCCAACTGACAGCATCGCCTTCTTGCCAAATGTTCATTCCGTCAATCAGCCCCCTTTCCTCCACAGCGCTCCCCAATGGCGATCCGAAGACCTACGGGGCTTGAGAAGTTGATAGCAATATTTAAAAATTCAGAGGTAATCAGGTGGGACGACTCTGTTGCCTTTCAGACTCTTTTGGACAGCTTTGGTCAGCTTCACATTCACTTAATTCTACTAGCTACCATAGCCGAAGAGATACTGAGCAGGTACAATCGTGAAACTGGGTGACGCTGGTCGTGCCATTTTTTTGGGGGAGGATTCATAGTTTTATGGACGCAGAGAAAATGCAATTTTCTTCCTCTCTCATCCCTCTACCAATGGACACCAACAACATCAATTAAATTGGCCTGGGAGTTAATCCTTCTTATTATAAGAGAGAATCCCGCAGGCTATAGGATATTCAAGCTGCATTAGAGTTGTTGCGGCAGTGTGACAAATGTTGTGACATGCTGCGGCAATCTGACTTTCGCCGCGCAGTTCCAATGGCAAAAATCGATTTTTACTAGTAAGTCTCCAGATAATTCTATTGAGAAACCTGGTTTCACGCAGAAACCCAGCCGTTTCGGATAATTTTGTGGAAATCCGTGCAAAAGGCTACTTGGAAGCCCTTTCACGGCACTCAAGCCGTGATCGGAGTTTCAAATGCTTGAATCAAGTTGTTGTTCGCGGTTGGTTAGCGGCGGCGCAGCCCCTCCAAAAAAGGCACTGAATAAACATTGAGTGTACACAGCGAGGGCCTACATAACCGGATTGAGTCCCTGTGGTTTCTCAGGCTGCCCAGGTCTGATCATGAGTGATTTGCAGTTTCTCACCTTACTGTTGGGCTTGATTCTTGATGGCCATTAAGTACACGGCCTACTGTGGTTAAAGCCCAGAGGCCTACTGGACCAAAACATACCAGTACTAGTGGATGAGTTATTGAACATTCCAACAAAAGCTTGCAACAACCTGAACCACAGAAATAATTTATATGTCAGTGGAACAGAGGATGGTTCAGTGTATAGGAGAGGAAAATAGTAGGTACCATCAGGTTAATTCACTGCAGGACGGTGCGTACGGTGGAAACCGTTGGAAACATGCTGACAGTGCATCTCGGCACCGGCATCGGCACAAACCGGCAGTGCTGCCGCCATCAGCAGGAGTTCCCAGCAACCCGGTTTCCAAATAAGTGTTTGAGAAACCGGGTTTCTCAATAGAATTATCCTAAGTCTCCTGTTTCTTTCTTTCGGAGAGAGTATCCATTGAAAAAACACCCTTTGTTCTTTAGACATCTTCCTCAACTCTGATGCTCCGAACTACACACATGCCCTGAGAATTTCTGCGTGCCTGCAGGTAACCAGAATCCTCATCGTGTTCTCTATGCAGACATACATAGTGTTCGACACCCGGCGCCGGACCCAGGAGCAAGGTCTCTATCTCTGACAACAGTAAATGCATCTTGAATGTATACCTTACATTAGATACTGATGGATTTTGATATTTTTCCGTTCCATTTCCAGCTATCAGATATGTGTGTACATGTCTTGGTCTCCGTTGTCAGGATCACCTTGATATATGCATCAGGGTAGATGTGTGAACCAGTCAGTTGCAGGCTCACCAGACGCCGATGGCGACGTTGACGAATTAGGATAGAATCCAAACACAACGCAGATCAGCCAAGCACGAAACAAATATGATGGGGTGGGTACTGCGGTCAGCCAAGAGGTGCTCACGGCGGACAATCCCGTGTCACTTACGCTTGTCGTGCATCAGTCACCTTGTCTGTCATGTACGGACATGGCACTGTCATGTTCCACTTTGATCACCGGTTCGTCACGGCGGTTTTGGTTGAATTTCTTCGACTGCCACCTGGTTTCTAAGTCTGAGCTCCAGAAAAATACGGAGGTCAGGTATGGTCTATATATTGCTTTCTAAGTCTTCGGAATTTCTCGCCGGGGATACCGTCGCGTCCTGCAGGAGAGGCATCGCCAGTCACGGAAAGTCCTGGTGGAGAAACTGTCACATATATGTCACACTAGTAGGTTTTCCTCCTAGAACCACAGGAACTCGACTCTGGCAAAACATTACAAGTGAATAATAAGCCTGAGGGAGTACACTGTATACTCCTCAAATTTATCCGGCTTTTCCAGAGGAGTAATTGTCCAAGAACCGGTGTGGCTGTACAAAAATCGCCCGAGTTGATGGACCGGCAACGAGTTTTCAATTCCTGCCCCTCCCCATATCCCTCACAATTTGGTTTATATATAAATTGCCAGTACAAGAAGCAATGCCGGAGAATTCCGGGGGTACAGGATAATAATTGAGCCAGGGAAACTCGAAACTTAGACCCCCCACCTCGTCGCACAACCTGGTCGCGGATTCAGGAAATTCGAAGATGTAGAAGGCAATATCTCGTCTCTATTTGAACTCCTAAATTTACGGAGCACAGGGATCAGAAATCAAGTCAGAGTAGAGGCACTCGAAGAAATTCAAGCAACCGGTGTGACAACCAATGGAACCGGCAATCAAAGCTAGGATCAAAAGGAACATGACAGGTGCGGTGACAGTCTAGGTGACTGATGCACGGCAAACGGAAAGTGACACCGGATTGTCCGCCGTGTGCTAGTCTCTCTTGACAGACTCCCTCGATCGTTCCTCATTCTGAAGTCTGTTAGTTACCGCGGTCTGATTACCGTTAGCTCGCCTTATTACGTAATGATGGGAGATGCTTGCGCAAACATTCAATATCCCGGACGCGTTCTGCACGTGTTTTGAGCTTTTTACCGTCTCTGAACCCTGAGTTATGTTTTGAAAGCCATTCATACTGAAGAATAAGATTTTTGAGATTTTTTCTAGTCCCCAGGACCACACACGGGTCGCATCCCATCAAATGGAGCACAGTGATGGGCCATTGGTGGTTTTCAGGCGTTGAACTTGACCTCATGTAGAATAACATGTTCTAGAGTACTTTTTGTGACTTTATGAGGTATATCACATCCGAAATTTGCCTCCGAGAATCTTCTGTCGCGGGCAGCGCGTCCAAGTTGCGTCGTTGAGCGCTGCACGTGACTAATTACACCTTCCTAAACGAGCGAGCTTACATAATAAGGGGACCTAACGGTTACTTGGGCGCGGTAACTAACAGTGGTGGTGGGCACCGACCGCATCAGTGATGGGATGATGACTAAGCCGGTGACTTAATCTAACCGGTTGAAATGTGGTCCACCTCTCCGTCATCTGCGTTTCCCATGATTTGAGCTCAACAACCCCCGGAAATATAATACCTAGGTAGTGTATGTTTTACTTAAACCAAATCTACTCAAAACACCGGTACATCGTCGTCAAACTGTCCAAAATCTGCATCGTCTCCGTCAAAGTGATCCGGAACAATGTCGCTGCCCTCCTGTTCAACCGAAGAACTCGGAATAACCTGGTTAGAAGATGTTCCAACAAGTTTCAGATGCTCTTGGAAGGTGTGGACGAGTGCGCGCTGCTTGTCAGCCAGTTTTGGAATGTGTGACTTTTTCGGGATCACAATCCTCTCGACTTTTTGCGTGTTCCACAGCCGCCGAAGCTTTTCAAGCTGGTCTTGAAGCTTGTCCTTCGTCATTCCACGCCGATGGATGTCCTCGATACTCAAGATCAGCGGTGTCACGACCAAACACTGCTGGATCTGAGCTTCTTTGGCTGCTGCATCAGTGACTTTCTGGGCTTTCTCGGCAAGAATGCGCTGGTTGTACTGCATCTGCAAACACTTTCTCTCGCGCTCCAGTCCTGCTGCATCAAGCTCCCGTGCCACCTTCATCACGTACTGATGGTCATCTGGTGTGAACCATGTATCCATGAACATTTGAGTGTCGTTCCGCTTGAACATGGCCAGGCCATTGTGAGTTGCAAGCGCCGCTGTTGGATTCCCTCGCATGTAGACGATGAACGATCCGAGTGCTCCCTCGTTCCGATCGTTGGTAGCTGGCAGCCAAATCCGTCCCTTCTCGGTATCATTCAACCTGTCAATCAATCCTCCTGGCGCGAATTCCGAGGAGAAACGAATCCAGGTGGACTTAGCACCTTCCAGAAACCGAACAAGCATCTGCCGCAGACACGGCAGCTTCCCGCGCTGTAAAGCTTCTTGATCTCTGCCAGCACATCGTCTCACGCCACTTCTTTCCCATCAAAGGTCGCCAGCGAGTAGGTCTCCTTGTCAAAGTCCAAAATCATGTCTGGGCAATTGATTATCTTCTGGCAATGGTCCCGAATCTCGGCATGAAGTGGACCAAGTGAAATTGCGTTGAGCACAACTTCTTCCGGGGTCCGGACGCGACGTTGGTAAGGAATCGCGAAGATGTGGTATAGTGCAAGCACGGCGAGTTCTGTGAGTGTAGGACCATTTTCAAGTGCGTTATACACATTCTTTTCGATATTGGTCCACCCGGGACGCGTTTTCAGGTCCTTGATTGCCTCCAGAAACTCCCTGTAAATGACGCGCCGTGCGATGAGCTCACAAGCCACATCACCGTGGCTACCGAAACGGGTTTGATTTGTCTTCGCAAACCGTTTTATCGGAGCCCCAGCTTCCAGTTTTGCCAGGAGGAACAGTTCCACCTGGTCCCCTTGTCCGCGCTTCTCGATCGCGTTCTCGAAGATTGCACCAGCCAACGCGGCAGCTTTTGCCCCACCAAACACCGTGTTCTCGAACCGTTCCAAGTCGTCTTGGATGGTGGCCGATCTCTATCCTCTGGGTGCAAGACGTGTCGGACAGCAGCCGCCGAATCTTTATTCGTGAGCGGGATTGGGCCAGGAACACCGAGTTCTTTCCAGTGAGCTGTCATGCAAGTGTTCCCACCCTTGAAGCTGTTCTGATCCTTGTGCATGCAGCACCCGGTCCAGACCCAAACTGTGAGCAGCCGACGGTCCTCCTCATCGAGATTCTGCAAAGCTTCAGCGCCGAGTTCTCGAGTCATTGCCTGGACGCAAGCCACATGTACACGTCGAAGCCTCCCGCATCGTCGAATTTTCGCCCCACCCATTGTCGGCAAAGAGATTCAAGCTCCTCGATCTGCCCGTCAAGCTCCCGGAGGCGCTCCTCTCCCAGCTCCTGCAGCAGTAAGTCGTCCTTGAGCTCCTTCCATGCGTCCGATAAAGCCTTCTCATTGTTGGCATGATCCCCGCACATGCCTCGGAGCCGCCGACAGATCATTCGAAGGTCGAGAGCACCAAGTCGTCGTCCCAATGGGCTTGCATTGTATGCAGACATTATGTCCTTGTAAACGGTAAGCCATGCTGTTTTGGAGGTCTCGGTACTGTGGTTCACTGTAGACTGGATTCCTGCAAATCGAATTTTTGGTTGTGCGGACAAGCTGATGGAACCGTCAGAGTGCTTCTCGGGCACCCGCATGTGGACATGGTGAGATTGGTAGTTCATTTTGCGATGTGATGTGCTGTCGCTACTCATAGTGAAGTCTATATCACTTGTCAGCACACAAGATACTGATAGATGCGAAGATTTACCTTTGGTTTGTCGAATTTCAGCGCCCAATTGGACCTGCGATGCGACAAGACCCTCGAGAACAGCACGTCGAACAGTTCTTCGGCTCATCGCGCGATCTAGATCAACTCCAAAAATGTGCGCGATATCTTGCATCAAGTTACCGATCTGTCCCTCTTTGCAGCCTGACAAGACCAAAACGCGTGCCAGGGCACGGAGCTCGACTTTGTAAGCGCGGCCATGCTTGGCGCGCATACGAAGTATATGTTTTGCTGTGTGAGACCCATTTTTGCTCCGCTCGCGTACTGATTTTTGGTATGCAATTTGACAGCGTGCCAGTCGTAGGACAGCTCGAAGCTGCGCAAGAGCACCAATTTTGGTCTTGAGTTCCTCGGTCGTTCGAGCCCTGCACTGTTCTGCCTCGCCGAGACACCTTTCAGCATCCGCAAGTTGCCGCCGCCATCCATTCTCATCCTCTGCCTTCTGCTTCAATATTTTCCGCACCTGTGCCTCCCCATGAGCAGTGGCCTTCTGCAACTCGTCCTCAGCCTCTTTCACGTGCTGCTTGAGCTTGTTAATCTTCTGTCTGTGCCGCTTTTCACGCCGTGCTGAATTTTTTTGCTCCCTTTTCAGCTGCTCATTCTCCCGGATTATCTTCTTCTCGGAGATCTCTGCTGCATCGGCTCTGCGTTTGTGGTTCTGGATGGCACGGGACTTGGGGCTGAGGGAGGATCGAGAGTTGGGTTCGTTCTCCTTTTCAGCATTCTTGGGCGCGCCACGCGCATCGCGCATCTTTTGCATATGTCGTCGCTGTTTTAGCCCGGCCATTGAAAGAATTCACTGAATTTATGAAAGATATCAGTACAGAAATATAGATGTAAGTAAAAGGAAGCTTGCAGTACCTTCCCGGGAGGCTCACAGCCTTGTTCGAGGGGCGGGGCGACGCGACGAGCGGGAGGTGATGGCGCTGATGTGTGACAACGCGTTCCGTCACATACCTAATTAAGGAATTTGGCGGTGAAATGATTTGGGCAGTTTTTGGTCTGATTGGTGCACTATCACGCGACGATGAAGTGGTCTGGACGTGATTTTTGGCCCAAACTTCAACTTAAAAGAGCCCGATTCTTGATTTAGGCCAATTAATTATCATATCCATACAGTGGCAGTGGCAAGAAGAAAAATTAAACAAAAAAGGGCTCTTTTAAGTTTTAGGTATAGTTACATAGTTTGCTTCCCCACCAAGCCTCTGCTGGCAGGTCGAATGCCCACTCTGAAAAAGTGCGGACCATTTCTCATGGCTGGAGCGGAGCCATCAGCTGACGTAACCTTCCCATCACTGATGCGGTCGGTGCCCACCACCACTAACAGACTAAAGAGGTGCTTGATCTCTGGATCTTGGACTTCTTCCCACGATCCCCCCGAAAAGGCAGTTCAGTTCATCAAATCCCACTAGGAATGTTTCTACCAAACCCAGGCTCAACTACCTGGGTAAGATACCTGGCTCACTATTTGTGACTGTTGTAATGTGAAAAGAATATATGCAGTGTGCTGAATCGCGCCTGGAGGGCTGCTGAGCAAGTGTCGGCCATCATCGGCTGAGCCATCAGCTGACATAATCGAAGTCCAAGATCCAGAGATCAAGCACTTCTTGCGGTCAGCGGGAATCTGGGCCGCTAGTCACCGAGACGGCGCCGAGTCCCCCAGCCACCGCAGAGAGGTCATCTCGGCGCTGCGCGCGCACGGACCGCGGGCGCGGAACTTGACCAAGAGAGCTTTCTTGCTGCGTGTTCGTTGCGGCGAAAAGCGATGGCCGTCGAAAGTGAACCGCGGTATTTGTATCTGTTATTACCTCACTATCCTCGCACGTCACTGCGAGACTCCACGATGATGATGCAGCCTGCCCTGGTGTTCCTGGCCTGGGCCATGTGCATGCCTGCAATGCCCACCGTATAAAGGCTCCTCATCCATGACGTACTCAGTCACCACTGAGTCCTGACTATGTCCACCACCGCTGAACCCAAGCCCCCGCTGCTCTCGCTGCCGTCCACCCCGGGCCCGCAGCTTCCCGGCTCGTACCCGCGCAATTCCGTCGTTTTCCAAGATAATCACTACGCTGCGCAAGGGACAAGCGGCGCAGGCCTCTTCGCAGCAGCGAAGAACCTCATCCCCGCAAAGTTAATCCCGCCCGCAGTGGCGTCGTATTTCCGTGCGTCTCCTCCTCCTTCCTGCCTGCAAAAATCTGATCTGTTAATATCTGTGCCTCAGCTACGCAACACCCGGCTAGCGAGAACACCGCGACTTCGAACGATAGCTCGGCCCCGAGCACCCCCGGCCAAGGCCACGCGTTTAACACGGACGAGCTTCACAGGGACGGCAGTGTCACGAGCAACTTCAGCACGCACTCGTACGCGGGCTCCGGGTCGTCCCGGTCGCGCGACACGCTGACCCCGATGGGCGCGTCCATGTCTCGCACACCGACAGGCGCATTCACGCTTGGCGCCGGTTCAGAAGCCGCCACATCGCACTCGCAACCCGCGTCTGCACCAGACACGGAGGAGAAATCCCTCCCTCCGCCCCCGGGCCTCAACCTCGAGCCTGTGGCGCCCGTACCTGCATCTGCTGAACCCATGCAGCCTGCCCCGGCCGTCCCCGCCCCCACTTCCACTTCCACATCGACACCAGCCCCGCCCCCAATGACATCGGCGGACACGCCTCCGCCTTCCTCCGCGAAGGCAGCAGACGCGCCTCCGCGGCGCAGCGTGACGTTCCTGCGCTCGCTCCGGCGCCGGCCGCGTGGGTCTGCCACTGACAATGCCACGACTGTGCGCGGGGCCTCGCTCGACACACCCGCGTCCCCCACCCTCACAAGCGCGCGCTCCGGGTCCGCCTCGACCCCGCCGTCGTCTATCTCCTCCGCGCCGTCTGCGTTCGCGAAGCCGGCGTCTGCGTTCGCCCCGTCCGCGGGAGAGACGACACCGCCAGGCCAGGGCACGACGCCTCCAGATCATGACACGAACACTAACACACAGACGGCAACGGCAGCGAAGCACAAGCCGAGCCTCCTGCGCACGCTGCGCGGCGAGGCGGCGGTGCTGAGCGGGCGTATGCGGCGCGATCCTGCGCGCGTGGAGCGGGGGAGGCAGATGATGGGCGGCGCGGATTGATGGCGGTGTTTGATTAGCTGGACATGGACGAAAAACACACTTGTATACTTAGCATACAACCATACCAACTGCCCGCGGACGCTTGTATTCTCGTGCTGGTGCACGGTACATCGTATGCATTCAGTTAAATTAACTGCGGCACTCGGAGGGAGGAGGGAAGGGAGGGGAAAAAACAATCTTTGATGACTGCATGCGCGCTACGGAGTCGAACCCCTGCTCCGTCGGCTCCGCGATCGTAAGAGATCGATTACAGGGCGACGGTCCGGTCGTCTACGGCGGCTCGGAGGCTTGGAGTAGCGACTCATCGCAAGTTGAGAACAAGGACAATATGAGCAACATCTTGACACAGCCGCCTGAGCGAACCGAACCACCGCACCCTACGATAGGCGGCATACAGGACGAGGGCGACGTGCCAGTCGTCTATGGCAGCTCGAAATTCGTGTGCTGGTGGGAAGTCGCCGCGATTGAGATGTAATTCCTCGCCTTCAAAAAGGTATTGCGGGGTGAGGGAAGCATAGGTGTGTTTGAACGCGGCAGCGTTGTGGGCTGATCCAGTGAATCCGTGGCAGCAGTCCTGAATTCATAAGTTCGAAGGAATCTTTCCAATCTAACCGTGTAATTAGATACAACAAAAAGTATTCGGCAAATGACTTACCTGGACATTGAAATTTAGTTTGCCTTTCGAGTATAATATGCGTCGCTGTTCAAATCGGGCTTGGAATAAAGCACCACAATGGTTCCGTCATACATGATCCATCCCTCTCGCCATAGACCCTTGAGGGACCCGAGATGCTGATCCATCCATTGCTTCTCGTGCTCCTTTTCTGCTGTTGTCAGCGGCCTGTCGTGCAGCGACTCAATCAAATCGAAGCAGCGATAAGTAGGGGCCTCGACTGAACCCTCAATAATGCCTGCCATCCTCGCAACATCGTCACGAAAAGGGGGTTCGACAGACCCCTCCATGATGCATGATGTGGACCCCAAATTCAACATGACAGGTACCCCTGTGATGTGTGACTGTCGAATTGATTGAAATGCAGTCTTTGAATGTATGCTTGTTTCACATCATTTGATGAATCCAGTGCGAACTGGGAGTAGATGGGTAATAGGAATATTATGATTACTTTGAAGTTGCACTCATACTTTGGGCAAAAACCTCAGGAGGTTTACCAGCCCCAAGGTGAAGGCCCAACCTGTAAGATAATCCAAGGTGAGCTGTGATCCCAAGCTCTAGGAGTCCGACAATGCATTGAGAGAGCCTCAGATACCCAAGCACTGGTGGAGGGTGAGTAGACTCACAATAGATTTAACAGACACTCAGCATCATATAATGGATGAAGGCCTTGTGAACTGCAGGCACTGCCTGCATGTAGGGGACAAGGATTCAGGCATGCTTCCAGAGGTAAATTTCGAACACAGAGATGGCCCAGTGGCCAATAACCTTCATGACATTGAACAGAACACCATGTAGGAGGTACTCCAAGGTAGCACCAACATGGATTCCATGACCTTGTAAAGGTTGAAGCCCAGCAGTTTTGAGAGCATCCGTGAGAACCTTGAGGAACTTGGCCTTTGTCAACACTTTGTGGTGATGGCCCTCATGATATGTGAACAGTGGTCCTGTGGGGGGTTGTTAACTGCAAGGTGGTTTTTGAGGGCAGCTGCGGGATCGGAAGGGCCATGCTGCATTGCCCAGGAGACCTTCTCCCTGTCTGTTGGTGTGGACTTGATTGACAGAAGAGCGAACTCTGTCATTGGGAGATTATTTTGGTCGCAGACATTGGTGACATTGGTTGGCTTGACATGCAAGGTGGGATCAAAAGCTGTGAGTGTTCAGACGGTGAACTGGCCTATGTGCGCTGCAGAGTAGAATATTGTTGTGAGGCAGGAAAATATGGCAGCATGAAGTGTGCACAGATGAGGAATTTGAATCTGACTGCTTCCACCCACCCAATGTCTCTGTCGTCAGATTTATAGCCTGGGAGAAGCCTCCAAGCCCACCAACGGCCACAGATTATAATGCCAGTGCCAGTTGAGGAGCTAGCATCGGAATATGCATGCGCATCAATGAGCTTGTATGGCCCGGGGATGGCACACGAGAGGTCTGGTTGGCAGAGGAGGTTCTGCCACCAGTGGAGGTTGTTGTGTGTGCCCCAGGGAGGGGTATGTGGCTTGAAAGGACTATCATGAAAGAGCCTGAGCATGGCCTCCAGGTTGGTGAGGTATGCTCTCCCTGCAGGTCATACCAGGCAGGTGTGGAGCAGCTTGCTGTAGAGTTTGCGCACATCCTTGAGGGTATGTGAGTTGCAAGAAACCCATTCCTCAATAGCGGCCAAGTATTTATCTTTCTTCCAAGCAGGTACTGAAACTCACCTTGTCCCGAGATAAAAGAGGAGCCCCGTGAACAGGACACCGTGGCTGATGTGTTGGATGGTAGGTTTATTGGGAGGGGGAAAAGTTCGAGTAATTTTGGAGATTCCAGCATCAAAGCCTCGCAAGATCTGAGACAGAATAGAGGGATACTTCTGGGGCAGGCCCAATTCAGAGAGAAGGCAATGCCATTCTCCTGCATTATAAGGAGTGTGCACCTTAGAGCTTCTTTGCCCGAGGACAAGTCTGAGCTCCGTGCGTCTTTCTCCCACATACGGAGCATTTGTGGTGCTGATCATGAGAGGAGTTTGGACAGCCATTGGGCTGCAGCCAGTCAATACAGAGAATCTAGTTTTCCAGCGTGATGATTTGGCCACTCACATTTCTGGAACATCTGGTTTTCCCTGCATTGTCCCAGAAGTGTTCTACGACACAGGTACTGATAGCATGGTGGTGGTGGCCCAGGCATATGGCACAAGCAGGAGCCTTGATACTTGTGCCCGCTTGAAAAGACAGGCTTGGCCTGCGACGATTGGGATACAGTAGATACCCGGTACTTGAGCAATACCCGGTACTTGAGCGAAATTGATCTACCGGACGCAATTCTGGCCCGAATCCTTATCCGTTTGGTAGAAACCTTCTTTGATAATATATCCTTACTTGTGCCAAATATCGGACCAGTCGGACCAACGCACGGTGAACGGCACGCAAATCTGTCCGCAAAATCAGCCATTTTTGGTAATCAACACTTTTAGATCTCAAAATGCGTCCAATTCCTCACTACTTTCCGTTCTTTTTCGACTTCTATCCTATTGGGGACTACTTTAGCTCCATTTTCGTCCTATACATCGGCCGACTCCCGGACAAAATGGGTGAGAAAACAAACAAACTTGACGCGTCTCGTAACAGCGTGACATCACCAAACCTTCTCATCGCCTCGACTTCCTCCCGCTTTTACAACGGCCGTAACACGCCCAAAATGGCTCGCGTGCTTTCGAAGGCGGTGCTGAAGCAGCAAGAACAGAAGAAAAAAGACCTAAAGATGGCACGAGCACTGGAGGAATATCAGCACAACGTGCTCAAGGAGAAGCCATTGCGCGAGAGCTTACAGACCATCGCGGACCGAAACGGGGTGGATAGGGAGACTCTTCGTCGACGCGCCAATGGGGGAAGGGGAATCACGGAGATGAATGTCAAGAAACAGCGATTGACGCCGCGGGAAGAACGCGTCGTGGTGGATCACATCCTCTTCTCGGCAGACCGCGGCTTTCCCATGAAGCCTCGTCATGTCGTTAACCACGCGAACGAAATCCTCAAGAGCCGCGGTGCGGAGACCATCGATCCGGAGTCGAATTGGGTCCATCGTTTCCTTGACAGGCATCGCGACGAGCTGCAGACCCATTGGAGCAAGCCGCTCGACACGGAAAGAGCTCGCTCTTTGAATCCCACAGCTGTCGCAAAATGGTTTGAGCTCGTGAAGGAGCTGGTCCCTGATCAAGATATCAGACCAGAGGATATTTACGGGATGGATGAGAGCGGCTTCCCACCGTCCGACCAGGGGAAACAGCGCGTGATTGGGCGGCGAGGAGCGAGGATACAGCACAGACAGGGAGGCGCAGACCGCGAGAACGTCACCGCCATCATCACCATCTGCGCGGATGGCACGGCCTTGCACCCGACCATAATCTACAAAGGAAAAACTTCCAACAGAGATGGGGTGAGAACAATGTTTCGGGGCATCGTAAGTGCACGCACCTCAATTATGTGCCCATAATTAATCCCGCTGCCAGTATATGCGTCTCCGACAATGGATGGACTGACGGCCACATTGGCGTGCAATGGCTAAAGAAGGACTTCGATCCACAGACGAAAGAGAAGGCAGGGGGACGCACCCGTGTCTTGATACTTGATGGACACAGCTCCCATCATACGTACGAGTTCCTCAAGTACGCCGAGGAGAACAATATCATTATCCTCGGGTATCCCCCCCACTGTACCCACGCGCTACAGGGCCTCGACGTTGTCTGCTTCGCGAGGATGAAGACGATCTGGAAAGAAGAAATCAATCAATTTGAAGACAAGAACAGGCGAAAGGTCGGAAAGGCCGACTTCACTGAGCTGTTTGGACGGGCGTACCTGCGAGCCTTCACCGAGAGTACCATCAAGGCTGCCTTCCGCGTAACAGGCATCTACCCCTTCAATGCCGACGTCATCAAGCCCGAACAGATGAAGCCTAGCGAGGCGACATCTGTCAAAGGCGCGTTCCCACTCCTCCAGCCGAGTCCGGTGCGCAGGATCATGGCGGTATACCACGAGAACCCCCAACTGCCTTCGACGTCGACCCGGACAACCATGTACCTGCGGGACCATCAGTTACACCACAACGCCGCGCGAGAGATCCTATGATCGATCCGGCACTGTACACACCTTCCAAACGCATGCGCATGATGAGCAGTGCGCTCGCGACATCCAGTTCTGGCAGCTTTCTCGTCTCCAAAGACCCCGTCACTTCCCAATCCCGTCTCCCCGCACCAGTCCTTGAAGGACCACCGACAGCCATTCCTCGCCCAGATTGGACATCACTTGCTATGAGTGACAAGGCTCTGGAGGGCCTGAGCAGGAGTGAGCTCATAGCAATGGGGAAGAAGATGCGAGAGAACCTTGGTCTCGCAAATCAGCACATCGCTGCCCGGGATGGCATCATTGAGTCCGCGCACGCTACCATTGTTCTTCAAAATGTCTTTGTGGAGAGGCAGAGTGAGGCTCTGCATGCAAAAGAGAATAAGAAGACGACGAACCGGGTGCGATTGTCGATGGATGGGGTCGGCCGTCATCTGACAGACAAAGAATGGATTCAGAAGACAAAAGAGGCGCAGGATGCGCGGGATGCGGAGGTTGCAGCCAAGGCACAGAAAGCAGATGAACGGGAGGCCGCAAAAATGGCGAAGCAGGCGTTGGAGCAGCAGTGGAAGGAGATGAAGGCGGAGCATGAGCTGGCAGTGGCGGCGTGGGAGGAAGAATGTCGAAAGTTGGTGAATGGAGGGTGCCGGAAGAAGGATTTGCCGAAGAAACCCACTCGGCCGAAGAAACCAAAGGGCGGGGAGGCTGAGGAGCAGCCGGCGCCCCCAGAGGAGGAAGAATCCGACTCGGATGAAGAGTAGAAGGAGGCGTGTGACGAGTGTCACACTGTCGCTCAAGTACCGGTTTTCCGTGACATTTGACTGATCAAAGTTTCTTGCATTGTAGACACCCTATACACTCTTAGAATATTCTATAACTTTATAACTGTAATGATTAGATCCTATACAATCATATTACCAACTTGGATTACGGAAAAAGCTCAAGATTTGAATGCAATACCGCAAAAACAAAATCTTCGCTCAAGTACCGGGTATCTACTGTAGTCCGAGTTCCTTCCCCCAGAGCCTTGACTTGTTTCTGTCCATTGGCTGTGATGGTCATTGCCAGGGCCACATTCCTGCTGCCTGTGAGGAGGAGAACGTGGCCACTTCTGTTACTGCCCCCATGTGACTTCGAAGGCATTGAATTTGAGGGCACAAGCTTCAAGTGAAGCTGTGGGTGCATCAATTTGTTTGGAAGCATGAAGCAGGTGCAAAAAGCATAACACCAGGAGTGTGAAGGAGAAGCAGAAGCATATAACACATGGAGCATGAAGCAGAAGCATAATGCATAAGGCACGAGTCGGAAGCAGAAGCAGAAGCATAGATTGGTGCGTAAGAAGCAGAAGCGGGATTGGTTGAGGGGCAGAGTATAAAGGATGATGTTTTGGGAAAGAAGGAAATAAAGGTCAGATATGGATAGAAAGAGTTTTATGTTGAGGCTGACCTGACAGATGCCTTCATGTCGGATTTCATCCCATACATTGTCTGCAATGGCCTGCATTAAAGACTCGTTGATCTCGGAGATGTCAAAGCCTCCATCTCCCATCTTGATAGTGTCGTCCCATTCGAGTCTGACTTTGGCCTGGTATGTCAGAAGGATTTTCTCCCCATGCGGCTTGATGTGCTGTGGGTGCAGCTCCAGATTGAGCCAGAATGTGGCCAGTGCTTTGAGGGATGCATCAGACCATCTGTACTTTTGCATATCAAGGAGCATGGTGTTTTTTGCGATGCTGAATTGGCGCCAAGTGAGGTCCTTGTCCTTGACCACATTCTTCAAGGGCCGGGAGGATGCCAAGGGGTGAAGAGCTACACCTTCTTCTGTTTTGGCAAGACCAAAGGTCTCTTCTGCCACTGAATGCTGATGTTCGGTGGCGTCAGCACATCCTTCCTGTGTGAAATACCAGGCATCACAGTTCTTGAAATTCTTCCGCTTGTCAAGAGCAAATGGACTCACCTGAGGAGCTATAGTATCTCCGACCTTTCTCATGGCATTAAATTCTTTCTGCTTGGGCTTTTTCCTCTCCATCTCTTTGTGATCTTCCTCCAACTCTGCATCCTTTTTTCCTGTGCCAGTTGGGCCGTGTTTCAAGTGAGTTTGTCTGCATTGTCATGATCTGTCTGGTCTGCAGCCTCTTGTGCATCCCAGTCTGACTTTCAATTGTTCCACATCAGGAAAATGTTTTTCATCTAGCAGTGTCTGGCACAGCTGGCGCATATGGCACATATGGCAGCCCCAGTTGCCAGCTGTGCCATTTTCTCCAGACTGCCAGTTTTCTTGGAATTGCCATAATGTGCTGATGTGCCATAATATTAAAGTAGTGTGGCTGGTAACAAATCATTGGCCTTGAGTTGTTATTCTACACTGTATGTGTGATATCCGGTTATTGTTTCTCCTCCAAGTTCGTTACAGGCATCAGTTTCAAACTTGTTGCATGTTTTTTCCTGCAGAGAAAGCAGAGATTTTTATTGGAGCCTGGAATCAAACCCCCCAAGTGCGCAGTGTTATGTCCCTCAAACCTAGCATAGAATCATTAACGTGGATTCAGTCACTGTGGGAGATGGACGTGCGCACTGGAACTTCATGATCAAGTTCGTTTGATTCACACAGAAGTCTTTCAAACTCCAATGCCCACGTGTGTTGATGTGGCATGATTTGATGGGCAACCGCCTTTGCTTCCTTCCATGACCTTCCCTCCTGTTGTTGCCCCGTCTCATCCCACCCAGCGCAAACAGATAGCAAGGCTACCCAACCAACCCAAACAGAATTCCACTCAATTTCCGTGGTCACAAAGCTGCTGTCTTCTTTTCTGGTCTCTGGCTCCCTCTCTGCATGCTTGGGCTCCCTCTCTGCACGCTTGGGCTCCCTCTCTACACACTCGTTCCGAATTCCTCCTAAACTAGATGCTACTCTTCAAGTCTACATCTTCGGGCTTTCTCTCAATCTTCGGGCTTTCTCTCCTTCCATTTTATGTGCCCTGTTTTGCACTTGACTGCTGCATGTGGCATTTCCCTTCCCTCCTTCATGCATGGCCTTCTACGTATAAGTCACATAGTACTTATCTCTCTCCTTCTGGACATTGGTATGTACTTGGTCATCTAGCCTTTTCCCACTGACACTCCTGCTCAGTTCAGTTCTTCGAGTGACATCATCAGACCTTTGTGGCTTAGCTACAGGGTTGTTGAGTGATAGGCAGGCTGGTATGTTCTACTCCTGTGTATTGATTTACCCGTCATTGACTTTGTCATCAATAGCTCTTCCTTATCTTCTCTTTGTGTGAGTATTTTGTACTCTTCACTGCTGCCTCCCATCGTAGTTAAGTAGTGTCTATTGCCATGTCTGTTCACTACATGTTGGATATGAATCTATATTCTTGGTATTCTGCTCTGTCTGCGAACCGAATCATGACAAATATGGAAATGGGAAGGGTACATCCTGGTGCCAGAAAAATATTCTGGCATGTCTGGCTACCAGAATAAATTCTGGTGCCCGTTATCTTTTTATGCTGCCAGCTAACATTCTGGCATGATGGCAGCGCTGGCAGAGCTGGTGCCAGTTCCGCCAGATGGAAAACATTTTCCTAATGCAGTTGGTGGTCCAGGCATTGGCCAAACCGACAGCAGCATCTGCATGGGTTTTTGAAGGGTAACTAGCAATGATATGTTGTGTACGGCATCGAAGGCAGTTGATGTGAAATCGGGACAAATGTCTGCAGAGGGGTCTCTCGTAATGCGCTGAGCCATGGGTTCTAGGTCTTGTAGAGAGGACCAGTATTTATTTTAGAGAGAAGAACAAGAGTTCAAATGAGCGTGCAAGCTCAGAGCGCTCAAAGGTGAAGAAGAAAGTAGCACACCCGCTTTAGGCGCTCGATCAAAGACTAAACTATCAACCAAAACTCGTGCCTCGTTTTATTCGATACTCGCGATACTTGGAGCGTGTGAATATGTGCAAATGTACACATACATGAAACCACGTGGCAACTACCTTGCAAACTACTTCGATACTTGCCTGCCACCCAGTCAGGAGCTGAACCGGTGGAATTCTCTCTATGCCTCACGAGTCCACGCACGAGCCTCTATAGGATGCCTGCTGATGTTCGATGGCCTGGCGACATCCTCTCATGTATCGCTTTTGTCCTGTCACTGGGTTTCTATGGATGGCGAATGGCGCCCCCAGCAGCTCTAGGACAACTGCCGAAAACTCCGATGAAGTGGAACGAAACTGGGCCTATCATTGGCATTGGTATGTATCCTTCAACATTTGGAATATTTCTGTCTCCTCAAGCTTTGAAATGACCCAGATTTCGGTACAACGTAAGTTGGTATGCACCTGCTTTTGAGAAGTCTGCTTATTCATCTCGTTGGTATGCAGATACTCCAGAGTCGGGTAAATTGGCCATTTATCTTCTAGGGTAGTACTGACGCACCACAATCAAGCCTTGTTGTAAGCTCGACTCTCGTAGAGATCATTGGTGACCCGCAAGGTAGACGGAAAATCCCTTCCCGCATCTGTTTCACGGACACTGCAATAATGTACGTTGTTTACTCTTTTTCCGCCTCTTCGTGCGCCTCTTACCCACTTACAGCACCGGATACACGGACCATCCAATCTGCGCAACTTCAGAACATACTGTGCATGGAATCCGAGATTTACTAAATTTGGATCCACTGGCTGAGCCTAATGGCCGTCCGAAATCCCATGTGGACGATTTGAGACGAACAATTTACCAACAGTCAGTATTGTGGGGGAATTTTGAATTGTGTATTTTAGACTCAATTTCTACGTCCAGACCTCTGTTGGTGGTGCCAGAAGACGAACCCCCTCTTATCTCAGTTACTGTCGCAGGGCAGTCGCAAAATTTTGTAAGCCGTCCCTGCTGAATGTTATGGGACACCATCGCTTAAAAGGAAACCACTTGCTCTAGTCTGCCGTACAGCTTGCGGGGATGGTCCTACGGGAGCTGCGCGCCATGGCCGAGGGATACGATGGCCGCCGGATCACTCAAGCCGTTATCACGGTTCCTGCCAGTGGGTCCATTTCTCTGAGTCTATACCACTCGAACGATCTGACCATCCATCAGATTTTGACGACGGTAAACGACAAGCCATGAAAGATGCCGCTCGTCTCGCGGGCCTGTGCCCGGTGCGACTGCTGGACGAACCCGTGTCCGTCGCCATGGCCTATGGGCTAGATCAAATACTGTACGGTGCAGTACGTGGAGAATCGTATGCGCTCGTGCACGATGCCGGATCCACAGTGACCTCTACGATGCTGTCCATTGTGAACGGGGACATCCAGATCGTGGCCTCCACGCAGGAGCCAGAGTTCGGCGGTCTTCATTTCAACAAAGAAATATTCAAGTACGCTGCCGAGGCGTACTGGGATGCGTTCGGCAGTGAATTAGATGAGATGCAGGAATCGATTGTGTGGGATGAGGCTGAGGCGGCGAAAGTCGCGCTATCGACTGAGCCTGATGCGATGATCTCTATTCCGATCCAGGATGGAAGCTTCTTGGTGCTATTAACACGCGAGGATTTCGACGACTCTACCTATCTAGTCAATCGAGCGATCCACCGCACAATAGACGAGGTGCTGAAGATTGGAGGTATCCAGGCGAGCGACATGAACCATGTATGTGATAATTATGCTCTAGATTCATACCGGAACCCGTGTGCTGATAGACTGAAAGACTATCCTCACTGGTGGCTCTGCGTATATCCCCCGCGTCAAGGCTGCATTCAACGATCATTTTCCTGATGCAGCCCTCTTGAGCGCGAGTGAGCCGTATCCAGATGAGGCGGTCGTTTTCGGTGCTGCAATGTATGCAAGACTCCTCGCCCTCGGGCAAGTACCGGAAACCAGTAAGATATACGTGCAAAATATGACTCCGCTGCGGTTCGGTGTCGGGGACGACAAGGGGGAATTCGCTGAGCTTATTTCTCAGAACTCGCCCTTGCCCATTACAGGATCACGGAGGTGTGTACTTTCTTTGTTTGTGGAGTGAGTTCACATGCGGACTTGACAATGCCTAGGATGAACATCACAGAATCTGCGATACAAATATTCGTAGGCTACAGAGACCACGCGAATGTAAGCAACTCACAGCCTATTGGAACTCTTCAGCTGCCTCCGTACACCGCGCCAACACAGATCGATGTGGTCTTCAGTCTAAATGTCTTCGGCGTATTGGATGTTACGGCAACCGATGCGCAGGGCCGGTGAGTACATTCTTTCCAGCGATCAACTCTGTTTATGTGCAATCTGTAAACAGATCCCGCTCCACTCTCCTCGAACCACGTCGTCCCTCGTCAGACGAGGTCGCGCGTATGGACAGGGAAGTGGCGGCGCTAGCTGAGCGAGCTGACATCCAACACCGCATGGAGGCCCTCCGCGCCTCGTTCGCCCACGCCGCACCGATCCTGCGGAGGCATATCTCGCGCCTGCCGCCTGACGATCCTACACGCACTGCGAAAGCCGAGATAATCGCTGCCATAGAAGCGGCGGATACATGGATGACAAATCACATGCTGACGGCATCCAGGGCGGAGTTTCGGGAAAATCTGGCGGGTACGTCAGCGCCCTTGAAGACCGAGCAGTGGCTAACCCCGGTCATTTGGTGCCCTTAGTGCTAGAGCAGCTACTCACACAGGACTTGGGGCTGGGTGGGAGGCTTCAAGGCTAGGCGTGATGTTCATGGTTTGAAGTGCTTTTTTTTGATACATTATTTGCCTATATAATCCCCTAGGCCTCTTCGCCGAACATCTCATTCAGCTATGGATGTCCATGGGGAAATGGCCATGTTTCAGTTCAAACTACCTAGAAGATATGTATCCCAGCCCAGTACAGGAAGAGAAACTAGGCGTTGGTCCGATTGTAAATCCACGTCCTCAGACTGCGGGTCCAGAATGCCTCCGTCTGCAACCTCCACATCCGTCTGTTGGCCGCGCGCTGGGAAATGAGTCAACCGCTGATCGATTTCGACAATATCCTTGGGAAGAGATGAACGTGTGTAAAGGGTACGTGCATCCGCCCACATCTTCCTCGCATCCATGACATCGCCCCGTCGCAATGAAATGTCGCCGATTCGGGACATACAATCCGCGCGACGACGATGCACATCCATCTCGGTCGATCCATCTAGCACAGCGCGAAAAATACTCAGAGCCGTATCTTCGTCACCCCATTCCAAGAAAATATCGCCAAGGCAGCGAAGGGCTTGATAGATATGTTGCAAATCCTTGCTTTTCAGTCCAAACGAGAAATATGTGCACGCCCAAGTGAAGGTATCCCCAGTGCCGAGCATTTTGTACGTCGGATCCCCCAGCTTTTCAAGGCAGTTCATTGTTATGTATACCGCGTTCGACGATCTGAACCACTTCACGAATGATTCGCGGGCCGCTGTGGCATCCCCTCGCGCCAAACCAAGGTCAGCTGTCAAGAAGTCTGTGAACACGACCCCGTGAGTCCAAGCCATCTGTGCGGCGGTCTCCTTCGCATTCGTCAACCGTTGTATCATCTCGGCCTTGGTGCCTCCGATAATGACATCGATTTCAACCAGGTTGAGCAAAGCACTGATGTAATAGCGCGGTGACGCGGTGGAGGAGGTCATCTTGATAATCGACTCGAAAAGAGCGCGCGCCCGAGAATACTCGCTCTTGCCAGCAGTTGTAGCGGCCTGTAGATCCAGTATCTCCAGCTCGCGGTCAGAGTCTTTGAACCCGCACGTAACAACAAATTGATGGGCTGCCTCGCAAATCTCGAGGGCGCGGGCAAGATCGCCAAGATGGCTCAAAGCGGACGCCTCATACGCCATACAACTCAACTCGTCCATCATTTTCCCAGTCCTTCGCGCTATCTTTTGGCCGAGGTGAGAATAATGTATGGTTTTGTGGTAGTTTCCCAACTGATGTTCAATTAAAGCTCTTGAATTATATACGCCGGAGGTGGAGGTTGCTGGAGATTCGTCACCAGCAGAAGCGACACTTTGTGAGATAGCCGATATCTCTAGTGTATTGAACTCCAGAGCTTTGGGAATGTTTCCGGTCCAGTAGTTATATAATGACACAGCGTGATAAAACTCCGCTGTAAAACAATAGTTTATTGGGGATTATGATTGAATTGCGAAAGTTAAATACCTTGGCCAGATAAGTCAGCTTGCGAATCAAAGTACTGGAGTCCTTGTTGGGTCAGGGTTTCCGCCTCAGATGCAGAAATATTAGAGGAACCCGAATGAAGTCGAGCACCGATGTATTTCCACCGCAGCTGGATGTCACCTGTGGAGTCGATAAAATCGGACAGATACTGCATCAGAGCGCATTCTCCCTTCAACATAGAGATCGAGAATGTGTTGAAGTTAAGGATGATAGGTACTACGTCTGCAGACATAGAGCCCTGGGTCACCAAGGTGTAACGCAGGAGACTTTCGATGTTCCCGATATTCGAGCTGAGTCGGGGAACAAGGTCACCAGAAGACAAGTGGTCATGCGAGTTCCAAAGGTTTAACAGATCCTGCCAATACTTCCGTAGTGGTTCAGTGAGAGCCTTCGGAGGTGGGTAAACATTGCGGGTATGCTCGCGAATCGGACTCAAGGTTTTGAGCCGTTTATCACGATCGATATACGCCAAGGACGTACGCAGGAGCAAAGATTTGCATTCTGAAATCGCTGGGATGGGAATAGTGCCTGACATGAGATCCAGGTCCGAGATTCCGTCCGGTAATATTGAAAGAATACTGAGAAGGTTTGTGGCATTCGGTGTAGATGTCATCCGTGGACTCGTCAGGGACATGGTGAAAGATTTTTCCAGGTTCGACCGTTTATCATAACCGTCAGACAGGAGAGCTGTATTCTCCGTCTTCCAACGAGATAGAGTTTTCGAATAACCCTCGAACGAGGCCACACTAGCCATGAGACTGATAGCTAGTGGTAGATTCCCAGTCAAATCGAGCAGTTCAGCGAAATCGGATTCTTCTTCCACCGATGGATCATCGGCGATATCGATGACCGTTTGGCGCGAGGCAAAAGTGGGGAGGGGTTCGAGTGGGAGAATAAATGGGCGAGTCCATTTCACTTTCCCCGGCCTTTCTGCTCCGCGCATAGTGACCTATATTTTGTTAGAAGTGTCAACGAACGAACACAAGACACTGACTAGCAATGCTAACTGGGGTACGTCAGCAAGCAGTGAAAGGAATTCTTCGACTTCAGAACGACTACCGATCGGTTCCCAGGGGGTTTCAAGATTATCGAGTAACAGAATAGCCGGACCGCCCTTTGAGAAATGCTGTGCTATCAACTTGAAAAGCTGACGCGAAGGCTCCAGGCCTAGATGAGCGCCAACAGCGTTGGCTAGCTGACTCCCTGTAGTTGCTGAATCGCATGAAACGAAGTGGCGATTCGAATATTTGGCAACAACTTGCGGATGATGAAGCGCCGCTGTCGCGAGAGTTGTCTTTCCCATTCCGGCCGTGCCTAAGACCGCTGTGCGCGCGGATTCGCCGAGGAGCACAAACACGAGTTGTTTGAGCTCCGAGTCCCGTCCATGAAAAATCTTCGGATATGCAGGTAGTACCGAAAGAAGACTGGCGCTAAATATCCGTCGGTATATGTAGCATCGATGAATTTGTATTTCATACCTACTGCTATATAGGTGGCTGCCGCGAAGCTTGCAATCGATCTGGGTTAGCATCTATGTCGGCAAGAGGTGGGAAAGGTGCCCACAGCTGATGAATGTTGCGACGAGGTCTCGTCGTCCTGTATTTTAATAAGGCGGAGGAGCTCCTGATGTCGCTGTTGTGTTGTGGTCTCCATCTCAACCACAGCGGCAGCAAGACTGACACCCGACCCTATCTACGAAAATTGGTCTTCGAAAACGGCACCTCTATATTGAATATCAAGCTGACCTTGAGCGTGTCTAGAGCGCCATGTAACTCGCTTTGGCACTGCTCCAGCTGTTCGGCAATTTCGCTTTGCTTGAAAAAGCGCCGGATTCTCCCCAGTTCCTCTTGAGAGCGAAGACAGCCTTGTATTTTTGTTAATGTTCTTTAACGATGTATGAGAATCCCGGAGCCGTGGAAATTTGATCCACCTACTCCGCAAAACGACAAATAGTCTCTAGAATTTGGATCGGAAGAAAGTAGTCCTTAACAAAACATATGTTGATGATCGCGCAGTGGATGGTGTGAATTTGGTCCACAAGGCGCATGTACAAGTCCTTGTTGAGTTTTGTAGACTGATTGCTTTAATCTAGCACAGTAAAATGAACGCGCTAGGCTTACTTCTATGGCATTGAAAATAATCAAACTGCTTGCGGCAACGGTTCCCAGGAAGGGGACATGGGTTGTGACTGCGAGATCTTTGAGTGTCCCTGCAATAACTCGAGCATAATCCAGAATGGGGTTATGGCTAGATTTTTCGGGGCCCTTCACGTTGTTGTTAGAACTGGGCGGCATTAGAGTCAGTCGTAAGTAAGAGGGGGGTGGCAGGGAGATGAATATCAAAGAGATTGATTGATTTTAATAAGTGGTTGTAGCGGGTCCGTGCGAGTATGATGTTACATACTTTTCCCGCGGTAAGCATGGACAATTCCAACAGACGAAGTTAGTGTTACTGGGGATTGATGCGAGCCGATGCGATGTGGCCAACTCGGATGGGCTCGGTCAAGCGATCGCGAGTGACCCGAGTTGTAACTCGAGTTCATGCGAGGATATCCAGAAATGCCTTCAGACGCCATCAAAAGGGTGTTTCATAATTAGAATTTTGACCCAAACTTGTGCCGCAACTCGGAGGTCAAGTTGGGGCACCAAATAGTTCGGGAAACGAAGTTGGATGTCAAATCGTGCCTATACCCACGATCTGACATCCAACTTCGACCCCAACTTGATGCCCCAACTTCGTGCCCAACTTCGGCTAACCTCGGTCACTCGGGCCTTTGCCGCCGCAATCATTATGTAACCACTCTGATCTTTCTATTGTCAGCCGTCGGTCTCCCGCCTCGACTCCCGCGACATCCCAAACTACCTCTAAAATAATTGTAGTGCAGTTCAGGCAAATAACCATATGATTCAAGTTCACCAAAAACCATTTACAAGGCTAGGCACATGAAATACAACTATATTTCAGAGCACCACCATCCCGATGCCCGACTGAAGCTCCCGATAAACCTGCTTAACTGCTTGTGAGAAGAAATCTGAAGTTGTGGTTTTGAAGTTGAGGCTCAGTTGAGCCCAATTTCTGGTAAAATGGGAGTGCAGGTGTTTCACAATTGAGTCCCCAACTTGAGCCCCAACTTTGGCCGAGTTGGGGTCAAGTTGGGGCTCAAGTTGGGGTCGAAATTTTAATTATGAAACACCCTAAAGATAGAAACAGTTTTTCATTTTGTGTCAATGAATTGTGAGAGAATAGCCCAGCATCTTCTCCAATATCCTTGGTAAAACTTGGGTCCCTGGAAGCCTTGAAGTTGTCTAGTGGTGAAGATACTGTACCATTTCAATCAATTCGACGGTCACGTCTCGCGTCACGGAGGGGTCTGTTGAACCCATTTTTCGTGGCGACGCGTCTGAAATCTACTAAAAAGCCAAAATTCGGTGAAAAAACGCGTCTTGTGTCGAAAATTTGGGGGGTGTCACGCGAAATTTTTGTGGTTGTCGAACTCCAAGGAGTCACGCGTCACCCCCTGTCGAATTGATTGAAATGGACCGTACACTATTACCGGTTCCGGTTACCGGTGATCACCATAACGTGAAAACATGTGGACGGAGTTCTCACGACCTCGAAATTCCTCCTACTTCGTTCCTTCACCTTCCTTTCCGTCGCCGCGCCAGACGCGCCGCGCTTTGTCTCCCAGTCGCAGGCCGCCTTCCGTTCTCCTCTTCCCGCCCCTTCCATTCTTTTACCCCCTTCTCCCTCTCATCAGCTACTTAGGATGCGCTTCTCACCGCCCTTCCAGTTTTTGATGGTGATGACTGCCATATCGACGGCCGCAGTCGTGGCCTCCCCCGCCCGCTTCAAGCGCGGGATCAACTGCGCTTCCGCAGACGACGACGGCACACCGCTGACTGGATCCAGCAGCTCCACCGAGTCTGGTAACGAGTTCGCGACGTGCACGTACAAGGATGCGGGGCCCTGCACGTATTTCTTCGCAGTGCGTCTCTGTTCCCCCGTCTCAATATCAATCCCTACTCACACACATCCCGCTAGGATGGATCGTTCTCATCGGGATCCAGCACTTGTCCGAAAGGACTCCCACAGGACACCACCACCGGGGGCTCTACGTCCAGCTCCAGCTCTACCTCGTCCGGTACCTCATCCGGAAGCATTTCGTACGCCTCCTCTGTCCTTATATTATGCGCCAATTTTTGATCCACCGCAGATCCAGCATAAACTGTGCCTCCACAGACGATGACGGCACGCCCCTAATTAGCTCCGCCAGCTCCACCGAGTCCGGGAACGAGTTCGCGACGTGCACGTACAAGGACGCGGGGCCCTGCACGTACTTCTTCGCCGTGCGTCCCCCGTGGTGATTATGCCAATACAAACGCTGACATCGGTGTTCATGTAGGACGGATCGTTCTCGGCGGGATCTAGCACCTGCCCGAAAGGACTGCCACAGACTGGAGGAAGTGGAGGCGGGGACACCACCACGTCGTACGTGACAATACCCATGTGTCGGCTTCGCGCCTGCTGATGACACTTGCTTGCGTTCTGCAGGACCACTGCCGCGCGCACGACCACCACCAGCACGCCGCCGCCTGCCACGACGACCGCGGCCCGGACGACTACTACCAGCACCCCCCTCCGACGACGACGACGACGAGCACGAGTAGCACCAGCACCAGTAGTAGCACAACCGAGGCCCAGGCTACCGTACTGAGCACGTCGACCAGCACGCTCCTCTCCACGGTGCTCAGCCTTCCGCCAACCTCGACTTCTCAGGAGGTGACGGCCGCTCCGACGAGCACGGCGAACGATTCGGTGACTACGGTCCTCACGACGCAGACCCAGAGCGTGGCCCCGAGTGGGGTGTCGAACGCCGGGTCGGGCAGTGCGAATGCGGCGCGGGCGCGGTTTTCCGGCAGTACAGCTCTGGGTGTGGGCGCGGTACCACTCGCGCTGTGTTTGTGGGCCTTGGTTTAGAATGGGGCAGGCCTTATTTGACGGGCTTTTATCGATCATCGGGACTCAGTATTTTTAGCGATTGCGTACCCTGGTGTTGTCGGGACCCTTCAATTTTCTTTTTTTAAAATAATCCATGGGTTTAGTATACATCTTCCGTAATCACGGTGACAAGGTATCCAAGTCCGTTCATCTCGCTGACGTGCCGAAGCTAATTTACAAGTTTACAAATATGATATCTGTCGCCGTATGGGAAAGTGAATGGAAAGTTGGGCATAAACATGATTTGGCCGTAACAGTGGTCTGCGCCATCCCTTCCAGAACACAATGGAACCAGTGAGGGCGAGTGAAACCTCCTGCTAATGAGGATCCCAGGGTGGCCAACGCGCTCTGAGAAATGGGTGAACGGTGTTGGCGAAATGAGGTGATGACGTCATGATGGGAGTCGGCACGGCGGAGGACGGGATAGAGAAAGCACGCTGGGGGGCGAGCTGGGGCTATTGCCGGTGTGAAGTAGATGTGCCTGTGAAGAGGCAGTTTGAAATGGAAACAGCGTGACGGGGCGGCGGGCCCACAGGTGCAGAAGTTGCAGCATCGAGGCATCGGGCAGGGTGCTCAAAGGCTTTGCACGCCTCAGCCGGAATCGGGCACACGCGGAGGCCGATGATAGTGGAGGGGTCCTCGGTGCTCGAAAGCTTCGCGCGGGGAAGAGTTGGGAAAGGCGAATGAGACGCGGATGAAGGGGCTTCACAACGGCCAGATGTGGGTCGGGAAGGGGGGGCGCAATGGGCGAATGGTAACAGGCAGACCGGATGGGCCCTCAGACTGTTGGACAGGACGACGGGGGCGGAATGGGCGGACAGTGAATGGTGCCGACATTGACTCGGGTGAAACCGGAGGGGCGGATTGGGCGGCGGGCGGGCGTTATCTAACCTCACCTGGGGCTTCCAGGTGGTACTGGGCAGAAAAACTATCGACAACGCAGAGTGCCCGAAGCTCTGCGACGCTACCCCCCACGTGCGGTGGTGGTGTGGTGGTGGTGGTTGTTGTTATTGTCTCTAATACTCACAATTAGTAATTGTGAGTCCGATTGGTTCTTCCTTTGTCATCCTCTGTAATTTCCGTGCAACAGGAGAATTACCTTCTTGTAAGGTCTCACCCACCCATGTGGGTTTCACACCACTCGTCTTGACCCGCATCCTGAATTTCTCCTTTGTCAAGCAAGCTGCACGGCGAGGCCCTTCTTAGCTCAGCATGCCACTAGGTGACGCGATTCCGGGTTGTTTCCGTGTGCGTATCTACTCATGCTGTTGGCGGCAGGCATCTGAGTCTCCGACTCGATGCCGGCAAACTTTCGATCGTGAGGAAAGCGTCACCTTGCTGCTCTCGTAATCCTCCGAAACCCATTACAAGTCAGACTCACTATTCCTCTATCATCGCCTGTAATTTCCACGCCATACGAAACACACTTAACTCACCGCCAGGTGGGGTTGTTTCCCCAATGGGCTTTATTCAAGCCTTTTTATAGTAGACATCGGAGTGTCTCTCGACGCCGGCTCTTCGAACTTGTGATCATCTGCGCTCGATATCTCGGAGGAAATCTCAGGAAGCGTGAGGCAAGTACGTTACCTCGGTGCTCTCGTAATCCTCCGAAACCCATTGCAAGTCAGATTCACTATTCCTTTATCATCGTCTGTAATTTCCGTGCAACGCACGAAACAAACGGAATTCGGCACTAGACTGTTGCAGATTGTGTCCACACTGATGGGTGCAGTCAAAGTCTCTTTCGATGCCGACTTTTCATTTTGATCACCGGCGCTCAAAGCATCCGAAGTCACCGTCGCCCTCTGCTCCTGGTAACAGGACTATTCCAAGTGAACGCATGTGGGGTTGCACCAACAGATGAGTGCCGCAGTGTATCACATTAGTCTCTAAGGATGAGTGTTGGCGTCTGTGAACATGCGGCGACTGACGAGCTAAATTTGGTCTCTGCCGGCGATAGGTTGTAAGTCCGTGGAATCTCACTCTCTTCCGACTCGAAATCGCCGATGTCGGAGGACGTCTCATCCAAGATGTGATTGGATCTCGTTGCTCGTCGATGTAGATTGTATTCGTCGTACGTCTGCCCAAACCGTCGGCTCACTTGGAAGCTGTAGGGGACTGCATTCTGGCGACATACCACAGTACTCCTGGCCAGTGTCGAGGAAAGTCGTACAGGGAAGCCAGCGCCGGTGAGCCGTGTACGATTGGTTTATTTACAGATAGTGGAACTCTTGATGGTATGCCACACAGCCGCCAACAATTTCATTCTGGTTTCGTAACGAACGCTGGACTTGGAGCATTGATGATCTCCATTCAGCGTCCCAACTTGATGTGCTCCCGCACCTCATATAAACTCCAGATTATATGGTCCTTGCGACCTTGCACATGTCATGGCGACCCCACAAACGTCCCAAGCGTCCCCGCACTCGAAAATATTCGTGGTGAAACAGCACAGAACGATAATGGCATGTACGAATTGTCGCAGGAGGAAGATCAGAGTAAGTTCTCATTTTTGACATATCAAGCTATATCTGGCTGACTTCCTCCTGTTTAGTGCCTGACTTCCGAGCAACCTCCAATAAACCCTTGCGCACGGTGCACGAAGAAAAACTTTCAATGCGAATACGTGGCAGTCACCCACCAATCTTTGACGTCCTCATCACCGTCTGCAAACGAGTCACCAGAGATACTCCCATCGAATCTATCGGACACCAGTGGGGTTACGGAGCCACAGCACGCCTCACAGTCTCAGGATGTCGACCGTTTCTTTCAAGCCCTCGACGCCCCTTACTTTCTCCATCCCCCAACTATCCGCTGTCGTATCCGGCTTCAGGCCCTGGACCTCAGGATCTCCAGCCTCCACACCATCGAAGTCAAAATCACGATTTCATCCCCGGTTATCCCCCTTTTGCCTCACGGGATGTTCCT
Source organism: Mycena sp. CBHHK59/15 (assembly GCA_029204085.1). Lineage (NCBI taxonomy): Eukaryota > Fungi > Basidiomycota > Agaricomycetes > Agaricales > Mycenaceae > Mycena > Mycena sp. CBHHK59/15. The sequence goes on from JARGXW010000020.1 coordinate 447,554, forward strand.
CAGTACCAAATGTGCATCGCTCAGGCACCCATGGCACATTGTTCAAGTACCGGCCAGTCCTTTTATAACACTCCGAGAGACGCGTATCATGACCACTGCAGTTGGTCCTATTAAGGCAAGTCCCACCTCTTTACGCCATTTATTGACACCTGACTGACACCTGGGTTGAGGGTTTTCCCTACGTTGTGTTTGTGCCGGTGTGCCGCACTGACTGTTAGGGCGGCGACATTCAGCTTCACATTTACCAAGCTCCTTGGTCTATTCGCGGTGTTTGCTCGACTACCGGTATGCGGAGTGTCGTGACCCCGAAGGCAAATGACTCAGAGCGGATGAATAGCTGAACAGTAATCAACTGTATGAACTCGGAGAACTGCTAGACACGTTATGATCAAAAGTAACGAATCCACTTCAAGTTCGGTGGTAGCGGCCCGGTTACAATCAAGTAATCTGGTGCTCGTTTCAAAATGAACACTGTCCAGATCCACTTGGCGGTCTCGAGGGACTGATGCCAACACCATTATATGCCAAACTGCCACGGGCCAATGCCCAAATCTGTCTGAGACCCCTGATCGATGTTCGGAAGTAAAACGGACGGTCTCATCCTACTGCGCAGCTTGCCGCCCCTGCCGCACGCGACGCGTCTTCCTGCTTTACCTCGATATGTGAGATGGGATCCCCACCTGCATAATGCTATGTGACCTTTGCGACTACCATCCGATCGACGCGCTTGTAGAGGTTCTATGAAATGAGGATGTCTCAGATTTCTCCACATGATCAGTGACCATTTCGTATCTTATCTGGGTCACGATGACATCTTGTAATTTGACGCACATTGCAACTTCAGCAGCCATTGCTGAATAATGCGAAGCAATAAGGTGGTGTCCGAGTAATATTCTCTCACCTTCAATTAATCGTGTTGAAATCTTTGTAGTCATGCTCTGAGTCATCATTCTTCATGGGTCCTTTCAAATTTGTCACAAGGCTTATGACTGACGTTGCGTTTTTCAATAATTTGATTGGACGCGACGCATAAGGGTATTCTTGAAATCATTCGGGTAAGCTACCGAGTGAAACAGTCGGGTTTTTCTACTCGCCACAGACACGATGATGCACGTTGATTGGCAGCTTTAGGACTTTGATATGCTGTATGAAACTAAAAGCGTGCATCCGCAGCTCCTGGTGGTTACCAGGGACGTGGTGGCAGCCTAGTATCGAGTGCGAGCCTTCTAGAGGGCTAACAATTACGATGTGTACTTATCACATTGAAGTGAACATGGTAGTTTTTTTTTTGAAGCTACAGTACTGTACTTCCGTTTGTGCTCGATGTTTGCCTATGCCACTCAATGAATTATCATGTTTGTTATCATTCAAATCATGTGCGGGTGTATGGTAATCTCTGGTTGGTTTCCGGTTACGGCTTGAATGATGCTGAGTGAGGTTATTAAGGGGGTCCAAAAATGCGAAAATATGATATCACCTACAATTTTTTTTCAGACCCCTTGACAGACCCCCCCCTCACGTGCGATCATGTGTTTGGCTGGCAAAGCCTGCTTCCCAAAAAAAATGCTGCCTGCGGCGCCCTGACATGTAAATGTAGGAATTCTAGCTTATGTATACGTGCTTACAAAGCTCACGGACATTCGGTCCGATCCTTCGTACATATTCCCGGTGTCATGTCACCGCGCTCTTCATCTGTTTGCCACTTACTATATGCTCCTTTGTACAGTAGGGGACAGTCAAACACCGCCTATTTTGGATGCGTGGGAAAGTTCAATACCATGGCCGCCGCCGGCAATCTGAGGCCTCGGAAATCATGTAAACAGTCAATTTAGATAGGTTCGGAGCAAGCCTGTCTCCGGTCCGGCGCGCCGGACTATCTCAGAGAGAGGCTTGCCGCAAACTCGTGAAAAAAGGGGATTTGTTGGAAGTCGAATATCTACAGCAGTTCTGAGCAGAATCGCTCAGTATAAAGAGCTAAAGCGCTTATTCGATTGAGTCCTTTCAATCTATCAACTCAGTTCTGATATTGGCGTCTCCAGACCGTTGTTAATCGGCGTTTTTTGGGAAGGGTCATTTCGCAGAAATCGGCATCAAACAAAATATGTGTTCATCGTATTCCGTACGTTTTATGGGCTCTATGAAACCATGGAGTCTCTACAACAATATTGTTCACCAAAACTTAAGCGATTCACGGGCTTTCTGGCTTAGAACACACACTTCTCTCTGAACATCCATTTTGGGAAAGTGACCCACGACACGATGAAATGGGTGAAAAGAATATTTAGCATGATGTTAGTGGTTTAAATCATGTGTGAGAGGGTTGAGACGTGTTTTTGGTCCCAGTCGACATGGGAGGCGGACGGAGAGGCCGGGAGAGACACAATGCGATGCTGACAAATCATGCCCACAAACTGGTCTCTTTTTGTCCTGCTCTAGAAAGTTGATTCTGGGACCGTTTGATACACTTAAAAGGTGGAAACCTATTGTAATTGACGTCCCAACAATTCTGTCTCCTCAAAATTATTTTAGACTGTCAAATAACAATTTAATGCGGAAGTCTTTGTTCAGAATACATTTTCTCCATAGCTACATCAACGTCCGAATAATAAGGCTCTCGGGCAGTAAAGGTCAAATATGAGGAGGCTATCTTATGCGGATTGCTAATAAGAACAAATTATTCTAAGTGACCCAGAGATTTGACGGATTTGCTGTCGCAGGAGAACGCGCCGAACACATCCCCATTTTTTCTGAGTTTGAGACAAGCCCCTTCTCAGAATGTGCTGCGAAGCACGTGAAAGTCATGCTTTTCCATTCGGCACGTGAGAAGGCGGCTTGTTCCGAACCTACAATTTAGACACCGTATAAGAGATCCCTACGAGCCGATTTCCAAAATTCTTGAGGATAAGGTTGATGGGACCCCAAAATATTGAGAAAAGTCAGAAAAAATCGGAAAAATACCGGAAAAAGTGCCAATCGACGTCTTTTGAACAGCGGATTATGATTCCGGAAAGATCTCGGAATTTTATCGAGCCATTTCATCGATAAAAATTGATCTTTCCTTGCTCTCCACCACCCACCGTGCCGCCCAAGAAGCGGTGGAAACGAAATATTGGTGGCCTCCGCAACCAACCAAAGCAGCTGCAAAAAAAAAGAAACGTAGTTGAGAAACATGTATTTTTTATGTTCCCTGGGGCTCAGATAGGTACACACAATTTTGTTCAACTTCACCAAAAATTTGAGAAAAACCAACCGCTCGTGGGAAAAACTTCGGAGGTATGTTTTTAGACTCCTTTCGACGAGGCGGATCTGATTCTGAACTCAGAATTATGAAAGAAAAGACCTGTTCACACGCTACAGGATAAGCGGTGTTTGACTGTCCCCTACTGTAGGCCAAACATCAATCCACTCGTTGCTTGTGTTCTCTACTGCTCTGCTTCTTGTGCACCGCCACACCTGAGTCCCACAGTAAATGACCCCGCAAACCATCTAAATAACAGTTCTGGAGCCAATTAATACTACACAAGTACAAATAAGTGACTTCCCCCTTGCTCTGTGTCCCAGGAGTGCCTCCAGTGCCAGGAGCCCCTGTTTTTATATGTATGTCTGATAGTCACTCAAGGCACCTAGGAACTACAAAATCCCATAAAAATATTCCATTCATCAAGAATTTTGTACTTTCTTTACATTCCATGCCATATGAGAGCTTTGAACTTGCCAGAACCGAAAGTATGAATAAGTTGAATGATACTTTGCACATGTTATTTGTTTGGCATCTGCCGAAATTATTGGTTGGCCAGCACTCTAAAGGCTCATCATATTGTGCCAATATGTGCACATGTGCCCCATAGCCTGTTGGTAACCCTCAAATTGACCTCTAGTATCTTCCTAGATGTACCAGTCTACTGCAGGATCCCACAGGAAGCCGCTGACAAATGACATACAGCTTTTTTTTTCAGGCCTCTGGCCAGCCCCTGCCCCCCACCCCTAGCCAATGTCGGCTATTCTTATTGTTGGACTCCCTTGGTGTTGAGATATCAATCTTATCGGAAAGTTCTTGGGGCTTACATAATCCTGGGATCATATATGTAGCCAACGTACACTTGTATCCTTATGTGTTTGCAGAGCTCAGCCAAACACGAACTTATTGGTTGCAATCTCCTGGTCTCGAGTGGACACTATCTTGGATTATTTCAACACTTGGTTCTGTGGGTTTTTATATGTTTCTATATGTTGACTCGGTTCTACAGCAGATGTGTGTTGTGAGCTCAGCTTAGAAGACATATAGAAGTCCAGCGACAATAGTATGAGGGTTCATTTGTACAAATATTATTTTCCGCGCACAAAAGAGACCTGGCATGCGCAAAAGAGTTTTTAGCGTGCACGAAAGAGGTTACATAAGACAGCATGTAGATAAGATAATATTAAATCTCCTGAGTGAGATGCCACATCCCGCAACTCCCACCTAACTCCAGTCCTCGTCCTCCTCCAACAGTTCAGACCTAGGTCCTCCATCCTCATGGTGGGACAGTGGCGGTGTTGAGCGCATGGTGCAAATTATTTGGGGACAAGGAGGTGGAGATAGTCGATGTGCATGCATGCCCAACTGAGCCGTACAAAATGAGATACCTAGTAGAATTAGTGTGGATTGAATATACACATAGGTGTCAAAGGCTTACCAGAACAGCCTAGAGAGCACCCCTGTCTTGAGAGCACCATCAGAGATTGTACCTGGCAATGAAGAGTGTGACGTACAACTTGTCTCTGGCTTCAGCCAAACTGCAATGGCAATGCAGCACTGTCTCTGTCCAAGGTGCAAGCCCAGATGCACGGGGACACACAATATACAAAAAGCAGCCACACATGCACTGTCACCATCATCGTGGTTGGTGGGGGGGTGCAAATGAGGGGAATGAGCTGGAGTAGAGCCCTTCCTAAGGCCATGAAGGTAGCTCCTGAGCCTCTGACCGAGAAGAAGACACAGCTTTCCCACACGCAGTTCTGGTAGGTCCCAAGTAGAAGAGTTTCTGGGCAGTCCTCGGGGTAGTTTCGGTCTCTCCCGTGAGCAGTAAGGCTAACATGTTGCTGACATTGAGTGGTGTTGGTGAAGGTAGGAGTGCAATGGTGGTAGGTTAAGACAAGTGGATGACACGGCCTTGTGACATTTGTGACAAGAGTCAAAACTCAGCTCGAATGCACGATGTACTATTAGCTCATAAAGAGCACATAGAATTCTAGGATAAAGATGCAGGGAGAAAGGACTGCGTGAGATAAAGAGAAGGGAGCATGTACAAAACTTTAAAGAGAACACGGGAAGAGAAGAGGTTGGAGATGGAGGAGATAAAGAAGGGTTGTTAAAATGACGGTATGGAGGTAAGATGGGGCTCATTCATGAGCAACCCACCCCACGTGAACAATGTCATGCGTGACAAACCTTCCAAATTGGGCATGATGTGAGTATCGGCAGTCTCAGGGAGCATTCTGAAGACGCAAGAAGATCCACTATTCAAATTTGTATACGAAGATTTATTCTATTACATATTAACTTGTGTAATGCAGCACCCCATATTTTTCCAACTGATATTGAGTACACTGAAAGCAAAACAAGCCAACTGGTGCGCAATGTACAGTACAATCATAGTTTCTGTAGCTTTCTGAACTCCTGTATAGCCCCTGACTGTTCAAAACCCCTCAGATAGTTGTTAGGAATGGACCTGTGACTGCGATAACACTTTGTTGCATATGCTGCCTCGCAACCATTCATTCCTTTTGCGTAAGCATCGGCGTAGCAGAGGGATCAATTACAAAATCTGTAGAGTGTTCAACTAATGAAAACAGTGTCAAAGAAAACAAGAAAAAAACCTTCTGATGCAGATTAAAGGAATAGCAGCAAGAGCATCAACCATGTTATGTTCCAGATCCTCCTCCCTTGAAGATTCGGGCACCATACAATAGAGTCGTTTGGAATATCCCCAGCATTGCTCGATCGGATTGAGTTCACAGTGAAGTTTGGGAAGGAAAATCACTGAGATCCCTTTCAAGTTGCACTCCTCCTCCAAGAGCGACTGTGTTCCAGCGAAATCGGGCTCATTAAAGAGCATTCAGTGCATGCAGCAGTGGTGATAGTTGCCGTCAGCATCAACGGGGCACTCAAATTTATTGCACTCAGCCTTCATGCCCTTGACATTGTATCCCCGCTCCATCAAAATGGTCTGCATCCCTTTGAAAAGCCCTGTGTCAGGCCCAGTCTCAACTTAAAGGGATTGTGGCTGTCCGTCATGAAAGGTCGCACCCACCATTTGGATCTTCTCCTTCTGGATGGAACCATCTGGGTTATAAATAAGTTTACCATCAGGAGTCTGAGATGGGCACTTGATGAGGAAGTTTGGGTGCATTTGCCCAGCATTGGGCCCGGATTTATATGGAGGGGGCTTGGTTTTCAGCATCTTCCTTGCAGAAAGAGCATCCTCGGCACGTTTTTTGTGCGTGGTCGCATTGTCGTAGACGAAGACATGTTTGATATTGTCCCCAAACTCGAGAACTATGTCCATGGCGATGCACACGTGAAATAACCCTTTCAACAATGTCAAAAAATATATATCAGGGTAGATTTTGAATGCACATCTCAATTCTTTCCCAGCTTGAGAATAACTCGTGCAGAACGGCCGGTATTTGGACCCACAAGCTAACTGAAATCCGCAGATATGAAATCTGCAACCATCAAGGACACCCCTTTGCCCTTCTTCCACGGCTTGATTGACGCTTCCTTGTGCCGCCAGCCCTTTCGGTGTCGATCATGGGCATAGAAAATTGACTTGTCATGATACCAGATCACCACCCGTTTCCCAGAAGCAACCATTCCTTCAACCTCTGCAGTGATATCATTCCCATCCTTGTCAAAAACCTTCATTCGAGTGCATAACTCGGAAAGGCGAGGGAGGTAGACTTTATCACATTCTGCCCAAACATCTGGCCGCTTGTGTCCATCAATGTACTGGCCTTTAGCTGGAGATGTGAAGCAAAACCCGAGAGCATGCAGATACCGCTTCGCTGTTGCCAGCGAGTTTTGTTTTGTGATGCTGTACTGCTGCATGATTTCTGGGCGGGCAAGCCAAGCTTGTACTTTGGCAGAAGTGATCCCAGATTTGTGCCCGTTCTCGTCCTTCGCCGATCCGAGGAGTTGCAAATGTTCCATAAGCTCATTACATAGATCCTCCTTGTTGACGAGAAGCATCTCATTCCAATTCCTGTAAGGGTTCTCAGGCAAGACACTTCAGTCAAGAATGTACTGCCGAGCAAGACAGCGAAGAACACGGGCACAATGACTCCCATGCCACAATGTGATAGCAGCATTTACAGATGCCTTTTTCCACTGGCCACGGGTCGAGGACGATGTGTGTGTATACAGAGCAAGCAAGCTCTGGATCCCTTCAATGCAAGATCACGTGAAAGGGTTGAGCTTGGGATCAATGTATCCATGCCCCTTCTTCCAAGGCGGACAGATGACCTTGCCAATATTGGCTAAAGCTTCAAGAGCAGCATCCAGAGTTGGAGCCTCATGCAAATGGCCATCTGCATTGGCAGCTGCCTGTTCACACTGCTGGGCCTGCTCTGCCAAGTCCGCATCCGTGACAGACGGGGTGTGTACCGAACCCGAATCTAGCGAGTTCATGGAATTCAGTGACGTGCTGTCAAATGAATGGTGGCGGTGCCTCGACGACGTGCTGTCAATAAATGAGGTAAAATAAAAGTCCTGGCTATCAGAGCTGGATAGACTGGATTTATCATCCAGCATGCGAGCCGGCTACGGCCCGCGGTGATCTTGAAGCAAGAATAGACTCGTCATCGTCAAAAACCCGTGGAACAAGGGATTTCGATGGTGAGAATTTATTGACAAGTCGTGGAGTGAGATCTTTCCAGAACCTGCCCATGGAGGATGATTTGGAGGGAGAGACACGAGTGTTGGTCGAGAAAATGCCATATTGAGCCTCGACCGGGAGATCATCGAAGCCACGAGCAAGAGGTGATTGAAATACATCATCATCGTGGGATGAGTGAGCTGCGATTGACAGTGTCTCAGAGAAATCATCAGTCTCGGGGTGGTTGGGGATAATCTCAGTGCTCTAACCTCCGTTTGAGAACAAAAATACAGAGGATAAAAAAAGATAGCGCACCGCATTTTCCTTTTCTGTGCCTGTCCTTCTCTTCTTTTTCCGCGGCGTCAAGATTTACAGAGCTCGTTTGGTACCCATCTTGATGGAGTCGAGTGCCGATGCCCAGTTCTGACATGCTGCAAGCTTCTTCTTCAACGGGGCAGGCATCGCGGATGTCAATGGCGTACGTACGTGGGAGGTGATGACAGCAATCTGCTTTCAGAAAATCATTCACGCAAAGATACAGGCCAATTTTTGATATTACGTTAGCATAGACCTATATGAAGACTTCTTCGTGTCCCAAAACGAGCCAAGGTGTGCTGATGGGCGGAGATTTGGGTTTGATGGTGGTTTTGGCAAGATGATTCCCAAAAAGGAATGTCACGCTCGCTCACGTGGGGTGGGTTGCTCATGAGTGAGCCCCATCTTATCCAGTATTAGAGTTATTAAGAAAGAAAGGAATGGAACCTGTGAACTTCTTGGTGGGGTCAAGAATTAAGTGGCGGTGGGTTAGTCCATTTTGCGGTGCTTCCAAGGATTAAAAACGGGGTGTTTGGGGAGGTGAAGCCGGCGCTCTCGAGAAAGGTGTCAAACAAGTGCTTCAGCGGTGGGACCTCGCAATGATTTCCGAATTCATTGAACATCTCCATCTCTGCAGTGGAGGTTGCATAATGGATGCCTGACAGAGACAGTGTGTGGACCGATGTGGAAGCGGTCGACAGGGAGGAGCTGGCATGAGCAAATGAGGCCGACATGGATAACAAGGAGGACCCAGAGGATGTGTAACCGAGAGCGGGTATGGATGTGGTGGAGATGGAGGAACCAGATGTGTTTGAGCCCAATATGGAAACAGGCCCACCGAATGCCATGGAGGCTGCTGAGCTGGAGCCAGTGGATGAGGAGCTATGTGCAAGTGCAGCTCCAACCAATCCGATGCTGGTATTGGTGGGTGTGGAGCCATGGGAAGGCATCAGCTCTGACACAAAGATGGATGGAACGGCTGGCACCCCAATGATGGAAGGTGTGGGCACCATGGTACTGGTGGTAGAGGCAGACGAAGTGTGGGCCAACAACTGGATGACAGTGACTGGGGCTTCTGGGGTGTCCAAGTGCCCTCCAAACACAGGTCCAAGTCTGAATCCACCTCAATGAAAAGAGACTCGCTCTCTGCCCAAAGATCTGTAAAGCTTGCAATGGATACAGACAAGAGAAGAACATACTGGCTATGACAGCCAACTCCGGTGATGAGCTCTGCTCAGTTCTGAGCGCAGAAGCATCCAACCCTGCATCCAATCGGAAAGCTCATCGGAAATTTGATCAGAAGTACTAAAAATAGAAGCTCTGCATCCCTGGCTCGACTTTCGACATTTCTGCATTCTGAACGACTTCCACAACTCCCAAGGCTCCACAAATACGATATTCAGATTCCGCATGGTTTATTGCATGGGATACATCGACTCTGTGTCCATTCCATGCCTGTTATTGGATGGTTTTCAAACACTTTCCACGAGTTTTTCGGTATTCCACGGCTCCTACTGGCTCCATTTCAATTCGGAAATTCTGCAAACTAGATATTCGAGATCTCCAACATCGTTTCTATCAATTCTGACAAGTCTGCAGGTCATTTTTACTTATTTCTTCCTAAACGGGCCATCTCCGCGAACTCTACGGTACCACATCACACCCATACCCAGTTACCGTTGTCTCGGGTCTTGGCATTCCTATAAAAGCCACAAGTATTCTCCATTGTAAAGGAGGAGATTTGTACCCCACTTATCCTCTCAATCATATGTCCTTTCTTCCACTAGCTTTTTGACTTGAACCATCAACCTCTGCAGGCTATTACCTGCTATCACACTTGCTCCGCTCCATGGACTATTATCCATGTGCATTCCGCATTGTTCTCGCTCGCCCAGGCTATTACCTGGGCCATGTTCGCTCACTAGTTCTTTTATAGGTCCTCCATCGCTGTCATCCTGCTCCACAGACTATTATCTGCACACGTTCTGCATTAGCTCTTGTCTCCACATTTAGTCCCGATCCCTCGTTGCCCACCATCTCACAGTATTTATTGCCGGCACCACGTTCATCTCAACCAGGGGTTGAGTCTTGGTTCATCTTAGACCACCTCGCAAACCTGTGTCTACTGTTTCTCCACTTGGAGTAGGGTTTTCTTTTAGCTGGCGCTCTTAGCGATGAAGCAGGTGTATCACTGGCTCACGCTTGATCTCGATAGGGCTCCGTTGTTGGCACTGAACCTTGGCATCGGGAGTCAGCATTGAGTGCCTGCCTTTTTCTTGAAGCTTCGAAGTGGATGGGCCTACAGAGAGCTATATGAGCACTAGGGCAGAAAGAACAGTACAGCGAGACACCCACCTGATAGTTCTAGCTCTTCAGACTCAACAGCACCATCTGATTCATTGTTGCTTCCCTCCAAATGACCAAGTTTGCAGGTGATGTGACAAGTCGACATCTGTGGCTGTATCGGCTTGGCTTTACCCTTTGGGTCAGAGGATTTCTTCTTGGAGGCACTGGACCATTCATCATCACTGGGCAGGGCATACCAGTTGTTGTGATGACAAATCTTCTCAGGGATGCTAATGCAAAGGGCTGCAGAGATGGTTAAGCACGAAGCCACAAACAATATGTTGACAACTAACCAAATAGAGTGTCAACTCCTGCCACTTCTTTCCCTTGCCCATCTTGATGACTGACAGATCCTGGCCATTGATAAGATCCTTCTTGACAAAATCCTTCAACTTCTTCCATGCTGCAGAAAGAGGGATCCAGTAATGCATGCCCTCCGCAAGCCCATCACAGTGTTTGTCCTCTAAGCACTGCCGGAAACAAGCCTTTCATCAGCCACTTGTCAATCTGCTCAGTACTCCAGTCTTCTTTGTATGAAATTCCCTTGGGAAAGTCCTTGTAAGAAACAGCTAGGCCACTTTCCATGAGTTGCTGAAGTTGGGGAACATCTGTAACCGTGGTGATGCCTAGATCTTGAAGGTTGTCTGACTCCTTGTCGTCTGCATTGGGCTAGTATGCAGGTAAGCAAATAGTTTCTGGACTATGAGCATGCAAGCCTACAAAAATTGTGTCCGGTAAGAGTATGACACAACCAACAAAAACTCTTGTGTCTTCTATGTCGGTCTGTTTCTTCTGCTTTTTTCCTGTTTTTTTTCTATTGGTGAGTCAGCTGAATGGAACCTTTGAATGAGGATGAATATCAGTACCTTGAACTTGGTGACTCCTCCACGACCGAAGCCCTCATCACTAGCTTTCCTGAAGCCAGTGCCTGCCTCATGTCAAGCATCCTCATCAGATACTGAAATGTGAGGTTTCAGACCCGCTATAAGGTCTGAAATGTTCAAAGGCTTGGGTGCGTCTGGAGGTGGATGAAGACTTTCCCAATGCTCACAGTCTCGACAGATTCGAGGCCCTGTGGCTGCTGGATGATCCTGGGGTATATAGTGAGGGCATGGGCAGTCTTTTTTAAGGCACATGAGGGGCGGAGGACAAGGGAATGAGTATGTTTCCTTGTTTTATACTCAGATGGTTTATTGACATTTTGTTCCAGGGTCGTCTGCCAATATTCAAATAATGTGTTAGAACAATTTATAGCACAAATTTATGAATTGTTTTCTACAAGTAGACGTGTCATTAAATCCAGTGCTTGAGCTGCGGTAGTGTGTTTGGCTGAGTTTGGCTGGAGCGTTCAGGCATTCGGGCAGTTATCCCGCAGTAGACAGATGACAAAGCAACCTTTTTCTGCTTTTCTGCTCAATCGTCTCGCGGGATCCGTTAGGCATTAGACCAGCTAGTGCAGAGCCCATAGAAGTGTGCAGGGCCACCACACATCTATGGGCAAGATCATGGAAATTTTCTTCCCCCCTCGGCCAATGTGAATTGACTTGCAAATTGGATGGTCCGCACCATCCAGCTCGTAGCTTCGCATTTCTGAAGTTGAAAAGGACTTCCAATATGATGCATATGATGTTCCAGTGCTCTGAAGACAACAAAAACACGTCAACATCAGACTTTTGACAGATCTGTTGTCAGGGTTTTTTGGGCTTCAACAACCCCAAAAAACCCCCAAAAAACACGTAAAACCCCATAACTCAGGAACCACACAACTTGAAGGTCATTTTTGGAAACCTCCCAAAAACAAAAAACTTCATTGCATGGGGGAGGTTTCCTGATTTCAAAACAGTTTCATTCTTTTTTTGGCAGGCACTTTTTCACTTGGACATTGCAGGGTTTTAAAAAACCTGAAAACTCCAAAAAACACCAAAAACATGACAACAGATTTGTCAAATGCCCACTATCTTTAGGTAGTGGGTCCTAATGCACCCCTTTGGTATAGGGCTCTCTGCCAAATTTTCATTTTCAGGTCTTCAGTTCGATCCTCGATGTGGCCTTTTCTTTTCTTCCTCATTTAAGATAGGCATCAACCAGATCCAGCACCCTTACATAAGCATTACTGTGATGTGACATCTGCCAAATTTTTCAAAGTGCAAAATTAAAACTTGCTATTTTCATGCTGATCCTTCCCCCATCTATTTCCACACTTCCCTTGGAGTCCTCTCCCCTTCTTCCTGTTGTTCTCACTGTGTCTGGTGAGATTCCACTTCGTTCTGCTCTCAATGGTGTATTTGCAATGACTTCCACCTCGTGATTAAAAGCCACTCTGCACCCACGTCTCACTATTTTGCACTCCATGCACTCCCAGGGTGAGCTCTCCCATAGGTTAATTAATTTGTGTAACTCTCGCATTGCACCCCACCTTGTGCTATCGAAAGCCTGGGTTCTCGGGGGCCAATAACATTCACTTGACATTCACTCGCTCTCCTCCTGCAGTTCGTGTCCCACCTCGTGCTTCGAAAGCCTGGGTTCTTGGTAGCCAATAACATGCACTTGCACTCATAACACATTCAATTCACATTGTAGATCACACAAGGCCATGGTTTTATGATACCCATCCATTGGCACTCATAAGTATTGCATTCACACCCCACCTCGTGCTGCTGCAAGCTGCGATATTTTGGGGGACCAAGACACATTCCCTTCATGCTCATGTAGCATTCCATACATGCCCACCTTGTGCCATCAAAGGCTACCAATTCACCCGCATTCAGAAGATGACTCACCCTGTGCTAAAGCTAGGTTTTCTAGCAGGTCTATACGAAATTATCCCATGCTCAAGTCACTCTCCAATTTCACCCATCCCGCTTCGGAAGCCCAGATTCTTCTTATTCAATCTGTGCTCATGCCGTGTTCGAGTCATACCCCACTCTGTCTCGCACCCTGAATTTTTGGGGCAATGCCCATTTACTTTGACTCATATCATATTTGGGTGATGCTCACTGCAAGCTCTCGACCCCAACACACAATATTTCATATTTCGAGCTCATGCCTCAAAATATTTGGCTTGGTGGCATCGCGTATCAAAAGCTAAGGGTCGATGCCTCTTTTTCCCATGCTCATGCCACATTCTGATTGGATACCACCTCGCGCTTTCAACAGCCATAGGGTTTTTCGGGCTTACTGCCAATCTTCCCTGTGCTCATGCCACATTTGAACCATACACAACTTCCTGCATACACACTTGCGTTTCTTTTCCCATGAATTCAAACCCACACTATGTTTTATATCTTCAGGGTATCAACACCCTGTTTGGGATTCAGACACCCTTATATTTATTTTCCTATAATTCGATGTTTCGAAACCTAGTGATGCAATCACATTCAGGTCTTCATCTCAAGCATGGGATTCCAATCCCACTCAATTTATTGTTCTTCCATGTATCAGGCTTCCTGGCTCTTGGTGTGCAGTTGTTAACGCCAACCTGAATTCAGTCATGCCTTGTTGCACATGGTTTCATCGACCATACCTCCAACACTCAAGTTCATCTATTGTTTACTCCAGGCCATCAATACCTAATCTCCCTACCTGGTATGTTGGGTCACTGGAGAGTACCAAAATACTCTTGGGTTCACCCTTGCAACCGCAGAACTGCAGACACCATGTATCATCCCCACCCATTCTTGTACACATCTCGTGGCACATGACATCATTTCTGCATCTGATAACTACCTCAATTCTCGAAGTTTTCTGTGCCTCTGAGTTTCAGGCAGCTCCTCAGGTCTAGGTGCTACTATTATGTCTAACCTACTGATGCCCCCACATACTGACCCTCTAACCAACTAACATACTGACCACTCAATATGATAGGTACCTTCACTCGGGACTCATCATGCTTCCTGCTTCATCACTCCAAATTATGCCCCTCAGAGTATCGAAACTCATCAAGGGTTCACATTGCCTATTCATGGCTGCTCATGGCATCAAGTGATTTCGATTGTGTCCTTTTCAATAAGATCACAGTTCAAGACACCTTTTACATTCATGAAACTGCGACACACGACTCAATCGCATTGAGATCATAACTTTTCACTTCATCCCAATGAATTTTGCAATGGACAGACCCTCATCATTTCCATACATGATGCCTGATTCTGCACTTGCTGTAACACCATTTCCATGCCCTCCACAAATTCATTCCTCCCATCCATACTCAAATTTATATGTGTATGGTGTATATCATCTACCTTGGCCATACTACTCACAGGACAATTCACTGCTCATCTGCTGCATATTTTCGCTTCAAAGTTGGCCATACCATGCCTAATGGTTGAATTTACATTTTGCCCTGGTCATGATACCTTGAAGACTCGACTTATTCTCATGTCCATCTAGTCTTCTACACACAAGGCCACTTCCACAGTTTAATCCTGGCCCAATATTTGCCTTCATTGCTATCCCTGTGATAGTTCCTTATGACTTAACTAATCTACTCAAAGTCTTCAAGTTGACGGAGTTCCCTTGATGGATATTCAGTTCACCTTTTCCACCCATGACTCCTGGCTCCTCAATGGGCCTTCTGCTCACATTTACTCACCATACCCTTGTACACCCACCATTCTGGCTTATACCTAATTAGCCATGAATGCTGCTAGTGAGATGGCCGCAAATATGTGCAGCAACCTTTACCTGTCCCTCACTATGTTGTTCTCCTGACAATCAGATCAGCCATTTGGCAGCCTCGCACGTTTTGCTCTCTTGACCCATTCCAGGACAGCGCACCCAGCATTCTGAACCGAGTGTTGTATCAACCTTCACAACTGGTCCCTCCATGGGAAGCCCCATTTTCATGATTATTACATGCAACACCTCCCTGAGGTGTCCGATTCCAAGGCAAACCCTTCAACACAAGCTATTCATGTGTCTAGACTCGACAGCTTTTTCCTAGACATTATCCCACTGCCAGAATGGGTTACAGTGGAATCTGGCGCAACTCTTCTGGTCATCACAAACCATCTGTTTGATTAACTGGACAATTGTCTGGCCTAATTTGTCTGGCCTAATTTCGGCACCACACAGGTGGGGTTGTATAATTCCAAAGCCTCTCGATCCATCATTCTCATTCAAAATCTCACACTTCAACCTCGAGCTGGGGATTGAATCGAGGCCTTTGCTTCTTAGTCCCAATATTGGACCTACATGTTCATGTCGCCATTCGATTCTGACTTGCAGTATTGGGTTGATAGTCCCTACTCGAACACCAAACATCCCATCTCATGAATGTCTCCCAAATTCGAAGACTTGGACCTCAAGCTTACCCATGTTGCATTTTGTCAAAATCACAACATTGTGCTCCTTTCTCAGAAGCACACTTCCACCAGTAAATTTAATTGATTATGTAACTCAAATTCGAGGATCAACCACCGTTATCTTGGGTTAGCCACGGGCGCTTGGAGGATGCACTCATCTGACATCTCTTCTTTAGGTTCATTTTCATGCATCCCCACTGCCCTATGACCTGGAGATCAGCGGTTTATGGATCAGGCCACTGCTGACCTCTCCATCCCCAATGAAACTATGGCTGTCTCAATTCTCTTTCAGATGTGTGATGAAGCAAGGGAACAAGATGGGTGCATCTCCTGTAGCTTGCGGAAGGCGGTGCAATGTCTTGTGATGGTGGAGTGACAGGTGACCAGGTCCTCTCTCTTCCCGACACATCATCACAATTCTCTGCTCATCGACAAAACTTTTCCCCACCCACCCATGCCTTGGACTTATTTTCGCCTTTTCAGATCATATCCGGGATCTGGTTCTATGCATAGCACATTTGTATCCCCTGAACCTATAAACTCTTTAAGCCATCAGCATGTGAATGCATCTTCGGTTGCATGTTTGGACATGTCTTCAGTTGTGTCTCGGCATGCATCTTTGGTTGCTTCGCATGCATCTTCAGTTGCACCTCCCTTTCCCCTTTCACCCATGTCTGGTACCTCTTCCATACCCATAGTATCTGGCCCTACATTCCCTGGCTCATCATCTGCTGGTACTGCTTTAGAGTCTTTCTTTTTGTTGTCGGATCCCCTGTGAAATGTGTTCACTGCCAATGCTTATTTTATAAGCAGGCATCTGGACCTGCACAGTTTTTCCTTGTTGTGGCTTGAGTGTGGCCAACATCTAGTATTTATGTATCTCCTCAGCACATGAGCTACTCTGCTTCTAGTATACTAATCTTGTCTTCTGCACTTTCAGATGTTCAGTCCTCCATATTGTCTAGAACTCTTTGGTGAGTACCACTGACTTGATGCCTTGATGTACTTGTTGACAGAACATTGCTCAGATGCATATATGTATATCCCTAATATTACTCACACTGAATATATCAGTGTTCATTCCCAGGTTCATTCCAAAGGATTCAAATTCCGATACTTTGATCTCCAATTCAATCATCTCTGCAGCCGAATGCTCTGTGCCAACTCTGTGCTGTCAACTATCTAGATCAGAAAAACACTGGCTTGGCTTGGGCTCACAGTCAGTGACTTCTGATGCTCTTAACCAAAAATACTTACCTGACAAAAACTCTTGGCTCAATTTGCTCTGGACTCAAGCTCTGAGTTAGGGCTTCCACCTGTTGCTGTAACGGCAATGGGTGTTCGACAGGCACAGCCTGTCTGGACACGCCTGTCGAGGGGTTGAAAAAATCCTTGACGGAACAGCATGGTCAACAGCACAGCCGTGACGGGTTGACAGGTACAGAACAACTTTAAAATTGTATTGAGAGTCAAGAATTTGGAATATGTGCTGGTCACATTTGTCATGTTGACTCTCTGCAAGCTGGAAGCATAAGTCTGGAGGCCCTGGGAGGGAAAATAAAATTCAAGAATTGGAGGGTTGCGAAATCAAAGACTCGAGTAGTTTGTGAATACACTGCCATTCGTAAAATGCCAGATTTGACCGCTGTGCAAATGAGAAACTTGAGAAGGAGGCAGATTTTGGGTGAGCACCCTTTCTCCTTTTGGCTTGTTCAGAGTTAGAAATCCTTTGATTTGAGTCCAGATGGTGGCCAACAAGGCTGAAGGGGGGCATAAGAGCAGTGTGGATTGGGTAACATCCTTGCCTTGATCATTCTGGATGCAGAAATAAGTGCAATCCGAAAGGTCTGGGAGCACCCATCGAATGGCCGTGACGGCCGCCATTTTTCAACAGCAAAAAAATGGCTCGCACCCGTGCTGTGACCATGCTGTTGAGGAAGTGTGAAAATGGTTGACGGAATGGGCATGGCACCTGTTCGACAGGCGCTGTCGAACCGTGTCAACAGTCACAGGCAGAAGCCCTACTCTGAGTTGGATGTGCTTTCCACTGTTTGACCATCAGGTTGGCCACTGTTGATCAGTAGACCTGATCCTATGGCACTGTATTACATTTTTCTTGGTTGTCCATCCATGGTAGTCATCTACACACAGATTACCTGTTCGACAAATGATTCTATGCAAGTAATTGTGTCATCAATTTGGTTTTGTTGGGCTACAGCTTCGTAGGAAGAGCCGCATACCAAATATCTATGATGGTTTTATTAAACATAGGGGCCCACACTTGAGCCTTACACTGGTTGAACATTTCAAGTTTTGCACTGAAATTTTTGGTGAAAAATGTTTTGAATTTTACAGTAATTCTTCACCAAAAAAGTAGGTGAAAAACTTGAAACATTTTCACTGCACTGGTTGAGCATTTCAATTTTTTCACCTTCTTTTTCAGTGAAAAATGTTGTTTATTTTTCAGACATTTTTCACTGAAAAAGAAGGTGAAAATTTTAAAACTTTTTCAGCACTTTCTCAATTCAAGGTGAAAAATTCGAAATAAAATAAGAAAGTGATGAAAATGTTTTGAAATTTTCACCTGCTTTTTCAGTGAAAAATGTGTGAAAAATAAACGACATTTTTCACTGAAAAAGAAGGTGAAATTTTTGAAATGTTCAACCAGCACTGGTTTTCACACATTTTTCACTGAAAAAGCAGGTGAAATTTTCAAAACATTTTCATCACTTTCTTATTTTATTTCGAATTTTTCACCTTGAATTGAGAAAGTGCTGAAAAAGTTTTAAAATTTTCACTTTCTTTTTCAGTGAAAAATGTCTGAAAAATAAACAACATTTTTCACTGAAAAAGAAGGTGAAAAAATTGAAATGCTCAACCAGTGTTTGGTGACCTTTTTGAACCTTGTGAAAAATTTCTGAAAAAGTGCTGAAAAAGTTTTCAAGTTCAAAAAATTCATGAAGAAGTTACAAGTTTTTCACTTGGTTTTTCACTGAAAAATTGCTGTAAAATTCAAAACATTTTTCACTAGTGTTTTCACCAAAAAACTTGAAATGTTCAACCAGTGTTACTAGGTGTAACCTTTGTTACAACAACTTTCTCATGTATGTGATTAAATTTAAGCTAGAGCTCAGGACCACCACTGGGCACACTGCCATTTATGGGGTGATATGGCCCAAAAACACTATTTCTGAGGATACAAACCACATATGGATAGGTTTGAGAGGGTTATATTCGAGCCACATTTCGTCTGGGACATGTAAATTAAATGCTGGGTTACCTGTTTATGGTCTATCAAAGAGGTAAATTAATTCTGTCACAAACATAACTCTAATCAGTTTCCCCCAGGTATGTTGATACGTTACTTGTATGTGGGAGCTCATAAACGGGATTCAAAATGAGGACCATCATTCGGGCTGAATTGAGTTTTAAATAGTACAGGATTGCCGGTCCCCAATAACTAATTACTCACTGGTTGAGCATTTCAAATTTTTCACCTTCTTTTTCAGTGAAAAATGTTGTTTATTTTTCAGACATTTTTCACTGAAAAAGAAGGTGAAAATTTTAAAACTTTTTCAGCACTTTCTCAATTCAAGGTGAAAAATTCGAAATAAAATAAGAAAGTGATGAAAATGTTTTGAAATTTTCACCTGCTTTTTCAGTGAAAAATGTGTGAAAAATAAACGACATTTTTCACTGAAAAAGAAGGTGAAAATTTTGAAATGTTCAACCAGTGACTATTATTAACTTACTGGTGATTGAAAATCAGTACACAATAGGGCCTTATGACACTTGATCATTAGGACCAGGCTGTCAAATGTTGATAATGTTTGGTATCTAATTTTAATTTCCTGCTTGGATGGAATTAGATAGAATACTCATGAGTGACTTGCATTTAGTACATTTGGACTTAAGGCATATCCAGATAAACATGCAGAAGCAGCATTGACTGGACCAAAGCTTGGTATGGTCTCACCTTTGCCCTGCACCATTCAACCCCCTTGGTATGTACCATGCCTACACATCACGTATATGTATATATTTGACCGTAGTCATTTTAGTCATTTTATAGGCTTATTACATATGCTTCACGTACCTTCTGTACATTTAACAAATGTTGTAGGTCAAGAGGTCGGGGTTATCTGTAACCGTTCTCTTCAGACTGAAGAGATCAGCTACAGGGTTTGAATAATACATAACCACTGCAAACCAAATACGACCCCTCTACTCGACTCGTCCCCATTGGGACTGGATGCGAGGTCCATACTACAACACTCCCACTGACCTCGCAGTCCAGTCCACTTTATTCCAAACCAATCATACGACGGCACCGGAGTGTTGCATCACACGGAAGGATTTTTGTGAGGAGGTCGGTGGGATTTGCATCAGACTGACAATAGTGAATGGTTGTGCTTCCATCCTCGATGATGTTGTGAATGTAGTGGTATTTTAACGCAATGTGTTTTGCCTTGTTGTGCATGGCAGGGTTCTCAGTGACAGATATCATGGATTGATTGTCACAGTAGATGGGAGATGGCTGATCGAGTGGGCTTCCCAGAAGCTCGCCAAGCAGGTTCTGCACGAACATGAGTTCCCGACCGGATTGGCTTCCAGTGATGTATTTGGCTTCCATCGTGGACTGAGCAGCAACACTTTGTAAGCGGCTGATCCAAGAAATGGCCACACTGGCAAGGACAGTGACAGTCCCCAACGTAGATCGCAGCTTGTCCTTATCACCTGCCCAGTCCGTGTCCGTGTAGGTTAGCAGTGTCCGAAATATGGGGGTTTTCACGTGCCCTGGTCCACCATAAGTGATGCCGAGATCGAGAGTTCCCTTGATGTAACACAAAACATGCATCATAGCATCCCAGTGCTGAATGCCTGGATTCGAGCTAAATTGGCTGCCCACTCCGACAGCAAATGCGAGGTTGGGACATGTCCCCAGCATCCCATACATAATCGAACCCAGAACCCTGAGATAGTCTTTCCCGACCATGACCTGTCGCTCCTCCACGGTCTTCAGCGACATCTCCCTGGTTAATTTAGTGCCAACAGGGAACAGGGTGGACACGGCCTTGCAATCAGCCATCCCAAAGTGTTCGAGCACTCCCTGGAAATATTTGCGCTGAGAAATCCAGACGGTGTGGGCCTCGAGGTCCTGCAAGATCTCCAAGCCCAAACAATATGATGTGATGCCGAGGTCTTTCATTATGAGTCACTCAGACAGCTTTGACCTGACAATGTCCCATGTGGAATTGTCATTTGTTGCCCCTTGGAGGTCATCGACGTACAGTGCGATGACAACAATGATGTCCTCACGCCAGCACAGATAAATGCTATGGTCGGATTGGAGGTGCGTAAAGTCGAGAGATTTGAAGATGGAATCAATGAAGCGATACCATTGATAGGACACTTGTTTGAGGCCATAGATAGATTTGTGGAGAAGACCATTTCTTCGCCACGACTATTAAGCTTCGGGGCAGAGAGGGTGGCTGAGACATATAGATTTCCTCATCCAAGTCTGCGTTAAGAAAAGCAGTAACAACATCCATTTGGTAGATAGTGAGCCCGAAGTGCGCAGCAACGGTGAACATGGTGCGGAGAGAGGTGAATTTGATGACAGGAGCAAACATCTCTTTATAGTCAATGCTGTAAATCTGGGTAAATCCACGTGCAACAAGGTGCACTTTGAAGCGCTCGAATTCGTTCCATTGGTCATACTTGACGCTGAACACCCATTTTCACATTATCACCTTGCGGCCCTCTGGAGCATCAACATATTCGAAGGTACCCATGTCAATCAACGAGCCGAATTCTGCCATCATCACATCAGAGTGTGTACTGGCCACCACCTGCTTGAACGTCAACGGCACGGCAATGGGGGGCTCTGGGACTCAAGTGGGACGAGCATGAGCTTGGAACTCCTCCTTCTCCTCAAGCTCATTTGGCTCCGTCTCTGGCTCAAGTGCTGGTGTTACTTCTTTAGGCTTATAACGGCCTTTCGGCAGCTTTGCACATTCGTCTACCGTGTCCCCAAAGCAACTGGGAAGCCTCCGTACCCTTGGCGCCATCGGTTTGTCAACAGCGACACCTGGGGCATAGGCCGCAGGCTCCCCCTCTTGCCCTTCCTCATTCTCCTCCACGAGCTCAACACCTTCCCCTGCAAAAAATTCAGCATCCACAGCAGATGGTGTAGGTGGATTCTCAGAGGTAGAGAGTACCTTGGGCGGCACAGGGGGATTTGGGATGATGGGTGGCAGGTTTTGAAGGTCTGTAATGACTTCAGTCCAGCCAGATGTTTTGCCGCACTCAATGAACGTCACATCCACTTTATCTGGTCGTAACACTTGTACACTTTGGACTGTGTGCCTGGCAGTGTGTAATACCCCAATAATACACATTTCACTGTCATATCCGCAAGCTTTGGCCACCCCTTGACTGACAAGATGGCTAACATCCTGTCGCTGCTGTGTCCACGCTTCCTCAGGGATGTGCCCATCCAGCGAGGAACAAGCCAGGCAGTAGTTTTGTGTGTTCGCACTGTAAAGCACGGCATCAGGCCAGAAACCAATAGGAAGGTCAGCTTCCTTGAGATTTGCACGTGCGCTATTCTCTAGTGTGTGGTTTATGCGCTCCGCTACGCCACCTTGCTGTGAGCTATATGGGGCAGTGGTCTGGTGAATAATGCCTTCGGATTCCAGCAACGCTTCAAACTCGTCAGACGTATACTCACCCCCATTGTCGGTACGGATCTTCCCAATTTTCTGCCCAGTTTCTTTCTCCACCCACACCTTCCACATGCGGAAACGCGCTAGAGCACTGCTCTTGAGCCTCATGAAGTCAATGTCGACATGTGCTGTGTAATCATCCATGAAAGTGATGAAATATTGGCTCCTGCCAATTGACATTGGAAGTGGTCCACAGACGTCTGAGCGTACGAGCTCTAAAACACGAGTTGCCCACTGTCTCCCACCCTTGGGAAAAGGCTTGTGCAGGGTCTTCCCTGCAGACATGCTTCACATGCGAATCATCTCCCGCAATCCCCATATCCAGCCCATCCACCATTTTCAATGCAACAAGTTTTCTGATATCAGATATATTCAGATGGCCGAGGTACCAGTGTAGGATGAGGATGTCAAGGTGCTTTCCAGATGGCATGGGAGTTTTGGCCTTGAGGACGGATGGGGAGCTTCCATGAGACAATGTGGAACTTGCGAGATCAAGGGTGTAAAGGCCGTCCTTGAATGAGGCTTGACAGAGGATTTCTCCACACAATTTAATGCAGCACAAGATTCCCTCGAACTTGAGCTTGACCCCAGGGATGGCTGTCAACTGACCAATGGACAGAAGCAAACCTGCGAGCCTCGGGGCATACAGGGTCTGTGTGAAGTCAATTGTTCTGATTCCTGTTGGGGTTTTGATACGTGTCCAGCTTGTTCCACACCCCGTAGCGTAGATTTCGCTATTGTCCCCAAGCTGAATGGGAATTGGCTTTGCGAGAGTTTCAAATGCAACAAATGAAGTGTGATTCGAAGTGAGATGACATGACACGCCTGAGTCAACAAACAGTCCATTGCAGCGGAGCGCATTCGTTGTCTTCTTCATGAGAAGGACCTTGGGCTGATTGTCATCTGTGGTGTTGTTTGTGGCCTGGGCCAGATGGAGTTTTTCCTTGGCTTGCTCCTTCGGATTGAACCGGCAGTCGCGGACAATGTGACCTTTGATACCACATCCGTGACAGATGGCTTCCTTCTTCCAGTCACTCCCACCACCACCACCGTGTCCACCTCTTCCTCCTCGCAGACGTCCCGTTCCCTGCTGTTGGGTTGCAACAAAGGCCTTCACTGTGTCGGCTGCAACTTTGTTGTTGTGAGCCTGTGCAAGAGCCAGCCGCTCTGTGTACACCTTCAGTGCATGTTCCTCATGACACTGAGCTGCAAGTATCTCACATTGGCAGACCTCTTCCTCCAGAAGGATCAGAGTAACAGTGAGGATGCTTGTGTGCCCGGTGAGTGAAATAGTCTGCACGAGAGAGGTGAACTCGAAGGGGAGGCTTTTGAGGGTGTACTGAAGCAGTTTATAGTCAGACAGTGGATCGTTCCCACGCTTCAAATCGCCTGCGTATCCCTGGATGATGTTTAGGTGTTCCTGGAGGGTTCCACTCTCGATCCCTGCATACTTGATTGTTGAGATTTTATCATGGATCGCAATCATCGACTGCATCCCCTCACGCTGGTAGATTGTGCAAAGGTTATTCCACATCTCTGCAGCCGTCTGCGCATCCCGAATGTACGCAATCTGGTCATCACTAACCATCTCAATAATCCGGCGCCGTGTTTTCTCGTCGCCTTTGTGCCACTCCATGTACACTGGGTTTGGGACCATCGTATTGACTGTTCCTGTGGCCGGCGCAACAGCAGTCTGCTGTACGATCATGGTGGGGAATACCCATGGCCCTGCAATGTACTTCCATCTCTCCTCATCTTCAAGTTTTGCCTGAACCTTGAAAGACCAGGTGTACCAGTTTTTATTGTCCAGCAAATTGAAAACATAGCGTGTCGAACTGGAAACAACTTGGATGCCCATAACCTGTTGTAGGTCAAGAGGTCGGGGTTATCTGTAACCGCTCTCTTCAGACTGAAGAGATCAGCTACAGGGTTTGAATAATACATAACCACTGCAAACCAAATACGACCCCTCTACTCGACTCGTCCCCGTCGGGACTGGACGCGAGGTCCATACTACAACAACAAACCTGTTATCTGCAGGTATTGACAAGTTGACAGTTGAGATTGAAAATATCAAGTGAACCAACCAGATAGTGGGCTCTGCTGCAAAGCGGGCTACCTGGAATTATGACTGATGAATTGCACCTCAACGCGTCAAATACACGAGTTGTTTGGTTGTGCTATGGCCATCATTACATAATAAGATGGACATTTCAAAAACAATCACCGTTAAGTAACTTCAACTTCTTAGTTCTTCATAGGGCAACAACGAATTGAGCTACAGTAAAATACATCAATCCTCTTGAACAAGGGCCTCTTCCCCCACCCCCATCTCCATGAGCTTCAAACCTGGCTTCTCCATCAGAAAATATCTATTCACCTCGGATCCATCATGGTATGTATTTGCATATTGGCAGTCTGGAGCGAGCATTACCACCGACTGGATGGATTTTATATCAATAACTCACACTCCAGAGCTTCAGAGATGCTGCATTGTCACGTATGTTTTTGATGATGCTTCATAGAGTTGCTGATGGTGTTCACCGTAGAATGAGACAGCTGCAAGAGGTTTCCGAATGCCAGCCACCATGAAGATCAGGTAGAAATGGACCTCTGCGAAACGTGATTTACCGTTGTCATCCACCTATTCCATCAATACAAATGCTCAGGCACGAGAAGTTTTATTTCTCACCTTGACATTGCATGCACTGCGAAGCTTCTCGAGGGGTTTGAGGGTCTCCTTCCAACACGAACGAGCAACTTGTCCATTGGGTAGGCGCACATGAGACCATTGGGTTATGTGAGGAATCCAGCTGGTGTCCATGTTCTGGCCCATACCCGCAAGGTATTGACGAAAGGCAGCTGCCTCAGCATTGTTGACTGGCTGAGCTACATTGTCCATCGCAGTAAGTATAACATAACCATTCCCTAGGTCCTGTGATCCTCTGGGAAGCAGATTATCCGGTAGTTCGAGATCAGGAATCATAGATTTCAAGGAATTGACTTGGCAGCGTCGAAGTGCTCGCTCTGTCAGATTTGCGAAAGCATTAGAGTGCTGCTTAATCTCTTCACCGAGATTTCCGATGGTACGTTCCAGGGTCCATTGGGAATATATGATTCCAGGACCAACACGGGTGGTCTCTCCAGCCATGTGTGATGGTGTGTGAATGCTAGGCCTGACAAAATGCAATCGATCGGTGGGGCGTTGGCAGTACAGTGTCTCGAAGTCGTCCGAGAATTCTGTAAGCTTTGCGTCGGATTCTCGAAGATCAGCAGGACTGATCTCGAACTGCATTAGGATCCGAGTACCTCGCACCATTTTGCAATAATTCTCCCAATACGTGTCAGGGAGAAGACCATGCAGAAGTGCAGCTCCGAGACTGAAGAAATAGAGTAGGAACTCCCAGGCCTTGTATCCACTGGATATCTTTTCGGCAGGATTGCGAGGAGGACGGTCAAATGACCCCGGAATATATGGTGTGATATCTGCAACCATTTTGCCGTGTGCTTTCCAAGACGCCACGGTTTTGAGGACTGCCCAGTCCCAGAGGTCCCTGCTATCGCTTTTATCACATTTGAATGTGCCATGCCATAGAGGGATGAAGAGGTCGGGAAGATTCAGTGCAGGGAGATGCATGATGTCCAAGGCGAAGCAACCTGGAACACCTAAAATGTGCGAGAAGCTGCTAAATAATGTAGGCTTCGATATCCCTGTTTCCAATCTCTGCTTCTCATACTGGGTCTTGTTTGGTGATTTAATGACGTCCTGGAGATTCTTCTGGTACCGGAGCGATGTTTCGGTTGAAGTGAATGTTCGCAACAGAGTTTTAAGATCAACATCCGGGTGACTGCATCCTTCCTCATGATAGAAATTTGGAAGGAGGTGAGCAGGGTAGTAATGAGTTCCTCCAGGCTTTCGGCGCCCTTTGAGGGGACAATAGACTCGGCATGCATTCTTACCATGGTGTCCAACACAGCCATTTATGGACGCCATTCAAGGACCATCGGCAGTTCCCAGGGCAATGAATGGCCTGGACGTGAAGACACAGTCAAGCGATGCATCCCAGATACGAAGGCCTTCCTTTTGAAGTGCAGAAATGTGATGGAACCCAGGGAAAAGAAAGCTGTCTGAGTTCTTCAGCTTTCCAGGCCCCCCAATAATACCACCCGGAATGACATACTTCTTCTTGTAACGAACTCCGGGCTGGTGATCGAGAATTATCCAGATATATATCCAGCATTCTGAACTCTTGTTGCGGTACAACTGAGCACCGTCGATTGAGAAAACCAGGATCATGTCGTCGGGCGAGATGCGACCATCCGCAACAGCGGTCAGATAATCACTGCCATCGAAAAAATCGACATGCGGTGATGTTCGAATCCCGTTATTCTTTGCAAGCTCCTCCATAATTTTCGATGTGCACTGTTGTCGATACTTCAAGCTGTTTGCGCCATCCACAGTTCTCCACAGAGCCTGGAGCTGTGGAGCGAGAGGGAATGTGGAGAATTGCTTGCGTGGAATTTTGACTTCAGGCGCATGCCCGGCCTAATACCGAGACTGTCCACAGTCTGGGCAATTCTTGAGTAGGGCAAACAGGCCCGTATACCCGATGCAAGTGTTAATACACATGTCACGTATGATTGCTGTGACTCCAGTCAACTCCGTAACGAGCCGCTTTACCCTGTAATAGGATAGAATATTGTATTCCGGATTGCGGCGAAGGATAGCAGTGCGAACGGCGGAGTACGATGCTTCCGAGGCATTGCCAATAGCAAGGAAAATGTCGATGGAAAGTCGCTCATCAGGATCATCAACACTCAGCTTCTCTGTAGCTGGATTGCGAATTTGGTGTAGAAGATCTGGATCCAGCGGTTCAGTCGAGCTGTCGAGGGAAGCTGCTTTGAGAGCCACAATGAATTTGAGAGCAATTTTAATATCTGGCATGACAAAAGGTTCGCCAGGCTGGTCAGGCAGGTTGGGGGAGGGGAGGTACTGTAGGCCGCTCTTGTTCTTGTTGAGATTGTTCATCCCGATCAAGATCGGCAAGGCAACCTGGATCCTCCGGCCCAAGAGTAATAGGCTCTTCGAAAGTGGAAACAGCCTGAGGTTCCGGACCCTGCCCGTCATTGGCACTCTGGGTGGGAGCATCGTCTGAGCCATTCAGATCTACATTGTCCTTGGGGAATAATCAGTCCGGCAATGTTAATATAAATTGATTGAATTACCGCATCTGCGTCCGGCATATCCACTGCACTACCAGAGTTGTGCCGCTTTGACCCATTTTGGGCCGGCCCCGCCGCCGCTTGAGGTTATTGGTTGCAGGAAGCAGCCGCGGCATAGGGGTGTGAGTTTCTGCAATGTTTGTGGAGTGTGATGCGAGGAACTGAGTGAATGCTGCGGAGGTTGGCACAATATCTTCTCGTCGATGCAAGGTACTAGTGGAATATGCCACGGGAACGCCTGGTCCCTCTGGTCCCCCGCATTTACGACGGCATTTGCAGAGAACTCTCCCGGCGGGAATTCCGGAGTCAGACATGGAGAGACACAGACACGAGTCCTTTGATGTGGTGAATTTCACAAGGTCGGTTTCAAGGTCGTGGCAGATAATCGATAAATTGTAAGCAGATATATTCACATAGATGCTACACATATCCAGATATCCAGCGCGGTGGACGAAAGCTGATGGCACTTCACTGATTTGATGTTTGTTACATCTCACACTATTTCCATCGATCTCTTACATCTCCTTCGATCTCCCTTGACCTCCCAACACGGACTTCTCACTGGGCTTAAGGGCTTGTTGTCAGTCACAGATGACGACGTGGCGACTAAGGGGATTGGAAGCGCGCAACCCCAGCCCGTCGCAGCGCCCCAAACAGCCAACTGCGACTGGTAGTTCGTAAAATAGCGAGTAATTCTTAAATAGGCAATTGTTAATTGTCATCTGTCAGTCCTGACAGTCAGCCTGACATTCTGACTGACAGTTAATTATTATTATTATTATTATTATTTTTTTTTTTTTTTTTTTTTGGAGCGTACAGTTAATTATTTTCTTCAAAGTGGAATTGTCGGCGGACCCCAACATTGATTCAGGGCGCGGTAACCAACAGACTTCAACGAACGAGGAACGACTTGACAAATTGAAGTGTCTGTCTAGAGAGACTATCTGACTTCCCTTTATAGGTCAAAGTACTGTGTGATTTCTTGGTGATTTACAGATAATTGAAAGCAACGGTAACCAGTGGCGGATGAAAATGTCAGGCTAGGCTTGGATGCGATTGCCGACGATGTAATATTCTCAACAAGAGCGGGGATTAAAATTTACGGCGATCCCCGGCTTATACTAGCCACGCCGCCGCCGCCGCGGCGAACAGCGATAACAGACCGATAGCAAGAACCGGGTCGGGGTAAGCGTTAAGTGCTGAATATCTTCTTTTTCTACTTCCTTACACCATGGGATCTGCTCAGTCTACTTCACAAGGCATGACCGGCGTCGAAGGAGGAAAGGCGTTTCCTCTGGCGAAAGGAATGTCGCTTTCGTACTGGCTCCAGGGCGTCAGGGCGTCGCCTCTAATTAACCTTCGAACCACCGAGGAGCTGCCCAAAGCCGCCGAAGTTGTAATTATCGGCTCGGGGGTACGAATTGCGGCTATGCATCTTTGTTCGTGTCGTCAATTACTCGTCAGATGTCCGGGACTCTCACTGCGTACGAGCTCCTCACGCGTCCCAACCCACCCAAGAGTATAGTGATCCTCGAGGCACGCGAAATGTGTTCTGGCGCAACCGGAAGAAACGCCGGTCACTGCAAACCCGATCAGGCGAGTCAAGAGTTATAAAATCATCAAGTTTGCTGATCGTCCTGTAGTACCGCGGATTTAGCAAATACGAAAAGGCCTTTGGTGCAGAGCAGGCCAAAAAAGTTCGGGGGTCTCCCACTTCTGTATTTCCGCTGCTAATTTAACTTGTTTTAGCTTCTCGAACATGAGTTCGAGACGTGGAGCCGCGTCGTCGCATACGTCGATAGCGAGAAGATTGACTGTGATCTCTGGGTCGGCGATACGGTTCGATACAATCTCTCAACTAAAGCTTAAAGTACTTTAAGTAACCCTCGCCCCCAGCTTGATGTGGCGATGTCACAAGAGTGACTGTTCTGGAATTCTTTTGTACATATAAAATAACCAAATTCTTTCAGGGCCGCGAACCAAGCTGCCATCATTTTCGAGCGCTACAAAGCAAACGGTGGCAAGGTTGGCCATGTCAAGTACATCTCTGACCCCGGCGAAGCTGAGAAGGTAATGCCGTGAATTCTTTGTTCCATATGGGCATCTCATTGGTCCCTTAGATATCGCGACTCAAAGGTGCCCAAGCCCTGTGGGCCTGGAAAGCCTCTACGTTTTACCCTTGGAAACTTGGTGGGTCATTTCGACTCAGTCAGTTGCGATGAAACTCACGCGCTTGGCAGTCGCACACATCATGAAGAAATGCCTGACCGAGGGCCTCAACCTTCAGACCTGGACTCCAGTGACATCCGTAACGGCGTCTGCAAACTTGCCCGGAATGTGGGACGTGAACACCGACCGCGGTTCTGTCACTACCCCCACGGTGGTTTACGCTACCAATGCCTACACTAGCGCCATCCTTCCCTCATTCGCAAAGTACATTCAACCGACCGCGCACATGTGCAACAAAGTCGTCCCACCACCGTCGTTCTCTGGCACAAAAGCGCTACAAAATTCTTACGGCGTCATGGCGGCCGGAGGCGGTTGTATAGCATCAATCCGCGATGCAGCGCAGATGGAATCGTGCTCTTCGGCGGAAGCAATCCGAACCAAGGCAAGCTGACGGAATACTTGAACCAGGATCCTTCACGTCTATACAATGACAGCTTGAGTGACTTCAAACCTGTCACCGATGCCGTGATAGATCTCACCTCCGCCGCGTTTGAGGGGTGGAAGGACGACACTCCTGCTCCCGGACAAGGTCCGGAATACGCCTGGAGCGGGATCATGGGACTGGTGAGCTTTATCGTCTTGAATTCTGGTACATGCTGGCCAATCTAATCTCGATGGTAGAGTGCCGATAGTCTGCCGTTCATTGGGAAGGTACCTGACCTGTCTGGCCAGTGGATCTGTGCGGGATTCCATGGGCATGGGATGGCCCACATATTCACCTGCGCACCTGGACTCGTTACACTGATGCAGGGAGGGTCGTGGGCAGAGACGGGGCTCCCCGAAGTTCTTGAACTGACCCCAGAGAGGTTGGCGAAGATCGGGGACAATCCCGACTTCAGGAAACCCATAGTTTAATGTGTATACCGATACTAAACCAAAGCAACCAGCGCTTATTCAATACAAGACAAGAACAAGTTAGTGCACCTGTTCAATTTTCTCACCCCGCTCTCTACTTCTACAGCGAAAGCATTCATCAAGCGTCTGCTGAGCCTCGACCCGGCGGAGCGCCCGACGGCGGCGGCCCGTTAGAGGAGCTGGGGTGCCCAGGCAGGCCAGGCGCGCACGTTTGTGAGCAACCCGTCAATTCCACGCAGCGCCCGTGCCAGCCACAGGCGGCGGTCCTAACAGGCAGAGTCACTTCTGGACTTTTCGGATTACTTAATCGGCCGTCGGAGTTGCGCCAGAGCTTGCGGCGTTGGCCCCTCACTAAATTTATCCTGTTTCTTAACCGCCGTGGGACATATAGGGGTCCAACTATTCGCCGTGCCAAACTGCTGACACTTTCAGAAGCTACTGCCGTACACGAAAGATCATGTGTCAGATTTTATGCGATTGTGCTGCATGCATGTCTTTCAATTTGCTGGCAAGCCGGCACCGCTGATTCATCAGCACCGAAGGGAATGAAGCTGAAGGATCGATCGCACGCGACATAAGACCATATGGCGATTGCGGACCCTCAGGCTCGCTCATAACCTGACGCTCAAGTACGACATATATTCTGCTGGGACCGATTATCACTCTTCTCCAAAACCCCTCTGCAAAGATGTCTCGTGTCCAGTCTTCGGGCTCCCGGAAGGAGCCGAGCAGGTCTCCAAGCATTCAACAACCGGATATGCAAAGGTGACACTCAAAGATCTCTGAAGCCTCAAACTGATTCAGCCTCGAAAATTTATCTAGGACTGTTGAAGCACTCAACGCCTTGTCTATATCCGAGTCCTCCCAAAATCCGAGAAGCCAGCACAACAGACTCAGAGGTGTCTCTCATGTTGAACGCCGTACGGGGAACGCGGAATCACGATATCGTGCGTTCTTATCGGCACGCCGCTCAGGGGTTTTGAATTACTCCCAGTGTTTTACCGGTTTTATTCCCCCAGCGGTGCAATCGTTTCGAGCAACGCATTCGATCCCACCGATCCTTTCTTAGGCCGCATCAAATTGACAGCTATAGCGCCTCCTCGTACAGTCGATTCTTTGAAGCAGTGCCTAGCTCAGTCGGAAAATCTCCATGACCCCACCAATCAGCGCACTGACCTATACTTGACCGCATCGAGCGACTCTCCGATCCGCAGCAGCAATGGAAGCCTTTCTGTCTTGGGTCTTAACTTAGGGTTAGCGCCCCAATCCGCTCTTGCCTTGGTTCTTCGTCAAGACCTTTCGGAAGGAGAGAAGGCGAGCGTGGGCGGTATCCACGTCCCAGACAACTTTAGAATCAGCCCTGGGATCCTTGAGGGGCGTCGACGTAGTGGTACGTTTGACTCAGTCTCATCAGCAAGATTATGCAGTGACGTCCGATAACAGTCAGCACTGTCAACGTAGAACCTCGCTACAGTGCGTTCTTCGAAGTCTTCCTAACGCTTAGTAGCCACCGACACGTCAGCAGTTTACTACAGGATCTATACGCCTGAGAAAGCAATTCCCTCTTCGTCTGCTTTCCACTCGAAGGATGTTTTCATCGGTCGGATGGATGCCACGCGAATTCCTCCGCCCCATACAGTTGCCACCCTCGTGCGGTGCTTGACAGAAAACGAGAAGCTCATACACCAATATGTCAATCCCATGCTTTTTCTCACCACGGCTAGTCAGTCTCCGATGCCAGGATCACAGAAGATCCCGCTTCTGGGACTCGGTCCGGGTTTTGTTCCCGGAGAACCGCTTTCGCTCGTACTTTCCACAAATTCGGGTGTACGTTCTTGGGAGCAACGTCAGGAGAGCGGGTCCGTCGGAAGCTCTGGCCAGTACCGTGAGGGATATTATCCAATTCTCCATTCTATTCGAACTGAAAATGCGTCGCAGTATATTACCGTCTGTATACCCGAGGGGGTGAAACCGCTTCGAAAACCTCTTTTGACCGCCAAGACAAATCCCTTGGAAAAGTGGACAGAAATCACATCACCCCGCCTCATACAGCTGCTGCGATTCGCCGATGCATTGCCAAGGCAGAGGAAAACTCGCGCTACATCTGCGGGGTACTCTATCCAGATAATTCCAGCAATACGTCTATCCCAGATGGCGTCTACGTCGCGCTTTCCCCCGGCGCTATGGGGCTTGGGATGTCCCCGAGAACACCGGTGGTCCTGGTGGAACAAGAACGTCGTGAGGGCGTTTTCAATCGATCCGTCCAATGTATGGTGTCAATGGACAGGACATCCGTCTGTTTTTCTTGTCCTTTCCCGTATTGCGTCCGTCGTTGACGAGTTTATGGACATCCAGATAAATCCCGGATGGCTCGCTTGTGCACGCGGAGAAGTTGTGTTGACGGACGGTATCCTGAAGCCGGTACCTTGTGGACCCGGTATGCACCACAGCGCTCATGTTGGATGGGAAAAACTCAGTAATTGATGTTTAGGTGCTCAGAACTCATTTATGCCAAGTTCGGCATATACTGCTGTGGGCGCCAACGGAATGCGAGGCTGTGAGTGTCATTGTTTTCCTGTTTTTATTCAGCCTAAGTGACGCCCATAGATATCTCGCCAGGTACAACCTTCGACTATTTTTGTCGATTCGCATTGCTGATTCGCTATATGCGCTTCAGGGAGCTTCAGATTCCTCGACGAGTTGCTTCCCGATGCTCGTCGAGTACTTCGTGCTTGAAGAGATTTTCACTGACTCAGTTTCAACCATCTTCTAATGGCCAGGTTCAACCGAAACATCCTGCAATCCAGTCCCCGTATAACATGTATTTTTACTTCAGTGTCTATCCATCAGTTCAAAATATCAGTCAGCATCCTCACCCTGCGTAAAACTACCCAGCGTCCAGCCATAATTGCGCTTCAGACGCGCGCCAATCCTGCAGGCTCGATCAGAGATACTTTCATGGTAGACGACCCGGCTTCACCATCTGATCATCTGCGGGGTCAAGATCGGGTCCGGATGTGGCTGTTGATTCCGAAAACTCATGAGCAGATATGGGGCGAATGAACTTGGTACAAACACGGTGAAATGTGATGGGATGCGCTTTCGTCGCAGGTGGGTCAAAACGTACAGACGATCCTGCTGTTTGGCAGACGCCGAATCCAATCCGTCTCATGGCCTGAATAAGCGCACATCAGCGTCTGCAGGTATTCAAGCCAGAAGGAATCTCCGACGCACCCTCTCGAAAACATCCCACCGGATCTGCCCTTTTTTCTGTGTACTTTCCCCCTGACCGGCGGGAGTGTCGTCTTCTTCAAGAATTCGATGGAACACCTTTGATACTATCGTTGGGTGAGGCCCGGGAGTAAGAAATATCGACACACCTTGGTGACTTTCTTTCCCAATTTATATCCGGATGGAAGCAGCTCGGGAAACTCTTCGTCGGCATCTTCGTCCAATCCTCCTGTTGCTACCGTTTCGACTCCTGGTGTTGCCGTGTGGACAACACCGCTCGATTTCCTAGTTTTCGATTTATCCTTTGGCGCAGGTGCTGCTGTAGCTAGATACGCGTGGCCAGATTGTGCCACAGTTTGGGACGGAGTAATATAAACAGGAGGGGCCGTCGTGACACTTCCAGCATTACGGACGGGGTCTCTCTCAGTGACGAGCAAACGCTCCATTAACTCCCGAAGTAAGAAACCAGTGCAAGTTGGCCGCGTAGGATCGTCGACATCATACAGCCCGAACTGCCTTGCCAGTCGCGGTGTTTTTCAGGCTGAGCATACGGTCTTGACCTTTCCCAAAGAACATAGTCATATGTCTCCCACATCACGTCGAATTGTGCGGGACCGAGGTAGTTCCCCTTCTCCAGCTCCCCCAGGAGGTTGTACGCACCCTGCATGTTCAACCTCCATGCGACTTCAAGCCAGGCATCGCGGATGGCTCTCATCGCGGCGTACGGCCGTCCCCACGAAAGGTCGCAGTTAGCGGATGGCATCTTCCAAACTTTGGGACGATCCATGGCGGACATCGCAGCCCATAGATCACGCTCTGTACCAGCCAGAGAGCGCGCACGGCGCATAAGGTTCCTGCCAAACGTTGATGCTTCCATCTGCATGACAAATTCGTGAACTGTTGAAACCTTGTTCAGTAGGTTTGGTAGGTATATGGAGAGATAAGGATTAATCACCAACTGCAACCTCGCCGAATATATCCAGTGCTGCAGAGTTAAATTTATCCGCTACATGGGGATCCGCAGCCTATAAAGTGTGCCATTGAGAGCCGATCAATGGGGGGGAAAGAGCGATACCAAGCTATCAGTCAGTAAGTCGCAGAAAGTGGGAACAAGTCGGGTATGCTGCGTGATGATCCAAATGATGTTTATCTCGAACATGTCCAGCCCGCCCTTGGCAACAGCATCCTTGTCCACTTCGATATGCGGTTTTCCATCCTCCGTCTAAGGGACAACAAGGCTTCGGATACAGACAAAATTCGTATGAAGCTGATGGTTCTTACCCTCCACCGCTTCACGTACGGCGCGATGTTATCACTGCCGGCCACGACCTGTGTCATATTGGACCACAAATGCAGACTGAGTCCGTGGACCTTCGTGAAACACGAAATCAAACGAAGCATCAGGCCGCGGTCTTCTTTATACTCTCGCTCGATGGCAGCGGACGTGGTGAGACCCATGCGGAAGAGATCCTGCATCAGTTCTGAGGCCTCGAGCCAAACCATGTGAGCCAGCTAGCAGTTGGAAGGACTCATCTACTACTGCAAGGATAAATCAAGGGGCACGTACGGTCAAAGAGTACACCCGCCCTCGAAATCCATCGTCGATTTTATGTAACCGTACGAAATCCTTGTCAGGATTGGCTAAAATGTCAGGACCAAGAATGACTGTCTTTCCGCGCTGAACGATCGCGTCGAAGAACACTTGTGGGCTCGTGTGCCAAACCTCCCAAGTGTCTCTGACTCTATCCTGCTCAGCACGATCAGTCGTTTCCAAACCAAAGGAATTTTGGGAAACAAATCACGAATTCCGACACTGCGATCGCTCGAGCAGTGTGCCAATCCATTTCTGGGATCTTGTGGCCCGCCAGATGTGCCTCTGGCCGCACATAGAGATACGTCAAGAAAACAGAAGGAGAAGTGGTATCGGTCACGAACGATGTCGTCTCGCTTGCCACTCGATTGATCCTTCTCCTCGCTTGCGCTTGAGGGCTGGCTTCACTCGTAGCGGAGCAGCCACATCGTGCATATTCACATAATTCGTATACGTCCGCAAGGCTTCCACCGTCAAACCTACACATTCTCGATCAACGATTTCAATTGATCCTAACTTAAGAACCAAGTACCTAGGTCAAACTGCAAAGTAGGATGACCGAGTGAGTCTTGAATTGGAATTACGGACACAAAGTTACCGCCGCCTGTTCCCACCATACATTGCCTTCTTCGGGAGGCATTGACGACCGCATGCGAGCAGGCGATTGGAACGAATGAAGCTTTGTTCGGGCACCTTCGACCCCATATTCATCTACAAGCCTGAGGTGATGGGGAGAATTAAGAACTCAAGCATCTTATGTAGATCGGTTTTAGATTGGTGCGAAACCAACTGACCACGCCTCGAAATCAACCTTGCCTTCAGGGTCTTTTCGACAGTACTCGACTCCGTTGTGTATCCATTCTGCATTGAACTCGTTTGTTCGCCAAAGCTTGGCCCGTCGAAGATGGATGGACGACATGATCGTTTTTTGATAAAAGAATGTTTGAATCGGAGATTGAATATAGCACCAGAGTGATTGAACAACAAGGCCAACCATGCTCATGACGTCACCCCTCTTATCCTTTCCACCAACTTTCCACCACAACCGTTTGTATCCATCCAAATTCCACGGACTATGTCGGAGGTA
This sequence comes from Mycena sp. CBHHK59/15, assembly GCA_029204085.1. Lineage (NCBI taxonomy): Eukaryota > Fungi > Basidiomycota > Agaricomycetes > Agaricales > Mycenaceae > Mycena > Mycena sp. CBHHK59/15. The sequence goes on from JARGXW010000020.1 coordinate 484,318, forward strand.
AATGAAACTTGAGAGACTTGATATACGCATCTCAAAGTTGAATATTGAATCTAGGCATGTCAGACCGAAGGTACATTTCCAACGCGGCATTTGAAGCCAGAGATTCACGAGGCTCGATCCACTGGCAGCTTGTGCACTCCAGACGTGCCTAAATAAAAACACCTACAAGCCAGAAAAATGCGACGAACGTCTGCGTGGTCTTTATATGTGCTGCCAAAAGATGCACAAAGATGCGGGGGAGAATGCGGAGTCAACGGCGTGCCCGATGCCGAGTGTAGTCAAGCGATGGATAAAGGACCATCCAAAGAAGTAGTAGATGGCGGAAGGTGGATTATTAGTCTATATCGAAAATTTTACTCATATGAGTGGTACAGAATGACGAGAAATACCCGCGTCGCCGGTTAGTAAAGTTGGGTGTTGTTCAGTTTTTCACACCGTTTCGAGCTCCGAAGTGGGGAGGGAAATTTCCCAAGAATTACCTTGCATTTTGTGACATCAAGTAATACATTTTAGTTCACATTCATGACTTTCGAAGATGCGTACCAAACTAGCAAGGTTGGTTTTCTTCAGAATAGCTTGACTGATTAGAACGCCGATTCAAACTCCGGTGCGGTGCGCTAATTTCGTTATTTCGTCTCTTACTAATACTACGCAACACTAAGTTGTTACCACCATGCGAGCCTACTACTTCGATAACGTCCCTGGCGACCAGCGGCTGCCGCACGACTACGTGCCCTCCCGGCCCGTTGCCCCTGAGACGCTGAGCGCACTGAGCGTGCACTTTTGGACGATCCCCGTCGATGGATATGAAACCAAAGTTGACGAAATAGCGAAAGAGCGGGGATACAAAAACCGCGACATGATCAATGTCTCGAAAGAGGGAATGGGAGACGTGAGTCGTGCATCGCTAGAGTTCCCGGATAGCCTGGATGACGGTGGACATCGGTGTGCAGATATACGAGGAAAAGATCAAGGGCTTCTTCCAAGAGTAACGCGCATCCATCCTACCGGAGAAGAGTCCCGTTCACCTTGCGCCCAGGCACATGCACGAGGATGAGGAGATCCGATACATCCTCAGCGGCAGCGGTTTCTTCGACGTCCGTGGTGCGTACTATCATTCCCTGACGGGGCGATCGCCGACCATCCGGCCGCAGAGACGCCCACGGACTCCTGGATCCGGCTTGCCGTCGAACCAGGCGATCTGCTCGTCATCCCGGCGGGCATCTACCACCGCTTCACACTCGACGAAGCGAACAACATCAAGGCGCTGCGGCTCTTCCAGGTCGGTGGTGTATCTTCGTATGTCGCTGCTCCCGTTTCATCACGATTTCTTCCAGGATGAGCCGAAATGGATTCCGTACAACCGAGGTGCTGAGACGGATATCAACCCCCACCGGATTGATTACTTGAAAAGCATCGGAGTGGGTGCGTAATACGTCAATGGAGATATCTATGATTCTATCCAAAGCCCAATGTAACTTGTATAGTGAAATTGAGTGCGTCTATCTATCCTTCCTTTCAATGATTTATCTTGGAATGTCTTCGAGGGTCACCCCCAATAATTGATCCGCATCTCGACCACCACTGATGCTTACATTTTCAGAATCCTCATGCACTAGAATAGACGGACGAGAAACGGTGTTCCGACTCTGGAGTCGGGACACCGGCTCTTGTCGATTCTGGTTCGGGATGAAATTTTGATGCTTTGGACTTCACAGAATGAGAATCGAGATAGAATCGGGCCGGTCGAAGTCGATGCGATTCTACGACGATTCTGGAAAACGAATCGAAGCTGAATCGACCTGGATTCACTCTGACATCCCCTATTTTCAGAATTGTCACACTGTCCCTGGTCGCACAACGGCAGCAGTTCCGGACAGACACTTCACCGAGCTGACGGCAGTCCGGTGACGTAGGTATTCCGGTCCAGCCCGGTCGGCTCTCACTCACTAATCTTGTTCAGGGACGAGGAGAAGCATTATATGTGAACTGACGTCTCACGTTCCGCTGACTTTGGGTATTTTCGTCGAGCCGTGCGCTATAATGCTGCCGAACTGGGAGGAGGTACGTTTTCAGGCAAGCTCAAGCTGAAATGCAGAACGACGCCAGCTCCTTATAATTCTCTGTCCTTGGCCAGTCAGTAAGTGCGCGGGATGACCGATACTCTGTTGATCGCCATGTTAGTTGCAGTTTTTCGCTTTCTTAGGTACCAGGCACAAGCTGTTGAATTTGCGCTGGCATATCTTGACTCTCGAAGTAGTTAACTCAACCGGATTTCCCTTAACCCCGGTATGTTCGGCTCCATGAATTAGACAGTCGTCCCCTAATAAAACCGATGCACGCGGCTCTTCTCCAGTAGTAGTAGTAAAATTATACACAGCATGGTCCAAACACTGAACACTGTGTTTCCAAGATTATCCCAGCGTCAAGCCTCTCACGCCTTCGCCTTGGACTCCCATCCTCCAGCTATTTGCAACCAGAACATCTATCAAGAGCAACACAGGAGGGCGTAACTAAAACCTAGTACTTATTCAACCTACGGCTGTATCAACCAATGCAAGAGCAGGGTTGGAACCCGCATCGGAACGACGTCGTATATTTTGGTCTCCTCGTAGGCGTATTTCGCGACCAGAGAGATTGTGTGTCTGTATGAAATCATGAGTTGAGAATTGCGCGGATGTCGGAGTCGTAGTTCGGAGCGCGGCGGCGCGATTTGCTCCTTCTGATTCATCATCGTTGTCGCAATGGTCTGCCAGGAGCCATCGCGCGCCGGCAGATAGAAGTTCGTAGAAAGTAATATTACTGGGATTTAAGATCACTTGCAACTGTACACTTCTCTATCGACGAGATCAAGACAGTCGAAGATCGAAAAGACACCCTGGAGTAAGTTTGCGTAAAGACGGCCGCAGAAAGAAGTCTATTGTATAATACGACGAAGTATAGCCTGTGTTGCGGCAAATTTTTTAATTTTTTAATTTTAATTTTAATTTTAATTTTGAAGACAGAATTTCCCGCTTCAGGGAATATATTTGATTGGAGACAGTAAGGTTAGGGTTAGCGAGACGGAAGATCTAAAAAAAAATGGTCTGCCCAGCCGAGTGGCCGTGGCAGAACTGGGAAATATTGAGACGGTGCATGAGCCTAAGCCCATACAAGCCGCAGGCTCACTCTGCAGTGGACAGGGTCGCCGTGCTATGGAGTGCTCCCACGGCCCACAGACCCAGGGAGGTGAAGGGGCCTATGCCATCAAGGTAAGTATGACTTGCATTGGTGGCGGGCGAAGGTATTTATACTGGCGCACGCGCACGGACCTGATGGCTTACGCGTTGCTTGCGAGTATTTTTTTAAACACATGTGACGCGTACACAGGAGCAAAGTCCCTTCAAGTTCTCCTTGAAGTCCTTCAGCGGTCAGCCAACCGTCACGGGAGTGAAGCCCATTTGCGTGCAGCTCCGGGCCCTTGACCTGACCCATGTAGCTTCCCGCATTCAGATGAGGTCCCATACGGCCTTCTTGAACGCCCCACCGACTTGCTAGGCGCTGCCGCCCTCGGCCCCATGACCAAAGTTGATTCCTGAACCTCTTGACGGGCCGCGGGCGGCGCCATCGAGGACAACCAGAACACCTGCCTCAGACTGTATGCACCACAAGATCGCGATCACCTGTTGGAGTATGCCTGCGATGCAAGCAGTATTTATATGGTGGCATACGACTCGAGGAACAGCAAGATGAAGCTCATCGCAATACTTGGCTGCCTACCGTTAGCTCTTGCCACTGTTTCTGTAACGGACTATCCCTCTGTCTCTCTTCCGCTCTCCGTCATCTTTGATAATCAGGCTGCTTCTGCTGATGGAATAGCGGATTTCGACGCACACGGCGCGAGTTTTGACAGTCAATATTTGCCTCCAGGGCCATGGGTCCATGATGGCATCTCCGTTGGCGCTATTGTCTCGCTCTTCGAGAATCGGCTGACATATACTTTCCAGTACGATTTCCCCAGCTCTTGGGGCAAGGGGAATGACAACGTGGTCGCGAACGGACAAGTCTTTGAGCTCGAGAATGCCACCTTCGTTCACGAACTTCATTTTGTGTACTCGGGCGATGCCTCTGGCAGTAAGCTCTGCGTCCCGATTATTGACTATTTTACCATCCTCGACGTAATCAGGCGCACATGAATTCGTGGCCAACTTCGTGCTCAATTTTTCTGACAACAGTACGCAACAGCTACAGCGTATGCATTCGTTTTCGAAATATTTGTTCAGACAGATAATACTATCATAACAGTGTACGCCAAAAACTGGTGGAGATGGCCGATCTTGAATTGGGGCGCTATCCGCACGTTCGCAATTCCACTCACCTGAACGGGAAAAAAAAACCATCTAACAGCCCTCAAATGCAGACCATACAGCTTCCAAGCCAACGGGACGCAGAAGAACTGGAACTCCAGCCAGATCTACCAATGGTCGACCGCGATCCCCTCCGAACACGCCCTAACAAGCATCACCTTCCCACCTGTCAACACCGCCCACCGCCTGCACCTCTTCGCCATCTCCATGTCCCCGTCCGCCGTCCCGGCCGCGGCACATCCCATCCCCGCACCGAGCCTCGCCGTCCGGCGCGCGCGGTTCACCACGCGCTGGGAGACCGTCCGCGGCGTGCGCGCGCAGGCGGTCGAAGTGACGCTCGCGAACCTCCTCCCGAGCTACGCGCTCGCGCGCAGCGCGTCGATAGCGTCGCCGCACCAGATCGAGGTCGTCGGTGCGGGGATCACGACGTTGTCCGCAGGCGTGGTGCGCCGCCTCGTTCCAGGCGACCAGGCGCGCGTCGATGTGCTCGTGGTGGGGTGCCGCGCGGGGGCTGCGGTGGTGCAGGTGCGGGATCGAAACGGGCGGGTTGTGTTGCGCTCGCAGGAGTGGGAGACGAGTCCGTTGGTGGATAGTTGGACGGCGGACGCGGGCGTGCTGGCGACTCATGAGTCGCCTACTTGGGTATGGCGCAGGCTTTTGTTACTATTCTCATCCAACTGATACATGATCTGCTTAGTGGAACGGAGCCAAATTCGGGATCTTGTATGTCTTTGAACTCCATTTAGGATGCCCAAGCTGATGACGACCTTCAACTTCAGCATCCACTGGGGCATATTCAGCGTACCAGCCTGGGTAGGCATTGCCCTGCAGATCTCCGCCACCGCCTTCACGATCTGATTAATGATTGATCGCCTGTGCAGGGCCCACCCAAGAGCTACGCGGAGTGGTACGACTGGTACATGCGGACCCCGCCGAATGCCACCAGCCCTACGTGGACGCACCATCTCGACACGTACGGCGCCGACGTGGACTACGAGGACTTCATCGCGAACTTCACGGCGGCGAAGTTCGATGCGGCGCAGTGGGTGGATCTGTTCGACCGTGCGGGGGCGAAGTATTTCGTGATCGTCACGGTGCGTCGTGCTTTCGCTGTTGTAAACTTCGGTGCATAATCGTTCAGAAACACCACGACGGGTTCTCGCTTTTCGACACCGGTGCGCATCGCTCGTCCGCTACACGGTGACCTACACGACTGATTGACTTTTCCCTGCTGGTAGGTAACACCACACATCGAAGCAGCGTGCATCTTGGCCCCAAGCGCGATCTCGTTGCGGAGCTTCTCCAAACGGCCAAGACGCAGAAACCAAACCTGCGCCGGGGGACTTACTATTCACTGCCAGAGTGGTCAGTCTCAGACTCTCATTCTCGATCGAGCAAAAATAAGCTCATCCGTGGAAATCAGGTTCAATCCCGACTACGCAAAGTACGGATTCGGGCAGTGGCCAGGCGGTCGGGCACATAATGCCTTCAATTCGTCGTCCTTCGAACCGTACACCGGATCGCTCAACATAACTGACTATATCGACGATCTGCAGTTGCCGCATATGCTGGATCTGGCTACGAAGTACGACACGGAGATCATGGTAGCCCAGAAGTCCAGCCGCTCTCGGAAATGGTCGGCTGACTTGATTCTCATGCCAGTGGTGCGACATCGGGGGGCCGAACAAAACGCTCGAGTTCGCGGCGCAGTTCTACAACCACGCTCTTTCGCAGGGGCGGCAGGTGACCATGAACAACAGTGCTGCTCGCTCCTCTGACCGCTAGCTGACGGCTGATGGGTCATTGCAAGGATGCGGAGCAGTGCCCGACTTCGAGACACCGGAGTATGCGACGTTCGGGTCTATCCAGCCGAGCAGCTGGGAGTCGTCCGAGGGCATGGACCCGTTCTCGTACGGACTAAATTTAGCTACAAATGCCAGCCAGTATAAGAACGGCACGACCATCGTGCAGACCCTGGTCGACATCGTGTCGAAGAATGGCAACTTGTGCGTCGTCCGGTTCACTTGTACCATACAATTGTTCTCTGGCGCGTTGTTGCTGACGTGTAGTCTGCCTACCAGCCTGCTGGACATCGGACCCACGGCCGAAGGCGAGTTCATCGCGCCAATGACGGAGGGTCTGCTTGACACGGGGGCGTGGCTCGACTACTCGGGGAGTTGTATCTACGACACCGTCAGTTCTCCTGATACTTCGCGCCTACCAATGCTCACCCGTATGATAGCACTATTGGTTCCCAGGCTCGCAGGATGCCAACCCGCCTGCAGGTGCGCCGGCCCTGCGATTTCTGACGACGCCGTCCACGTTTTGTATCGTCACCTTTGCTCCTCCTGCGAACGGGCAGCTGGTTATCCATCAGCGCGTTCCGCTGCTTCCTGGAGACTCGCTGTTCCTGCTTCGGCCGAACAGTTCCCGCCTGCGGGTGCCATGGACGATGAACATGAGCAGTGGACAATTGACTGTGAATGTTGCTGCTAGTGATGTGACCGATGGCAAATTTGCTTGGGCGTTTGAAGCGCGGTATCAAGTAGATTAGCCCTGGTTGTTCACAATTCGGGTTGAGTTCGCAATCGTTATTTCAAGTAGTGTGATACAAAAAGTGTTTAAGTACAACCGCCCGACGGTGCTTCTTGACTTATTGTTCTTTGACCACAACAATATTTTGCCGGGTCAGTGTCACTTGTCATGTATTCCAGAACTAACGTGCTACACGCTGGAAATCTAGTCAAAATCGATACTGGACGCGAGCGCGAATGAAACTGACCAGAGCTGCTTTCGCGAATGTGTCATCTGCCTTCCCACCGCTCACACAACCACCACGAAATAGTCGTTCCGTCTGGAAACGACGCGGGCACGCGGGGGGTGGGGCAGGTCGACGCTGCTGCGCTTCCGTCTCCGTGGGAGGTTCCCGGCGGCAGGCCCGAGGTGGCCCTTTGCGGGGATGACTGGCCCCGAAACGGGGGTGAACGACAGCCAGAGCGTGAAGCCGCAGCGCTCTCGCAGCCTGGAGAAGTCGCGGAGCGAGTCTGACGACGTCGCGGGTGGGAGGGAGGTGCATGAGTCGGAAATCGACATTTGGTTTTCAGACGTAATGTTTTTGAGTGGGGTGAGACTGTAATTGGATGTTCAGTTAGTCTGCAAAGATGGACGCGACTGTAAGAGACTTACTGTTATCCTAGAAGGATGGAAAAGGTGAAGACTTGTTGAGTTGGTCAAGGCAAAAATGCGGGCTGCCTTTATACCTCAAAATGTCTAGATAGGGGCTAAGACATTTTACATCCGCTTTTTGCTGCCGCATGGCTCTAGACCGGTCGATGTGAGGTATCCGCTCATGAAAACAAGACATCCGCTCCGGACTGGCCATTGTATGAGAGGTTCGACGGGCGAGGATTGAGGTCTTATATTGACGGGCGAGGTAGTCCGAGACAGATGCAAAAGGAAGAGGCGCAAAAAACTTGAGTGAACACACTGTATATTCTATCTGTACATATAAATCCAAGTATCATAAATAACAGACATCTTCAATAAACGCAGCGCATTCCGGAGAGATAGTATTTTTCCAGATCCAGAGAACACTGGGATGGTTATCCTGCGTCTTCAGCACCTTCGCGACCCGGTGGCCCAGCACCAGCGACAAGTGTCCCATCACTACGGCGACGGCGTCCGTCCGGTGGTCCCGCGGCGTCGTCACCAGCACCCGCACCTTCTCGCTGTCCGCCGCCAGCCCGGAGCCGTGCAGGAAGTCGCGGGCGGCCAGCAATTGCAGTGCCTCCAGACCCGTATGCCGGTTGCCCTCCCCCTCGTCAAAGACGATGTCGTAGTAGTCGTCCTGTGAGAGGATCCGGCCCCCTCTCTCCGCCTCGTCCTTCGCCGCCTGGATCTTTGCTTCGATCTCTTCCGTGGACGGCGGCGTGGGGCTGTACAGGCGCGGCAGCCTGAGACGCAGGCGCTTAGCCCCTGTCTTGCGGTCGACGGACTGCTTGATGTTCGTCTTGTGCCGCGTCGAGAGGCTGATGAAGTGCGTAAACGGCTTACCACCGTCCGCGCGGAGATCCTCGCTCCCCGGGACCCCGGAGTCGACGAAGTCATCCTCGAAAGCGACGAAGAGGCCGTGGATGAGCATTTGGCAGCATCGTGACTCATTCTGCTGCGGATGGTAGTGCTTGGCGGGCGCCGTGGAAGGTTTGATGATGGAGCTTGGTTGCGAGCCTGGCTGTAACATGCGAGAAATGGCGCTTATCTGGAAGCCGCTCGAAGCCAACGGCTTCGTAGGGGAGGCCGGTCTCTGCTGTGGAGCTGCGGGCTCGGCAGGGGCGACAGATCGCGGGTTATTGGGGGATTTGTAGTCGAGGTAGACTGGTAAGGAGAGTGGGCGAAAGCGGGAGACGTTAGCTGAACGAGCCATAGTATTGGTAGGGATGTTTCGATCCTTCATGAGGACGTCACGGTGGTGGGGTGACGATACTGGAGCGATGGTGGTAGGAAAGCTGGTTATAAGCAAATCGGAGTGTGAGAGAGCGACGGGCGAGTTCAGTTATGTCTCCCCCGGAGACAGAGCAGGGGCAATGGGGGCTCTCTTATACGTTCCATAACGATCGATCGCGGCAAGCGCATTCGGAAGTAGACCCCGAATGGAATTTGAGACTTTCGGCTGTGGGGCAAGTGTAGGGTGGGAGGACGACGTCCATCTGGGAGAATATTTCCGCCTTTTCCTGGAGAGTTGGAGACAACCACCATTATCGTCATGCGTCGAACGGAAGCAACTCCTCATATTGATCTTTGCTTGCTTTCAGCGGCAGATGCCGAAGGTGAACATTGTTCGCTCTGCGAGCGCTACACATCTTACAATCAGAGAGGGAAATTCAATAAAAATATAAATCCGTACTCACCATGATTCAGGAGAATGCCGAGACGCACATGTTTTTACCGCGCCACATTCTAATTTAAACTTGAAGTGCAACTCATCGGAGGAAGTGGCGACTTCAGCGTTGGAGGGTGGCCAGATGGGGTGGGATAGCATGTTCTTCCGACCTTGAATGATACAAGGTAAAACCTTCCATATAATCTCATGAGATTGGATCTGCTAGGGAGATCCTGCATGCCTCTCGCAATTTGGGGCCAGGGACGAGGGAAGGATGCAAAAATCAGAATCGTCCAGCTTCTGTTGCATCACCATGGCCCCGGCGAGACGTTTCGTCCACTACGCAAAAAAGCAGAGGTCCACGTCTGTTGATACGCATCTCCGAGTCGTCAATCTATTAATGCGACGACACGATCATGGTACTTTGCTCTGCCAGGATACGTCTGCGGGCAATGAATTCTGCCCGTGGACGAGAAAAGTAGAAATTCGTCGATACGCAAAGGAGGGTGTGCGTGCCGTGTCGGACAGAGCCCTGTGTGCACTTGAAGAGGCAGATTATATTATCTTGCTTTTTGTCAGTGGTACCAGCTGGTGTTATTATTCAGGTATCTCTGGCGGCCCAGGGAAGAGCTAGCGACTCTCTCTTCCATTTAAACGAAAGAAAATAATTTTGGGATAAACAATACCTTCTGTATGCATCCTGGTTCGCGTGGACGTAAGGTGAGGTAAGGTGGAGATTTCAAGGTCTGCCAAACAAGCACCCACACCCTTGTTCCTCTGCGACACTATACATATCCTTTCTTGTGTACCTCCCGCGATGCCTAAGAGAATCCCGACTCCAGAGCCCGGCGACGACGAGCCAAAGTACTTTACGGTTGTCCAGCCCTATCCCTTGAACGCAAACTGGGAACTACCTCATGACTATATCACTTTTGGTCGCTGGATTGCCAACTGCATTGGTCCTGAACCTTTCTTTGCTCTTTTCTACAAACCTAGTGTATGTGTTTACCCATTTCTCGCGCTTATGCTCTAAGCGTTTCTCCGTAGGCGCGTGGACAGGTCCTTCTCGAGGTTAACCGTGACTACCCCCATGTCGATCGATTGTTGGGCGAGCATCGCTGGTCCGAGTTTCTGAAGAACCCCAGCGACGAGGAAGCGGGCAGAGTCAGCCAGATTTTCTATTGTGTCTACAGCACCGGCCGCCAAGCTCAGAAAGACGGTAAGCGCCGCCTCTCTATCGGGCCGATCGCGTCTCAATAAGCGTGTCTTTCAGGCTGGAAAAGGATCAATGTCGCCGATTCATGGTTTAAGAACTGGTCCCCCATGAATCCGTGAGTGCCGAGGACAGCAGTGCGCATCGGACCTTTTTATCGAGTCGAGTCCAAAGGACCATCCAGAACCCATACCCTATGCCTTCCTGGTGCCCCCTGCCGCCGGAGGACAGGACCAACAAGTCTATGTGTCGCCCTCTTCCTGTCAGCGTGAAGCCGCCGCCGCCCAAGGTAGTGCCAGCGCCCGTCGGTGAGTGAAATCAAGGTCATGCCGGCCAAATACTGATGCTTCATTCAGTTCCCGGATCCGCCACCTGGGTGAACGCAAAAGGTGCGCCATCGCAGAACAGCCCTGCCGCGCTGCGCGGGGCGTGGTCCGCGGCGCGAGGCGGAAAATCGCCGAATGTATCCACCACCACCACAACCCGGAACGCAAAACCCAAGAGCGTCATCACCTCATCCGCCCGTGTACGTGCCCATCTCCTGTGAAGCCGACTTCAGGCCGCTGATCGTTCCCGCAGGGCACAACTCGAATTCTCCCATGAGCAGCAACACCACCTCCGTCTCGGCGGCCTCCAGCAGCGCGCCCGCGTTCCCGCCTGGGCTCGGGCCTCTCCCCGCGCGCGACCGCCTCCCTCCGCCCCCGGGAATCGTGCGCGACAGCAGCACCAACATCGGCAGTACTTCCAGCGCGGAGGCCGTGCTCCCCGTCGCAGCCACGCAGTACGACTACGTACGTGACCTCAGGTCGGGCTTCGTCAACATATCGCTCTCTCCGAGCCAGGAGGCGACGCTCTACGGGCTTGCGGTCGACACGTCGCCGGACCCGAGCTCGTACGTTGCGGAGTGGGAGAAGATGCCCGCGCCGGATACGGACTCGCCGTGGGGCAGTGAGTACACGGCGAAGACGGAGGATGTCGTAGAGAGCCTATGGGGCGAGGACGATGGCGTGGAGAAGAAGAAGAAGGCGGACGCTATTCTGTGCACCGTGCATGGGATCATCTGTAAGAAGGGGATATGCAAGGAGTACGCGCGGCTGCTGAGAGAGAAGGAGCGGGCGGTGCGTGAGGCGGCAGCGCCCAAGGGCCGTGCGAATGGGGGCGGAGGTGAGTCCGTGTGCTCTCAGTTTTGGCCTAGTGCTGACTGTGTTTCAGGCGGACAGGGCAAAGCGAATAACGGCAATGGCGGCCGTAAGACCCACAACAATAATGGATGGAAAAAGAAGGGCGGCGGCAACAACAAGGGATCCTGGAACGACGACGATTCGAGCTCAGCCACTGGCAGCAGCGAGGGCAGGCGCAGTGCTGCCGGGAAGACGACCAACGACGGCGGCTGGGCTACCGTCCGTGGCCGCTGAATCGTCGATCCTGGCTGTCGTATCTTGCAAGATGTCCGTCCTTCTTCACATCATTGTAACTTTATGTATCCGCGTACATGTACGCACAGCATCATTTCTTGTAGCTTTCCGCGGATCGTCCGTATAGCATTTCCCTTTGTAGACACTGTACATACCGAGATTTGTATTCACTCATACTCCGCCCTCAAATAAAAGAAGTGTACTTCTTTTTATCTGGACGCCGATCCGGGCTCTACATTTTTACGACAAGTCATGTCCGTGTATCTCGCCGTCCTTGAGCAAGACGCGCACCACACCGTCCTGCGTCCCCCACGGCACCTCCTCCTCGAGATGCGTGACGACGACGACCGCCTGCTCCGGGCCGACGCCACCGTTCCGGAGGTACGCCCGCGCCGCCTGGATCATCCGATAGTCCATCCCGCTCCACACCTCGTCTAGGAGCACGAGCCGCTGGCGCCCGACGAGCGCGCGCATCAGCAGCACCATGCGCTGCTCGCCCACGGGCAGCTCCATAAACCTCCGCCGCGCGAAGCGCTCCGTCTCCCCGCGGGCGTCCCCTGCTGCTGGCGATGTGGCGCGATCGCGCCACGCCGCAGGCCCCAGCGCGGCGAGCACGGCCGCGCAGCGCGCGCGCTCGGGCGCGCTCAGCGCCCGCGGGACGAATGCGCCGTCGAAGCCCGTGCCGAGCGCGTCGAGCACGCTCATGCCCGGCGCGCGCCGCGGGAACGCGTCGAAAAGCTCGGGCGTGACGACGCCGATGCGCGCGTGGAGCGTCGGCGTCGCGAGCCGGGGCCGCGGCGTGCCGAAGAGGCGCAGGTGGCGGTCTGCGCCGAGCTGTGTGTAAGATTGCGGGTGGTCGCCGGTGAGGAGGGAGAGGAGCGTCGTTTTGCCGGAACCTGCCACGGGGTGACGTGAGTGCTAGTGGGGGATGGGAGGGAGTGGGTACCGTTTGTGCCTTGGAGATGGTATCGCTGTCCTTCGCGGAGGGTCAGGGTGATGTTTTCCAGGACCTGTGCAGGCATCGATGAGCAGGAGGCCGCTGGAATATAGATGGAGCTCACCCTGCGCGGTCCGTATGTGACACTGACATTCTTCATCTCGACCACGGGATGGCCGTGTGTAGGTGTCGTTTGGGGAATTCCGGCGTTCTCGTTCGTTGACGTCCCAGAGAGGTTATTGACGTGAGCTCTATACTGCAGCATAACCTCTTTCGGCCCCACCTTCACTTCCCCGTCGTCTACAACCGCGAGGTGCGTAATCCAATCCGGGACCGCATCTTGAATCCGGAGTCCTATGATAATATGAGGATCGCACGCGCTGTGGAGCTGATGTAAAATTTCGAGGACCGTCGAACGGTTCTGCACGTCCAAACCGGCTGATATTACATATGTATTACATTAGCGTCGTTGCTATCAAAAAATGCAGTTAAGTATACGTACTTAGAGGTTCATCCAACAGTAGCAGTCGTGGTTTTGATAGAAGAGCTTTCAAAATGCGAGCTCGGCGAGTCTGGCCGTTGCTCAGAGCGATGCGTGGGAGGTCAAGCAGCTCTGACAAACCCATCTTCCCTACGAGATACTCGAACAATTCGTAGTCCGCGGCAGATGATTCCGAAGGAAGCCGCGTGGCCGACTTCAGATCCTGGATTGTCTCCGGAAACATGCTCTGTCGCAGCGTTATGCGGTCTTCCTCGCGAACCGCGCCGTAGCGCGCTGTGTAGTCGTAGAAAGCACCCCCAGAAGAGCGTCGGTTGGCGAAGGAGACTATGGAGACGCAGTCGTGCGGATCCCGTACAGTCTCAGAGTCGAATAAAAACGGGAACAGGCCAGCGGGAGGGGGCGGAGGTGGATGTATGCGCAGGTGGCCCATGAGCATCTGACTCGCGTCAGACGTGGGGAGCGTTCAACGGTCTATGCGGATACCCACATCAAACAAGGATGATTTTTCACCGGAACCGGTGCCGATGACAGCCCAGCTCTCGTGTTTTTGCACAGTCCATGCTAGATCGCGAAAAAGTGGAGTAGCGCGATTGTGGTCCCCGAAGCGGTACACGTTGGCTTTTGGTATATGCAGAACAGTAGAGCGGAGTGGAGAAGCAGTGAGCTGTGTCCTGTCCCAAGAGAGACTCGAATTGAACGCAACGCGCTCGCCAGTTCTTTTACGACTCGAAATGTCAACGACTTGTGCTGGAAGGCGGCCCAGCGTTCTACGGGAAAACATCCAGGGAATATAAAACGTGGGGTGCGACAGATCTAATCGCAAGGCGGCCAAAGCGGGCCAGCGCCAGGTTCGAAAGCTGACTCCGTTGTGACTCGATGTGGTAACTCGAGGCTCATTTGCTGCTGTTTGGCCGTCAGCTGACCTCACAGCACGAGACAGACGCGTTACCTGCATCAAAAAGTAACACTCGCAAGCAACGCGTAAGCCATCAGGTCCGTGCGCGTGCGCCAGTATAAATACCTTCGCCCGCCACCAATGCAAGTCATACTTACCTTGATGGCATAGGCCCCTTCACCTCCCTGGGTCTGTGGGCCGTGGGAGCACTCCATAGCACGGCGACCCTGTCCACTGCAGAGTGAGCCTGCGGCTTGTATGGGCTTAGGCTCATGCACCGTCTCAATATTTCCCAGTTCTGCCACGGCCACTCGGCTGGGCAGACCATTTTTTTTTAGATCTTCCGTCTCGCTAACCCTAACCTTACTGTCTCCAATGAAATATATTCTCTGAATCGGCAAATTTCTTCTCAGATTGTCTTCAAAATAAAAATAAAAGAATAACAAAATTGCTGCAACACTTCGTCGCATCGTAGATTTCCTTTCACACAACTTTGGCCTGGGTGCTTTTTCGACTGGAAGTTCAACTGTCTTTATTTCATCGGTAGAGAAGTGTGCTGAATGTAGTAACCCTATCCGCTATTCAAATATTCATGATTAGAGGTTATTAGCAACCGATGAAAAACAGATTTTTGTACATTTACGAAAAACTTGTTTCGATTGTGGAGCAGCCCAAAAATTTAGAAGACTTTTTTCGTCACACAGCTGTTGTTCAGATTGGGCAGCCGTGTGGGCCAGTGGCTGGCCTGTGGCCGACCGGATGTCCCAATAAACCAACCACAGCGGCTTCTCACACCTCGCTCATCGTTCGCTGCGTTGCAGCCGCCGTCCTGAGCATCCGAGCGCGTTCAATCCAGTCTCAGGACCGCCATGACGTTTCAAAAGTGGAACCAAATTTTACCAAGATCTCTTCATTTTGAATTAAATCTCCAGTCAAAATTCATCGGTGAATTTTTTTTCATCAGTTGCTAATAACCTCTATTAGACTTGATCAATTGATTCCGGGATGCTCTCTGATTCGACAATATCCAATGAACATCTGTGTGCCGGCGCTCGATACGACGATGGCTCCTCCTGGCAGTCGTTGCAACTACGACCCGATAATGAACTTGAAGTCAGTGGCGTGCTCTGAATTATGACTCACCTAGACTCGAGCGCTTATTAACAAACACCACCGCAACACATGGTCCGTGCTCTCCACTTCCCTATAAAATCCCCTCTCGTCCATCCTGGAGATTCACTTACCTAGACGGCGCCGATCCCCTCACCGACCGGATCTGCGAGCCACAGGTACTCCCCATAGCACGGCGACCACGTCCACCCAGGGTGTGCGCGTGGCTTGCGTGGGCTCCGGCCTGCGCATCGCTCTAATCTTTTCCTGTCCTGCGAGAGCCACTCGGCTGCGCAGGCCTTTTTTCCGTCGTTCGGTTGTCCTGACCCTAACCCAACGAGAGTAATATCAAAGAGGAGCGAGTGGACATGAATAGAATAGAGGAAGCATACGATAGTGCATGTGCATAAGTTGTCATAAGTGCATAAACAAACTCCGATATCCGCTGCCAGTCCGATGCCTACGCACAGAGCACGAGCATAATCTTATCATCCTCCTCCAGCTCCATTGCCCAGCTGTAGCCAGAGATCGAGCCAAAGAACAGCGCAACCAGCCCAAACTGGAGGTACAAGCTCAAGCAGAGCGGCGTGGACACGGCCTGCACCAGCGGCTCGACCCGGCCGAGGTCGATTCCCATGGCGCGCCAGACGACTGGGACAACGTAAAGCAGCGCGAGGACGACGGTCAGTCGGGCGGCGCCCGGCCCGTGGATGCGGTACGGAAACCGCTCGAGCGTGCGCTTGACGGCGCGGTAGTCCCTGCTGGCGTCGTCCCGCATGAGGAGGTACGAGAAATGCGCGATAGTCGCGCAACCAAGGACGATGTGGCGGATTTGGCGCTTGGCGAGGGTCTCGTACGAGACGTCGGGCTCTGGATGTTTAAGGGGATTATTGAGTACCAACGGAGACAGGAAGGAAATATGCACGCACCGATGAGCTTGATGCATCCGTGTTTCGCCACGAGCTGTTTGACTGCTGCTGTGCAGAGCGTGTTGGAGTCAGCGGCGAAACCGAGTTTCGGCTCGAGAGAATCTATGATCTTTTGAGGAAAGTTGTTGAGTTGACCAGTGCCCATATTCAACAGAAGAGTCGTACCGAGCACGTCTCGAGACCCCACAGACGTCGAACAGCGAAGAGTGATAGTTCCCCGGATTTTGAAAGAGGCATGATCGTCTCCATATCGGGGCGCAAGTTGTCGTGGACCTGGTGCCGATAGGCGTAGAATTGGACCCGTACGTGCCTATAGAGCTGAGTATACATATGCTTGGGAGAACGTGTTAATCCTCTTACCCAAGTGGAACGAACGGGTCCGGTGGCCAGATGAGTGTCGCGCGCCGCTTCTCCAACTGCCGTGCACTCGCCACAGCATGTTCCTCGGGCGTCTTGTCGAAGAGAGACGGGTAGTTGCCCATGTTTCGCTGTTGAGAGAGCGCAGGGCAATACCACAGGCGCCCTTAAGCCCGAGCGCGATGCTATAACGCGGATCCATGGAGACAAGAGTACAAGGACACCGGGCAGGCAGAGTTGAGGAAACAAGGCGGCACAACGAAGTCAGCGACGAGGAGTAAAAAAAGGCTCCCGATTCGGATGGAGAAGACTGCGCCTTGTTAGAGGCGTCGAAATACAACAAGTAGGTACCAGGAATGGTACAAGGTTGCGATTTTCGCACGCTGTTGATCGATGGATCTCTGATCGGATTGACGGTCCGATGGCTCAAGTGGGACTTCAACCAGTGCGTCAGAGACAACCACATCGAGCGTAGGCCAATTTGCATTGAGGATGGCTACTATAGAGGCCCATTCATTCCTCTGTTGCTATATAATTGTGTCTCTTTCAGCCACATTGACTGTAACACTCAAGTCATAAAAGAGTCGGCTGTTTGGATCTTATCGCTACAGGTCTATCAAGGATGCTTACATCCTTAAGTCTTATAGACGTAGATAGATATCGTATTTATAAACTTGTAAACATTCGAGTTTGCAACAATAGCCAGTAGTCGATGAAGGTTACAGAACATCAATTCCGCTTGTACTGCATTTGTTTGCCTCTGTGGCGTTGCCTATCGTTCCGTGGCATAAATACCTTCCAAGTCAATGTCTTTTGTGGCGCAAGTTTACTCCCCCACAACCTCACACAACAGCTGTTATCTCGTCCGACTGATCATCTAGAGAAGACATGGCCCAGGTACACACACCACCCATGGAAAGTCAGAAAACCCAGTCCCCTGAGGCTAGTTTCCGGGCTCAACAGCATCGGGCGCTACGCGCAAATAAGAAACTGGAATTAACCGCCGGCGACGAAACGAAGCTGTATTCGAAGCAAGTATTGGCATCCGTACCTGAGGCCTCCGGAGCAAAACTAATTTTGTGACCACAGGTACAGCTTCAGTGCTATGACAATTTCGGACTTAGACTTTCCCGCATGGTGTGAACATCATCTACTCTCTCGGCCTAGGGGCAAACTATATGACTTCTGAACCCTCTGTGCAGGCTTTCGACTCGTACGGGCTTGGACACTCAATCGAAATTCATCACTGAATGCGTGGATGTCCTCAGTTCTCAATTGGACCCTAAAGTGGAGTACAAAGAGCCTATGGAGGCATGGAAACATCTCATCGTAGCTGCTTACGACCTCCATCGCCGTGGCGGCCCGGAGAACAGTAGTGAATACTGGAAACATCTAGGAAGCATTGCACTCAGATTCGACGGAATCAAGGAAAATCTACTCCGATATGTCAGCAAGAGAACACCACCCACTTGGGACGTTGAAAAATCTGTTGTGTGACAGAAATGGTTCTATTGGTAGTCTGTTACATGAGGTGCTGTATCTGTTTTCTCTGGATCGCAACTCCCACTTACCCTCATGTCAGACTTTTAGGAAGTGTTTCGAAAGATGAGGAGGTCATCACAGGAACGATTGGAGATTACATGGCTTTCAAGATGGCAAACGAAGGCGAGAAAGCAGTAAGATATCTTGACCCCCTTGACATTGACATCATTCTAACGTCTGATGATGTTGCAGAACACTCTCTGGGAATTTGAATTGGTAGGCTTGCCCCTAGGCCCGGACGTCTCGATAGAACGTGTGCTCACATTCCCATATTCTAATAAAATGACGCTCATGTAAAACACAGTCTTAGCCTCCAAGTGGAACGAAAAGGTCATCAACAGATTCGCTCCCACAGTTATAGAAAGGAAGAAGAGAAAGGAACACAGGATAGCCGCAATTAAAGCAGCCCACGTGGCCAAGGTTCTAACCTCAAAGGGGGTGCACAAAGACAGTAAAGGCTGCGACTGCCATCATACAATACTCTACAAGGCCAAGGTGATCAAGAGGATCAGTAGTAAACCTGAGGAAAATGGATCATAGGAGACAAGAGACGATCAAGAATGGACAGTGAATTATGTTGTCAGTTACGGTGTATTTTCGTGCATTATTCAAGGGGAATATCCTATTATCGGAAACTGGCTATTCGGCCACCTTAGTGGTTTTTTGTATGCCAACAAGAAACAATATTAGCCCCGCGCCTTATCGTGTAGTAGCAAGTAGTCTAGCATCCTATGAGTGGAATATGTCAAGCGGCGCCCCATTTGGTGGGATTTTGATCGCTCGGCGAATATTTTGCCGCGGCAAGTCCAAAAACGGCCAAAACTAGGCACTCGGCCAGGCGTGGGAACCTTTCAATCAGCCACGTTTCTTCGCAGTTTTGCGTTCGCTCAGCCTTCCTCACACAACAGCAAATGCATCCAAGTTGTTCTAGGGATACCACAGGTCTCTACGACGTTGAAAACTACTCATTACTCGCCCGCAGCTTGGGATTTTTGAGGAATTTGCGCTTGGATAATAGCAAGGGATCGTCAATATCGCGGTGCGCCAGATAATCTTCCATCGCTGCGCAGTCGTTGACGTTGGACAATGGTTCCCAGGTCACGTCGCCATCCGTCCACACCACCTGGAACTCTAGGTTGCGTCGAGACGCCCACCGGTGTCCGTTGAAAGAAGCAATTTCGGTTTCTTCTTGGCCGGACTCTTCGTCGTCGTCCGAGTCCTCCTGTATCGAAGATAGAGTGTTTGTGGTGGTGGACCCGGGGTTTACGCTGGTAGAAGGTTCGTCAAAGTCACTCTCTTCATCGGAGGACTCGTCGTTTGTCGTGTCCACCACAGGATTTGGCACAATAAAATCTGCTTCTTCTTCCGAAGATTCGGACTCCGGGCTCAGTTCATCGTCTTCTTCGTCGCTATCTTGCGACTTCCCGCTGCCCCAACCTCTACCACGGCCACGTCGTCCTCCACCACGGCCACGCCGACCACCAGCCCCGCCCCGACCACGCCCAAGTGCCTTCGCCGCAGCCTTCGCGGCTTCCTTTGCGGCTGCCTTCTCCGCCTTCTCTGCCGCCTTTTCGACCGCCTTCCTCTCCTTCTCCAGCTTCTTCTTCTCCGCCTTTGCCGCCTTCTCCGCCTCGCTGATCGCCTTCCGGATAGCGGGGAACGACGTCTTTCTCATCTCAGAGTGAAGCTCGCCCATCTGTTTCTTGTGGAGTTCGTCTAACAAAGCTTGATGCATTTCGGTGCTCGTCATAAGACGAGCCTTAGCTGTCGTGTACGTCCGTTTCGGCTTGTTCTTCTTTGCATGGAGCTGTCGACGAAGGTTCCCGTTTTCCCGCTGCATCAAAGTCATCTGTGTGTAGTTTTTATCAAACTCCACTCCAGCCGCATTAAGGAGGCTGCGTAGCTGCTCATTCTCGGCCGCCAACGCACTCCTGGATGCCGTCTTACGCATGGGCGAAGGCATGGCGATGGCGTAGGCGGCTCGCACAGCGTCGCGCGCTCGCAACGCATCAGCCACGGTGCTGGGTACAGAGGTGGTGGGAGTCGATGGATGCTGGCCCGTGGGCCCGTTTGAAGTGGGTGGGTGAGACTGGTTTCTCGACGAAGGGCTGGTGGGCGTTGACGGGCCGGATTGGCTTGCCGAAGAGGGGTTGGTCGTCGTCGAGGCTTGCGTTGAAGTATGAGACGAATCTGTCGTAATGTTTGAACCGAATACAAAAATTGATAAATGTGTTATACGCACTGGACTGGATGCTGGCTGTGGTAGAACGTGTTCCGATCGGTGTTTGAGTGGACGAAGATTCCCCAGCGGGCACGGGAATGAGCAGAGAAGGTAGCCGGGGAGCAACTGGCATAGCTGCCTGGGTGGTGTAGTTCAACGCTGGTTCAAAAAGGACCTCAGGGATTGCATTTTCGTTCAGCGGCCATATACCACATCTTCGAAAGGCAGAAACAATTGTCGTTTTTTTGAATGCGCGAGCCCTCGCAACTGCATAGTTCGAAAGCAGGTTATATTTGTCTATCAAAATGCCATTTGCGAGTTGCTACAATTTATAACGTAAAGACTAACGGTGAGTTCAGTGACATTGCAGAGCATTTGATTAAAACTTACCTCAGAAACTCTCGCCTTCCAGCTGGCCGAGAGGGGGCTGAAAACACCGACATCACAGGGTTGAAGGGCATGCGTCGTGTGCGATGGAAGACAAAGGATAATAATTCGATGTTTCTAGTTGAGTGTTACACAAGGGCATATTTCTGAAAGCTATGTGTCTACCTTGGCAAAGTCGATGAAACGGAAGGTGCAATGACTATTGTGACCATCCAAAATCAGAAGGCGATAGTCACCAGGGTCATCCAAAAATTCGGCCGATGCGGGCGCAAAGTCCTTCTCGAGCCACAGCGCGCCTAGCTCTTGATCCGTCCAGCCATTCTCGGAGATCGATATACTAAACAGCCGGTTAGTCATGTGTCGAGAATCGAGATACAGAAAACAACTGCCGACCTCGCGTTACAAGGGTTATCTTCCCCCCAACGCAAATCTCGACGCCTCCCTTGATAAACCACAGAGGGATGGAGGGCATCACCTGGAGCCGAGATGCACTCGATGATGGTGACCAGATCGCGGTTTCCGCTTTCAATTTTCTGGACGACTTTCTGATCACGGTCCACGAGTACACGAATCTTGTCAGCGATGCCTAGTTGGATCCCCTTGGAAACGAGTGAGATTCTGTCGAAAATTAATAGAAGAAGCGCACTTTTTCATCCATATTCCATATGTTCTGGGGCTTGACATCATACTTTTCGATGGTTTCCTGCAGAAGGACAAAGTAGTCGTGGACAACAGGGTGGTTTAAAGCTTGAGCGCAGCACTGCTCAAGGGAGTTCATCCACTGGTCATTCAGGTTAGTCTCAAAATCCCATATTTCAGTTCGAAATGGTTAATAATTCGCACCTTGACCTTCAGTTCTGGGTGGCGCTTTTTGAAACGGGTCGGCCAGGTCACGCCAAGTGGTGCACCATGGATTTCCGCCGCATAGGAACCGATGGTTGTCAAGCTGAGAGGAACACCACGCTTCGCCAGACTCTGCAAGATGTTAGAAAGTTACGATGAGCGGCGGAGAGGTGAGTAGTAAGTACCTTGACCCATTCCGCAAGGACATCCTCTTGTGGCTTGGTGAGGAGGCGCTCGTGAATGTGGGCCTCACTGCGGGTCAGGCGTCCCTTGGCGCGATCTTGCACGGTGCTGCGCGGAACGTCGTAAAAAATACAGCCTTGTTCATGGACATGAGCCCGCCCTCAGCAGCAGCAAGGGCGAGCTGGATCCGTTTCTCCTGAGGCAGGAGCGCGAGATCGTCGTCATCGTCGTCGTCGTCGGCGGCGGTGTTGACAGGCTACTCCTGATGTTCCGCGGGCGTCGTAGCGCCAAGAGGGAGTACCGAACGCAGGGGCATAGTCAATATACGTCAAGCAAGAGGCGACACTTGGGCAAAAATGTGAAGGGAAATCAGCCTTGCACACCAGTTATATGGTGCAACAGAGGGTTCGAGGTGCCAAATCACGACATTCCAAGATGGAAAACATCACATTGAAAAGGAATTCGACATACAGCGATGGGCGAATCGATATGAATGACGGTTAGCAATATAGCAAAAACCGCAAAATAGTGTCCCATTGCGAACGCCTCTACAGCATCGATATGAGGTACATATCCAAAAATGAGTCGGGAGCCGCTTCGACAGAGTGATATTGACGTACATTGAACACCAGTTCCGCCGCCTGACCTTTCCATCTCGTCGAAAAAGTTCAAACTGTTGCCATTGCGGAAAGTGGCCGTTCGGCACAGTGGGCAGTGATGACGGAGCAATAAAATCGCTAAATTCATATCAATACCATCTAGGGACTGTGTTGGCCATGTTTGTTGCCCATGCCAAATTTTGCAGTCCTAGCACCACGATGGAATCCGATACAGCGGAGATAAGCGGGCAGCCAAAGAGTCGGATTTTGCCAGCTTAGCACAATCCATTTCATTAAGAGGAATCTGCAGACGAGGACAAGCGAATAGAAATGGGTGCTGATGTGTAGCCAGACATCTACTGAACAGAACGAGCGGCGGACCTCGTCGGAAGATGCAGTGGTCGTGGAGAACGAGGCAATGTCCCGTAAGCGCTGTCATGCCAAAATAAGAAAAGCGGTGTTCGGCAACCTCCACCGGTCCGAAAGCGGAGACAGCATCACGTTAGCTTCATCAAATTGGCTCAAATTTGGTTCAAGGACGCGCATGTAAGTGCTTTACAACGTACAGGTAAAACTTTGGCCAGAAAATAGGCTGATACTCTTATATGACCCAAGTGGCCGACTAGCTAGTTCGGCCGACTAGGCAGTCTTTGATAATATTCCGTTTTTTATTGCTAAAAATTATTTGGTGGTAGGATTCAGGTTGTGAGTTATGTTTTTGAGCCTGGTTGTGGTCTGAGGATGGTACATTTTTGTGTTGTTCCATGGTTGTGCTTAGTGGTTGGTCAATGTTCTGAAATCGGATCACGCGGATCATTTCCATATTGGGAACCTCGGACATGACCGAAAACATTCCCACAGAGCCTCAACAGTACTGTACGGACATGTAGGGAGGCAACGGTCACGGTCACAATGAGGTCCGTTGCGTTGCCTAAATTCCTACGGGTCACGGTCACGGCGAGGTCCGTTGCCTTCAAAAAATCGTGACATATTAGCGGGAAAAATAAAAATAAAAATAATCACGTAGAAAAAATGAATAAAAGACAAGCTATGCCATTAGATTAGCCCATAAAAGAACAGAACTCCTTGGAAAAGCAATTTACAGTGGGTTTTTGGCCTAGAAAATTGGCCCTCCGTTGCCTTTTTTGGCAACGGTCCTGGTCACGATAGGGTTCGTTGCCTAAAAAATAGGCAACGGACGTGTCACGGTCCTGGGGGCCGTTGCCTCCCTACATGTCCGTACAGTATTTGACAGTGCATAAATGTGAACCTCGCTATAAGAAATGATATTTTCCACCTCAGACTCATCCCCAAACATGTGAATGTGCACTAACCACTGTATTGCATCCTGCATTTGGGGCACTCTCTCAACTATCTATCATCCAATTATTTTTTAGACTCTCCTCAGACTCACTCTCCTGCCTTTTATCCAGCTGCAGGTATAGATTGTAATGCAAAAGAGTATATCAATAATAATTACACTCTCCTAGCCAGGCCCAAGACTGTTAAGTAAAATTAATATTATAACAGACCTTTCAACAGACTTTTGCCAAAGATACTATGTCCTCACATTTCTTCAATTGGGGTGGCATAAAATCTGTATCCATTGAGATTGATGTAAGTTAATTCTACCTCTCACAACTTCTTACACCATGCCATATGCATCTTGGGCGGCTAATGATTATCATAAGTGATGTCTCTTAAGTTTGCAGAGGTAAACCCAGCTATTGAATTATATGTTTATTTTCACAAGAAACAGAATCTTCCAAAGTTCATCAAATATGATGTTTTTAAAAGAAGCAGTTCTGAGATAGGCATTGAGATAAATTTGAGCTGTAAAGTTTTTATCCATTTGGTATGATTTTGGATCGTGTCTGAGCATGTGACCAGCCAACCATCAACCACAACCCATCAGGAAAACCGTAGCCGAGATGTACCTATGAAGCATATGCAGCACTGTACAGCACTTGCATAGCACTCCATAGTGCAGCATAGGTACATCCCTTCCCGAGAGTGGTCCCCAGTACTGCATAGTACTTGACAGCCATTTACGGTTTTCCTGATGCCACCAACCACAAATCACAATATCATAAGAAACCAACGCGCACAGACCACCATCTACAAGCCGATAATATTTACTGAAAAATGAGTTTACACTTTTATGTTTCAGAAATCGCTAATATCGAAGTAATAGGAAGACGTGATCTGGACCAGAACAAGGTGCCTGCTGGCGGTTTGATTCCTGCTAAGGCTAATATGAAAGGTAGTTACTTGGTAGTTACTATCTCTTTGCAGTACCAGTGTGCTCAGCGGCGGTTCGATTCCTCCAGGCCATGTAAACCTGGTGTTTGCATCCTTTTCTTTTGGATGCTCGGGTATTTCTAAATAATCATATACCTGGTTGATTTGTGTGAAGGCCGGCGCACCGAGCACTGTCTATCATACACGGAAAATGGGGTATGGGGTATGGTGCTTGCTTGGATGGGGCTTCTATTCCTCCAAAGGCCATGATGGACGATGTGATTCCACAAGTTCCCTAACCATCCTCGACCCGTTGCACGTCGGACGGGCTTGATCAGCTTTAAAACACTAAACTCCTATCTTCAAAGGGTTCTTCTCTCGAAAGCAAGACTTGCAGGCGCACTGGGCAGCCTCTATCATACACGATCATGGAGGCATGTGCTCCGACGGGGGGGTTCGAATCCTCTGGTGGTCATTCGTTGGCTTTCAAAGACTTTCTTTTTGTGAACTTACGGTACACCGAGCCTGAGTCTCACCTTAAATCCGAATTCCAAGGTAGAACGCCGGATATGAAATTTTCTTGTTTCGATGTCCAACATATGCTAGTAAAAGTGCTCGCAAGATATCTCGCAGGCAGGTTGATTACGACTCTCTTAAGATGTGCACGATCCCCGGACGAATGTCACTTGTACTTGAAAATCAAAAGAAGTCCAGGATCCCGGAGAAATGTTGGACGCGGGCCATATATACTAAGCTTGGGCATTCGGGCCCTTGCACACGAAAAAAGAACACCTTGAATGCCATCTTGTTCTACGTAAATGGATAAAAGAGAAAGAATTGCGATGGACTCATGAACGTTCAAACCCACCGGCGGTCTATTTGGTGGTTACACTATGGGCTAGGTTGAATGTCTGAGAAGTGTGTTGAAACTTGTACATGTGTGCTCTTCCACTTGCTTCTCAGACGTGCTGGGAATTATTTCAGACTGGAATGTTCAACCTCACTGATGTTGATCGAGCTTGAGGACAGCAGATTGTGACTGGGGTCAGTGGTCTCCCTAGGCGAGTGCCAGTGCATCTGAGTGTATAACGGCGAGGAAGTCAATTGTCAGAAAGACATTATTGAAGAGTCATAACGAAAAGAAAAAAAAAAGAAGAAAAGAAGCGTGTGTCGAGCTTATCTGAATTCTCAGTCTGATACTGGAGTCCTCGGAGCGGGCGGGGAATCCGAGCCAGAGCCCATATGAATTGACTCGTGTCATTTTGCTATCCTCACCAGTTAAAAGAAAAACATATATCATGCACATACCGGGCGGATCTGCTGTGCGTCATTCAACTAAAGAGTTAAGGATCAGCTCCCCAGTCCAGAGTCTCCAAGGAATCCGAGCTAAAATCAAAACGATCAATACTAAGCGCAGTCCTCACGCGCATCACATCCGCCAGGATAGCCTTGCCCAGGACCGTCTGCTACCGCTCGTCACTGAGCAGCGCCATCTCGACGTTCTCATCGTCACCCACGCCCAGCTCGTCCATCATATTGCGAATAACATGGGGACAGTCATTGTCCCTGATGTCCCCGCCCAGGAGCATGAGGTTCAGAGCAGGTGCCGCCGGAGGAATGAGTCCGCGGCCGCGTCGTGCGCTGGGTGGCGGGGGAGGTGGCTGCGCGGCAGTTTGCGCATATCACTGACGTCGTGCAGAACAACGATGCGGTAGCCATCGTCGACGTCCACCGCAAAATGGTTGTTGTGGAAGTGGAATGAGAGGTCGGGATGCAGAGTGAGGACGTTGGACGGCAGGACGAATAGTGTCTTGTCGAAATGAGGGCTGGCGTACGACTCCCTGAGTTGTTCCTGTGTGGGATCATTGACATTCAATGACAACTCGAGAGCGGGAAGACGAACCACGAAGCCATACGGCGGAGGGAGAATCCAGGTCAGTGCAACATCGGTCGTAGCGCCCGTCAGTCGGCAGCGCTGGTTGTCCCGTGCAATCACGCTCTGTTCCATGGAGGGAGGGAATTTATACTGGAAATACAGTCATCGGCCGCGCCAGCCACTCTCAGCCACAGGGTAGTACTGACCGATTCTAGAACCCTCTCGTCGTACGAGTCCTGCGTCGCGCGATACTCCTAGCTCATGTGCATGCGCACGATGTGCGCAAGGCCTGGAAAACCGTGTGTGCGACACTCACCTATGCTTGGTCAACCGGCAATAAAATAAATCTGAATATATGTACTCACGATCTAAGTAAAAGCCAAAATTCCCGGAGGATGGGGTCAGTCGAGTCCGGGTCTATCACAGGCCCGCTCGGCCTGATGTAGTATGACAAGATGCCGCCCTGTGCCACAGTGGCAGGACAGATATAAAAGTCACCGTAGTGATGCGTGCCCAGCGATGCAGCAGTGCACTTGTCACTGGGGTCACTTTTTGGTGCACTCCTGCCATGTCCATAGTGAGCTCCGAGAAAGTTCTAGCCGCTAGGGCCGCTGACCAAGAATCAGTCTGGATCAAGGGAAGCAAAGAAAAACGTATCGCTGAAGATCTTCAGACTTGATAGAGAGAACAAGGGGACCAACCACCGA
This sequence comes from Mycena sp. CBHHK59/15, assembly GCA_029204085.1. Classification (NCBI taxonomy): domain Eukaryota; kingdom Fungi; phylum Basidiomycota; class Agaricomycetes; order Agaricales; family Mycenaceae; genus Mycena; species Mycena sp. CBHHK59/15. Next base: position 511,500 of record JARGXW010000020.1, read on the forward strand.
CAACACACACTCACACTCGGCTATTTTCCCGAGTCCAAGTGCGACACTGTCCGCGAAATGACCGATTTTGGTGACAGCGTCGCACTTGAATTCACCCAAATAGTTGAGTGTGAGTGTCGCACTTAGTACATGCCCTTTGAGAGAGCAAGTCCAGGAGGATATCCTTGCGGCAACGCCGTGTCGGAACGTCGTCTACCTAGAGTGCCTGCATACGAACGGAAACCAGGATACCACCTACATGGTGACTCGGATGCGGAAGAGAGAATACTGCGATGACATAAGTTGTACCAGAGAAAGAGTTAAGCACTGCAAACTTAGCATCGTGGTGCTATCCTGGGAGACGTAACAGTGTATACTAGACACGAACGACACGCCCACACTGCCCGTAGCGCCGCCCGTGTCACGAGCTCCGCAACACCGCGCATAATATCCTCCATCCCACCAAGTCGCAGGACACGGAACGCGGCGCTCACGCTCCCGCAGCAACAATCGGGGCTGGCACTGGCGGTGGCGGCATGAGCGCCCCGTCCCCGGGCCTCCCGTTCCCATTCCCGTTCCCACCCGCGTTCTTCTTCCGCCCGTTCCCCGTCCCCACGCCCGTCGCGCCTTTCTTCTTCTTCTTCGCCTCGCCCGCCGCCGCCGCCGCGTCTGGCTTCGCCTTCGCGGGCGACGCGACGGCCGCGACGGGTTTCTTCTTCGCGCCGCTCTTCGAGATGAGGATCTGCCCGAGCGGGCCCATCTTCGTCTGCGCGAGCGGCGGCGCGTCGTCCGGCAGCTCGAGGTTCGCGAGCGACACCGGCGCCGAGGGCGCTGGCAGTGGGGGCGGTGGCGGCATGGCGACGGGCAGAGTGTTCGGCGCGCCTGGGAGGGGCAGCGAGCCTGGCGGACCAGGGAGGGGCGGCAACGAGCCTGGTGGACCAGGGAGAGGAGGCAACGTGCCTGGCGGACCCGGGAGAGGAGGCAGCGTAAAGGGTGGACCAGGGAAAAGCGGCATGCCGGGCGGACCAGGGAGGGCCGGGAGGGAGGCAGGTGTAGCCGCTGCCGCCGCGAGGGTTGCGAAGCGCCCCATGTAGTACGGCCGCAGGAGGCCGATCTGGGAGTCGACCTTGGCGGGGGTGAGGGGCACGAAAGGTGGTGGTGGTGGGTAGGGCAGGGCGGGGGTGCGGGTGCGCTGTACGAGTGGATGATCAGTACAAAGGTCTTGCTGCGAAAAATACAGATCCGGAAGCGAGGAGGTGAAGAGGCGGAGGACATAGAGAGGAGACGGGACGGAATTGAGATAAAGGTTATGAAGGACGAAATCCACAGCAGAACAACGAGAAAGCACACGCACGCAATCCCCGCCCCGCTCCCCACGCCCAGCCGCTTCTTCCCCCGCAGCAGCTTCTTCGGGATGCTCAAGCTCGACATGCCGAACTCCGCCGCGATACCCAGCTCGCGCAGCCCGAGGTAGTCCTCGCCCAGCGCGTCGGCGAAGTCGCCCCTGCAAAATAACCATCAGCATTCGGGCTCGGAAAACGGGAGCAAAAGAGAGAGAAAGAGAGAGAAGACGCACATAGTCAGCGCCCCGCCCTCCTCGTCCTCGAACAGGCCCTCGTCCGAGAGCGCGTCCACTGCCGTCTGCACAACACGAAATCAGAACGGAAGGAGGCAACAGAAGCGGAAGAGGAGAGAGGAAGGAAAGTAACGTACCGCGAGCTTCTTCTCGAGGTCGCCGAGACGCGCGCCGTACCGCTCGACGTCGTCCGAGATGTAGCGCTCGAGGTCCTGCACGCGCGAGATGCCCGACTCGAAGAGCGTGTGCAGGATGATTTCCTGCGTGCAGGTTGGGTTAGCATGACGTTGGAACTTTTTTGAAAGGAGCAGAGGGTAATTGGGTGGAAAGAGCACAAGAGGGTGGGAATGGGTACAAGTGGGAGCGGGGGTAGCCAGTGCGACTGGGGGTGGGTAGGGTGGCATGGTGGAAGACATAATTCGCAAGTGCACAAGGGAAGGGAAGGAAAGGGTTGCACGCGCCCCAAAAACAGATGAACGAATGGGACATCAAGGATATACATGTAGCGGGTGGATCAGACGAGGAAAAGGGACGCCGAATGCAATGGAGGACAACAGAAAATCCGCAATACACACCTCCGCCGTCATCGTGCGCGCGTACTTGTCGCACAGGTAGCGCATCGTGCGGCCGACGTTGAGCAGGTACTCGGACGTTACGGACGCGAGCACATCGAGCGCGGCTTTCGAGGTGCCTGTGGGGGGGGTGTGTTAGTGTCGACGGTCGTGTGGAGACGGGGTATAAAACCGGGGAAGAGAAGGGGAGGAAGGAAGGGAAGGGAAGTGAGAGGGACAAGAAAGGAAGGAAAACGAAGAGAAACCCCAACGCACCCTGAAACCCCGCATGCTCAAGTACCTTCCCACCCATCCACTGCATACAGTCGTCCGCGTTCGCACCGCCCACCTCCACCATGCCTTCCACCTCTCTCTTCCCCTCCTCTCCCATACCCGCACCCGCACCCCCAACCACACCAACACCGACATTACCCGCGCGCGCATCGCGCCGCCTCCCCTTCCGCCTCCTCCTCCGCCCCCCACCCCCACCGATCCCCAGCTCCTCGCCCCACGCGCGCTCGTCCACCTCGCGCACCGCGCCGAAGAGCTCGTCGTCCTCCGGGAGCGGCGCCTCCCCTGCTCCCACCCCTACACCTCCCACACCTGCGCCGACGCCCGGTAAGGCGAGTGGAGGCCCTTCGCCGCCCTCCGCGCCCGCCTCGGGTGCGCCGAGCCCGAGCGCCGCGAAGCGCGCGTGCGTGTGCCGCAGGCGGCGCATGGTGTGGATGTTCGCATTCATCAGGCGCAGGAGGGGCTGCGGCGTCCACTCTCTGTCCTTGCCCGCGTCCTGCGCGTCGTCTTTGGCTTTGCCCTTGCTGTCTATTCGCTGGGTGCTCTTGCGCGGCGACGAGAGCGCAGATCGCGGGTATCCCAGCGCGGGGTTGTGATCTATCGGAGGAGCAGCAGAAGGCGAAGACGGCGACGGCGGAGACGACGACGGTGGAGGCAAAGCCGAGGACGAGGCGTACGCGATCTCCGGGAGGCCGTTCGGGAGCAGCGCGTCCGACGCGAGCGCGGCCCACCAGAGGTGCGGGTCGCCGCCCGCGAGGGGGGTGTGCCGCGGGCGCTTGCGCGGGCGGGCGGTGGTGGGTGAGAGCGGCCTGGTGGGGGTTAGCGTGAGGTGTGAGGAGAGGAGAAGGACGAGACGAGAAAGTAGAAAGAAGAAATGGGAGGAAAAAAAAATAGGAAGGGGACACGAGGATCGGGAAGAGAGAAAATCGACGGGAGGGGAGGGGAGGGAGGAAGGGAAAGATGGAGAGGAGAGCGGAGCGAGCACAGTTAGGGAGGGCGAGGGGAGCCGGTTCTACGATGCGGAGCAGATGCGCGGGGACAACGGGACGCAAGCGCCCTCGTGGCGGATCCTCCGATGGACTCGACGCAGGAGATATCGCGACCGCGCCGTCCCCCGTCGTCGACACGCAGGTCGCTGCGCCTGCTGCCAGGGCCTCTGCTGTGCGGTACGAGACTGCGGACACCCCTGGGGGCAGAAATGAAGAAAAGAAACGAAAAGAAAAGAAAAGAGGAAGAGGAAGGATAGGGAAGAAGAGTAGGACGAGGAAGGTGAGGGGAAGAGAAATAGATGTAGAAAAAGAGAAACAGAACGGGACCCGAGAAAAGCCAGAAACTACAAACCATTTCCTCTTATCTCCCACCACCGCATCCCCGTCCATCCACGCCCCCTGCCCGCCCCCCTCCTCCTCACCAACCCCCTCGCCCTCCTCCTCCTCTTCTTCCACCTTCACCCCCAGCGGCACGGCTCCCAGAGGCAAATAAGCGCGCAGGCGCCCCGCATCGGGCACCGGCCCCCGTGCGAGCGCCGCGAACGCACGCATGCCCTCAGGCGTGCGCGTCAGTGCGGGGGACTCCGCGAACGGGCCGGCCGGTGCAAGCGCCGATAGCGACAGGGACACCGCAGAAGAGACAGCGGCAAAGGCTAAAGCGGGATCGCGCTTGACGGCGGTGGGCTTGCGCGCGGGGGGCTTGATGAGGATGGTCTGCTTCGCGGTGGCGGAGGGGGTGGGCGCGGAGAGGTAGTTGGCGGGTGAATGTGTGAGGGTGGTGGAGCGGGAGCGCGCGGTGGAGAGGGCGGCGGTCGGGATGGGCGGGTCCGCGCGCTCCTTGCGGTCGGTGATGTTGCGCAGGAGGCGCTCGGCCTTGACCTTGAGGCGCTTCGCGCATGTGCGGAGGGGGTGGTTCTGGCAGGGGGTGCAATTAGATGGTATTAATGGGAGGAGGAGGACGGAGTTACCTCGGTGGCGTTGTAGGTGAAGCAGTTGGACCAGATGAGGTCGAGGTCGTCCTTGAACTCGCGCTTGGACTTGTACTGCTTCTGCTTCACCTTCTTCAGCATCGTCTGCAGGTCCATCGGGTTCGTGATCACTATTAGGTAAATGGTGCGGCTCAGTACCCCCGCATAATTCCGACAGGCTGCGCGCACCATCGTAGTAGTCGGGCACCTCCGCCTTGGATACGGGCTTGAGGAATGCCTCCGCGTCGTGGTTGTCCTGGCGCACACGAGTGAGAAAACGCGGTCACGCCACAGGCGGCTGAGGGGCGTGACGTGCGGCACTTACGATGGAGGTCGTGCGCAGGTCGAGCAGGAGGCCCTCGAGCGAGTCGTAGAACGGGTCGGTGAGCTTCGAGTCGTGCGCCTGGCGCTGGCCGCCCTCAGCACCGGGAATTAATGCAGCCAGGAGCACCACTTACCCGGCCGTCCTTGACGGTGGCGAGGAGGAGCTTGAGGTCGGTCTCCGGGTAGATTGCCTGCGCTTTGTTCTCAGTGAGTGTGCGCAGGAGATTCTGGGACTGGGGTCAGTAAAGCAGTCGATGAATGGACTGGGTACCTGCATTCATCCTACGGTCTCCCGTGCAAGCTGATCGGGATCAGGTAAGGCGTTTCAAACTCCGACTCGCTACACGTGCTATTCTTGACCTGCCTCAGAAAATGGAACACAAACTATACGAGGCGAGGGTTCGATTCCTCTCGACAGCCTCCAAATCTCTTTTTCTCTCCACAGGTTAACATTCAATTTTGGCATCTTAAATGGAATAGTAAACAAGGAAAGCACGCCGTCGTGGAACAGTGGCTATCTTTCTGGTCCATGTGAGGCAGAGGTTCAATTCGTACCAACGGCATAGCAGAGGTGTTTTAACATCTTGCCTACAGTCATATCCAGAGAAATCAAGCTGTCCTTCGACCAGTGACAGCTCGCCTCCGTAAATTGGATCGGGAATACGAGATTGAGACATCTGGTTGTATCCACGCTCTGCTCGCAAGGTGCATACCTACCCAGCGAAATAAAGCCGTCATCGACCAGTAGCAGGTCACCTGCTTTGAAATTATATGGGTAACCCGCAAATGAGACGGATACGGCGGTTCGAATCCTCCTGACGGCACTGCGGCGCCATGAAGGATTGTTTTACCCCTTTCCCCGCATATTCATATCTGATTGTATCCGTGCTTTACCCGACAGGTAGATGCCCCCTAATCAAGCCGTCGTAGGCCAGTGGCAGCCTGAGGTCGCCTTCGTAAAGTATTTCTTGTCTCTTGAAGCCTCGAGTCTCGACGAAAACGGGGGGTTCTCCCCATCTGCATCCTGCACAAGTGAGGATCTTTTTCGTCCCTCCGCACCGTCTCATTAAGCTCTAAGATCGTGCTTGTATCACATCCAGATAAATAAACCTGTCGTCGACCACTGGCAGATCACGTTCATGTACCAATATTGAATATTGAACCCCGTGCTTGCCATGAGAAGGAGGTGGAGTTTCGATTCCTCCCGACGGCCTTACTGTAATCATCTTTGAACTTTTTTTTTTTGCCTTCTCTTCGAACCCTAACCATGTCTTTCACAGCTCAATTCCTGTTTACCGAAACCACGCCATCGTCTACAAATCGCGGGTTCCCTTTGCAATATATCCGTTACTTGGTTGTTGTAAGGAGTCATTGCGCAGAACTCTCGGTCTGTCGCCTGAAATTGAGTACGTCGCGTCCCATGCTTGGATATAAGCGGTTTTGAGTGTCCAAATTAATACTTGAACCAGCCCATTTGAAGAAACCTGCACGGAACTTTACTTGACGTGATTCAAAGGACTTCGAAGGAGTGGGTTTGGATTATGTTCGTCTCGCCGGTTTTCGGGTCAAAAATCTTGTCGAGAGTCGGTGACTTGAGACCTTACCGAAAAATTAATTATTCACAACCATACAAGCTAAACAAAGAGCGCCAAATTGAAAAAATCGCATGGTGATTTTATTTGTCTTTGTCTACGCGAACTTCTCATATCACGTGTGAATCACATCTTGATCACATCCGAGTCCCCTATTTTGCTCTTTGCCACTCTCAAGCCACTCTGTCACCCAACTTTCTAAGTTGCTGCCACTCGTAAGCCTCGTATGATTGTAAGGAACTTTATGGTCTTGATTTAATCAAGTCTCACCAGTACATTTCCCAGAGGAACGACAGCGCAGAGCACCTTGTCGGACCCCTGTCCAATCGGCGTCTTGCGCTGCGCCGCACAGTCCATCAAGAAATGGATCTCAACAATGCCCAGCTCCGCTCGCGTCTCTCTGAAATTGAGGGACAGCTGGCCGACTTGGACATTCCGCATTGGAAGGATGTGACCCGCATTTCGGGAGAAGAACGCCTACGAGAGGAGCGACAGCGGCTTCGGGACAGCCTCGACACGATCACGTATCCCATTCTCACCCTCTCTGTGGAAATCACCTCCCAAATCTTTGTCCACTGTCTGCCTGATGGTCCGCGCCAACCCAATACATCCATTGCACCGTTGCTTCTTGGAGCCATTTGTCATCGCTGGCGCAACATCGCGTGGCATGACCAGAATCTGTGGACATCCTTGACAGTAGCTGTCGGTGACACAAACATGTCAGTCCAAGGGCTAGCTCTAGAATGGCTCCACCGCGCTGGTGGTACCAGGCCACTCAGTTTAAGCCTACGATTCGAGTCCTATCACTGCTGTGACACCCAGCATGTAGACATCTTTGGATGGTGTACTGAGGTGAGGAGTAGTGACAGGACGCCTGTATTGTTGGACTCCGTCATTGCTCTTTCCTCCCGGTGGCGACATGTCTCCATAGAAATCCGGACGAAGTGCGCTCTACAACGTTTCCGTAGAAAGGCAAACCGGATAACTCTCAAATTTCTTCTCCTGGAAACATTCACACTCAATTTACCGGGTACGGCTCCAGCATCGTCGCTACATTGGGGTCTCTTCAATGCCCCCGCCCTTCGTGAAGCTCATTTTACCTGCGTCCCGCTTTATTCCTTGACAGGGCTTGAGTCAAATCTGGTCATCTTCTCGGCTCGATTCGTCACTCCCGACCAGTGTGTCCAGTTTCTACGAGATGCTTTGTGCCTGGAGACCTGTCGATTCACTGCCATTTCCAACAGCGATATCATCGCCACCACTGTTCCCCTATTCCACAAGTCTTTGAAATTCCTTAAACTCGGGTACGACCCCCGGCAGCCAGAGGAGTCAAAATGTCTCCAACTTCTCAGCCTTCTCACGCTACCCACTCTTCAACGGCTGGAATGTGGAGATTGCACCCTTAATGACGCCACTGAGGTTGCATCATTGCATTCCTTCTGCACAAGGTCTCCGCAACTGGAATATTTGCATATTATCATGCATGAATATGTTCTTGGAGCAAGCATTTCCTTACTACGGGGTTTACCGATGCTCAAGGCCCTCGACCTGTCGTTCGAGGGAAAGGGTATCTTCTATTTCTTCGACTTGCTGAATCTGAATTATTCCCCTACCTTGCTCCCCCAACTGGAAACACTCATTCTCAGCCTGCCACATACATTGAATTGGTGCGCTGAAGTCGATGTGGCGCTCGTTGGTGCCCTTGTTTCGAGGTGGGAAATACGGCCTGGTGTTTCCCAGCTACGAGAATTTAGACTTGAAGCCGGGGAGTACACGAATCGGTCTCGCCAATTTGACGGTGTTCTGGCGGATCGCCTGTCGGTTCTCATGGACCAGGGAATGAAGTTGTTCGTTAGATCAGCGTGCCACTCTTGGATTTAGGCGGGGTGGATTTCATATATATGGTATTCACCAAAAAATATGTCTTTCTGTATTGTCTAACCTTCGAATGAGACTTCGTATGAATTAACTTTTTACTATCCTCACCAAGTCAAAGAAAAACATATATCATGCACATAGCGGTCGGATGTGTTGTGCGTCATTCAACTAAAGAGTCGAGGATCGGCTCCCCAGTCCAGAGTCTCCAAGGAATCCGATCCAGAATCCGAACGGCTAATACTCAGCTCAGTCCTCAGCCGCATTACATCCGCCTGGATCGCCTCCCAGGACCGTCTGCCACCGCTCGTCACTGAGCGGCGCCATCTCGATGTCCTCGTCGTCACCCACACCCAACTCGTTCATCATATCCCGAATACGATGGATCCCGTAGTTATACTGATGTCCCTGCCCAGGAGCATGAAGTTCAGCGAGTAGCGCAGGTGCTGCCGGAGAAATGAGTCCGCTTCGTCGCTGTGCTGTGAGTGGCGGGGGAGGGGGGGGGGGCTGGGCAGTAGTTTGCGCATATCACTGATGTCGCGCAGAACGACGATGCCGTTGTCGTCATCGACGTCGACCGCGAAGTGGTTGCTGCGGAAGTGGAATGAGAGGTTGAGATGCAGCGTGATGTCAGGACGAATTGCGTCTTGTCGAAAAGAGGGGTGACCCACAACTCCCCGAGTCGTTCCTGCATGGGGACCATTGAGAATTAGAACATCTGTCAGTGCAACATCGGTAGTAATGCCCTTCAGTCGGCAGCGTTGGCTGTCCCGTGCAATCACGCTCTGTTCATCTGGATGATGCGTGTCCAGCGGTACAGCAGTGCACTTGTCACTGGCGTCATTTTTTGGTTCACTCCTGCCGCGTTCATAGTGAGTTCAGAGAAAGAAAGTTCGGCAGCTAGGCTCACCAAGAATGAAGTGCGACGAGTGCAGGTTTAGGGACACGAAGATCGTATCCCGCTGCAGGTCTTCAGAATTGATAGAGAGAACATGGGGGACATCGTCGGATGGTCTGCATGTTCGTTGGTAGACTGTGAATCATGCATGGACATGTCTATAAAAATACTTACGTGCAAGCTTACGTGTGGATTTTATCTTGAGTTGGCTTGTTAGAGTCTGACAAGGCTGATTCAAACTCCGACTCAATGTGTCCCTGTCACGCGACATTCTTGTTCTTGTTTTGCCAAGTTCTTCAGGACGTAACTTGTTCTCCCTCTTTCTGAAAAGGGTAATTGGCTCATTTATATCACTATTCCTTGGATTCTTCACATCAGGCTTTTAACAACTTACTTGCCGGCGCTTGTAGACGCTTGTACAAGCTTGTGCAAGCCCAAAAAGCCGACAAGCTGACAAGTCAACAAGCTATGTCAAAAATCTGACAAGCAACTCACCGCAAGCCAGAAAAGTTAGACAAGCCCACAAGAGGCACAAGGAATATGCAGTATTTCAATATATTGAGCTACATATAATAATGTGGGGCATAAAAAGGCCCGGATGATGGTGGAATATAGTAGGAAAGGCACGAAAAAAGAAGGGTCGAGCCGGGCGGGGCGAGGAACTTAAAAAAGGAAGAGATAACGACAGGTGATCTGGAATGCAGCCGTAGGTAGGGAGTGTGGGATGCGACTAATAGATCCAAACCCGACCGGGGGTAGATGCGGCGGCGCGAGGCGCGGTAAAACAGATTGGAAATTGTGATGGTCTGTGGCGCGTGGTCGCGGCGGCGTGACGCCGCTCGCGGTCGAGTCGAGGGGCGCGGGCACTAGGCTGCGCGACGCACTGAGCCCTAGGTAGTGCGGCTACACGCGTACGTCGGCGGCGACGGGCTGGGCAGCGACATTGAGGAGTGAGGGCATCAGAGAGGCGTGCTGCAATTGAGAAATTGGAAGCAATAGGGCGGAAAATCTTGAGAGCTTGGAAAAAATGAGGCGAAAGGGCCGACGGATTTGCGAGACACCTGTATGGGTAGCTGGAGAACTGGCCTATGGTCAGACGAGGCAAAGGGCCCCAGAGACACGGATTGAGGCGGGAGGCAAGTGGAGAAAATGGGGGGAAAAGGAAAGAGGCGACCAACCATTTGATGCAAGTCACGCCATCCGTTGCCATCTGTCAACAATCGGCATCGTGATGGGCGGAGTTTGAAAGACTTGTCCGTATTTCCCCACCCGCTAACACGCCCAATTCCTTTTTTTCTTTTTGTGATTGCTGTTTTCCGCGGATTCAGGGAGGAAGACTAAAATGCAAGTTATTCGCAAGATTTTGTTTCAAAAAGAAAGGCATCAACTCAGACTCGTCAGTCTTGCTTGTTCGGCTTGTGGGTCTTTTCTGTCTGATGAGCTTGTGCACAAGCAAAACGGGCTAAAAAAGCCGTAAAAGCCCCAAAAGGAAATTGCACTATTACTGATGCAGCCGCACCACCGATTTCTAATTTCTGAAGCGATCACCGATTTTCTGGCCCTGGCAGCGCCTGGCTCTGGTTTGTCCCTACAGCGTGCACTATAGTACTTGCGTGCAAGATAAAAGAGCTCCTGATTGTGTCTCAGATATTGGAGCCCAGCACACAATGGCCTCTCCAGATGGTCCCCATGTTCTCTCTTTCAAGTCCGAGGATCTGCAGCGGGACACGTTCTTCTTTGCCTGCCTTCGCATGCACCCATGCCTACTCATTCTCGGTGAGCCCACTCGTCCAGCAGTATCTTCTTCAGACTAACTGTGGGTCAAGGAGTGAATCAGAAATTGACGCCAGTCACTATCGCCACAATTCAACGCTGGGCGCAGGTGACGTGCCCTGATCCAGAAAATATTTTCTTTTGTCCAGTCACGGTGGAACCGATGGCCATCTTATCGTATCGCATCACCCCAGCGGGCCAGCCTTGGACCCAGAATCGACTGAGCCCCTCCCTCCCGGGAACTACGGGATTTACATGAATCGTGCGGTCCCTGTAGACGCCACATTCAATCCGTTGTCTAACTCAGCTGCATAGGTGAATGCACTGCCTGGGGCATCCCGGACTTGGGCCAGGTGTCTCGGAAGAACATCAGCTTCGAGTATCGTATAAACTTTTCAGATAACCACAGCCGCGATCAAGTCAGAGAAATTATGGCCTTGGTGCGTCGTAACACGCTTTCTCCAGCTCCCTTCCGAATGTGGTTGACAGTACAAGTTTCCACCGGATGTCGAAACAGCTGTTGTTGCTCGTGACAACCACCGGTGTCGCTTTACTGGACCCACGGATGATACCGTTTTGTGTTGGATTTTTCCACCGGCATTCTCGTTCGATGTCAGTCCGATTCACATCATTTCTCCGTGTAGTGAGTCTCTGATGCTGCATATACCACAGCAGCCGGAAGAGCCTGTGCTGGTGTCACTATTCGACAAGAAACCTTACATTGTTGCGGCCAATGTCATCACCCTCCGCAAGGAACTAAAAGTGCACTTACACAGCAGCAACTTTGCAGTGGACGTGGACGACAACTTCCGGATCGTTGTTCACCGCGAGATGGGCAGCGCGCAACAGCTGCTTCCCACCCACCTCCCCCGCCATCCGCGGCACGACGAGCGCACCGACGTATTTCTCCGCAAACACTTCTGTTATTCGTTGAATCTCACGCTTCTCGGCGGAGACGTCCGGGAAAGATACAGTCCGAATGTTATCCTGAGCATGATGGAGGAACTGGGTGTCGGCGATCCTGACTCCGATATGGTGCCGCTCAACGATCCGCGGTGGCATACTGTGCTGGGCGAGGCTATCTGGGCCGACGTGTTACGGGTCAAGACTATCCGTAGTGTCTACGAGGCCGAGGGCCGGTCGGAACGCAATGGTGACTCTGATTCTCAGGTGGATATGTAGGCCGGGGAGGGGGGAAATATGTATAGGATTAGGCATGTACCCCTTCTTCCATTCGAATGAATCCCCAGTTCAGTTATCGGAGCGACCGACTCCTAGCCAATTCCTGAGAGCTATAGTTCTTCGGTTGCAGGTGACTACCGAGTACAGCCAGACGTTGTCGACGGAAGAGCTGCTGGTTGCATTTTATCTCTTCTCCCCTTTTCCCGGATTATTTCTTTTTGCATCCTCCCAAATCCGATGTATATCCTCCTGCATCATCCAATTCAAGCCTGACTGAATATCTCTTTCAACACCTGGGATACCACAGCCGTTGTCAACTAGCTGGCGGTAGGCCATCTTGATGAACTGGTACGGTCCCTCTAGATCTGTGAGAAGGAAGCGGAGGTTCCATTCCTCCAGATGGCATGAGAGAAAGGGAGTTTATTTTTCCCATAGATTCATAGTATCTGGTTGCATTGATGCTTTCCTTCGTAAGTCCGCACCCACCTATGTAAATAAAGCCGTCGTTGATCAACTGTAGGTCATCTTCGGATCCACAATCTATCGAATTGTGATTACGACGAGGACTGGTCTCTCGACGGCGTGGTGCGGATGCTAGTTTTTATCTTCGTTCCGCTCTGCACCCACGATCATGACTACACCCTCGCCTTCCTCAACAAGTCCTCGCCCGCCTCGGGAAATAGAGCCGTCGTCGACCAGTGGCTAGTCGCCTTCCCCAAATTATCTCCTAAACAATGTTACGAGGAGGCGGGGGTTCAATTCCTCCCAACGGCATCAGAGAAATCTGCAAATATCTTTTTCTCTCCACAGATCCACATTTAATTCTTGGAATCGTAAATTATTAACGAAGGCGTAAGAACGAAATTCGGTTGCCCCAAGTTGCCCTTCCTGCCAAGACCCCAACGTGGACGATCTCGGCACCGCTACACATGAATTACCAAGGGTTATATGAAGCTGCCTCCGAAGACTCTGTACTGAATTTAGGATCACACTGTAGATCCTCCTCCACTCCTGACCCAGGCGGAGAGCGCCAAAGACTGAGGGTGGTTTTGACGCGCATCGTGTCGGCCTAAATAGCTTTACCCAGAACTGTTTTCCACCGCGGGTCGCTGAGTGGCACCATTTCACAATCGGCCAAGCTCTTCCATCATGTCCAGGATCCGGTGCGCTGAGTAGTTCGTACGGATGTCCCCGCCGAGGCGCATCAGGTTGAGAGAGTAGCGCAGGTGATGGCGGAGGAAAAGATCAACACCCGCGTCGTGTCCAGAGTGGCGGGGGAGATGCGTGGGCAGGAGACGCTGCCCGTCGCCAATCTCGCGCAGGACGATGATGCGGTAGTTGTCGTCGACGTCGACGGCGAAGTTGTTGCTGTGGAAGTGGAGTTTCATGTCTTTGTGGAGTGTAAGGACATTGGAAGCGACGACGAAGGGCTTCGCATCGAAGTTTACCACCCAACAGCCTTTGACTGTGTGTGAACGAGATTGTCTGACTGAACCGTGATGCCATGACAAGGAGAGACGAACCCTTCAGGCAAACGACGGGGGGGAAATCCAGCACAGAACAGTATAGGTGTTGGCGCCAGTCAGCCTGCACCGCTGCAAATCCCGCGCGAGGACACTCTGCGCCACCGATGGGGGAAAGGCATACTGTCGAACCTTCTGGTTAGCTCGCACATTACGATTGGCGAGTGGTGTACCAAGGCAATATCCATCTCATGCTTCAAGAGTGGCTGATTACACTCGAAACTCTTATCCATCCCACGACTTTAGCGAGGTCCGGCAAGCGTGTGTTGGTGCATTCGCCTGCCAGCGGGGTGTGAGATACAGGCACCAAAGGTCAAGTGCAAACGCACGGTTTCTGTACCAGCCATAATTGCCGACAGGGAGCGGTTCGGTCGACTCTGGATCGAGCACAGGCCCGCTCGGGATAATGTGGTACGACATGATGCCATACGAGGTCACTTTTACGGGACATATGAAGAATTCTTCCGTGGAGGGACAGATAATGCGCGCCCAGCGATGAATGATGGCACTTGAGACTGGTGTTAACTTCTGGTTTAGCCCTGTCCGTGTCCATAGCACTTAGCGTAAGCAGAAAGAACAAGGAATTTGCCACTGGGCACAAGACTAACCGAGGATGAGACGACAGGGACTCGGCAGGATTGAAGCAAAGAAAAGGTGTCTCTGTTGAGATCCTGGCTTTCGACGGACATAAAATGGGGAACCTCTTCGCGGTCGGAGTCCGAGAACATTCCTAGCTAGCATAGCCGCTGTTGTACTTGCGCAAAATTTCGGCTTTGTGTTGCTTTGAGCAATCCCCATTCGGCGACACATAAATATCTGTACACAGATCACTTGTGGACCCGCTCATGTAAATATCGTCAAGCGCGTTTTGAGTGCGTTCCTTTGGGGTTTCTTGGCCAGAGTGCATGGTCTCCGACCCAGAGGATGTCCCGCACGTTCTCACCATCAAATTTCAAGACCTACAGGGCGACACCTTCGTGTCCCTCGACCCACAGCTGTGACGGCTGGCAGGCTGAGCTGTCGTGTCTGATTCTTGGTGAGCTGGGGCGCCCTAGTCAGGCACAACTTGAAGCTTACTACGGACGCGCCGGGGGTGAACCAAAAGGTGGCGCCAGTGACGAGTGTACTACTGCAGCGCTGGGCGCGCATCATCCAGCCCTACTCCGTCGACGACTTTTTTATCTGGCCTGTTACTGTAAGGCAGGGCGGTATCCTGTCGTACTACATCAGGCCCAGCGGGCCTGTGATCGAACCGGAATCGACTGACCACATCATGCCCAGGAACTATGGTTTTTACTCTGATTGTGAGTACAGTACAGTATTCATATCAATCATTCAATTTTTGTCGGCGGGTGAACAAGTACAGGTGAACGTCGCCCACACGATTTTCTGGACTTCACGTGCACCACGCGCATGAGCGTCGCGCGGAGGAGGACGCAGACGATGAGCGGGTAGTTGAATTGGTTCGTACCGCATATACGTTCTGGGGTTAGCGCGGCTGATGACTGTGTTTGTTTCCAGTATAAATTCCCCCCTTCCGTAGAACAGAGCGTGATTGCACGGACAACCAGCGATGCCGACTGACTGGCGCCACTGATGATGTTGAACACTCACCACCAGGGAGACCACGACATTGGTCTCAATCTGCTGCCCTCGAGATTCCTGGCGTTCGACCAACGGCACCTTGAACGTGGTTGAGCATTTCAATCTCGAATAATCCCGAGCATGTCTGCGGAGCACTGCATACTGTCAGAGACTCGGAGTGGTTGATATAATTGAGTGAAAATGCAAGACGTATTATATTCGAACTCGTACCTCCCATTGAACATCCAATGCTAATGTGAATATGCGGAGGGCGCAAAAAAAAAAAATCGCTCCATGGATCAGACAGTGCCGTCGGGAGGAATCGAACCTCCGACTCCCGTCGATCCCGTCGATCCCTCCATATCCATAGCCAGCATAACTCCTACAGTATGTGGGCGACTTGTCAAATAGTCTATGACAGTGTCTGACATTTGTGCGCATTCCAATCCCAAGCACAGCGGCGCGACAATGGAAGATGCTGCGACTCGACCGCACCGTATCCCAGCGCCGCCGTATCTAGGTAAATCCAATGTAATATTATCACAAGTATCAACATTGGTGCAGGCACTAAGGAACTTTACACCTCCTAGCACAGTGGCCCGACATGGACCTATACTCACACAGAGAGCCAAGACCACCGTGGGTTAGCAGCAAATTACCCCTGAATTATGTTCTACATCCGAGTCACCATTTCTACGGGGGAGACGCCGGTTCGACTCCGGCTGGAGGCTTACTTTGTCCAGGATCTTTTGTGTTTTTCCAGGAGTTTTTTATTTATTTTCTATCAGTTCCTCGTCTTTTCTTGCTTTGGCCCCTCTCTTCTCATCATTTACTGGTATCTCCTCGTGTCTAGAGTCCGTGCTCCAGTAGGCTACCGCCGCGCCGTTCTGCAATGACAAGGACCTATAAGAAAATGGTGCAGTGAGACCACCGTGGACTAGCGGGAAGTCACCCTCATTAAGTAACGGAATACTGGAATCGATTTGGGAGAGACGTCGGTTCGACTCCGGCTGGTGGTGTGCGTGAAACCATTCAATATTCACTTCTTTTCTTTTTTTTGTCTCGTATTCAAGTTCTCGCTTCATTTGCTTAATGTCGGAACGTCAACGCGCGTCAATTCCACCGGAACCCGAGTGCCCCACTGGTGTTGACCAAGCGCTGAGCTTAAATTACAAGTAATATGGTTCATCCGTACTTTGCAACGAGGATTGTCCTTCTCCTCATGTCACCTGCTCTCACAACGCTTGCTCATGACGATCCTCCAACGTGCATCTTCTCCTTAATCCGCGCAATCAACTTCGGCTTCTTCTCTTTACCCTCCTTCCCCCCCTCCACGCCCGCATGTTCCTCGTGCGTCTGTGTATCCGCGCGGCCGTTGGTGGACGCGTACGGCGCAGGCGTATTCCCCGCGGGCGTACCCACGGGACTCGGCACGCTCTCCTTCTCGCTACCTCCCGCCACCGAGGACAGCGGACTCGAGCGCCGCGCCGACATCTCGTCCGCGGGGATGTTGCCCTCGGGCCGGGACGAGTTGAGGGCGGCGGAGCCGAGGATGTGTGGGTTCGCCTCGTGCGTCTGTGTATCCGCGTGGCCATTGGTGGATGCGTACGGCGCAGGCGTATTCCCCGCGGGCGTACCCACCGGAATCGGCACGCTCTCCTTCTCGCTACCTCCCGCCACCGAGGACGGCGGACTCGAGCGCCGCGCCGACATCTCGTCCGCGGGGATGTTGCCCTCGGGCCGGGACGAGTTGAGGGCGGCGGAGCCGAGGATGTGTGGGTTCGCGCCGGGTGTGGAGGTGGGGTAGGAAAATGTGAGGGGCGAGGTGGTGCCCGTCGGCGTGACTGCGTCCGCCGGGACGTTGTCTTCTGGGCGGGAGGAGTTGAGCGCGGCGGAGCCGAGGAAATGCGGCGCGCCGCCCGCGCCCAGGGAAGAGTCGGGAGACTCGACGGTGTTGGGCGGCGCGTGGATGCCCTCGCTCTGCGTGGTGGTAGACTCAGAGGCAGGCGGCGGCATGGGCGTGGACCCGCTCTCGCTCGGCGCGGCGTACCCGCTCAGTGCGGCGGGCGTCGTGCTCTGCGGAAGGACAGGATTTGTGCTGGTGTTGCCCGTTTCGGTGGGGGTGACGAGGCTCGGGTCGCTGGGCATAGGGAGGGCAGATGAGTCGGGCGTGGTGAGGCCGGGGGTAGAGCGGCCGGGCGTGGAGACGGAATCGGGGCGCGGCGGAAGCGAGCCGGCCTGCGCCTCCGTGCTGAGGTTTGATGCAGCGCTCGATTCGGTGGGGAGCGCGGGGCGTGTGGGGGTGGTTGATTCGTTGGTACTTGCTGATCACCAAAGATCGATTAATTAGTTCGAGAAAAATAGTACGAGGAGAGAAACACGCACGTAGATATGCGGCGACACTTTGCGGGAGAGACGCCTTCGCAACCTGTCCTGCGTCCGTCATGGCGCGCTGCACATCCGCCTGTGAGGGGAGGTACGCCTTTGCTGTGTCGAGTAGCGTCTTGCTGTTCGCGTCAGTCGAAGGTGCATCAGACTCCTGGAGGCCCAGAAAGGTACCGGGAATGGCGGGGCCTGGAGTACCGACGGGGGTGTGGGTGACGTGCGCGCCGAGGAGGCCGATTGTGCTGTCTGCCCACTCGTTCGCGGGCGTCTTCGGCAGCGCCGCCGAGTCGAGGGTGGGGACGAGGTTGGGGGCGGGTGCGGTGGTAGTGGTCATGGTGGGGGATAATGGAAGGAGACGGAGCGGAGAGGGGCCGTTTTATACATGGCGGATGGTTGGAGTGCAATGAGCATCATCATGACGTCGAGCCATGGGTACGGAAGTTGCAGCATAACATGGCCAAAGACCGGGGGGTGCCAGTAAAAAATGCCCTGCTGACTCAGCGCCTGCATCAGTGTTCTTCCCTCTGCGTCCCTCCCAGAGCTAGAGCTCTCTTCCCCCCCACGGCCACCGTACAGATAGACCCGTCCGGCATGCGTCTGAATACTATCCGCCGCCATCCGTTGACATGCGCTCATCGTGCCTGCCCCAAACTCGCTAGGATGGTAGGCATTATCACCCGAAGTCAAACAAGCACTCTGTGTCACGTCTTTTTCTCTATTTCATCTCAACTCTGCACCAGTGTCGTTGCTCTCTGTAAAACCAAAAAGGAACATTTTGCTATTCCTGGCCTAGCCCCCGAGCCGAACGGGCTCATCTGCCCAACTGTAAAAATGGAATCGTCGCCACATTACGCAGACGGATTAATATTCTACCAGTGCCTCATCTTGCCGAGCCTGAGGCTCCTGCTCATGACTCCTGGCCTACGAGTTCCCCCTGCCTGCACCGCGTCTTCTCTGCCTCTCGGTTTGTGCCCCTGGTTTCCCTGCTCCGTGTCCGCGGGACGAAGCGGCCGAACTCGATTCATACTGAGTTGGTGTCATCATTGAGTTCGTGTCGTCATTTTGATATCTTGTTACCACCTTCATCCCGTCGGCGTTCGTCGTTCGTGCGAATTCAGTGGTGTCCTGTTAATATTGTGTTCGTTTACATCTGCTTGAGCTCCGGGCAGTACAGCACCCATCAGCTTCCCCCGCCGTCTCTGTTTCTGTTCTCTGTGTCTCATTAACTGTGTGGATGCGAGAGGCTGAGGGAACCGGTACACCAGCGGCAGATACCCCTCGTGGAAAATTGAACTGTACGGCCTAGGAGGGAGACATCGGTTTGAGCACGACCGCCGGTATTACAACCTCTCCATCCATCTCATTCTGGCTCTAGCTTCCTCATCATAATTATTTCCTGACTTGTCTGGAGTCCCCTCTTGTTTCACCGTAGCAAGCCTACCCTCTCATCATAATTGAATCACGATTCACTCAATTTCGAGTTTACACAGGTCGTATTCTTCTCGCGGTATCCCACTTGCGCGTAATGAGCCGTAGATACAGGTTAACAAAGCCGGTGACAGATAGCCCCCGAAGAATTTAGCGGTCCAAAGATTTCGATTCCAGCTGCTGCGTCCGATCCCAACCCATCCCGAGTCGCTCCCGGTGTATATAACACCTCCCCGCATCGACATTCATCTGGTATTTCAGGCGCCGGCAAAGCTATCGATCCGGGAGGGCGCTGTTGTGGGTTCGATGGCTACTGCCAATGATCAATAAGTACCATTGTATCGGATCCTGGATTGCATGCGGTAATTTTGGTGGCTGTTTTCTTGTTACGGAAGAGCAGCTGTGGACCACATTTCGTGCACATGCGCAGCCAAAGTCTTAATGCTGTGGAACGCATTCCTTCATGCCGTGCGGGCAGTGTGCCACAATATGCTGTAGCACAGCCCTTAGTGACATGAGATGGTTCGCGCTAATTTAGTTAGACCAGGCGCCGGTTCTCTCTTGCTTTCATACTCTCACCACTCGCTCCCATGGAATACGGCGCAGGGTTGCAAGATCAATACAGAGCTGAAGAGAATCAAACAGGACCTGAGGAGGATTCCTACCAGTAAGCAAAAGTCGGATTTTTGTGGATCCGACGGGCAGCTGATCGGATGCAGGTACAGTGCGGGCGCCTTCTCCTCGAACTCGCAGGCCTTCGTCGCCTTTGACCCGGCGATGGAGGGCCAAGGCTACTGGGAAGGGTCACTGGGCAATGAAATGAACTGGGAAGTAACAGAAGAGAATTCGACTGAACCGGGGGAGGGTTCGTACCAGTAAGTCTTGCACTTGGTTTTGTGGATCCGACGAGCCGAATAAATGCAGATACACGGACAACTTATCCCCAAACTCG
Source organism: Mycena sp. CBHHK59/15 (assembly GCA_029204085.1). Lineage (NCBI taxonomy): Eukaryota > Fungi > Basidiomycota > Agaricomycetes > Agaricales > Mycenaceae > Mycena > Mycena sp. CBHHK59/15. The sequence continues at coordinate 531,370 of JARGXW010000020.1, forward strand.
CACCCCTTTGTCGCATTCGATCCATTGTCGGAGGGGGAAGGCTACGGTCGAGAACCAGAAAACACAGCGAGTTGGCAAGAGGCATACACAACTGAAGAGAACCCGAATGAACCCGCAGCGGGTTCTTACCAGTAAGCAAAGCTCTCCCTCTCCACCTGAAAGCCAACCAATTCTATGCAGTGCCTTTCCCCCCAACTCGCAGCCCTTTGTCCCATTCCCTCCATCGATGAATGGTCAGGGTTATTGGCAACAACCATTTATGTCTGAGATAAATCCAGCTGCACCTGGCGACAATTCCAACCAGTAAGCAATGCTGCGGCATTCTTCTGTCTGATCGGTAACATATGACTCGGCAGATATGCGGGTGCCTTCTTTCCACGCTCAAAGCACTTTGTTGTCTCCGGCGGCCACTTCACGAACAATGTGACAAAATATGTAACCAATCCGTCTCCGGTCGCACCTTGCAGTAGTAAGATTTTACTGCCCGCTAAGTTCCACCCTTGAAATTTTATGTGTATTAGACATTCGAATGATCCCGCTGTGTGCCATTGACCTACAAAAAGAAATTCAAGTGGAACACGACTCTGGTGTGGTCCGTCAGCATCGTGCCATGAATTCAGCAAAGCAGATGTACTCGGCTCGCATTGATGGTCATTCATCGGATATGACTGTCACCGTTTACCAGGGTCAGGACGCAGAGGAGGTGTGCACACATTTTACTTGCAGGACTCTTCACTGATCATTTATTCTTGCAGGATTGGCGGCAGGACCTCGATCAATATTCAGGCATACGGTAAGATGTCAACAAAATGGTCATGACCATTTTAATATTTTCAACCCAGCCATCCAAATTTTCTTCAAATATATGGTGCAGTCCAGTCATCTGGGCTGCATGCAGTAGTCTTCTACGATGGTTCACTGTTTTTTTGACTGCATGACAAACATTCTGAAGTGCACCCTCTAGATCTTGTGCCCTTGGATGAGATGTATGACTCATATCACTATTCACCTATCTTGTATGTATACTTGGGGACTTGTGTCGTATGTCTATCTATCTTGCTTCATTGCACTACAGCTGAAGTTCTTGTAGAGCAATGATTTTCAAGTAGGAAGTCAATTTCATATCGCCACATATCTTGACTGATTGCATGCAGGATGCTCATGATTATTTTGCCCTTACCTTCAACCAAGACCTGGCAAGCTGATTTGCAACATCCATTCGTGCTCTCTGATCACACTAAATAGATGGTTCTTTCCCCAGCATCCATGATACGTCGGTCAACTGGCCAACTTTGCCTTGATCTCTCACTAAGCGATCCTGAACAACACTTGATCGGGTATATCGTTGGCAACTCACCCATACATTAATGATACCAATGCCTCAACTGGGCCCGGACCGCGAGTCTATCATCCTTTCTTCTTTTACTTTGGAGGAGTTCCATGACTGTGTCCAATATCCCAGGTCATGGGAGGGCAAATGGGTTTGCAACATATACACATTGGTTCAACTTGGTTCCATTGTGTCTTCAAGTTGCTGGATTCAAAAGAAACCATGTGTCACATGGAGTCTAAAATTGAATACACAGATTCTGGTTGGACATCTAATTTGGAGGGATCTGATGTCCCACAGCATGTGGTTACAGAGTCTGGTTGGAGCCGGTGAGCTTGATCCTTCTGGGAAGACTTTATCTGATAGGTGGTTTATTGGAAGTATTGCCTCTTGGTCCTTAGATGGCTCCCTATCCAGGATTATATATATAACACCTTTCGACGAGCCTATTTGGTTGGCTCAAGCAAACCACATCTTTAGTGCCCTCCAAATCATATCTGATCACGAGGATTACCGTAAATCTCAGATTTGTGTGTCTGTAATCTTGCCTGATCCACTGTCATAGTCATCATTGTTCAAATTGAGTATCATATAAATTTGCTGGCACTCTGGATGTCATCCCCCGGGGTTATCTGTTTCTGTGCCCATTGGAAGACCTTCAGACAGCAGATGGAACACAATTTCGACATCCTGACCTTCCTGCCTACTGGTCCCTCGACCCATCAGGGATTGAGGAACTCAGCACTGAAGAGGCAGAAAATCTTGGATTTCCTCCCCTGGAGTTCACCATGGAAGTTGACGGAACCTCCTGGCCAGAAACCATATATTCAGCACTCCATCAATTTCACGAGGCAAAAGGGTTTGATCCCGAGAGTCAGGATGTTGCCCGACATCTTGGATATCCACTTTACCAGATCTCACCGAGTGGAGACTCGCTTTGCATATGGTGAGCATGGTTGTCTATTAATCAAACATCGTGCTTACTCCCATTAGTCGAGGAGTTTGTTGAGCCTGAGCTTCCTGAAAGTACAGTCCCAGCGACTCGGAGATTGATGGTGCGCAGCGTCTGCCTCTCATCACACATCACACTCACCGAGGTCATTGAACAGAAATTGAGATCATGTTACAGGACATCAATTTCGACGAAACTACTTCACAAACATCAGACACCACCAGTGCTCATATGATCCCAAGCGCAGAGCTGGCCACAAGCTGCTCTCACAAATTGGACTCAAATCGTGGGGTCATTGCCATTGCCGTCGAGCATGCACAGCGCCTCGAATCCTGGTTGGACGACGACTCTCTTGTGGCTTTCATAGAACTTTTGGAAAAGGATCCGGGGGCAGCCGAAGTATACATGGTCATCGAGCGGGAGGCTGTCCGAGTGAAGTGGGTACAGAGAAAGTTGGAGATGATGTGATTGGTAGGAGGGTAGATCCAGTTCGTGGTGTTTAGCTGTAGTTTTAATTCTACTCCGGAATAAGATGAGCGTTCAAGCCATGGATCATGATGATGTGGGATGTCGATTGGATTGAGTTCTGCAAGTTTACAGTGTAGATACAAAGAAGTGCATATGTTGTAGAGACAGACAGACAGAGAAGAGGAGTGCGTGCGTGGAGTGGTACAGGGGTGAAGGTGAAACCGAGAGACAGAGATATGATGGCACAGCAGTGGCTCAATGAAGGTGATCGATCAGCCATTGGTCGACGACAGCTGATTTCTGGATATGCGAACCAGTGATACAAGGCGAGATATTGGAACATTGGAGGTTGAAGCTTAATGGTGGGACGGTGTTGAGGGGAGAAAATTATCCTCTCTTGCCAGTAGACGCCGTGGGGAATCGAACACCCGCTTTCGTCGAGATTCGCAACTTCAAGAGACATTCCACCGCCAAAAAACACATTTTTTCTTTCTTCTCGAGATACATACATACTTTCAGTAGTACATATACACTACAGTTTTCGGTATTAGAGGCATAAAAGGAACAAGGATTCAGAACAACTTTGACTTTCGCATCGTACACCGCACCGTCCCCACGCCACTTACGGCAAACTCAACACCGTCTCCATAAACCCCTCATACCCGATCTGGATCCACCCGACGCGGTCCGTGTCGAGCCGCCCAAAGGCCTCGCTCAGCTGTTTCACGACGACGCACGCGCGCACGAAGCGGTCGAACGAGATCCCCGGGGGCGCCCTTTGCGCGGGGGAGGTGGTGGTCGAGGCTTTTATGTCTGGGTGAGCGCGGTCGGTATGGCGTAAGGGATAAAGGGGGTGCGTGGGGAGGCAAGGGGGTAAGAGTGAAGGGGGAGGGGGAAGGGAAGGAAGGAAAGGAGGGAACGCGACTAACCGTACTTGCGCTGCACCAGCACGAGGAGGTGCGGCGAGAGGTTGTACCCGAACTGCGCGAGTGCATCGCGCAGCTCGTTCCCGTCGATCGAGCCCGAGCGGTCGCGGTCAAATGCTTGAAGACGTTCTGCCAGTCCTTGATGTACTTCCACAGGCCGGCGAACTGCGGTGCGCGGGCATCAGCATCGGTTGACGGTTGCGCAGAGATGGAAAGAAAGGAGGGAGGGAGAAAATGCGCACCTCGTTGAAGCCGATGGTGCCGCTGCGGTCCGTGTCCTGTGCACATCGCGGGGTTAACGGGCTTGCCAAGCGGATGGAAGAGGGAGGGCGAGACTCACGAAGATCGTCATGAGCAGCTTGACAGTGTCCAGGTCGAACGCTGCACACGCACCCAATCAGCGCCACGTCATGGAGGGGCAGCGGGGAACGTACGGGTCCAATCGCCGTTGATCAGTGCGCGCTCTGTGGTGACCGTAAGCACTCGCGACGTGGCCATGGCAGCACGCCACACACAAGGGACGCACCGAGCTCGCTGGCCGTGATCGCGCCCGATCGGTCCGTGTCGACGGAGGTGAACCAGTTCCACAGCCTGCACGCGAGCGAAAGTCAGTCAATAACGGGCGAGAAAGGTGTGTGGCGCACTGGGGATCGGCACCGGGAGGCGGGCCCGCGTGCCCGCCCGAGGCGCGAAGCCGCCTGCGTGGCCGCCGGCCCGTAGCCGCCACCGTATCCCCCCCGGGCGGGGGTGCACCGTATCCGCCTGAGATCGCCCGTCAGCGCCACGACAATGGGTACTTTGCGAGCGAGCAATATTGGACTAACCATGGCCGGGGGGGCCGCCAGCGGGTGGGCCGTACCCGCCGTGCGGCGGGGGTGCGCCGTAGCCAGGCGGGGCGCCGTAGCCGCCGCCAGGAGGGCCAGGCGGGGCGCCGTATTGCTGTTGGTGCTGGAGAGCGGGTCGACGCAGGAATTAGCGTCGAGTGAAGAGTGCGGTGGGTGCGATAGGACGTACGCCACCGTAGGACATGGGATTAGTTCGTTGGGGTTGTGGGAGGAGAGAAAGACGAGGAGGGGCTGAAACACCGCCCGCGCTGACGTCATGCTGTGCAGGCTGTGCCTGCTTTGCGCAGAACTCGATGTTGGATGTTACTACCAAGGCATTGCTTTCACTGTGTTTCTGATTCCATGCGGTGCGTCGAGAATTCGTACGGGGGGAATCTACGAACAATCTCCTAATTTCTACAGAAAGTGAAAGGCGTATTTTCTGCTGAACATTCAACCCTATGGAAACACTGGAAGTTGTTCAAGCAAGTTACTTGAAAAAGATGTTCTGATGTATCGACTCGGAGTTGATCCCCGGCAGCATTCTGGCTATCTTGTGAAATCGTGCTCTGTAGTCTTTTGACTTTTGAATTTATAGGGGAGTCCGAATCGGGCACTACCATCGCCACCGCACGTAAATTTTACGTGCGATGGCTTTTGCCCCTGTGTTATGGCAAGCGGATGCGGTGTTCCATATTCGAGTTCTGGCTGTCGCTCTGCATGAGTCTGCAATGGAGTAAGTGGCTGAAAGCTTTTAGCTGGTTGTTGGTGCCGGATTCAAGCGCCTAATGCTCTTGGATGACGTCACCTCGGACCTCTCAGATGTGGCTTCTGGCCATCTTGTGCATCTCAGACTTGTCCGACCATTGCATTCAGTATCTCACAGGCGTCATTGCTGAATCTCCTATGTCCGGCCTTTCTGCCGAACCACTTCCTCATACAACAGCGCATGACCTGGCAGGCATCGGAATATCCGTTATCGGGGGTGCCACGCAAGTCATCGGTGCCGTCGTGCCCATCCCGGGGTTACTGCAGGCAGCGCCACAGTGCAGAAGATTTTTGACCTCGCCGAACAGATGAGGTTGAACAAGCGCAAAGCACAGCTCCTTGCGTCATCTTCTCGAGAATCCGTCCATACATTAAGTGACACAATGTCGAGCATCACCCCCGAGGAACTGGCCGCGGAGTCTGCACTTATGACGACCATTAGCGAATTTTCTGGGTAAGGAACTATATCAGACTATCCGAATGCCCTCTGTGATTCTTTTCTGCCAGGGTTCTCATATCGGTCGAGAAGCGCATGGAAGACATCTTACAGCTCAAATTCCTGCAGCGTTAATTCAGTATGCATCAATCCAAGACGAGATGTTGGAGCTGGAAGCGAAATGTCGCGACGCTGCTGAACGCTGCAAGGTCAGTGTATCCTGTTGTCTTTACGGACGTGGATCCAAACAATTCGTGGATGTGTAGCTCAAAATAAGTATCGACATGAAGCGACAACAAGCCACCAATGAGATCGCACGACAACGTGACGCTAAAGCGATATTTGAAAAATTGGAAGCAAGCGAGCTGGCACGCCAAGAGGATGCGACGGCGCTCAAGGAGAAGCTACAAGCATTGATCCGCGATCCGATAAAATTGCAGACGCAATTGGAATACACGGATCATACATCACAAGGACTCCCGCAGCGCTCTCCAAGCCTTGTCTCTCGACATTTTCGCCCGACCGTCCACCGTGGAACCCGAGATTCGCAATTCGTCGAGGAGGCGACTAGATCATCACTTCTCGTACCAATTATCATGGACCTAGAACAAAGCCGTGGGTGATGAAAAGATCCGCCTTCGAACGCCGAGAGATCATCGGCGCTGGGGGCTTCAGTGTAGTCTACAAAGGGATCTGGATCGAGGGTAAAATGGACGTAGCCATCAAAGAGTTCGTTAATGGAGATGATATTGATGTATGTGGGATTTGATTTTCATTCAGTACGACTCTTATCAATTCACGATACACAGGACGTAATGGACGAGATATGGATTTGGAGGAAGATGGAACATGCTAACTTGCTTCCTTTTATCGGCGGAGCCCTTTTAGAGCTGCCGTATTTTGCTGTGTCCCCATATTGCAAAAACGGAAATGTCCTTCAATACATTTCCCGACACCAAAACGCGAATCGGCTGGCCATAGTGAGTCGCATCTCTTTACTTACAATTTATGGCTCGCCGATTGATTAACTCCACTAGGTGCTGATATCGCACGAGGAATGGAATACCTACATGCCTGTCATGTTGTCCATGGTGATCTGAAAGTATGTCAGTCTGAGAACATTAATATTTATCCCGAGATTTGCTGAAAACTAACCAGGCACGGAACGTGCTCATCAACGACCAAGGGACTCTCTTGTGGCAGACTTTGGTCTTGCACGGCTTCACTCTTATCCCCCGCTCCCTCGGACGATCATCCAGGACCACAGGGAACCAGCACTGGCTTGCTCCAGAGTGTCTGTGGAACGCCGAGGCAATTCGACAGTCGCCAGCGATGTTTGGGCCTTTGCTATGACAGTTTTTGAAATCTACACTGACGGACAAGTCCCATTCGCCCAAATTAACAACGCCAGGAGCCTATACAAACACTTGAAAGATGAGAATCGGCCCATACCTGTGCCATCCAACCCCCGATCTGGGGAACATGTGCCTGAAAGCGAGTTGATATGGTCCTTGATGGACCGCTGCTGGCGCTTCGAGCCCCAAAGCCGACCCAACTTTTCATGGATTTTATCCGCATTGGGATCCTTGTATCCCGTGTTTCAAACACGCGACATTGAAATGCTCGTTAAATCTCCGACCGCTTTTGAAGAGATGTCGTGGACCGACTCGATTTTCTCGGAATGGCCTGGCTTGATGGCAGTTCTTTCAAATCTTCTCACGTGCGTATCTGAGATGTTGAACCTCGAACTTATCAACTTATACAGTGCCTATTCAGTGCGAACATCGACAGTCTCAAGCACAATCACGCAGAGCCATCATCCACAATTTCTGTCTTGGAAACTCAATCGCATTCGGTCCTCCGGGTGCTGGTTTCCGTAGTAAAAATGGCCAGACATAACACAGCTTGGTATATCCTCACTAGCTCCAAGGAGGTCTTTGCCGCTCTTTCAGACTCTCGGTTAATCCCAGCATTGAATATTGCCTTAAAATGCGGCTTGGACTCGGATATCACGCTACTGGCCTGTCAGGTTATCTGCAATCTGTTCGCCGGGAATAAAATTCACCGGTTCGAACATCCGCCAGCTGCCTATCGCGCACTGTGCTCCGAAATTCATGACACTGAATGCATAAATACTCTGATGGAACTTTTGCGGTGCGTAAACAGTGGAATTCTCTCATTTTTCTGAACATCGACCCTGAATAGCTCGAACCCTTCTTCTGATCGTGCACGGGCAATTTTCTCAACAATTTCCATACTTCTCAAGTTACCGCAAGATCCTCAACTTTCCGATGACCGGAAACTAGCTTGGAGTGTTGCAGAATCAGAGTTGGAAAAAATACATGCAGAGAATGCTGGATTGTAGAACTTGAAGGGAAACAGTAAACAGTGTGTAAAAGCGAAAGCGAACCCAGCGGAGCTTTCCCTCAGAATCGATCGAAACATTAGCACCGCAAGCTCTCAATGGGTGGGTTTTGCGAATCAGAAAGCTCGGATGTTGAGCATGAAGCACGCGACATGTGTACTTTGATATATCTCGGACTGCCCACTGCGATCCACCAGATTACCAAGAGTCAGCGCTAGTCAACACTCGCCCCGCCCCCAGATATGTTCATGTCCGAGTCAAATTGAATAAATATTACCCGAAATACGAGACTCATATTACATGAATATCCACATCCACCCACCCTCATACCTTCAAGAGCTTACTCGGCTCCTCGTCCTTCATCACATCCGACAACCGCCACAAAATTTTCTCTGTTCGTTTTTGGTTTATCCCCTCTTAGCTGCAGCTCAGGCTGTCTGTAGTTCGTAATGTGTGCAGTTGTGGGCAACTTATTGACTCGGGGCCGTGACTCTTCTCTTATAACTTACGTCTGTATTTTTCGAGCCGTTCGCTCGACTGCGATTTGCGCGCGCTGATAGGTGTCAGATAGTCCGCGACGAAGTTGTCCAGAGCGCATTTGAGGCTAATTGCCGTGCGGAGGCTGTTGGTGGACGGAGGAGACAGCGGTTCCACGAAACCTAAATCCATTGACATGCGATCGCAACAAGTGGTAGTAGTAGTGGTAGAAGAACGAAGAGGAGAATTAGAAAGATGGGTATACATGGGCCCTTGCACTCTGCCTCAGCTCGGATACGTACTTCATAGGTCTGAACTCATATATCTCTAACAGGGAGATGAGAACGAGGTCAGAAAATATCACAGCAAACAACTAACACTTACCTTCAAGTTCTTGACCCAGTCGAATAACCACTGCGGCTCATTTGCGACTCCGGTATTGGGATCTGAGCGATCCAGAATCTTTAGTCGAGGTGATAGAAACATTGACCGACTGATGATGATCACCATCTCGAAGCCGTCTATAGGCGCTCCAGTCTCGGCCCAGATTCGGCGCTTCAACGCCTTCCACCAGCGCTCGGGTATGGACAAGCGAGCAGGCTACAAGAATATGAGCACTCCGCGAACAGAAGGGCAATGGTACTATACCTCTCGCGTTGTACGGGTATCGTTAAAGGCAGCGACTGCCGCTACTGGCGCCGCTGATGAGCGGACAACTGATCCATCAACATGTTTCGGTGCTGATCAGCGGCCTTGGAGCAACAGTTAGAACATCGTCTGAGTACATACTGCAGCACTTACCTTCAGTATCATGTACGAGTGTGAGGGATACGTGAAGGAAAGAGAGGGAAAAGCTGGTGCTCACCTTATAGTAGACATCAGCGACCCTGAATGAGTCTTGAGCTTAATTCGTCAGGATATGGAAGAATAAGTTTTAGGACATAGTGTCCCGCTGGTCGACTGGGCATCTCGTTCCGCTGGCCGGTCCTCAAGGCAGGAGGACCAGTGGCAGGTCGACGCGCTCGACGTTGAGTGTCGTTTCTGGCGAGCTCGAGTGAGTGGTAAAACAACAACTTGAAGATCAAATATTTGTCGATTTCCCGCAGTTACCTTAACCGGACGATCAACGAACGCCGCCGGTCTGATTTCTATGCAGCGATTATCCTCCGTCCCGTATGTGGATAGTGCGTCTGACTCTTACCTATCTTCGCCGTCGGTGCGAGTGGTGGCACTAAGCAGCTTTGCAAAACTTCCGTGCGCAAGGAACGAGGAAACCGGTCCGAGAACCTACCATTCAACTTTGGGTGGACGGGCCCAATCCACCTGGGCGCTTGGGCGTTGGAAGGTCTAGCGCTCGGATGTCTACTGCTGCCTCCCGCGCGTGGGAAGAGAAGATATCTCGTGAGACATCAGGACCACGACGTAGACGACGTCGGCACCTAACGGACACAGCGCAGCGCAGTCGGCTCTCGCTGGTTAAGCACTGCTGCCACCGTTAACGATTAGCTGAAGGGAATGTACCGACGATGGAAGACCTACCTGATCCTGCGCGCGCGATGTCTCCAGCGATTGTCGGGCTCCCAAATTCTCGGCATTCCCGGATATCGTGGTCACCGACGTGAACAAAGCCAAGCGCAGCGTACAGGAAAGCCTTAGGATGTCCAATGTCCTCTGTAGCAAGGCGTAATCTGCTCCAGGAGTCAAACGGTGAGTAATGACAAAAAAACTCTAAGCTCACTTGTTTACGCCTTCGTCAGGGAGATCGATCTACGGAAGACATGCTTAAGCGCGAGACGCTGCATTTGCTGGACCGTGGCGGAGTCAGTGTTCCAAAACGGTGAGTGATCACAAGATGCTTCGAGCTCAGTTTAGGCCTTCGCCAGGGAGACCGGTTTGCTCCCTACTGGACGTCGGCACCCGCGCCCGCGCACGGACTAGTCGGGCTCAGGCTTCGCTTGGCAACGCACGGAGTAAGCCGGCTCGACATCCACAGTCGTCGTCGGCGTTCACGATCAAGCCGCGACGGACCTGCGCCTTACGGAACTCGTCATCGACTCGAGCCTCTATCCGAAGGGGTGCAGCGCAGATGCGCGGACGTCGCGCACGCAGTTCATCCCGTTGTCTCCGCCGCCGCAGGGTGATGCGCAGGGGAAGCGCACTGGCGACGACGATTAACACGTCGCCGTCGGCGGATGCGCCGACGCGGCACCTGGGCAAGTTGACGTTGCCCGGGATATACTGTGGTCCTACGAATCGGAGGCAAGGTGCTGCATGTGGCCGCGGTCAAGCCCTCGTAGCGCGCGTTCCTCGCTCCCTGCGGCCGTCGTCCGCAAATGCTAGACAGTATCTGCTCCCTGTGCTCTGGTCAATCGGTCACCTCGGTGGTTCACGAGAAACAGAGTACGTTACCTCACCGGACGCTTGGGTTTATTGCCGTCAAAAACTTTTCTTGACCACCCATTAATGGAATCTGTGTCGTTCCCGAACACGCCCCACCCACAGCCTTATGTCGGCGCTCGGTGCGCGTTGAGATGGCGCGTGCGGCGTGCACTTTGTCCTCACGTGGGCCCGCCTCCCGCGCCTCGCCGTTCGGCGCATCTCGAGCACTTCATGTGCCGCGTCTCGGACGATACGCCGGATGGCGTCAGACGCGAACAGCTCTTGTGGTGTTTGGGGCGCGCCTCCGTCGTCATCGCCACCGGTCTGGTCTATTGCTGGTCCCGGCCAGCCCGAAGAGCTGTCGAGCTGCCCCTCGACGCGACACTGTCGCGGGTCACCCACCGTGCGGCGCTGGACGTGTGCGAGTTGAGTTTTCAGAGAAATAACGGGATGCGACTCCGATGCTGTTGTAACGCGCTGTGGGACGGGTGGGCATGGCGGGGATTTGGGCCTGGTCGATTCGCAGAGATGCGCGCCACTCAGATCTGAGCAGCGTGGCGTGTTCGAGGCCTCGATCCGCCGGAAGGGTGTCCCGAAAGTTGCTAGGAGCGACGTCAAGTTGACCGGGCAAAAGCAGGTTGGAGGGCGTGTCGGACGTGGGGAGGAGCAGGCGGTCCGCGAGGTCGACCGCGTGTTGAAGACACAGTGGTGCAGGCCGCCGAACGCGCGGGGAGCACGTTCTGCCGCCGCCCCTGCCTGTGCGATCCTTCAGAGCCGTCTCGTAGAGATAGCTTGAGGCCACGGCAAGTCCAAGAAACTCTCGTTGGTTGAGAAAGTGGTCGAGTGGCGCCGCCTTCATCCCCGAGGCGTCGTACCTTTTGACTACGACGGCTTGACGACGGCTCGAAGATGGGGCGACTGATCAATGCATGTCTGAATAGGCTCGCTGCCGTCGGCAAATTCCGGACCCATAAAATTCTGGATGACCACAGTGGACTCGCGCAATCGGCAGCTAAATAAATGGCGCCGACCAGCATCCTGGCTTTACTGTAGGTGAGGTGACCAAGAGGGCGCTTTTTAAATATAAATTGTGTGACAACTTTCGAGTCTTTGATCGGATCCGGATGTAAATACTGGTGCAGTGGATTGGCAGGTAACCGATCTCTCATATGAAGACGATCGTTCATAGTCTACTAGTGGATACCCGCGAATAAATTCACGGATGACTGACAATGGGTGACTTTCCATAAGCATAGAATAATGATTCTGGCATATTTCTGCTCTTGCCGTCGCCGCTGCCGAGTCAGCTGTCAGGACCCCATCAACGGGAAACCTAAAAGCGAACAAGAAATAATCCAGATCTACGAAAATCTGTAGAGGGGTACCCCCCCCTCTACAGATTATTATTCATTGGAATAAACTGTTTTGGGTGGCCAACGGGTACTCCTCGTCCACTTGTGAAACCAGCGAGCCTCTGATTCATGTAAGAAAAATTCAACCACCTTCTGTTACCCATCGGAGTTCGTTCCGGCGTTTGTTCAAGCATGAAGTCCAATTCGTGTTTTTACTTCTTTCTTATGGGAATGGAAGCCGTTTATCAGACGATCCGAATTTCCTGTACCTTGATGCCATCGCTGGCACCTTCAACTAAGCTCAGAAATACCCCAGGATTAATTTATGCTTATGGAAAGTCAACCAATAGTGTCGTTCAAAGTTGGCCCTGTTTTATGACATTCACTTTGCACATTTATTATCGCGCGACACTTTTTGATTAGCGCAACACTTTTCTGAGCGCGACACTTTTTGACTTGCCTTATTGGGCCTCCGGCTGATGCCGGTAGATGGTTCTGCTTGCACTGGTTGAGCATTTCAATTTTTTCACCTTCTTTTTCAGTGAAAAATGTTGTTTATTTTTCAGACATTTTTCACTGAAAAAGAAGGTGAAATTTTTAAAACTTTTTCAGCACTTTCTCAATTCAAGGTGAAAAATTCGAAATAAAATAAGAAAGTGATGAAAATGTTTTGAAAATTTCACCTGCTTTTTCAGTGAAAAATGTGTAAAAAATAAACGACATTTTTCACTGAAAAAGAAGGTGAAAATTTTGAAACGTTCAACCAGTGTTGGCTACAGGCATTTACTTCTTCCTCATTTGGATGTCCGACCGACGTCCGAATAGAGCTGAATCATCTACTGTACTTTTTCGTTCAAATTCGACAGTTGCAAGCGTGTTTTGTGGCTACCACAGGCATAGTGGGTTAGCCTTTGGTGTGTGATATGCTCCTGAAGATATTCCCTTTCTATCAAGCCCATAAAATCAATACATTTCTATGAGGAACTTTTTTGTTTGCTTGAGATCTGAATTACGGGTTGTCGATAGAGAATATAATCCACAAGAGTCTCTCTGTTTTATATCTCAAAACTAAGACTCTAGTTAGGGAGGCTTACATCTAACAAACAGACCTTACACACAAACTGAGGGAATTGGTGTTGAAATGGTAGCATGGTGGGTCCTAGAAGACATCCCTTATTTTGGCAGTTTGGTGCAAGCCTCTCTCTGAGATTATCTGGCTCCCTGGACCAGAGACAGGCTTGCTCCAAACCTAGATAAATTGAGAAAAAATTATTGCCAGGGTCAAAAAAAGTCAGTGTGATGCATGACTGTTGAATTGAACGAAAAAATACAGTATTCAAGTCCAACCGTCCATTGCAGTTCAACAGTCAGGCCTAGGACAGGTGCTCGGGTCATCAAAAGCCATGTGTCATTAGCTAGGGCTTAACTCCTGACTGTAGTTCTCAAGCACTGGCTACTCTTCCTGGTTCCCACCATGCAAGACTGTGATAGCACGGACTGAATAAAACTTCAACTCGTGCACAGGTGCAGATCCCAGATTGATAGTGCAGTGGTAAGTAGCACCTATGGAAAATTGTAGGGCTGCCACCCATGGATTTAACAGGCCTCACACAGGCACATCCATGCTCCTGATGGCCCATAAGGTGGTGCTCTGAATGTCGCATGGCTACCACAACGTAAGTATTTCATTCTTTCTTGCCTTTTAGTGTGAAGAATTTCTGGAATACACTGTTTTAGGTGGGATTGGAATCTGTAAAACTGTGGTTCTCAAGGTCAGATGGGGCAAGAAAACAAACAAACTGGGAGTGTAAAAAAAATCCAGAGCATGAGATGATTTTGATGACCATATATTGAGCTTCTTTTGATGCTTATTCTCTGCAAGAATGTCAGTATCAGTAAAGTGAATTAATTTGAAGCTTGGAGGTGAGTTCCCAAAGTGGATATGGGTTCGACTTTTCCTGGCCTGTATGTTCCTTTAACCCAACCAACCTCTGCACACTCCCATCATCCACTCAACTTGACACCTCTTACATTACACTGTTCCCCTTATGTCTCACCTTTTCCTTTTTCTTTGTTTCATAGCTTACCTCCCCACAACCATCCAGTCCTCACCCCAAACCCATATTACAATCCGTGGTGTACTGCCACATGACTCCAGTAGTCTGGTATGGTAACCAATGAAATTCAGTTTAGTTTAGGACCTTGAGACAGGAGATGGTGCATCAATTTGCATCTGAGTTATGTGGCTGATTTAGTGAGCCATGCCAGGAGCTGATCACATGCACTGGCAACCCCTGTGTGAGCACCAGGTCACACACAGCCATTGGCCACTGCTGTCATCTATGTGAAAGACATGGGGAATAAATTTGGAATGAGCATCAGCAAGCGCCAGAAATCCCTTCCTTGAGGGTTTCCTGAGTGACATGTGAGCATCACCCACCACCGGCTACTGCCACTGCTGTCATCCAAAACTGAAACTGAGACAGACATTATGCATACATCTTTTAGTTATAATATTCAAAAACTGAAATACTGAGATCAAGCCTGTGCATGTTAGTGCCAAAGGCATACACTTGTATTAAAGACAATGACACTGCTGCAGTAGGTTCGGAACAAGCTGCCTTCTCATGTGAGAAATCCATAAACGTGATCCACATGTGATATTTTGAGGGATTTTGAGAAGGGGCTTGCACCAAGATCAGGAAAAAGGGCAATGTGTTCTATGCACCCTCCTCCCTCGAGAATTCCACAAAACTTCTGGGTCTCAGCTGAAATGTTGTTTATCAGAAGTCTAAAAATGCTTTGGCTGCCTCAGAATCTGGGCAGAGACAATAATCACCCTGGGAAATCAACCACAATGTGCACTTTTCAAAAAATGATTGAATCATAAAACTCTATGTCAACTGATCATCCTGGATATTGGCAAAAAAAATTGAGTAGACAGTATTCTTGTAAATGTATTCCTGAGTCTGTTGGAACTTTATTTCATCCGGTCAAGCACCAAACTGAAGTCTCCAGGTCAAATATAACGGTTGGGGTGGTTTGATGTTGCTTACACTGGTTGAACATTTCAAAATTTTCACCTTCTTTTTCAGTGAAAAATGTTGTTTATTTTTCAGACATTTTTCACTGAAAAAGCAGGTGAAAATTTCAAAACATTTTCATCACTTTCTTATTTTATTTCGAATTTTTCACCTTGAATTGAGAAAGTGCTGAAAAAGGTTTAAAATTTTCACCTTCTTTTTCAGTGAAAAATGTCTGAAAAATAAACAACATTTTTCACTGAAAAAGAAGGTGAAAAAATTGAAATGCTCAACCAGTGTTAGCCATCAAAGCCTCGCCGTCTTTGAGGATGTCTTTTGATATCTCAAAGGCTTCAATGTGTTCATCCTGCATCCTAGATGTCTAAAATATGTGTTTCAAACATGCTACTGCAAGAAGAGCCCCAAAACACGTCCGGTCACTAATAAAGTGTGTCTCGTCACACTGTCCCAATTGGGTTGAGCCAGTAAAACATAGTTCCTAGACCCCAGAGGCTATTATTGGCTTAGAATTTGGTGACAAACCTGTAGCTGGACACATTTAGGTTGCATAGAGCCCACAAAACACTTAAAGTCCAGTGGTAATATGTTGTGTTTGGAGGGAATCTGAAATGACCGTTGGGCATCGAAGGCAGCATCCACAAGAGTCGGTTGGTTATATGTTAAAAAAATGAACATGCAAGAGGATGGTAATGCATCAAACAAGTATATTTACTTTGTATACCTAAGGAATCCAGCAAGAAATGGTATTGCAATGTTGCTCGGAATACATGGCCTATTTTCTCGTGTTTGGAGCAAGCCTCTCTCTGAGATTAACCGGTTCACCGGAGTGGAGTCAGGCTTGCTCCGAACCTACTGCTGCAGGCAGTACCACCGCTAGACTCGCAACCAGTCCTTTCCCACACACTGATCACGAGGCAAAGAGATCAGTGCTAGCAAAGGACTGGAACTTGTGGTTGTCATTTTGGCTGATGGCGCCAAATGAGGTTTTGCACTTGGAATTTGGGGACACCTTTACCTTGAAAAAAAGTGTCAAAAGTCATATAGAGAAAGTTGGATATTTTTGAATTATAAGCTGAATGAGACAAACCTTTTTTTTGCAGTCATATGAACATTGTCGACTGGTCTGTGCGCAGACGATGTCAAGCACCTTCCACCCAGCTCGAAAAAAATGTTGGCCTCATTCACCTTAGAATTGAAAAATACGCAACTTTCTCCATATCAATTTTTACACTTTTTCTGAAGACTCACAGCTCTCAGATTCCAAGTCCAAGACCTCATTTGGCTGCATCAGCCAAAATCGCGACTAAGGATCCCAGCCGCTTCATAACGTGATAAGCGCAGCCATGTGAAGAAGTGGTTGGTCATGAGCCTATACCACCGCGTGATGAAAACATGATGTGGCACGTGGTTTGCACGTGAAATCAGCGTGACCCTCCCTCACACACGTTGCGCGGTGGCCACTGGTGGTATGCGCCGCATTGCAGAGATGCATAGGTTCATGGTGTGCGAAAGAAGTGCAGTTGGGATGCCCAGGGCAAACGAAACTGGTTGAGAGTGCGAGGGAAGGTGTAGTGCATACCGCACGTGCTGCCCCGTGTACGGGTTCACCTGTCCCGTACCCGACCCATAGGAGGGTCCCGCCTATGGCTCTACAGATGGGGCTGTACCCGTAGAAATGGCCCGTAGACCCGTCGGCTATGGCAACAGGTTAGAGCCCTAACCTGGTCCTGGTCCTCACCTGTTGGACACCGAAAATTTGGAAGCGCAGACTCACCCATGGGCAGATTGTGTTTTCGACAACCTAGATGGCCATTCATCACGATTCTTCCAATAAATACGGATCGTGGACCGAGTGCTTACTAAGCACTCAGTAGAGATCTGTATCGTTTAGCAGGAACATGGAAGCTAACGGCTAATGATAAGTACCCTCCCGTTCCAGTCTACCAGAAGCCTCCTTACTGACATCCATCAATCTCATCTACATTGCAAAATCCAATATGGTTCTCAAACTGTACTCAGGGCCGCATGCTACCAGCGGCAGCACCGTCGTCGCGATGGTCTTGGTGGAGAAACAGATTCCATTCGAACACTTCCCCATTGACATGGCCAACCACGGCCACAAAACCCCCGAATTTCTGGTGAAGCACCCTTTCGGCCAAGTCCCCGTCATAGTAAGTTCTCTTAACCCCTTGTTCGTTGCTGTCCGCATAGTTATTGACTCTCCGCTGCAGGACTAAGGCTCCAATCATTTAGTTTTCGTTTGAAGATCCTGGAGAACCAAATGGAAACGGTATTTAAACTGTTTTAAACTGTTTGAAACAGTTTATAAAGGGTATTTTCGGGGGTCAAAAACTCAAGAATATGCCATTGAATTTAACTGCTACATGGTTATTCTCTACTGCACTCCAACGACGACCATTTGAAAAGGCCATCCTTGATCCACATCTTGACAAGCATGGCCTTCATAATGGTCTCCACCTTCATCGATCCACTGGCTTCATGACACAAATGGCGCGACTTTGGGCAAAGGCGCTCAACTGACACACTGGTACCAGGAATCACCAAGAAGTCGTGTGCCATCTTTGAGACGATGGGAAAGTTGCGCCAGTGCTCCTGGAATACGAAAGATCAGCGCCCGTAATTTATTTCGGCCTGTTCCACTCACCTTCCACCAAGCCAGAGGAGCATTAGGTTCACCATGCCCGTAGGTGCGCAAGGTGCTGTAAAACCTGTCCAGCTCGCTCACGGTTGGTATCTCTTCTTCCTCAACATCAACCATGCACACATCATCCAGGAATGCGCGAGTTGTCCTGGGACGAGATCGCGGGGCATTTTGCGGGGATTGCACAACATTTTCCACATCATGAGTCATAGGCATGCTCAAATAGTACCCGCACACTGGTTTCTCGTTCGGGACCCATCTTTCTGAACCACGCATAATCGAAGGTCAGGTGAAGGACTATAATGATATCAGCAGAACTTCCACTAGTAATGTGAGAGGCGAGCACTTACCTGTTGTGATGACATTAAGTTGACACTGGGGGGCTTTGGAATAATATATTTCGAGGTTTTTCCAGGCCTGCCTCGGCAGCGGTGCGAAGGGGACATAGTAGCACTTCGTCGTCGCGGCATGTCCTCAAATGCTTGAGCATCTTCTCATACATAGGAAGAACCCAAGGTGTAACGAGAGCGCAGGCGTGCGAGTCTCGCTACACGAAGAGTTGGGTGGTTGCTTAAGATAGAACTGAATGACTGGTGTATGGTCTGGATTTCTTGTCTGCACTACAAACTAGGTAGGTACTTTATAGTGTTCCAGTGTGGCTAAGCCAATGCAACCAGCGGTAGATACAGTAGCTAAGACGATAGTCCGTGTGGAAACAAATGAGCGCGACGGGTAGTTGAGTGAGAATGGAGGGAAGGTAGTTGACGACGAGGAAGTATCGTGGGAAACGGTTGTGATGGAGTGATGGGGTAGTTGAAATTAAAGTGGAGACGCGCCTCGTTACATACGCCCTCCAGCTCGACGCTCGCGGCGAGCTCAAGCAAGCCCATCATGTTCCATCATATCCTCCTCGCCCTCCTGTCCCGCTCCAGCCTCCAATCCCCCAGCCTTCGGCTTCTTGCGGCTGCTGGTCTTCTTCGACCCGTCCTTGCGCTTGGGGGGTGGATCAATCAGAGGAACCGCCACCGCATACTCGTCAGGAACCTCGACCTCGTTCTCGACATGAGTCTCCTCCTCGGCGCGACGATTAGTGAAGCCTGGGGTGACGAAATCGAACTCAGCGTCATCCTGTTCCAACTTCTTCCCACGGCGCTCATTC
This sequence comes from Mycena sp. CBHHK59/15, assembly GCA_029204085.1. NCBI lineage: Eukaryota > Fungi > Basidiomycota > Agaricomycetes > Agaricales > Mycenaceae > Mycena > Mycena sp. CBHHK59/15. The sequence goes on from JARGXW010000020.1 coordinate 550,512, forward strand.
TGCGCGCTCACACGCTTCTCCTCGCGGTACGCCGCCCCCTCCAAATAGTGGAGGTACATCTTCTCGGATATCAAGCGCATGCCAGACGGGGCCTTGTAGGTCTCGCCCATGTCCGAGGCACAAAGCATCCAGCTCGAGGGAGTGGCAATCTCCATGCCGCGTGGCGCAGAAAAAACATTGCGCCCCAAGTTCGCATCAAATCGCACCCACAGGGAACCCTGAGGCTCGAGTCAGTTCAAAGTAGCAACCCAGATCTCGTACCCCAGGGGCCCAGGTCCTACAGGCGCGTCGGCCTCACGGTAGAGGCACGCATTCCAGACGATGAAGAGGAGGACATTCTTGGCGGAAATGAGCGTCCAAGTGCCGTTGACGCAAACGGCGAAGGTGTCGTCGGTCTGGCGGCGAACAACGACATGACCAGCATTCCAGTTGGCGAATTTACTGTCGATCTCCTGAGGAGGGAGGATGCGGCTGAAGACGGGCATGGTGAAGGGTGCAATGGAATGGGAATGATAGGATTCAAGCAGGTAAGAAGGAATAGGCGTAGCCTGTGACGTAGAACGGAGTAGTGAAAGGAAGCTTGTGGCGTTCTTTTCGCCCAAGTCAGGGTATTTATCCCATAACTCGCAATTGGTTTCGAAAGCAACACTTGATGCCAGGTACTCCACCTCATCGACAGGGGGACTGCCTGAACCATAAGGCAGCTCCTTAATGTCTGATATGCCGATCAACTCCAAATATTCAGCCAAAGCGGTGAGTTTTTTGGCTTGATCATGCGCCATCCAAGTCTTGTCCCCAGATTTCCAGAGTATTTCGAAGATAGCTTCTGTGCGGCGACCATAGTGGCTCAGAACGCGTTCTACAGCCCACTCATTGGTTTGGTCATTGGTTGAAATTCCCAACTGACACTCAAGTCTCCCAGGAAACCTGCGATCATCATTCGGAACATGAATGCGCAACAGTGAGGCATGAAATACGTCGTGAATGCTGCGCTGTTTCATGTTTGCTGGAAGATCAACCTGATAGGAGTTGTTCCCAAAATTCTTGAGGATAAGATATGACCCAACATATTTCGGGATCAGTTTGCGTGCAAGACCTTTCTCAAACTTGATGTTCTTGGTTGAAAGATAGACAAGATCTCCCACGGTGAACGGAGAGGCCTGCCATTTGCGGTTGGCAGCGCGAGTTTGTTTAACCCGAGCAGCGATCATGCTGTCATGAGCTGCCTAGATAGCAAGTCGTCGTTGCAGAGCGAATCTAGCAACACCCGGATATTCGCGGTTGTCAGAATTCCATAGCAACGAACGCGGCATCCGCCCATTATTGAGAAAGAAAGGGGCATAACCAGTGCTCTCAGAGCACGCAGTATTCATTGCAAATTCAATGGCTGGTAGCTTTGCAACCCAATCGTGTTGCTTGGGGTCGATGCATTGGCGAATCATTTGTGTCACGGTGCGATTAGCCCTCTCAGTGCCGCCATCTGACTCGGGATGGTAAGCACTTGACATGTGCAATTTGGTGCCAATTAATTCGTGCAACCGGCACCAGAACGTGCTCGTAAATAGAACATCCCGGTCACTCACAATTGACTTGGGGAGTCCATGAAGTTTGTATACGTGCTCAAATATAAGCTCGGCAATCTGTCGGGCGGTATAATTAATTCTGCTCGGAACCAAATGCGCCATTCCAGTTAGAAGGTTGATGATGACTGTGATGGAGTTGTATACCCCATCTCGGTCCTTGGACTCAGGAACGGGGCCGACGAAGTCTACACCGATAGATTCCCACGGTTGAAGTGGAGGGTTCAGGGAGTGCAACAGCCCATAAGGCTTCTGGTTTCCAGATTTGCTTCGCTTGCACGTAGCACACGTCTCGCAGTAACTGCGAGTATCCTCAACCATGTCCTTCCACCATACGTGGTCCCGAAGGTAATCCAGAGTTTTCTTCATGCCCAGATGGGCGAGGATTGAATGTGCCTCTGAGATCACAATTTCTCGGAGGTTACGGCCTTTGTAAGTAATCCTAGGAATGCAAAGGACTCGTCGATCGAGCTCCTTCAGATATATGATGCCATCTTCGACCTCAAAATTATGGAATACCTTTGGGGACTCCAGGATTTGCTTGAAAAACGGATCATCCCCATATTTATGGGCAACAAGCTTGGCAATATCGAGGCCCTGCCAACCACTGTTGACAGCCTGCAGAAGGGACTCGTTCATATTCTCGAGTTCCTGAATGAGCTCAGGAGGTAAAGTAGGATCGTGATCGGTGTTTGACGGTTGATCGCCGTTTGACAACTGATCCATGGAGCGAGGATCAGATTGTGCCATAACATTCTGGCGGATCTTTGCCGACTTGTCTGCATTCCTCAACGTGGATTTTTTGGATATACCCCCGCCCTCCTTTGGGGACACAGGGGTTTTGGACCCAAATGCACCAGGGGTACGGCTCGTTTCAGCTGTGGATGAGACTTCTCCTGACTGCACTTCCGCCTCTTTAGCTGCACGGGCCATTGAGCGGGTGACTCTATCACTTGAGAGAGCTACAGCTTCACACCCAGCGAACACAGGCATGGTGATCATGTTTATCTCAAGGTCATTGTTGTCGATGACATCATGATAGGTATATTCGGAACGTGCACGTACAGTCCCCGGGGCTTCATTGGAATAGATGCGAGAAAGGGCATCAGCAAGTACATTCTCTGTCCCTGGAACATACTTGATCTCAAAGTCGAAGCCAGAGATCTTCTCAACCCATCTAGCCTGATGGCCTGAGAGGTTCTTCTGGTTCACAAGGTGTGTTAATCCCTTGTGGTCAGTTACCCAAGTAAAATGACATAATTCTGCTGGGCAGAGTTGAGTTTCGCAGAAAAGAAGGCGGCCACTTTCGCATTCTTCCAGTCTGGGCCTTGGCATACAACCCCTGCAATCCCGGAGCTGCAACCATCGGTAATGAGCCAAATCGGCGGCGCACCTGATTTGTAGACCAGCGGCTTGCGGTGGTGGTCTTTACCATCACTTGCAATATGCTTGCTGTCTTCAAAGGCACGCTGGTGAGTATAACTCCACCGAAAGGGTACTGAGTCTCCAGTTAGGTGATGCAAGATGCCCAGTGGAATGCGAATCATTGCTAGATCATCGGCAAAATACCCTACCGAGCCTAGATACCCACGTAGCAAATCTCGGTTCGTGTGTGTTTTCCAGTTCATGACTGAAACTATTTTGTCAGGATCCATCCGGATTCCGTTGTCGTCAACAACGCGGCTGAGTACCTTTAACTCGGACTTCAAGAGCTGCATCTTGTTGGCGCTGAGATACAGAGATTGTTCCTTCAGTACGTCAATGACCATTTTGACGTGCATGATATGTTCATCCAAGGTGTTAGAGTAGATAATAATATCATCAAGGTATACGTCCATGAACCGACCAATATAGTCTGAGAATAAATAATTCATCAAAGACTGATACGTTGCAGGTGTGTTGCAATCACCTTGTTGCAGAACCATGCTAACCATGTTTCCGTCAGGTGTACTAACTGCTGTTCGTTCAACATGTTCAGGTACAACCCTAATTTGCTCATATGCATCCTGACCGTCAATCAGCGAACAAAATTTGCATCAGGCAGCCCGGCGAAGTATTCCTTCCATGTCCAGGAGCGGAGACACCATTTTCTTAGTGTTGGCATTCCGTGCGCGTAGATCAACAACGACCCGCAATTTGAGATTGTCAGTTTTAACCTTTGGTATCAATAGCATCGGCGCGGTGTTACCGCAGTTGCTGACTTTCCAGCGTCCAGTTTTTAGGTATACTCGACGCTTCTCATCCCACAAGGGCCTCAAAGCTTCAGGGCAACGCGATGGTCTCCAGGGTAAGATTTTATTCTCATCTATCAATGGTATAGTATGGTTAATCGCGCGCAGTGGCGGGAGTCCGGTCTCTTTGGCTGTTTTACAGCTGGGTCTCGCATAGTCCAGGAGCTCCTCGCGAGCGGCTTGGAGCACATCCTCCTTTAGGCTTGTTGAATTTGCGAATATACGAGCGGTGGCAACTCCTTCAAGAGGTAACACATCAGAACTTCCAACAGACACAGGCAGGATTTAAACCGATACTAACCTTATGCTGGTACAGCCAAGAGGTACCCAAAATCATGTCGTATCCACTGATGTTTGCGACGAAAAAGGTGCGCTGTTCTTTAATGTCTTGATATTTGAAGTTGACATTGACGAAGTGGTTGATCTTCGACCGAGAGCCTTGCACAGCTAACTGCAAGGTGATAGGTTCATTCAGTTCGGAGCGCTTAAGTCTGAGCTGGTCTGATACATTCGTCGAGATCAAGTCTCCAAGAGACCCTGAATCCACGAGGGCGCAGACTGGTTCTCCTTCCACAAGCACCACGATGACGAGTGGCTTGGTGACCACGCGTTGAAGGAGTCTAGGAGTTGACGCGGTGCGTGTGATCCCTTTGTAGCTATCCACGGGGATCTGAGCACCGCTACACAGCATTACCCAGTCATCGTCGGGTGGAGTGCTTGATGGTTCAAACAACGATCCAAAGTAGCTTTGCCTGTGGGTATTCATTAGCTCACATTGGTGTGTATTTTCACGCAACAATGCTTTCTCCTGACGTCTTAGAACCCAATTGGTTAAATCCAACTCCGGGTTCATCAGTACTGATTCCGGTATTTGCTCGTGTAGACCATGTCTTCCGCACGGCATCGAAATCAAGAATGTATCAGGTCCCTCAAGGTCATCTTGTTCACGGAGGACGCAGCCGATGCCTACTTCGGCGAACATTGGTAAGGCTTCGCTAATATCGTTGAAATATTGCTGAACGGCGTCAGCCAATAGTTCTCCAACTGGAATACAATGGATAATACGTCCTGTGTAGCTTTTTGGCCAATATTGCGAGCCCGCTGACGAGCGTACCAATCGGCGAGGTGGAACTGCGGCACGCGAAGGTATTCGAGAGGTAAAATTGTTACTTCATCAAACCACGCATCCTCGATGGTGTAATTCTCAGCCGATACATGCAATACACGGAATCGTTTGGCATCACGACGTTCATCAGCCCATGAGACGCATTCGTCGCCGGGGTAAGGAACTGAAAATTCCAGCATGGCTTCAACAGTATTCCCAATGACGTCGCCTAGACGCTGGGCTCTGGTCGGAATGTCCGATCGGAGTTCTGCGATATCGTTGGTGGCAAGAGCCCACAGCTCCAGATGTTTCCGAAATTCCTCAAGAACATCATCAGGCAACGGCAGCTCAGTTGATGCAAAGGGTTCCTTGTCAGTTCCATTGCTGAATTTCGGAGCAGATGGGTCGCCATCTTCAGATTCTTCCTCAGATTTGTCCTCGGAATCGCTGACTGATTGTAGCGAAGGCAGGTCATCGTAGTCCTGGTCAGACTCGGTACCGGGCAGTGACAGGTTGAGCTGGGTTGACAATGTGTTCAAATCATATTCCATCTCGGCTTCTTCTACTTCGGCCAAGAGATTTAAAACACGTTCAGAGTACCAGGCGACAATATTGAACTCTGCACTTTCAAACTTCGACACCGGGAGCATGGTGTCCAACGCCAAGGCAGAGTCCGAGATGGTAAGTGTCCCTGGGATGTCCTGTGCAACATCGAACCGATCCCAGACAGCCGTGTCTTCTGAACCGTCCCAAACGGCTGCTTCAAGCATAACGTGAACACAGTTGGACAATGGATCACCAAGCTCAGATGTGTAACGATCCTCCAATGGTACGTCATCTATGTTCAAGTTCAAAGCTTTCTGTTGCTGATGAGCATACCACAGCGGCAGCATGAAGTTCGGATGTTCAAGAAGGCTTTTCGAAATAATTATCTCGCTGCAAGAGTCTACGGCATGGTTGATGATACAGTATTCCGCATCTGACACCAGATACAGGTAGAAACACGACTCCTCTAGCAGGATCTCGTGTGTGTTATCTCCTGGGTAAGGTTGCGCTGCCTGGAGCCTCCATGCCGCGTGGTTTGCAACGATGTCACCATTCAACAGATTCTTTCCGTCAAGATTAAAGGTGAATAGATGTTGGTCAGGGTGTCCTTCAAGATTGAAGCTGGAATTATTGTTTTCAGGTTGTATGGGCTCCCCGCCCTCCTCAGCTTCCAAATCAAAGTGTACGCCTGCGACCGGCAGTGTTTCAAGCACCTCTGTGCTCTGGTACAGTGCCGCCGAGCCACCACCCCGGGATGAGCCGGAACTAGTGGCTATTTTCGCTGCATGAGCGCCAAAACCGGGGGGCTTCCCTTTTTGCTTTGAGGTAACTGTGGTAAGTTTCGGGCAATTGCGTGCGAAGTGACCCACTTCTTCGCAGTTGAAACACAATCCCTTGGCAAGGAGCTCATTGCGGAGCTGCGGTGATAATTTTTTCTCAGTCGAATTTTTTGAAGATTTGGCTGGAATATTCGCAGCTGAAGTGCGAATCACTTCTTCCCGGTTTGTCGGACGAAACCGCCCCCCGCGGCCACGACCACGGCCTCGGAATTCACCGCGAAGGGAGGAGGAAGAACCTTGATTCACATTCTGGGTACCAGTAGTATTGGTGGTCTGAGGCTTCGCAGGTGGCGAGGTTTTCGGAGTATTCTTGTGGGAGTCTACTCCCAGCAACGTCTCGGCGCGTTCTGCAGCCTCAACGACTTCGTCCCAGGTGGATATCTCAGGATCCAGCTCCTTACGGTACATTTCTTGTTGAATGTCCGTGCGGAAGCTATGCCAAAGCTTAACCACCTTTTCTTGATCATCCGCTAGACCAATGGTGTTAAAAATTTGCAGGAATAGTGCAACATGTGCTGCGACTCTCTTGTCATTCTGAAAGGTGCGACTAAGGAGCCTGCGCTGTTTGATGCGGAAATCCTTAGGGAAGACAAACTCAAACAAGCCATTGAAAAATTCCGACAGTGACCAGATTCTATTGCTCAACACGACCTTCTGGTTGTAAAAGTCTCGGGCACGTCCCTCCAGGTGGTAAGAAATCATCAAGACCTGGTGTTTATGAGGGACACGACCCATATCCAGATACATATTCGACTCGGTGACACAACGAGTAAACGCCTCAGCATCAGCAGAGCCATCGTATTTCTTTGGTGGGATGGGTTTTAAAAGCATCTTCTTATGGTGCCGCCGTTTTGAAGGCACCTGGTGATTGGAGCGGTTAGCCCCATTGTTGCCATCGGCGTCGGATTCTGAATCCGAACTGGAAGAGCTATCAGAGGGATCAGGTTCTCCACTGACCCTCTCAGCTTCACGGATAGCTTTATCGATAAAACTACCTGCTGCGATGCGACCAGGAGTTGATCTCTTTGCTGCAGCCACAGTTGCTTTGGTTGCAGCAAGTTTTCAACATGCTCTTGTGCCCTCTGTTGCGTGGAGTTCTTGCGTGGAACTATACCTGGTTGCTGAACCGGAGTGGCCCTAATTCCACTGAGCTCCCTCTGGAGCTCAGCGATCCTCTTGTTGATAAGTTCATGGTTCTTCTTATCAGATTCGGTCTGCGCAGACACTTGGTTTAATTCGCTCTTGGTGGGCGAAGAAACCTTAGAGGGGGCAAATTTGACATGCGGAGTTCTCTCTGCAAAATCCTGGGTTGGGAAATCGTAGAAAAAGTTGGGCGGCGTTGAAACCCGCTCCTCCTTTATCACGCGATTGATTTCTGCGAAATTATTGAGTGCTTCCTTCTGTGCCTCAATATTATCTTCAGAAAAATCCTCCGAGAAGTTGATTCCCCCAAAGTTACGGGGGTCGATTCCCTTGTCTTTGTTAGATGGTCCCACACCACTTGGGATGATGGGGCTGAAAGGACCCTGGTGAGAGTCATGGTATTTTTCAGCGACGTACGCGTCCGCTCCGTCGTTTTCGAAATGAGGCGTGAATCCGGTGATGACAGACTTCACACTGGCATATTCAGGTTGCACACTGGCTGACTTATGTGTTGCAGCATTCATAGCTTCAGCTGCAAGCTGCTGGTGACGATGAGCAATGGTTAGCCATTCATCACTGCTCAATTTACGGCCAGCGCGTTCCACCGTAGTTGCCTCAGAGCCATTCTCAGAGGCATTGGGCGAGTCAAGTTCAATCAGTTTATTATGATCAAGACTCGTAGTTGCGGGGCTAAAGTCCACATCACCCACAAGATGTGGTGACATCGTGGACTGGGCAGGGACCAAGCCACTGCCATCGCCGTCTTCAACCAGTGAAGCGGGCGTTCCCACGGCCTCAACGTCAACAGACAAGAGGCGCGATGGGCGGGAGGAAGGGGATCCCGTTACCCCTTGTTGATTCGAGAGGACCTCGGCGCTGGAATTCGCATCAGCTGGGAGGTCCTCTATCACAGGCGACCGTTGCAGCTCAAGGGGTATGTGTGGCGGAGAGGCCCAGCCATCTCTGGTGGCCACACGAGTAGCATGAGTGCGAGTGGGCTGCATAAGGAGGTCGACGAAGAGGGTAATAGGTAGTGCGGATAGTAAACTGGGGTTGTCGAAGCAGAGCGGCAAAGTGGTTGATCAGACCCCGGGAGCCAGACAGAGCAACGACGAGCGAGCAGTCAAAAATATGTAACGAGAGCGCAGGCATGCGAGTCTCGCTACACGAAGAGTTGGGTGGTTGCTTAAGATAGAACTGAATGACTGGTGTATGGTCTGGATTTCTTGTCCGCACTACAAACTAGGTAGGTACTTTATAGTGTTCCAGTGTGGCTAAGCCAATGCAACCAGCGGTAGATACAGTAGCTAAGACGATAGTCCGTGTGGAAACAAATGAGCGCGACGGGTAGTTGAGTGAGAATGGAGGGAAGGTAGTTGACGACGAGGAAGTATCGTGGGAAACGGTTGTGATGGAGTGATGGGGTAGTTGAAATTAAAGTGGAGACGCACCTCGTTACACAAGGTAGGGTTGGTGTTTTTGAGCGTGACATCTGGAGTGTAACCTGTGTTCCTGGTTCCATAGGTAACCAGGTCTGAGACAGCTAATTGTCTGTCTGTCCGAATTTTCAAAATATGGATTTCGTCCCATGCTCTGATTGGCCAGCATTCGGATCAAACCGGAGTTTCCCCGATATGTTTGGTCTCAAGGGCTACACCTCCGCCGTATCTCCACCGCATCTCCGCCAGCATCATCGGATGTTCCCGTGCCTGCCATCACACCCCATCAAAGCGCCTGCCGCCGCTGTCGATGTTCACAAACACCTCGGCTTCCTTGCCCATTCCTCCTCCAGCATCATCAGATGTTCACGTGCCTACCACTATGCTGCCATCACCCCATCAAAACATCTCCGTTGGCATCATCGGATGTTCCCATCCCCGTCATCATACTGCCATTACCCCCATCAAAGTGCCTGCCGCAGCCATTAATGTCCACGGTAGAAGGCCCAAAAAAAAACCCAAAAATCAAGGGGAATAGAGCTTATTGGCAAGTGATAAGGCATAACACACCACAATCCAATGAGTTATTAATGTTGAAACAAACTTTGCTGTTTTATTAGCCAGCCCTAAGATGCTAGAGTTTAATTCTTATTTAGACTCCGATAAATTTGAACATTTCAAGTTTTTTGGTGAAAAAACTAGTGAAAAATGGTTTGAATTTTACAGCAATTTTTCAGTGAAAAACCAACACTGGTTGAGCATTTCAATTTTTTCACTTTCTTTTTCAGTGAAAAATGTTGTTTATTTTTCAGACATTTTTCACTGAAAAAGAAGGTGAAAATTTTAAAACTTTTTCAGCACTTTCTCAATTCAAGGTGAAAAATTCGAAATAAAATAAGAAAGTGATGAAAATGTTTTGAAATTTTCACCTGCTTTCTCAGTGAAAAATGTGTGAAAAATAAACAACATTTTTCACTGAAAAAGAAGGTGAAAATTTTGAAATGTTCAACCAGTGACTCAGTGCATAGTGATAATGTCGTTGCCTTGTCTAGAGCAAGCTGCGGGCTTTCGGAAACAGGGCCAGAGGCATCCCAGCAGACTGTGGAGTCCTTGTGGAGAAAACTTTTGCTCAAGTCTCCGACCATTGTTCATCGCTGACATAATTTTCATCACTTGCCAATAAGCTCTAATATATATATATATATATATATCCCTACCATTTAATTAGCTTTATTGGTTGGCAGTCCATAAGCATAGAATATCTCAGCGGAATATCTGAGGGGTGCCAACGATGTTGGCATGTCAGCTTAGTCCAAAATTCTATTAGTTCTCACTGGTTGAGCATTTCAATTTTTTCACCTTCTTTCTCAGTGAAAAATGTTGTTTATTTTTCAGACATTTTTCACTGAAAAAGAAGGTGAAAATTTTAAAACTTTTTCAGCACTTTCTCAATTCAAGGTGAAAAATTCGAAATAAAATAAGAAAGTGATGAAAATGTTTTGAAATTTTCACCTGCTTTTTCAGTGAAAAATGTGTGAAAAATAAACGACATTTTTCACTGAAAAAGAAGGTGAAAATTTTGAAATGTTCAACCAGTGTCTTGGTTCCTATAAGCCATCACATAGAACAAGATACGCCTCTGCTTTGCTTTGGCAGGCTTGTCAATTGAGAATTTGAAAGATCCACGCTCGGGATACATATAGGACATGATTCATAGTTGTGTGATTAGATTGAGGCAAGTAGTTAGTACGTGAAGACATATTTCAGCTGAATTTCAATACAATTGACAGATACATGGTGGCACTATGCAGGGATGCAAAAAATGCAGTGTGGTGGTACAAAGGCATACTGAGCTAGGATAAAAAGTGGTGGTTCCTTCGAGTCACCTGATGGGTTCAGGCGGTAAAAACAGAATGACCTCAGCATTGAAATAACCACCGAATGATGGGTTGCAAAAATAAAAATAAAACAACAGTTAGCAGGGTCAAATGTGCAACAACATCAAAATGACAAATGCTGCAGAATACATGAAGAATTCCAACTGAGGCAAACAAGCATTGTTGTTTGCTGATAACATAACATTAAAATAGCCACTGAAGGAACCAGGTCTGCCCAGAGGGCGATAATATAAAGACCTGCCCGCTTGTAATTAAGATTTGATGCATCAAGCAATGAGAGACAGTGCAAACCTCAAGAATATCTCCTAGAGATTCAAGGAGCACCCATTCTTTGCTGGAGAGAAGGAGCGAGCAGACCTCCTCCCGATCAAATACCGATTGGTCGATGGCCTGAGTTTCTGGTCAATCAATGGCAGTGACACGGTTTCGTCAACAAAAACATACCTTCTGGAGCATGCGGCCACATTTAATCATGACGTGGGTATAATTCCAGGGGTGCTTGACATCACAAACTACCATGAGACTCAAGATCTTCCTCCCCGAGGGTGCGAGCTCATTCTTGTATATTTTTTGGGCAGCCATTTTGAAATGTTTCCGGCGTTGCGGAGACGAGTATGTTTTTGTGGTCGTAATACGTAGCTTGCACTGGTTGAGCATTTCAATTTTTTCACCTTCTTTTTCAGTGAAAAATGTCGTTTATTTTTCAGACATTTTTCACTGAAAAAGAAGGTGAAATTTTTAAAACTTTTTCAGCACTTTCTCGATTCAAGGTGAAAAATTCGAAATAAAATAAGAAAGTGATGAAAATGTTTTGAAATTTTCACCTGCTTTTTCAGTGAAAAATGTCTGAAAAATAAACGACATTTTTCACTGAAAAAGAAGGTGAAAAATTTGAAATGTTCAACCAGTGTTGAATAAGTTGATCAGGATAATTCAATCCGAAGTTCTTGATCACTTACCTTTTGAAGCAGAGAGATTAGCCCAAACTCACCGGAGCCTGCTGCACCAATGAAACTGGCAGATGTCTCCTCTTCATCGTCCTCGTCCTCGTTCTCCACGAATACCTCCTCCTCAAGATCTCGCAAATCGGGATTGTCGTCTGTATCATAATGGAATGGGAGATCCTTGTTGGGGATGTAGTAATCATCTACATTGGGATCGGTGGCCTCGTTAAGAGCAGCAAGAAGCTTCTGGACCATGAGATTCACTACATGGCAAGACAGTGGATCTGTGAATTTTCAGGCACAAATTGAATATCGAACTTGTCACGCAGAATGCGAGACAAAGCGCGGACGAGGACATTGTTCGGGGCAGCATTGTCGAGAGTCACTGTGAAGAGGTAATTGAAAACGTGTCAATTTCAAGTCTGGAACAGCTGAATAAAGAATACAACTCATCTTTTCAAGTACTTGCAGATCGGCAAGCCGTTTCGCAAGTCCAATCGCAGCATACTTGCCCTCGTGCTCTTTATCCTCAATAGGATGGAAGTCGAGAACACGTTCCACAAGCTCCCAGTCCTCCGAAATCCAACTACCAATCGTGCCCACAAACGTGAACATCATGGAACACGTCGTCCACGTATCCTCCGATGCAGTAATTTTGGATTTGACATTCTTTCAGTTATCAGCTCGGATCGCAACCCATGAGTTTGCTGATCTTGTCGATGAGCTTCGCGATGGTGCCGGCTACAATCAAGATCGCATCAGGTTGCGTCGAGGTGTGGGAACATGATCTAACCTGTCGTGGCCCGGACAAGGGTCTGATGCGTGGCATTGGGTGCTTCAGAGTTGTTCGCGTCAGTGAGGCAGCTGGATGCATTTCGCGTGCGAGGCGCATTGTTGTTTCCTTGACTCATCGTGGCAAGGTCCGATGCGTCTGGTCACTAAAATAGTCACATTTTATGCCCTCTGGGTTGTTCAGATGTGTAGTTGTTGCGATGAGGAATGGCGCCATTGTGGCGGGCGCCGGGCTGCGGATTACAGGATTATTTTGTGTCAGAGCGCTGCTGTGGGAGCCAAGCAGGAGCTGCAGCAAGCCATCCCAAACACTATTCGCCGGGTGGATGCTGCCAATCTCGGTATCCGCAAGTGCCACACAAGCGGCCAAACCTAGGTCAGCAGAGAGCTCCCTGACCTGGCGCATTGGGAGCTTCAAAATTCTCGAAATATGAACCATTTAATTCGTTTATAAACTGTTTGTAAACTGTTTGTCGACCCTGGCAAACCAAACGAAAATAAAAACGGTTGGAGCCTTACGCAGGACGACAACGGCTTCATTCTCTACGAAACCCGCGCGATCTGTCGGTACCTCTCAGAGAAATACGCGGATCAGGGGACTCCGCTCATCCCCACCAGCTTGAAGGAGAAGGTGCTATTCGAGCAGGCCACATCCATCGAGTTTGCAAACTTCCACCCGCAGGTTATGAAGGTGGGCGTGGAGGCACTCGGCAAAGCGTGAGCATCTCTGTACATTGTCAGTGCATGGAATGCTGAGCGGAGTGTGTGCATCCCAGGCGATGAGGCCTGCCCATCGACGAGGCTGTCCTCGCGGAAGCCGTTTCCGAGTTCTCCGCGAAACTCGATGTGTACGAGGTCATCCTCGGGAAACAGAAGTTCATGGGAGGGAATGTGATTAAGTTTTCAACCAGCTCTTTCACCTACATGACTGGCTCTGACGTTATGTACCTCGGATAGGAATTGATGCTTGCGGATCTGTTTCACCTTTGCTATGCACCGCTCTTGGTGGGGGCAGGTGTGGATATCATGATGAGAAAGGGCCCTAATGTCACAAGGTGGGAGGGCAATGTGTGGAGGTGTTGGGATTGCCCGTCATTAGCAAACAAGCCTCTGGTATGCCTCGTTCCCCGACACGACTCTCGAGTCATGTCTCGCTTCCTTTCATATGTCTTCCTATTGTTCCTCCTCGCTTCCTTGCTTACTTTCACCCCTTTGACATTGCTTACCTCCCTTGTCCCCATCGCTATAGTATATAGAGCCTGCGAGCTGCAGCGTAGACTCATCTGCGTCTCACACTGCGCTCGCAGGTAAGTCTTGATTTCCTATGTACTCACTCCGCGTCTCACACTGCGCTCGCAGTTCTCTAGATCATTGTCATTGCATACGATATTTTGACTCTATACATTTCTAGCTCGAAGTCATCGGACTCGAGCCTCTTTCATTCCTACGGCGTCCCCTCCAGCCTCTGAACGATACCGCATAAACGGCAGATACGCAAGGCGGTCCACACTCGAACCTCCCGCAAACACGGCTCTTCGTGCCCTCGAACATGCCACACCGCGTCAGTCTACATCGACACGAGGCCAAACCCCTGTCCTACCAGAACCCATTCAAGCTGAAATGACCACCCCGCTCCAACCCAATCCAGCAGTCACTCCGCTGGATGCACTTGTCGCGCCGTCCAACCAACTTCCCATTGTCCCTCCTGTCTCACTCACCCCAGAGCAGAAGATCGACAATCTGCAGGCACAACTCACCCTGCTGATGGCTTCATTGAAAGCAGCCCCAGATCCAGTGGCCCTCACAGAGCAAGCTGCTACTAAACTATATGGCACCCTTCAGCAAAGTCAGGTCACTGCCATCCCAGTCCAGCCGCTCGCTTCGGCAACCCCAGCTGCACAGCAACAGCAGGAGCGTCCAGCGCTCGTACTGCCCATGCAGTCACAGTTCACTGCGCCTTTGGTACCCCTCAACTCCCCCGCAGGTGCGTCGCCTTCACTTCGCACCCTCTTCCCCAATATCGAGCCGGCATGCATCACCACCGTCATCACCCACAAACTCCGGGCCATGGACCTCTACAAGCTAGACCCCTGCCTCAATGATTCAGAACCTTTGTATAGCCTCAACGCGGCTGGCATGTTCGAGATGAACATGTCCAAACATAAGGCCTACAAAACCCTCAACTCCATCCTGCTACCCCTCAACACTTACTTCGGCATCCTGACGGTTCACGCTGCCAATCGCGCCCTCGCCGCCTACTTCCATCAGCACACGGCGCACATTGTAACCCTTGCATCTGAGTATGAATGGGCAGCTGTCCTTGAGTACCACACTCTCTTCTTCAATCGGCGGAGGGGGACATGCTCAAGGGCTCTTACACAGCATGGGGTGAGCCTGACATCACACTCCTCGCCTTAATTGTCTATCCCCATCGGAAGGCGATTCAGATCAGCTCGTCGTCAAAAGCACAGGGGAAGCACTCCACCAGCACTACCAGTGGGGACAGGACGTGCCGCAACTACAATGCTGGCAAGTGCGAGAGCCCATGTGCTTGGAAGTGTGCACACGCCTGCTCCTCCCCAGGTTGCGGGAAAAATCACCCTCTCACTCAGCACCCCAAGTAGGAGCATGGCCGGATGAGCAGCTTATTGTCGTCACCACCGCCATCTCATCACGACCCAACCGCAGACGACCCCGTCAACTCCGGTCCCCTCGCAACAGTTTCTCTCCCTCCTCTCCCTCATGCTGACTCCTTTCCTGAGCTCGCACTTCCCTCCATCCACCCTAATACTGACACATGGATCAACAGCATCCCTGTTGATGCACCACTAATCCCAACCATATCCTCTGTTCTCAACGAGGATGCATGGACTTTCTACCTATGTGACTATCCCAACAGAAACTTTGTATCCTCTTTAATTCATATTATTCGGCATGGTGCAAATCTGGGATTCACGGGTGATAATACATCTTCACAAACATGCACGAACTTGAAATCTGCTTTCAATTCGCCTGCAGCAACCGCCGCTCTATCTGCAGACATCGCCGCACAGGTCGCCAACGGGCGGACTGCTGGCCCATTCCTCAAACCACTGTTCGCAAACTTCCACTGCTCCCCGCTTGGCGCAGTAACGCGCAAATGTTCCTCGAAGGTCCGGCACATTCTCTCATGGCTGCTGCACGGATCTGTTAACGAAGGCATCCCTGACTCGGAAGCCTCAATTCAGTACGACATGATTGACCTGCGCAATCAGCGACATCATTACCGCTGTCCACGGTGCTCGGCTAGTCAAGCTTGATCTCGAGTCTGCCTTTCGACATATTCCAGTGCGGCGCACCGATTGGCACCTGCTGGTTTTACCTGGGAACAAAAATTCTACTATGACATTGTTCTTGGCTTTGGCTGTCGGTCCGCACCCTACATCTTCAACTTATTTGCCGAAGTGTTGCACTGGATTCTTGAACGCAACCTCCCTGCTTTCATACACCATTACCTTGACGACTTCCTAAAAATATTTGCACCCAAAATACCCCTTGACAAGGTTCAGCATGCCCTGGAATGGGCCTTAGCTCTCGGCCATCAACTAGGTCTTCATTTCCAGCTGATAAAGATATTCGGCCCTGCAACAGAACTTGAGTTCCTTGGCATCGAGTTCGACACCGTTCAGATGGAAGCCCGCCTTCCCACTGAGAAACTCACCTACCTCAAAGAGCTCCTCTCCTCCTGGTCCCATCACACACACACACAGCTCCATGACATCCAGGAACTCACCGGCTTCCTCCAATTTGCATCGCAGGTCATCCCAACCTCGCGCGCTTTCCTCCATGGACTCTATGACTTCCAAGCAGAGTTCACAACACCCTTTTCATGCCAATGGGTCTCCAAAGCAGCGCACCGAGACATCACATGGTGGTCTTCATTCGCGATGGATTGGAATGGCATCCGTTTCATCTCCCCTCGGCGCACCACCGTCCACATTACACCGACGCCAGTGGCACGAAGGGGCTTGGCAGCCACTTCCAGTCGCATTGGTTCGCTGCCCAATGCCCCCGCCGTCATCGTACCCACCACATCCAAGTCAAAGAGATGCTGGCGGTCATTTACGCCATCCTTTGCTGGGGAGATTGGCTCTCAGGCATGCACGTCGTCTTTCACATAGACAACGAAGTTGTCCATGATTCCATCACAAAATTCTCCATCAGGTCCACCCCAACATGGAACTCCTGCGCCAATTTCTGGCATTAGCATGCCGGCTCAATTTCACATTTTCCTCTGTCTGGTTATCTTCTAAAGAGAATGTGATTGCTGACACTGCTTCCCGTTTTTCCTTTACACGCATGTTCGAACTCGCACCCTATCTCAACCGACAGCCGTCCTCCAAGCGCCTCCGGATTGGTGGTACAAACAATACCCCATGTGGCCCAAAACCGCCTCTGTTTACCTTTGGCACGGGCTGGTGTCGGGGACCCGTCGCACCTACTCCACCGGACAACGGTCCTTCATCACCTTTTGCAAACTCCACAGCTTGTACAACCCCGATGGCGCAATCCTTCCTGCAACACAGCCCGCCATCATGTCCTGGGTTGCCAGCCTCAGAGGCCGAGTGCAACCCAAGACCATTAAAGCATACCTCTCCGCCGTTCGTTCCCTTCACGTCGATGCTGACCTTCCCTTTGCCATCTGCAAGTCCCCAGTTGTACAGCGCCTCATCCGAGGCATCAAGCGTTTCCACGGCGAGAAGCCCGTCCAGCCCATCAGTCGCCCCATCCTACTTGGCCTCAATCTCACTCGAGACAGCATTCAGTTCTTCCCTGACTGCGACAACTGCACCCACATCAACCTCACTCTCCTGGGCTCTAAGAACGACCCATTTCGCAAGGGAATCACCATCACCATGGCTGCCGCACCTGGTCATGCATCATGTCCCGTTGCCGCAGTCAAGCACCTTTTCACGGAACTCCCTCACGCTGGCAATGCTCCCCTCTTCGAAGGAGTGGACGGGAAGCCTCTGCACTACAAGGCCTTCGTCGCAGGACTCCGAACCGCCCTCGAATCCGCCGGTCTGAACCCCACCGGTTTCGCCGGCCACAGCTTTCGTCGTGGCGCCGCTTCAGAAGCCGCCGCCGCTGGCTACAACGACTACAAAATCCAACTCCTCGGCCGCTGGCGCAGCGACTCCTACAAGCTTTGCATCGAAAACCCCATCTCCCGAATCCTCTATCTATCACAACAACTACACATGGCTCATCCACACTCTGTTCCTTTCGAGCCTCCGGCCCTTCGCAACTTCACACCCTTGGCTTGAGTCTGATCCATGATCAGCTCGAGAGTTTTAGGACCCAAATATACATTTGATCCCAAACCACTCGGCCTCTCTCTCTCTCCCTTCCGTGTCCAGATCTCACGACGAAGGCTAATGTGTGTCTTTCCCCATCTTGCAGTATCGTGGTTTCAACGCCGGCTTGGAAGATGGTGGAACGATATTATTTCCAGGCCGGCTTGGATCAAGTTGAGAGAAGAGGGAATCAAGGGCACGGGTAGCTAGATGAGTGAGCGCAGATTCAGGACCTCCCATTGATGTAGCGTAGTCCTTTGGGGAATATTCAGGGACGCACCGTGTTTTCATGCGATGAAAAAGCAAAGTGCTGAAACTACCTCACCGATACTCGGCTCCTAAGATACATCCAACCACTATGTATGCCACCGGATTTTGCCCGCACACAATATGCATCCACCTAAAGACGAAGCGCGGAAAACGGACCCAAAAAAAGGGGGGAAAAGCTACTAAGATACATGTGAATGGCCTGACCCCGAGTTGAACGAGGACATCCTGTACAACATCATTTCTCATTATTATTGACATTTCACAGACGCACTAACAGTCTATTAGCTACAATACTGCGGGTAGTTTACTAAGGTAGGGGACTAGGCTCGTGACCAACCGCTTCGCCTCACGTGGCTGCGCTTTCACGGGGCGAAGCGGCTGGGACATTTGGGTCCCATTTTTGGTGGACCCGCCAAACTTGAGTTGGGACTTGGTAGAATAGCGGCCTCAACGTGTAAAAAAAGTGTCAAAAGTCTCTTAGACAAATTGCAATAGTTTTTTATTTTAAGCAGAATGAGACAATCATGTTTTTCAGCTTTGGCAGAGGTGCTCGACGTCGCCGGCGCACGGACCAGTTGACGACGTTAAGCTTACCCCAAAAACAAGTGGGGCTCATTGTGCTTCGAATCAAAAACTACTCCACTTTCACCAAGGGACTTTTGACATTTTTTCCGAAGGTTTCGGGTCATCCAAAACCTAAGTCCCAACTCAAGTTTGGCGGGTCCACCCAAAATCGTAACCAAATGTTCCAGTCGTTCTAGGAGCCCTTTTTTGTTCCCTCAGCTTGTCTCGTGATCAAAAAACGGGCTGACATAAGAACGATTGGTAGCGAGTCTAGTAGGGGACAGACATGTGTGGTTACCCCACGTGTTGTGACGGTAACACTTCCTTTTTGGGATGGACTACACCGCGACCACAATTCACACCACTTTTCAGTAGGTTGTCGAAAATCCGTCTTCATAGATTTGTGTGTATATAACTTGAGTACATCCCTGATTTTTCGCGAGTATTTTAGTGCAAATTTGAAGGACGAGTTCCAATTTTTCTTTTTACAAACTACAAACCAGCATTTACATTCCCTCCCCGCCCAATTCCAGCTGCTTCCAGGTCTTTTTAAAAAATCAGGGGGCAGAACTCGATGCCCCTTGTACTTTCTCGCTGCCCAGGCAGCCTGTGCGCCATCAAGTCCATGGCGATATGCGTCGGCAAAGCGATTGCGGCGACGCGTTTGATGGCCTTCTTTGGGGACAACTTCCCGTTGAAATGGCTGAGCCGCTCCCGTACCAGCTTCTTGGGGGGGGGCATGAGCAAGAGACAAAGGACACTGGCATTGGAAATTTTTCGAGGCACACCAGTCAAAGAAACTTTGCAACGGGTGCGCCAGAACTCGCGCATCAAGGCAAACTGGCTGCTAATTTTAGAAAAATTGGAACTCCTCCTTCAAATTTGCCCTAAAATACTCGCGAAAAATCAGGGATGTACTCAAGTTATATACACACAAATCTATGTAGACGGATTTTCGACAACCTACTGAAATGTGGTGTAAATTGTGGTCGCAGCGTAGTCCATCCCAAAAAGGAAGTGTTACCGTCACAACACGTGGGGTAACCGCACATGTCTGTCCCCTACCTTACTTGGCTGGATGTGAGGAAAACAGGAAAATAAAGGCGATACAGTAACCCCGGACCCAGAACTCACCCTCCCAAATTTGATAATTATACACCGAGCACTGACCACTGTGCTGCCTCCCATCCGCACCCATCAACACAGACACCCGAATTCGAACTGACGGAGATCCAAAACGTGTGTATTGAACGTCAATCCTAACGAAAGCAAGGCGATTAAGTCACCATTGCAAGTTCAACAACACGATAGCTACTGTATGTACCAACTGCCCACGCAGTCCACGCACCATTTTAACCGACCCCCGCCCGTCAAGAGGACGATCGCAATATGTACACCCTCCTCCCATCCCATCCCCTCTCCTCCCTGGTACATAACCAATATACAACTCCACGACCCCATCCTGCAACCAACCAACAAAGGCTAGAACGCCCTCCGCCTAAACGAAAACGCCCCTCCCCCTCCAGCTTGTTCACCTCCCGCCTCCGCGCTAGTAGCGCCAAACGAGAACCCCGTCGGCGCACTCGGCGCCGGGGCGGCACCGAACGAAAACCCCCCTGGCGCTGGTTGTTGTGGTTGTGAATTTTGCGGTTGAGAAAGCGGCGGCGCGGAGCCGAACGAAAATCCCCCTGGCGCTGGTGGTTGTTGCGGTGGTGGCGCGGAGCCGAACGAGAAGCTCGCTGGGGCGGCGAGGGCGGGGGCGGAGCTGAATGACAGCGGTTGCGCCTGCGGTTGATGTTGGTGTTGGGAATGGGCAAACAGGCCCTGCGGCTGGGCGCCGAACACCGTTGGTTGTTGCGGTTGAGGAGGGGCGAGGGATATGGGCGGGGCGAGGGCGGGGGTGGGGGTGGAGAATAATGGGGGCTGGTGGGGTGCGTGGGGGAGGGATGTGGAAGAAGAGGAGGCACCGGTGAATATCTGCGCGGAGGTGAGCTCGCGACCCGTGCGCAGGAAGGAGAGGCGGAGTTCCTAAGCAAGTCAGAGTCAAAACTGAACGACGCGAGAGAGGAAACGGCACCCCACGCACCTCGACGCTGTGCCCCGCGTACTCGGGCCGGCACACAATGCTCTCGAACTTCTCGTTCGAACCGTCCTGCAGGGTCGGCGCTGCGGCCGCCGCGGGCATGACCGCGGACGCAAAGGAAAACATTGGCGTGTTTGGGGGCGGCGCGTGCGCGCCACGTGCGTAGGCGTAGTAGCGGAGTTCCTGCATATACACGCATGTGAGCATCAGGTGGAATCAAAAGGAAAGGGAAAGCACGGGGGGTGTAGAAGATGTAGGGGCAACGCACGTCGTGGCTCCAGTGCATGTACATCGGTGCAGCCGCAATGCTCGCGAACATCTCGCCTTCGGGCGCAGACACGGTCGCTGTGAACGCCTGCGGCAGCGGTAGCGCAGCGGGGTCGGTGATCGCGGGCACGCTCGGGCCCGCGCCCGCGCTGGAGGACGCAGCACCGGGCTGTGCAAGGAGGTCGGCGAACGGCTTGGGGACGAAGAGTGGCGGGAGGCGCAGCGCGGCGCGCTCGGTGGGGGCAGTGGGGAAGGGCGGACACGGCTGCGGCAGACGGCCCGTGGAGCGGTATGAGGCGAGGTAGTCTGCGATGCGTACCTCCTGCGCCGAGCAAGAGCAAGGTCAGTGGTGGGCGCGGGAGGGGGGCGGCACGGACGGACCTCGAAGGACTTGGACTGTGGCCCGGGAATGCAGGAGATGGGGAGGCTCATGCATGTCTCGCGCCGTGGATCGGTGCTCGCGGACGCCGTCGAGAACGCCATCACCGTCGAGGACAAGGTCTGGATGTCACGCACAACGTTCACGTGGGTTGTGACCCGCTTTCTTCGCCTTGACTCAACCCTCTGATAAATATCTGGCGTCCGCTCAATTGCAACCTCCGCTGCATCTGTAACTGAGGAGCCAACCTGAGGTCGAAACTGAACCGAAACTTTATCTCTCTTACCGATCTGACGGTACATCTGTGCCATCTATGCCCGCAAATCTCCGAGTCCGCGCCTCTGATCAGATGTCCTGGATTGCCTCCTCCGACTCCTTCCATCGTGGTACCCACCCCCGTTCGACTCGGGGTCAGGTCATTCAGGCTTCGGAATCTTGGTTTTCTGTTCTCGTTCTGCCTGGCTCGAACATTTCTTAGGCAACGGAATTGCAGCTCGTAGCGTGCATCTGTAGCTCAAAGGAACTTGTCTAGCAGAACGCCCGTTTCTTTTCTTCTCAGTGTTCTGGAAGTTGGTAGCTTGGCTGTTCAACGCTGATCTACTTCCCCTCAAGGAAAGACCTGATAGCACACAGTATGCATCTTCGACTCTTGAATATCCCGCCAAGATGCTAGCAGAAGAGCCCTGTTCGACTCGGGGTCAGCTCGTATAGTACGCGCATGGCCTTTTTGCATCTAATAACCAATAGCCCTCGCTTGAAGCTAGTCCGCTCCATCAAGTTAACAAGGAGACCTGGTGGCACATGGCGCGCGTCTGAGCTGATTCACGCCGTGATTTCTTACCATGCAGCAGAAGTGTCCCGTTCGACTCGGGTTCAGGTCGTAGCAAAGGAATATTTGTGTTTTTATTGCTCGCAGATCTGACCGTATACTAGCCGGCTCCAAAGTTGGGACAAGGAAGACCTGGTAGCACACGGCGTACATCTGCAGCCCATGGATTGTGGCACTCCATTACGTTTCTAGCAGAACATCCTCGTTCGACTCGGGGTCAGGTCATTACTCGCTGATTGTGCTCATTTTTATCTTCGCTTTTTCCCGTAGATTTGACTTGACACTGACCGACTAAATTCATTGTAGGCATTGGACTTGTAAGGCACTACGTGCATCTGCAGTTCAAGTGATCAGTATGGCAGTATCCCCGTTTCTTTTCTTTCGATGCTCCGGGCGTTCGTAGCTTGGTTATTCGATATGAATCTCGTACCAAGCTCTGACGAGGACGAACCAAATTTCCTCGCTGAGTTTAGTCCGATCCAACAACTAAACAAGCAAGACCTGGTAGCACGCGGCGCGCATCTGCACTCCATAAAGTTTCTCTCATAAGTCTAACAGAACATCCTCGTTCGATTGAGAAGGTATTTGGGTGTTTTTTTTTGCTAATTCTATTCTCTCAGTCTACTGTGCACAATATTTATCTCGAAACGTCCCGCCTCTAGATCTGTACGCGCACCACTTCAGCTCCTGGGACTGCTGAAGTTCTCTTCCCATTGTCGTCCTAGCGTATTTCCTAGTCCTCTGATCTATATTCCCGCTCTGTGCGTTCCGTGTTCAGCTGACCTGGTATTTCATTCAGATATAGCCGACTGAGAAAAGGATAAAAGGAAGACCTGATAACTCATGGTGTACCTCCGCACTGAATTCCATTATCATTTGTTGTGCAGCAGATCTAGAAGTTCGACTCGGAATCAGGTCGTTCCTTCTTGTTCGCCCGTTTTTGCTCCGCACTGTTCCTCGCTGAGTTGACTATTCTAGCCTGCTCCAACACCGAAAGAAGGGAGACCTGATAGCATATGGCATGAATCTGCAGCCCATGAATTGGGGCACTCCATTACGTTTCTAGCAGAACATCCTCGTTCGACTCGGGGTCAGGTCATTATTTGGCTCCTCGTTTCTTTTTGCTATTCCTCGCTGATCTTATTCTATCAACCTCCCTTGACAAAAATAGATGGGCAAGACCTGACGACACACAGCGTGCATCTGTATCTCTTGGATCTTTTTATTGGCTCTTCTTCGAATTCGCCGATTTATTCTCCAATATCCGCGCTCAGCTTGTAGCACGATGGATCCGTGATTTTTATTCTTCTAAGGTTCCTTTGGATTTCGGTAGCAAGAAGCTCTAGAGTTAAGTTGTCAGACGATTTGACATTGTGAACATTCTGAAGCCCATTTTTAAAAAAGGTTATGTGTATGCGTATGTTTCAACGCTTTTCGAAGTTCCATCACGCGCTCCTGCAGCCAGAGGCTGGCGGGCCCCACGGGAATGCATCGAGAGTGCACGTCCTGTGTATACATATACGTACACCATTGCTGGATATGATAGGTGGATATAATGGGTCTAGTCATTCCCACGTCTGCCAGTGGGCGTGCCCCCGTTCCCCCTCATATCTTCCTCTCCACAGAATAATCTTATCATCTCCATGTCGCTCCAAAGTCTCGTAGTTAACTCTGAAGGTACCGTGCTATCTTTCACGGACAGCGGTCACCCAGGCAGCGACAGCTACACCACTGTATTCGCGGTCCACGGCATCATCTTCAATGGACGTACGTTGCGAGTCTTTCTTTGTGATTTCCTATGCTTGATTATGTCTTGAAAGTCATATTCAAACGAGTTCAGGCGCTTTCTGCCTCTAGCAACATCCGCTTCGTCGCGATCAACCGCCGTCGGTACGCAGGCTCTACGCCGTACAGCGACACAGAGAGTTCGATCCTAATGACCGGCTCCGACGAAGAGAAAGCACGGTGGATTGATGCCCGTGGCCTCGAGCTCGCGAACTTTGTCGACACCTTCATTCAGGACAACCAGCTCCCGCCGATATCTGCCGACGGAAATTCCGGCGGCGTTGCATTACTGGGGTGGTCGTCAGGAAACCAAGTAACTGCGTCAGCCATCGCCAACCTTGACAAATTATCTACTTCTAGTCAGAACCGATTCACGGCATATTTAAGAGCCTACATCATGCATGGTAGCTTGAAATCTCTCGAATTATACCTAAGAATTAACCACAAGATACATCCAGAACCGCCTACCATCATATTCGGACTGCCTCGCACTCCAAAGACCCGGTCTCCCGATATTGAGGAAACGATTCTTGCAGAGAAGCGGACCCCAATGACTATGTGGCTTACTTCATATTTTGACCATGGCGATCTATCCTCCAGGGACCCCAACATCCTCAAGCACATTGTCCCCAGCGCTCGTCGCCGTCCCACGATCCACGACATGACAGCCGACGAGATTGCAGAGATCGTGGACGAGTCATTCAAGCTACCGAGCTTCCCGAAATGTTCGCTAGCAAGCCCCAGGCTAACGCAGTGTACCGCAAGGCTTGCTACTCTGAAGAGGTTAGAAGCCTTATACCGCGGTTGAAAACGACATTACTAGTGGGTGACGCAACGGGCGCGCTCCCTCTGGCCGCTTTTTTTAATATCCAAGACGATAATGCAGCGTCTGGAGGGAACATCAAGTTTGTCGTCATTCCAGGAGCGAACCACTTCGTGAGTCCCTTCTTTAGATTTCTAAGGAACTCAAAGTCAATACCTTTGTCCAGTTCCAGTGGGATGATGCGAAAGATGCACTGAAGGCGTATGTTGAAGCACTGTAGTACCTGCTCTGCATTTACCAGGAATTCGGAACGATATGCTCGCGGAGGAATTCAAATTAATATCATTAGTTTGCTGTACTTTATCGTTCTACGGCCCGCGGTCCATCTATGATGCAGAACGGCATCTTCACATATCCTTCATCGCCACACGCTCCAACACCTGCATCCCTTCGTGTCCGAGCCCCATCTCACCGTCTTCCCCTAACAGACCGCACCATTCTGATCCACCATCGTTCTCAAGCACACTGCGCATGACATGCGCCACAGCACGACCGGAGGCGTACGCGATATACGTCAGGCCAATCGCCAGCATCGCACGCGGCGAGCCGAGAATGAGGACCCGGACAGGGTCCGCCTGGGAGCCCATGGGCTGAGGGGGTGGGAGCTGCGCAGCCAACGGCTCAAGCGCAAAATGCGATAACGGGGTCTCAGGCTCCAAGGAAAGGAACGAAGACGTCGGGGATGGGAGCGGTGAGAACGGGTAGGGACGCGCGCAGGTGTAGTAAGGAAGCGCAAGCCCGAGGAAGTCGCGGGCGAGTAGAAGATGCTGGGCGGAGAGAGGGACTTTTCTGCGCTGCGCAGAGTTTTCCGGGGCGACGTATAGATGCAGCGCTTGAGGGCCACCGCCAGCAGCCGGTTCGATGAGCTCGGCTGTCCCTGCGGGGTGTAACTTGGAGTGAGGGAGGAATCGGATCATGTGCGTCCAATGTCCTGCCGGCACTGCGCTCGGGGTGGGAGGGGTGAAAAAGTAGAGGTAGGGGACGAATCGGCGCGGGCCGTGCTCGTCGTGCGGAGTACGTGGAACCTCCTCAATTCCGTAGCAAGATGGTAGAGGAGGAAGTGGGATGCGACAGCAGGAATGGGTGCTACGCAGGGGGGTGTTACCGGCGCAGGATGAGATAGTTTTCGCCTGCAGCCTTGATCTCTTCGAGTTCAGTTTGACGTCGGTGCAGACGGGCATCGGGACGTTGCATCTGTCGCGCAAAGGTTGGCCGGAGGGCATGGCTCGGTAGTACGGAGGAAGGGGAAGATTGGCTGATAAGATGGCCACAAAGTGTTTCAAAGACAAGAGTGAGCGCCGTAAGAGGTCTGGAAGAATGTATTGCGACACGGAATTGGGACCAGTTATATTTATAAGATGATAGCATAAGGGCTCAAGGCACGCTTGTCGTCTTGTCCAAGTCGGTCCTTGTTCCAAATCCGGAATAAACGCAGAGAACAAAGTGCATTGTGTGCTATTTCGCTACCTGCGACCTTGTTACGGCTTGTTCTAGATTCAAACTCAAGGTGTCGAGGCTGCCAGATCCGCCGACATCCGAGAAACCCGATAAACGCCATTGGAATATAAATCACGGATCACATGGGATAGGGTGGAGAGATAGAACACCGATGGGCGGAGCAAGGGTGAAGGAGAACGCATGTAGGTCGGCTCTTGTTCTGTATTGATGTGTTAGGAATGCTCGAGGTCCGGCTAGCGTTTGGTATAGGTGGCAAGCGGCGTGTAGTGTGGAAGCTGATCAGCATTCTAATTGTATGCAGCAAACTTGCGACAAAAGATCCGAAATTTTCTCCAGGTTCCCCGAGGCGAGATACACATATGCGTGACCTAGAAGTTGGCCATAAGCATGCACAATGAGAGGACTCAGAGGAGGCAAGGAAGAGGTTGGAAGATTGGCGCGAGTGACGGCGCTATGTGACAGTCACATCAGCCCGACTCATCCCGAACCGGCTTTTGCCGATTCATGTGCTTCCTCGTGACTCTCGGTCAAGCGAAGCCACTACTGCGCAAAAATGGATAATGCATTGAAGGCCGTTGTGGAAACGCTCACGCCCTATACCTGGACAAGTTTCTTGCATTTTATAAAGCTCCTTTTTATTTTTGAAGTGGCAGCCGAGTATTTCAGCCTCTCCTTCAGCCAGTGAATTTTCGAATCACTAGGCATCTGCACTTTGGCCTAGGCTGCATGGTCGCCGTCGCTGCCCATTGGCCTTGAGCGATGAATGTTGCAATGTGAACAGGTCATCACCGTGTTGGCACAAACCTGGAACCTGGGAATCTGAATCAGATCTACCCGGGTTGGAACGAATTCAGAGAGTCAGAAAAACGATAATTGTCCCCGATTCCAGTGGTAGTTTTGACGATACTAGTACATATGTTGCACCCAACTCATACATCACCCCTCCATCGAAACAAGGAACAGTCTATAAGTCTTGTCCCGGTCCCGATCCTTATCTTGGGTTTTCGATTTATTCAGAGAAGTCGACTGGGACGTGGCGTCGGGCGAGTCGGGGGTATCCTTATCGAATACGGGAAACGTGAAATTGACGCTCGGCGGCGTGTACAGCCCGGCGATGGGGCGCTCGCTCTGCCCGCTGAGCTTGTTCTGGCCCATCATCAGGATCGCCTCGAGTCGGCGTGGGTGGAAGAAGTGCTGTGGTTCAAGGGCACGGTGAGTAAGCAGGAGGAATCGGCGTTGGAGGAAACGATGGAACGTACGTGATTCCATTTATCTACGAGCAGACCGACGAACCGGGGTTTCTTGCTCCGTATGTGTTGTTTCATCACGGTTGCTACGGCCACATCTACAAGGCCAGTTGAATTAATATTCTGGACGACGAAGTAGCGGATAATGGACACACTGATAATGGGAACAGCGGACAGGATTGGCACGCAGTACGCGGTCATCTTGTCCTTCTCTGAAAGTGTTGCGGCGTCACGTAGATCGTCTAGAAACCTATACGCCAGAAAATATAAATTATCGAGTAAGCGCACAGTATTTTTTTATAAAAAATTGGACGCACCGCGTCCAGTCATCCCTCGTTCACATCGTATAGCGCAAATGGATGCGGCTGCTGCGCAGACGGCGGAATGATGCATGGGAAGCCGCGCTTGAGCGAGTTGCCCTGCGCAAGAAGGAACATCGGCGGGAAGTGAATCCGGGGGAGATTGGGGGGCGGTATGCGGGAGAGCGAAGGCGGTTCGCTTATCATGCGGATGGGAGGTTGCCCTAGGATCGGGTGCGATTGCGAGCGCGCGAGGGTGTGTGGGGGACTGCTCGGTGGAGAGGGGAGGAATGTCGACGAGGCAGATGCAGAGGAAGACGAGGAGCCCCAGTGCGTGGGCAGCTGGAGTAGGCCTAGGTCTGAGTGGGTGGGTGCATTGTTTGAAGGTGGGGCTGCGAACCCGCCAGTGATGTATGGCGGCGTGGACTCGTACGGAGACGGTGAGGTCTGCGACGGGGAGGATATTTGGATTTTGTCTTCATTGATTATCATAGTGGTAGAGTGAAAGCTGTGGAGTTGAGGCTGTGACGCGCTGAGGGCCGAACCGGCGATCAGATGCTGACGGGGGCCTGGTCATTTGGATTGACTCATTCCTCGGGTTCTGACGAAAGTTGGCAGCAGGAGATTCAACTGGCGTCTCGCCCAAGAATAGACTCGAACCAGCAACGCCTTGAGTTTTGATGAGAGTCGATCAAAAGCCGATGGCGAAGCGACTGGAACATATTAGCGTGTACCATTAATGTCCTGTGACATAACCTTTCTGTCCTGGAGTATCCTTTTGTGTCACCTCTGACAGGCCCTCTTGTCAACCCAAGTTCCTGTTTATGTCCCCCGATCGTAACTTTTATGTCCCCCAGAATACGTATTATGGCCCCATTTCCAAACTATATCTGTCATTTTGACAACAATATTATGTCCATCAGTTATCATCTTTCGGCCAACCCATGCTCACTTTCTGGTCCTCTCACTAACAGCTTTCTGTCTTCGCGACATCACCTTGTTGTCTTGGCATCAACCCCTTTTGGTCCGGCCATCAACCCCTTTTGGTCCGGCCATCAGATCTTTTTGGTCCAGCCGCCCAACCTTTTGGGTCCAGACTTTATGTATCTCCACAACCACTGGGCCGATTTCCTTGAACTTCAGGAGGATTATGATCGTACAGATCAGTATTGTTCAGCAAAAATAGAGGAATGGTTAATATTGCAGTATTTCCTCCAATACTGTAAATACTTGAACCGAGGCAACCGGCCAACCCACCGTGACATGGGCAACGGGTTTGGGCAACGCAACCACCGGTATTTTCACCGTGACCATTCAAATTTCGGCAACCAACAGCATTGAGCCTGGCCCTAATTCTGCCTCAAAATGGGGTTTGAACAGCTCCTTCTGAACAGAAACAATGGAAGAAGGAGTACAGTGATTTTTCGTGGTTTTCAAAGTGGGATTTTGGACCAATATATATATATATTCCGGATGTCACGGTGTTGAGCAAGGCAACCAACCCCGTCGTGACCGTGACCGGAGGAGGTTTGGGCAACGCAACCGGCCCCTTTGTGACCGTGATGGTTGCCTCGGTTCAAGTATTTACAGTATTGGCCCTTTCTCTATTTCTCTTCACTTCGGTGTTCATTGTCCTATTAAAATGTATGGGAATGACTATTCAAACTTCAAACACATTATTATTCCAGTTCAAGTGCTTTTGTGGGGGATAAATATGGCAGTCCAAATGCACATTTAATATTTCCCTATATGTATATTTCAACTTTTCGACTTTCTGCTATCTAAACCAGTCCTTTGAGCCATTTCCCACTACTTTCAAGTCCTAAGAATGTTCAATATATGTAGCAGGAAAAGAAAGATTTCTGCTAAACACATTCAGAGTTTCTGCTACTAATATAGCTGTTCGGCTAACTTCCGCTGCTATTTTTGGATGCCTTCACTTCCACTGCTTATACATTCACCCAACCTCATTTTTGAAATCCTGTTTTGAATTTTTTGAATGTGCAAGTAAGACTGGACTTGGATTCTTGCTCGGATTGGACTCGGAGAGTGGTCATTTTGTGACCACAGATAGGTTGTGACTGCCGCTGCCCTAGTATTGCTGCGGTCAGGTTCTGAACTGCTGGCAAATCTGAACCGGACCCAAGGTCCAGTTCGGGGTTCGGAAATGTTGAAAAAGTGCTGAACCTGCTTGAAGCTGAACTGGACCCGAGGGTATAAATGGAGAAAATTGCACCTATTGGAGCATTTTTCCTCTCCAGTGAATAGATGTTATGCTTCCCAGACCATCTAAATCCCCACTATGTGTGTTTGTAGGCTTGCAGACAGTCTGGAGGATGATCAATCCAAAGCCCACAATGCATGCTGCATCTAAGTCTCGTCCCTCATTGTTCTCACTCTCGGCCCATGTCATAGCCGTTGTTGACTCTGGCCCTTGCCCTTGCCGTTTCCGCTCTCTCGAGTCTCTTGAGTCCTCGTCGTCTCAGGCTCATAGTCCCTCATCGACACTTGAGCAGCAAGCACTGAGCATTGCTTGAACACCTTACGCACACACCCTCCTTCCGCCGTGTTGCTGCTTACCTAGATTTTAGGTTTAGCTTGTGCTTGGACGGTCAGCAGTCATATCAACACGGAGGCGGAAATTTCAAAACAAAAATCTAATTATGCATGTAATCCAAGTCGCAGGTGGCCATCACCCAGAGCTTCTATTCCTGTTGTCGATGGACTCGTACAATGCATTGGTTACCGATTTCCAGTGAGGAAGAGTTGAGTTCTTGGTAGATGGATCTACTTGGGTACATGTGGGAAATGTAAAGGGCCAACAAGAGAAGTGAATAAAAGATTGAAAAAGAAAGTGAGGGAGAAGGGAAGAGAGAAAAAGAGAGATATTAGTAAAATGAATCGTGCAGAATATTGGGTAGTCCTTTAGTTACCGCGCCTGATAACCGGTAGCCTGTGTTATTATGTAAGCTTTCCTTTTCTGGTACTCACCTGAGACGTGTTTCTCATCATCTCTTCTCGGGGGGTTTCTTGGATAGCTTCGGAAACATAAAGGTACCTCATACTCAACACCAGATATGGTTGGTTTTCCTTAGCAGATAAAAGGGGATGTTTTTGAGCAGGAAACTTGAAAGACCGAAATCAGACAAGAATATTTGTGTAACACCGGGGGCAAATCCATGGTGTCGGCGGCAGTGGCTGTCAATCCCGGCAGTGGTGAAGAGTGGGATGTGCGAAGCGTTCGCAGTATCTCACTTGTGCATTCATAGATGATCGCCTCATGGGAAGCAATACCTGTCCATGCCAATGAAGGGAACTGTGCCCACATGAAGGAACCATGGCGCTTGAGATCCACGGTGGTGGCCAGTGACCGATAGTCTTCCATGACAGCATTCAAGAAGGGACTCTCGACTGGCTGGCCAGAGAGCACCCGGCAGATATCCGGTAAATGGGACTCCAAGTGAAGGTGCAGTTCGGTATCCAAGGGAAAGACAAATGTGCGGAATCGACGATGAGTCCAGTGTGCCAATGCTGCCGGCCACATAACTGGTGCCAACTAATCATGAGTCAGAATTCAGACCGGCCCGCATGTGCTTTCAACAACTACTCATGTGATGAATTGAGAGGTGCTGGATGACGGTTGCTGCCTGTTGCCAACGCTCCAAGCTGCAAGTAAATTGTCCAGATGGTTTGCTATTGTCATCCAAGAAAAGCGACTCGCAGCACCATTCCAATGTGACCGTCTCTGACACAGTGGCAAGGGTTCTGGCGGGAAAGAAAAGCTGTGGAGTCTGCAAGCTACTATCAGGAAGTAGAACGATGCGACCGACTCGCACACTATTGATATTTTAAATCGGAATTTGTAATGATGAGGATGGACAGATTGACTTACGGTGAAGAGACCATTGGAGAACTGGCAACTGTTGGACGAGCAGATGTTGACGACGGTGCAGGCGACGGTAGAGATGATGCAGAATTGGGTGGTGAGACGAGAGAAGTGGCTGCAACTGCCGGACGAACAGATGTTGATGAGAGTGCAGGCGATGCTGGATGCGGAGGAGAGGCGGGAATTAAACCAAGCAGCTTGTGGTTGAGCACACAGGCCCAGAGACCGGTATTTAATCGGTTAGCAATCCGAATGCGATCTTGGGCTGCAGAAGCCTCTGTGTAGCCTATGGGCCCGGGAGAGACTCCGGCTGCCAGGGTATGCCCGAAGAATATGGTGTAAATGCCGCAATCGACTGCATTCTGTTGTTGAGCCACTTGAGGTACGATCTGGCCGACCGTGAATGTCAGTACAAAATTCGCTCGACGAGCCTAGAATTGAAA
Organism: Mycena sp. CBHHK59/15; assembly: GCA_029204085.1. Lineage (NCBI taxonomy): Eukaryota > Fungi > Basidiomycota > Agaricomycetes > Agaricales > Mycenaceae > Mycena > Mycena sp. CBHHK59/15. Next base: position 582,698 of record JARGXW010000020.1, read on the forward strand.
TTACTGTTAGAATCTCATCGTTGGACCAGACGGTCCATGAAGATGGCAAAGGGGCGCCATAGTGCTGCTTGTACTCAAAGCGCAGAAACTCCAGCAAGCGGTCATGAACCGCACGAGCGCGGGTACATTTGGCCTGACGGATACTGTCGTAAACACAGATCTTGTGGACAGCAAAAAAAATGCAAGCGATGAACCAGTGCTTCAAGGCTTTCCAAAAGATCGGCACAATCAGATACTTCTTATTGAACACATTGAGCTAAATTTAACATAAGTCTAATCACAGATTTTCCGGCGAAGAAATCCCGACTCACATCGTCGAACCAGCGTTTCCTGGGACCGAATCTTTGAGCATTGCTTCTCGGTGGTGGAGACATCCCTTCCGTAGCCCGGGTGGCTTTTAGGAGGTCAGTCGCAAAGATCATGTCTGTGAAGTGAAATGGCAGATCCTCTCGGCAGCCCCCTGTTGCAGCCAAGGTGTCTTGGACGAAGAGAGAAAAGTATCCGTCTATGATCCCGTCTGCAACGAGGCCGCCGTTGATGAGCATTTGTAATTGTCGTGACGTCATAGTTGGTTCCCTGTGTCCAAGCGACCACACTGTATTTTCATTGTGGCCGCCGGGACTTACAGTGCAATGGGTCAAGGGTGACCGTGAACTGTACTGCAAGCCCGTCCCTGAAAATAATTTCATAGGTAGCTACAAAGTTGTTCTGACGTGAGGACTTACGACACTCGTTTCACCCTGTAAGTGCCTGGAAGTCCTGACGCTGGCTGGACTCCATTTGTTTCCCACAGTTTATTGGCGGCTAGATTTAAGTCAAGAAGGGCTTTTGATTGAGGTCGAGATGGTGTCGAAAAGTAGCGGAAATAGGGGAGATGATCATTAAGAATTATCGAGGCCAACCTATCGATTCTGTCGGCCTGTCAGCCGTTGAAAGGTATCTAAGAAAGCATTGATTTCACCGTTTGTTGTGCTTGTTGTCTAAAAAGATTGTGTTAAACTGTTCGAATGCTGTCTCCGCCCAATTGTTGGTGTTCCATGTCCCATCATGACTCTGATGAGATGGCAATCCGATGTCGGTGACCATTGCTGAGTGAAATGGTTAAGCAATCAGAAATACATGAAAGCTGAGGGAGATTTCGCACGAATCCAAGGGCTTATGAACCAGTTTTCATTGAAGTATGCCTGAACAGTTTCCAGACAACTCAGTCCCAGAGGTTTTGCTCGTTTTGTTTTGGGTTGCGGAGGGGGCTTGGCCTTCTTGGCGCTCGCAACCTTTACCTCCCCTGCACGCGAAGTCAAATTATTGGGGACGTTCTCCCCTTCGGCAAGGTCAGCCTGGTCAATGTCTCCGAGTAGAGCCTCGAGGCCTGCATGAAACACACGCTTGCTCTCGCCTCAGTTGGCCCAGGATCTGCACCGCTGGAGGTCTCTGAAGAGCATAACGATCTCGAACTTCAAAGTGAGGGGAAGTGAGAAACCTAGACCCCGACGGCCATTGTCACAATCGAAACGCAGGATTGCCTGAATGACATGAAACTGACAAAGACATATGAAGACGTCTTTCATCCCGAGTTCCTCGAGGGCTAGGGAGCGAGGGTCAGACATCGTACAAATGAGCTTGGAGCTATATCCACCAGCCAAAATGCTGTTTAACTCTGAGCGCGATTTGTCGATATTGATATGTGAAACGTCGAACCCAAATGTTGCAATGTGTTGACAACGTGCAAAAATCCGGTCGCGAGCTGCTGGATCGCGGTTCTTGATTTTCGATTTGTCAGGAAAGCAAATGGACATCCACCTATCACACGGAGATCGCCCCAGGGACTTACCTGCCGCCACCTCTTTTTCCCTGGCTTCGATCTTCTCAATTGTTTCGATAAGCCAACCCTGGATGGTCTTTGACTTGATATTCGCTGAGATCAAGTATGCACCTTATAGATGCAAGTCAATACAACACTCCAAAAAGGCGCCAGAATCTACCAGGCATCATATGCAACTCAGAATTCACCGTGCAAAGAACTGTCGTGGCAGCGCGGTTTTCGTTATGAAGTCGGTGGGTGGAATCCATGAATAGGCAACCGTCTGGCCCTGCAGTATTGTCGATAGTACTGTCCAGGGAAAAATCATCTGTGATCGCTACCGAGAATTTCGACTTTGCCTCTTCACCCTTCTTGAAGTTATGCGGTGTATAGCTACGATACACTCAGAATTCTATATACCTGGATTCAAGTAATTGAACGCACTAGTACATGTCCCGGGGGTTCTTCTTTACCATAAGCCACACTGCACGAAACAGATTACGGTCCAAGCGGACTCTCTGACGCTCTGCGGGAACCATCTGACGGATATTCTTGATGGTAGGCACGCGACTGGTGGGCAAAGGCTCAGAGGTTCCAGATGAATGCTTGCGTTGGAAGCGTTGTACGAGATCTATAAAGATACAGAATGTCAAGGGCTCAACATCTGAACATAAGAAGAAGGAGAGACAAACCTCGATTGACCGCAGTTGCTTTCCCCCCATATTGCCGCAGTCGTTCCATAATCACCAGACGCAGATGGCGAGACCACACCAGTCTCTGTGCATCCATGGCGTCCTCGTGCTCTCCGTACTGCCAGATTTTGACGACAGATAAATCGTTGCCCGTGATTTCGACCTATACAAGAGGCGATGATGCGCTTCATTGTAAGTAACATCAGGAGTTTTTAAGGGAGAAAGAACGTACATGAAGCTTAACTCCAGAACTGCACTTTTTCCACCGGCTTCTCCTCTCACTGCTGGGCCCAACAGCGTCTTCATCGTTTGATACATCTCCCTCATCCTCACCATCCTCTCCCTCGCCGCCACCATCTTCTCCCTTGCCGCCACTGCCCTGGACCGAATGCCCCTCACCCACCGGAACTTTATCGTGCACACCCGCGCATATGTACTCCCAGCGCCACACAGGACGCGCCTCTTTGACAGCCAGCGCACGGAGCTCCGAGTTTGCAGGCACAGAACTGTCCCACCGGACAAGGAATTTCCGAGCTCGAACATCTTTGGGGCTGTCTCCAGGATGACCGATCCAGCTCAAGACAATGCTGGACATTTCTGAAGAGGTGTGAGGGTGGTAATCGTTCTTCTACAATCAATTCCTGAGTCGGGAGACGATGGCCTCAGAGGAGTTCACTCACCTGAGCATCAAACCACCGAGGACAATCTTCCGTATTTATCGTATCGAGCAATTTCCAGCCAGCACGATTGAGTGGCGGGAGGACGATAGACAGCTGCTGGGCATCGTCTCGAGCACTAGGGATACCATATTGTTCATCCGCAAGATGAGCCATGCGAGCATCGAATCCCGAAAGAGGCTCTCCCCAGTCCTCAGGGGGCTTGGGCATCAGGGGAGGAGGTTCTGGAACAAAAATGTTCCGAAGCCGGTCGAGCGTCTTCTTGGCTGCTGCTCGCCCTCGGATAAAGAATGCCTTTGCTGGCCTTCCACGTCCACGCTTGCCAGGAGCAGACATAGTGGAAAGATGGGAAAAGCTGAGTGGCGACCGATCAGAGTCATGATCACTTGAATTTCCAATGCGCACGGACCTTCGGAATACGACTGGAGCTTCAGTGCGTGCACTTGTGGAATGCTGAGGGAACCATATTTTACCTGAAATGTATGCAGTTATGGCAGCATAATATACCTATGAAGCAAGTAGATCCGGGCATTTCTGGTCGAGATCCATAAACTCCGGACAGGAATGGAACACATGATGGACCAAATGGTATCTGTAGCCTGACAGAAAAAGATCACTCGCCGGACCAAATGCCTACCTTTATGGGACCCGAATATAGTGGAAAGAAGCTAAACATATATCTTCGCGTGTGAGGGTCTGGACATACTGCACCAACCCAAGCCTAGTCGTAGTGACACCTATACCAAGTGGCCAGTGGAGATGTCTTGTCTTGCACTCGAAACATCAGTATGGTATGTAATATAAATGTTTCCCAGCGCAAATTAAAGGAATTGGCCCATTTACAAGATATTCAGGCGTATGAGACTGAGACGACCAGCAAGATGAGTGATTTGGATGTATTTGTCCACTCACTGAGGCAGGAACCCAGGATCCACTCAGGGCACTAAAAAGATAGTGGCACATTGAACTAGAAGAGAAGACACCATCGTAGAGCTAGAGTGGTGGTGTTTGCGATGCGGAAAGCTGTGAAGGATGAGGGCAGCCTGCTGCGACTCGCTAGTGGGGCATAGATCAGCTTTCAGAGGCAACGACGGCCTGGATAGATTCGCACTACTTCCTGCATATCATAAGCTCAGAGGCCATGTTTCATGCTTTGAGCCTGCGGTGCATCACTGGGTGGTCGCGGCCCGAGGAATATGACCAGCACCCACATGGACACCCACAACCAAACATTCACAAATTAAACTCGACAACTTATAAAACTTCGGAAGTTAGATAACAGTCACTGGTCTGCATCAGCCAGATTTTAACTAGTAGCTCTTTTGACTAGTAGCTCTACGGTGTCGCACATTATAGGCCTAAACACCCGTCTCTGCTTTGCCTGCCATCCCCCGCAACATATCCAAAATTCACATTGAAAAGTTCGGAAATGCATTTGGCAATAGCCACTGATCTGGTTCAGCCAGAATTTTACCAGGAGGTATATAGGACTGCATATTATGAGCCTAGACACTTGCCTGTGCTTAGCCCGCCATCCCCCACAATATATAAAACAAATCTCAGATAGCACAGATGTCACAGTCAAACCGGCGAAGCGGACATATATTTAATGCATGAATAAACAAAATCTATGTTTGCTAGAAAGAGATTTAATCTCCAGTGAGCACTAGCTTCTGATCTGCACTGAGTCAGCGCTTTTTTGGCTTCACCAGCTCCAGTTGTGTTTCCTCTTCATCTGTGTCATATGCTGTGCCTCGAGCCGCCCATAACCAAGGTTGATTGATGACAACTTCTTTTGCAACCTTGTGTTTTCTTTGTCGGACCTGCCTCGTTTGTGTTTGCCAGGTTTGTCAAGATTTGCAGAGATGTGGTCCAGGCCCCGACGTTTGCGAGTTTCGTGGAACTTTGGAATTGCTGGATCACCTTTGCACAGTGCAACACTGGATGAAAATGTGTTAGTAAAGGAGCTGGACCACGAAGGTCAGAAGGGTCTCACTAGGGTACACTGCCCACATATACAATGTGGCCGTTCCACAGTACTCTAAAGGACCAATGGAAACACCGATTGTCGAAGTTACAATCGATTTGAACAGCATAGAATCTCGTTGCTGTCCTTGAATCTCCCGTGCACATCGTATCTTGGCGCTTTTTGGGGCTTGAACCCTGTTGAGTGTTGAGCAGCTTTCCATAAAGATGATAAATGAAATGGTGTACTTGGGATCACTGCTCCAGTGGCAGTTGGATGGGAATTGCTGAGTGATTGACCACATCTGTTTAGGATCATGGTAGGTATAGGTGGGACGATGAGATGAATATTTGCCGTGCAACTCAGCCTGAGGAAGGAGTAAGGGTGTGTAGAGCGACATATCAAGCATTGTTGGTGTATCAAGAAGATCTGTTGCAGCGTGTGGTCAGTTAGACATAAACAGATGGTTGTAAAGAACAGATTTCACCATGATTTCGGAAAAGAGATGTCAGTGGATCATCATACTTGGCACGGATCCCACCTGCCGCAACCTATGCTGACTCCCCAAAGATCAGATGGCCCAGGTTGTTCTCTATTTTCAACCCGGCAGCCAGGAAGGAAGGTTCGAAGACATCATACAAGCTCTCCGCTGAGTTGCGACTCCATTTTGATTGGATCGATCCGAGCTCGGTAACCTTGGCCTGTGTAGTAAATTAGATCAGGGTAAATGACTCGAAACAGCACTTTTCATACATTGAATCGATCCGCCAAATCATCCATACGAAGCGGAATATTGGTATGGTCTGTTGCCCACACATATAGCCAGTCTGCATAGCACAAGCACTGATCACAGGATGGTGCTAGGACACCATCGTGAATGCACGGCTGGAGGAGCGACCTGGATTGCAAAAAATTGGTTGTCAGACTTGTTGCCTACACAAACAACATAGTGGTAAAGTGAGGGTGAACCCCAGCATGACACACCATAAATCCTTTTCACCCCGATCAAGGTATGTGTAAAATGCTGTTAAGAATCTTGCAGCCCAGGAAGGGTTGCCAAATATCTCATAGACGGTCAAGAAGGGAGATAGCCCTAGTGGGTTGAGTAAAGACAAACAAAGGAAATAAGCAAATAATGCTTACCCGCCGTAAAGAAAAGCTCCATTACAGTGTAGACACCTATTCCATAGAAAATGGTATTTGCAGCACGAATTGCATCACAGGCACATGTGTGTTTCGGCTTCAAAAGGATTTTAGCAATCCAATTGGCAACCAGAGTCAGATAATCAGTTGGCAAGGTGTAAATATTTGGAGGGATAGAGAAGTCAGTATAGTTCTTGGCCCAAGTCAGCTGGATTAATCAGGTCATTCATCGAGAAGGAAAATCAGGAACGCAGGAAAGAGAGCACTATCTGAAATAAGAGATCAATGGAAGGAAATGCAAGGACATATTTCTGAAACACAAGGGCCATGCCAATTTTGAATCCACGAGTCTGGAAATATTCTAGCACTGACACAACACTGGACTGTTGAATCTGACATACTTTTTCTTCCACTTTCATAACAGAGGACTCCCAGCGATCTCTCGGATAGAACTGAACTGATGTATGGGTAAGATATTGAACCTATGAGGCATGTTAGACATGATACACATTTAGCAATTTAATTGAGAACATACCATGAGAAGAATTGAATTGAAGTGGAGAGTCAGGGCACGGTGGGTGTACGTGATTTTTTCGAGCACCAGAGTCTCAAGAAGAGCTGGATTGGGTTTTTCTGAAGTGGGTTTGAAAGTCGGAGGATAGACCGATGTCTGGTGGCTTCTCTGTCCGCGCTGAACAGAGGAAGATGGAGTCAAGACACGGGGAAGACCCTCTTTAACTGACGCCGGAGCGCCTGCTGGGGCTGCTTCACTATCTGTCGCATCTACAACAATAGACTCCAGTTTGAATGTCTCTCCATTGGCCTTGGCAGTTTCAAAGCCCTTCTGCGCGCTTTTCCCAGATGCTATAGTTTCTTGGCCTTTGGGCATAGTTTGTACGGAGCAGACAGCAGAATTCTAAGAAAAGAGGCCAGATGACAGGTGGCTAAACAAGTAGCACTTGGTCACTGTGAAGAGCAGTGCACTGGTCGAGCATTTCAAGTTTTTCAGTGAATATATTTGTGAAAAACTTCGTTCATTTTTCACGGTTTTTCCACCGAAAAGTGAGTGAAAAAATTAAAAAGTTTTCACCACTTCTCACTTTCCGAGGTGAAAATTTCAAAATAAAATGTGGAAGTGGTGAAATTTTTCTAAAATTTTCACCTAGATTTTCAGTGGAAAAGGGTGAAAAATGAAGGAAGTTTTTCACAAATATTTTCACTGAAAAACTTGAAATGCTCAACCAGTGGTGTTGCATTTTAAGGTTAAGCCTTAATAACACCTTAATATTAAGCCTTAGAATGAGCTGGGAACATAGTTAAGGGCTTATTAAGGGCTTATTATTGACGTAAGGATGCTTACTCGTCACCGGCTATGGGCAACTCGATGGTAAAATTGGTTGAACATGGGCTCAACGACGAGACTGGAGAAACTCAGCATTTGGTCTTGCAATTGTGCTCAAGCGACACTTTGGCATTTTTCTGAGGTACCAGACCCTCGTTTGGAGGCCTTGCGGGATCGTGGGAATTTTAAACTTAAGCCTTGATTAAGCCCACCCTTATTAACCCCTTAAAATGCAACACTGGTGAAGAGTGAGGGAGGAAGCCAGGTGCGACGAACGATCAATCCGAACCAGATCATGTGTCGTCATGTGACCGCGATCGTGCTTGGCAAAGCTTGGCGCACCCAATGATTGTCTCAGCAAAGACCGAAAGTGGCCCTGAAGCTATGGTTTGTTAATTTCACTGGAAAGTAGACCACAATGCAGTCAGGCTGCACTGCAACTTGAAAGAATTTGGCCCACAGGTTGAGGAGATCCATAAACTCTGGACAGAAAAGTATTGATGGCAGGACCAAAAACGGTTGATGGGCGGACAACAAATGCTTGATTGCGGATCAGGAAATCAATGTCACGGGGACACTACAATGGCAAGCGTACGGGCTGACCCAGGTCTGTCTCATTCTAATCACCCCGACGCATCACTCACTTACCTGTAGGCTGTGGGGTGGTATAACAATCACAGCTTGAGGGTACACTGGAGTCGATGTGCTAAATATGTCGCTCCACCATTCATAGGCTGAAGTCAGAATATATTTCATGGGGAATGTTGTGTTTGAGACAAGCTACAGAATTAACACAGATAGTGGGATCTGCACCTACCTGAAATTCTACCCCAGAAGCAGCTTTGTCTATCCATACCCGAACCTGCCTGCCCCAACACAGCCACAACCCAAAACGGGATTCCAGAGTCGGAAACTTCCGATAGACTCGTTTCAACTCACCTTTGGTTCAGCTGACCCCGACCATATAGGAATCTGAGAAATTGAAACAAGATGAACCACACACCAAACACTAGAAACCCAATCAACAGAAATACCAGCTCACCAATCCAACTTTCCAGAGACCCCTCTGCTCCTGAAGCTCGATGCTCTCGTGCATCAACTTTCTAGCTGGTTTTAAGCTGGAAATTTACGAATGTTGTACGAAATCCTGCTTTTGCTATGCTGGCTCACATAAAGATTCGGATACCTGTCCTCATTGTGACGAGCCTCGCCGGTGTTCAAACGGAAAACCGCGCAAAAAGTTCACTTATATATAATTACATTCCCATCATTCCCCAACTTGTTGCTTTTGATGCCAATTGAGATATGGCAGAGAAGCACAAATATCGCACAGAGTATCAGGAGCAGGATGGCATCACTCCCGATGTTTTCGATAGTTCGCATTATTGTTCTCTCCGAGGGAAGACTGTAGAGATTAACGGCCGGAGCTGCAAACACAAATACTTCTTGGACCCTCGTGATGTCACGTTGGGAGCTTCGTGGGACGGATTCTCCCCTTTTAAACATCGCAAAAAAACAGAATGGCCTCTCATCCTTTATGACTACAATCTCCCCACCAATCTTCGGTTCCTTCTGGAGTATATCCTTGCGTTGGGGGTCATCCCAGGCCCAAAGAAGCCGAAAGATTCTGACTCTTTTTTATATCCCTTGGCACAGGAATTGACTAAACTCGCGCATGGTGTCCGGGCCTTCGACATGCTGTCAGGGAAGTTGTTCTCCACACCTACCTCATCCTTGTCTTTGGCGATATCCCAGCGGTATCCATGTCTATGCTAATGAAGGACCATAATGGCATCTCGCCTTGCCGCATGTGCAAGATTATTGGGTTGCGTGTACCAGGCTCAAAGGTGACCACGCACTATATTCCATTGGATCATTCTTGCCATCCAGCTGTAAACGCGGATCCTACCGCTGTCCAGGCTTATGATCCTGAGAAACTACTGCTTCATACCCATAACAAGATTGTCTCACAAGGATGTGAGGTCCAGGCTGCGGTGGCCACGGTGGAAGCTGAGAGGTTGGGAAAGAAGTACGGTGTAAAGGGTGTTCCACTGTTATCTTACCTTGGTTCCATCTCCTTTCCGCGATTGTTCCCCTCCGACTTTATGCACCTCATCTGGGAGAACCTCATCAAAAATCTAAGTGTTCTATGGATGGGCGCATTTAAAGGGCTGGATGCAGGCCGAGAAGAGTATGAGCTGGTGAACACTGTGTTGGTGGCTATTGCATCTCGTACCGCTTCGGCGGCAGATACTATTCCCTCAGTGTATGGCAGTTAGATCCCAAACATTGACAACGATCATCCCAAGGTCTCTGCGTAAATGTGGTCTTTCTGGAACCTCTACCTGGGACCTGTCTTACTTCGCCGCTGTTTTGCTCATGAAAAGTACTACCAACATTTCATCCAGCTTGTCCGACTCCTGAACATATGTCTGCAATTCAAAATCGGCAATGACAAAGTAGAGGAAATTCGGGTGGGATCTATTGACTGGGTGCGAGTATATGATGATAAGTCTTCCTCAATGTTAGTTTCATGTGGCTAATTTTTCTTTCACAGTTTATATTTCCAGCACAAGGTCGATAGACTATCTGTCTGTCCTCTGACAATTCACAGACTACTGAATATCATCCCTGGGATTAAATTCACATGCCTGTGTGGTGCTATTGGGCATTTCCGACCGAGCGTTACTGTGGCAGTATTCAGCCTGGCATCTGTTGCCACAGATTTCGATGGGCCTCGATGGATTGACATGTGCTCAAGACTGCCCAGCTCGCTCAGATCAAGATGGTCTATGATATCATCCAAGACCTGTCACTCAGGGATCCTCCTGCTGAAGTTCAAGGGGCATACTCTGACCCTTCCTGTGAGTCTGTTATGTTTATAATATCATCTGTGCACGTTGGCTGAATTATACCAATTCTCGAGATCCCTCCTGTGTTCTCCTACCTCCAAAATCACCATTGTGGCCACAACCAAACCAGATTGAGACCATCACAGCAGCACTGGCAACACAATGTGGGGCAATGATGGCACAGGTAAATGGTGCGCTGAAATCAGTGGAGATCAAGGAAATGGGTAAGGTACGACATGTGGATTCAGATGAAGGTGGCAGGGGGAGGGGGGGGGAGGAGGATCCAGGAGACTAGTTCAATGTCAAGATTGAGTTGGAGTACCCAAAAAATATGAAATCGATTTCAGATCTCGCTACCAGCAATCTGAGTTACCTCGCTAGGTCATTATTAATATTAAATGAATATCTCTCAGATGCATGTATATGGACATTCCTTTTTTGGACTTTGGCGTTTCAAAGATTTCAGAATAGCAACAGTTGACTGTCAAATGAACAAGGTTTGATCTGATGGGATGGATCTACAGATATCCCGTGAATTGTTTGTCAACTCAGAATGTGTGCCATCGAAGCTCAGCTCACAATATTAACGAAACGAAAATTCCTCATTTGGCTTTGGAAGTGAAGAGGAAAATAGGGGAATGGCTTTGAGTATGAATAATGTCCCCGATTTTGAGAGCATAATATCGGCTTGGGAACATCTCCCACACACATATTTCTGTGTGAAAATATCAATGGCTCAAGATGTGCTTCGGTTTTGATGTTAACATGAGCACCGTTAACATCGAAATGGACACACATCACGAAAGCGCCATAGAACAATCACCTGTTCAGTGGTTTTCGATGTTTCTGCTAGTTGCTTGCCTGTCAAGGCACGGAGAGAAGCACTGTAAGTCTTCTCCAGTAGGAGGCATGAATATCAACCCGATATATGTTGAACTGAGGATAGGTTGATTGCGTTCCCCATGGCCCCCTCGCGAAAGAAAACCATGTATAGGTTGAATTACATAGGCTGATACCCATCCTATGATATAGGTTAGTCGAAATCAACCTACCATCAACTGATAATAGGTTGAAGTGTGATCATCAACCTAACACTTGTTGAAATTCAACCTGCTGTGGCTCCATAGTGCCTACAGATCGAGGTTGTTGTTGCGCATCAATGACACTTCTACATCGGGTCGGAAGTGGCAGCAGGACCCAGTGGGACCAAAGTTGACATAAATTATAATTTATATGAGGCCTCTGGCACTCATGGAGTCTACGAATGAGAGGTCTGGGCTAGGGGAGGGGAGCTACGAGATGCCGATAAAGGGGGGACCGAACGATGAAGTCCAGGACAGGGCCGGAATCACCGGGACCGAAAGAGGAAATCAGATGACATCATTCAGTTTTGCTGATGAATTGATGGGCCATCACTGAATTGTCATCATCATTACTCAAGCATTCCTACCGAGATTTCGAGGGACTGAGAATCGCCAACCCCGTAACGTGCGGCTGGGTAGGAGACTGCCTCCGTGTTCCCTGTCGCTGCCGCTCGCCATTGCTCTATTGACGTCGTCATCGGATCTTCGCGTCGCCGCCCATCGTGCACCAGAAGCATTGCTCAATAGCATTTATCAAAAAGCTTGTTCCTCCTAGTTTTTCCGTGACATTCTATCATTTTATTTTTATTCTGCTGTACGTACTGATCAATGAAGAAGTTCTTTTGCCCCCGCTTCGTATGCCGTCGCCTTAGTCCCCGCTCTCGATGCTCGCCGTCGCCGTCGTCGCCGCCGCCGCTCTCGCTCTCGTCTCGTCCCTCGTCGTCCACGTCCGTTTAGTTCTCTTTTGCTTCGTTCAAAACACCGGCTGTTTGGCCCTCCCGTGTACGGCCGTAATATTACGGCCGTTTATGGTGTGCGGCAAACCCGTAGCCGTACCGTAAAATACACCTCACGTGGCCTGCCGGTACGGTTACGGGACCCGTAATTACGGGTTCCGTACGGCCGTATTACGGCGACGGTGTCCAGCTCTACATCGGACGTGGTGTACGACGTGTGCCTGCATCTCCTATCAGGAATGTGGAATGGATAAATGAAGGAGATCTGGGTCAGCAACCAAATAACCAATCCCAACTCAGCTATTTTTTGTGCTGTGAATAATGCCGCCTGCTTATTACAAAAACAGTACACAAGCCAGTAGGGCACGTATTGACACCAGAAATTTGGACGACAATAATTCGGAGCTGCCAAGTAATTATTTCCTACATAATCTTGTGGTCCCGGTCAGATTGAATGGATTCAAGTTCCCTCCGAGCAACTAGGCTGTTTCAAGGCATTCGAAATACAGTATTCAAGAATCATATCGTACTTTTCATGTCGGGTCTGGTGCACGGCGCGCACCTGGTGCTAATGAAAGGAATTTGTTGTAAGACATAAATGCAGGAACTCTATGTTCGACTGCCAGCGCCCGAATTCAAGATTCTAACTGTGAGTTTGATTTTCTCTCCTGAGCCAGCACTATCAATGCAAGATGCGTTCACTATCGAGATTTGACTCTGAGCATTTAAGGCTGGCCGCCTCTGGCTCTACTTATATCCTCGAGGAAAAAATCTCCAATTGAAGTAGCGGGCCCAGCATCTCGTACATTATTCGACTTCGCGGTTCGAGGATCAGACTGGAAGAACTTTCCCCCTTCGTCAAACACCGAGAAGCATCCCGATCTACCAGACGCAGGAAAGATCTTAGTCCCAGCAGCAAGACGGAGACGCTCCCGCGTGTTCCGCTCGCGATTCGAATATACACTCGAGAAGCTTCTTCGGCCGTGGGCCGCATCGCATAGAATACATCCGCCTTCTCCTTTATTTTGAGGCCCAACTTGAGATTGCGAGCATCTCCCACAAGCGACCGCAGATATCCAGCAGCGCCGGATACTCCCGGAGTCTGCAGGCCCTCTTCGTCGATGTTCTGGATGCATCTCAGGTCTCCCGTCAAGGCATCGCGCAGCGCGTCGATGGAGGTCGCGACTCGCGAGGATCTTTATGAGAGCGCACCGAGTAGCTTGCGATGACCCGCGGCGCACTTCTGACTCGGGCTGCGGCGCACCGGCGCAAGCCGCGCAGTAGCATTCGCCGGGCTCGATGGGGGTGTTACTACGCCAAATGCCCCAGACGTTTCTGGCAGCATTTGCATCCATCAATTTTTGGCCGAACCCGCTTGGCCCGGATCATTCCGGACGATGCTACAGAGATGAGCATGTACCTCTGCGCTACACTGTGGATTCATTTCATTTCCCCTAGTTTTCTCCTGCATCTGATTCTATTTTATTCCCCCCCCTATTCTGGATCTAGTCTGCAGACTATCTGACCACGATCTTGGTTTTGGCCTGTCTCGGCCTGCTTGTCTCGGCCTGCGGCCCCACTCAAGAGTTCCACTGTACAACACAGTTGAGGTGGATACTGAGGACTCGGACCCACGTCCTGCGACAGGTAGCTGAAGACTAGTCCTACTTACGTAGGCCACCTGGGTTCGACTCCCAGCGTCCGAGCCTCGAGTGTTTTCGTTTGGTTTTTGTCTTGCATATTTTTTTCATATACTGATCATTTAAATCAATTCGACAGAGGGCGTGATGCAAGCTGAGGATACATATCGTGCCAATAGGTGTGCCATTCTCCTTGCTAGATGTACCAGTACACTGCAGGATCCCGCAGGAAGCCGCCGACAAATGACATACAATTTTTTTAAAGGCTCTGGCCGGCGCCAGACCCCCCCCCCCAGCCGATGTCGGCTATTCTTATCGTTGGACCCCCCATGGACTCAGCGCTGCTGGAAGATAAGCAATGTATTAGAAAGCAACGTCCGAGTCTCTTACAAGTGTGGTTCACCGCGTGTAAGTAACACAACGAGCTTGACTTCGATTCCTGGCAGAGAAGACGATTTCGGAGTTCGGAAGAAGTCGGCAGGTCGGGTCCAATGGACGCCACGGCCAAGCGTCGTCCCATCTTACTAAGTTATGCTCTTAGGTCCTAGGGATCTATTTCTTCAAACCCTTTGATTTTTCTACCATGTAGAATACATTCGGCCTCAACTCAGCCTGGAGACTTCTTTGTGTCAATGCTGAACTCAAGAAATTTCCCACTGTCCCCAGGCCCTCTACAAAACGTTCAGTTCGCCGCTGTCCACATGCTGTCCAGCCCCGAAGTGTTTCGGTTGCTGTCACAAGCTTTGTACATAATCGATGCACCCTATAGTCTTCTTGCCTTACGACCACCATCCCGTTTTTCGCCCTCTTCACCAAGCCCCCACTGAAATGTTCTCTGCCTTCAACTTGTGGTTTGTGCAGCCACTACATGCTGGTCCTCTATTGACGAAGTTCGACAGTTTCACTGCGATCTTCGCGGCCTTGATTGCAGCTGCTGTCGAAATTGGGCGCCCTCGATGGCTACGTCTGGTGGGGATATCACCATCAAGTGGACCCTCGATCAGGCTCTCCCAGTGTTTTCTATCGAGCTCTTTCACACTGGCTTCGTCAGTGATCCTTCAGTATTACCGCTGCCGCTTTCGACTAATTCTATACCACTTTCAGAACAATGCGATCGCCGTCGCGAACAACGTCAATTCTGAAGCAGGCATGATCAAAATCCAGCTTCCCAGTGTTCCGCCTGCGTAAGCCTGGAAATCGTCAGCACTGTTCAATCTCCTGATGGCCTCCATTAAGCGAGGACTACTTTTTTCAATTCGTCAACATCACCAACATCAGCCAGGTTTACGGAACGAGCAGCAATTTCTCCATCGCAGCGCCCGCTTCCACCAGCGAAAGCTCGACCATGAGCAACATCATGACCGCCACTAGCGACATGGAAACCATGGGCACTTCCGGTGCTACCGCGTAAGCTTCTGACTCGCGTTTGCCTCGTCCTACCCTCATGTCCCGCGGATTCAGCACTATGCCGGCCTCCTCGGAGCTTCTGGGTCCAGGGCTTCTGGTTCAGGCAGTGCCAAAGGCTCCGCGGCGTCCGCCACAGCATCGAGCGCCGCCACTCGCGCTGTCTTCCACGGCTCCAGCTCCGCCGCCGGCATGGGTTTCGTGCTCTGCGGCCTCCTTGCAGGCGCGCGGATGCTCTGATATTGTGCCTGTTTGAACTTTGGACTTCGTACATCAAATACGCGTACATATTCCCTCTATTCTTTTCCTGTCTTTTCTTGGCTCATTCGTTTCTCGCTGCACCATTCCAGTTCATTCTTCGTCCTTGTACGTACTCGATTGCGTGTTCCTAGTTAGATCTGTCCCTACCTAGCGAGAACCTGAAACCATTTGCTGGCATTCTCCAATATGTACCACTGAATGTTCCTCCATTTCCCGTCAAATCTACGCGATATCATAAACTTTCTAGATACACCATCACCTGCTCACAGCTCTCAACACCATCACCGACTTCCCTCCTCAAGTTCCTCGTCATGACCTTCGGTGATACTATTGATCAACTGCCTAGCCCAAGCTCCTCCTCGACCTGTCCACGCATAAGTGCATTAGCCATCCCAGCAAGATGAAGTAAATGAACCCACCTGTCGTCGCAGCGCCTCGTCCTCGCGCCCCATCTCACTCTCAAACACCTGGTCCATCTCCTCCAGCGACACACCGGCCGTCTCTGGGATCCAATACGTCGACCACAGATACGCGAGGAAGCACGCGGACGAGAAGGTCAGAAAGGTGCCGCTGCGGTTCATGCTCGTTCAGCGCAGGTTCGGCTTACATTAGAAGAGAGAACGCGACGCACGCAGGAGACCATCCATAATCACGGGTGTGATAAGGCCGATCAGAACTGGCCAAACCAGCGTCAGATAAGTTGCTGTGCCTAAGACGTATGTATACCACGCACAGTTGTTTGCCCAATTGGATGCAGTGCTAGCGCGACGCCTTGCTGCGCATAGAGAGCGGAAACACTTCGCTTGGGAGGACCCAGCCGACGGGGCCAAATGATACCCCGTACGAGAACGTGAAGATGTAGATCCCGCTGCAAACAGTCTCAATATACATGAAACCATCGGGGAAGAGATAGCTTACGTGACGGCAATCCACGCCGCAATGGAGTGAGACGGCCAGTCAGATTGATATTGTTGGACCTGGGGAATGCGTTAGCGCTGAGGTACAGCAGTGGTCAGTAGTCCTACCAAGATAGCGATGATCAGATGGGACGAAGCCATTATGGCGCACCGCCTTCGAATGGTTAGCGGGGATGATATTCAAGTTCAAGATGGGAACCACGTACCTCGCAACAATGGTTTCCTCCCTGAGCAAAGATCAGCCAAGAAGCGAACAGCTAGAGAAACGACCCACCCAATCGGTCAATCCAAACGACGGCAGGCCCTACCGCAATAAACTGCACGATTCCAATACCCCCAGAGACGATCAACGCGACTTTATCTCCTTGCACTCCGATGCTCCGAACGAGCGTAGGCCCGTAATACAACAGCGCATTGATGCCGCTCCATTCTGCAGATCCGTCAGATAAGCGTTGGAACCGCAAGAAGAAAGGACGAAACTCACGCTGGAAGACCATCATGAGCACGCCACCATCGTCCGATCGCGGTATTTTTTCCGGAACAATTTCCCCCACGACGCGAGTTCCCTCGCGAGGCCGCTCTTGCTTTGGATCTCGGACGCAGACGCGTGGTTGATGAGTGTGGCTTCTATGCGCATCTCCAAAAGCTCGATCTATAGATAGAGAAAAATATCAGTGTGATGCGTGGGAGGAAACTGTGTATTAGTCACCTTGGTTAATCCATTGTCTCTGCCTCTGAGCTTGGCCAGACTGGACTCAGCTTCGTCATACTGTCCTTTGAGCACCAGCAGTCGTGGCGACGCCGGCAGGAGAAGGAGAGACCCTAGCGCGAGAATGACACCAGGCGCTATCTGGAGGCCGAGGGGGATGCGCCATGAGAGCGAATTCGGCACTATTCGGCGAGGGTCAGATTGGTGCTGCATCAAATACGGAAGCCGGAAGCTGCATACTGTCCCGCGTGAAAAATCCGATCCAGAAGCCTACTACGACACCCAGTACGATGGAAAATTGCTCAAGAGCGACTAGAGACCCGCGAACCTCCGGTGGGGAGATCTCAGAGATGTAAAGCGGAGAGAGCATGCTGACCGTGAGTCAGAATGGATGAGATATGGATCAAGGAACAGAAACCTCAGTGCACCAACACCTACGCCCCCAACCGCACGCCCAATGAAGAGGTGACCCAAGTTCTGGGCTAGACATTGGAATAGTGCGCCGATGTTGAATATCACTATAAAAGGATAAGGGGTGGAAAACAGGGTGGGTCAATAGACCGCACGCATGCAACAAAGATTGAATGTCTCCTTGAGTACTTGTCAGCGAGGACCCCGGATGATAGTGCTCCGATCAAAGCTCCAAGTTCCAAGACTGCCGCTAGACGAGTGGAAGAATTGAGTACATAGACGAATGTGCGGTCGAAGGAGATTTACTCAGAGCTCCTTTCTGAAGCGGTGTAACTGGCCATCGAAGTAAAAAGTCGTGCATCACCAGACATTGGCAATCTGTGCTTAATATAAGCTCGTAGAACGCTAGCGCATAGACAGAGGTACGTACGACACCTTGGTCATACCCGAAGCTCAGCCCTCCAATCGAAGCAAATATCGCACAAAGCAGGCATAGTAATTGTGCCAAAGGCCAGATAAACCTGGTGGACCATACATATAAGTGTAGGTCGAGTCTGCATGCACGGTGAGACCCGAGTGCCTGGTATCGCGTGGAGCACTCAGAGGAGGGAGTAGAGGCGTGCTCTGCGCATCCACCCCTCTATGGTCGTGGGCAAGGGAATCTCTGTCATGTTGTGGTGAAGCTGGGACCGGAGCATAGAGGCCGACCTATATAGGAGTTAGACACTGCTCCCTAATAGTCATCTGCTGAGCTACCATGGTAGATTTCTGGATTAATATTATGCGTAGTAGTGAATTATGGAATCGTCTATTTTGGACTGCCGGCTCGTGAGAGCCGTAAATCAAGAATTAGATCCTCGACGATTCAAGTGGCCTGAATTAGTTTCTTCTAAGCTCCGAAAGAAACCTGGGCTGTATGACAAAGAAGATTGGCGCTAGGCTCTTCGACTTCAGTAAGGAGTGCCAGTACTTATCCCAGATATTAGCGGAATTGGCTACGAAATTTCCAGACGCCCGTCCGTGAGGGTGAGATGCAGGTTCTACAAGAACCTCGCGTACACAGTGACGACGAGAAGGTGATGGTGGTTGGTGACAGAAAGAGGTGACGTAAGCTGCGCTGGGTCGCACAGGTCGGGCCGAAACATCCGAAGGGGATGATTCCTAACTTCGTTCAGTTTCGCGCTCTAGACCGAATGTATCCGAGTCATGCACACTCTGTGTCCTGATGAGGTCTTGCAACGCCTTGGTGCGGTGCCCAACGACGAAGTCTCAACAAGAAACTGAACTTGCAATTGTTGAGTACGACGCTGCATCGAAGCACTGATGTGCCCTGCAAGTTCAGAATCTCAAATTTCTCAACTTGTTACTTGAAGAGTCACCGGAGGTGCACGCGATCTAATAACAAGATACAGTTATGCAAACCTAACCAATACACAAGACCATTAAAGTAACTTATATGTCTCTCACATACCCTTCTTGACCACCCGATTCAACACCCGCATCTCCGCATCTCCAAGTCCCATCCGTGCATCCTCCCCAAGCAATTCGCACATATCAGGGTCGGCATCTTCTTCCAGCACGCAGCGCATGACATGCTCAATTCCGAGCCCAGAAGCGTACGCAACATAGGTGACCGCAATCGCGAGAATAGCCCGCGGCGCCCCGACGAGCAGGACGCGCACGGCATCCGTCTGAAAGGCCTGGGGCGGTCCCGATTTGCTCGAAGTCTCCACGGACGAGAGTGGAGTGTCCGAGTAAGACGACGATCTCGAGCTCGTGGAGGTAGGCGAATATGGGGGAGGGTGCCCCTGGGCGTAATAAGGGAGCGCAAGCGCGAGAAAGTCGCGTGCGACGAGGAGGTGGTGAGAGGAGATCGGAAGTTTATTTTCGGATCGCGCAGCGGGGGTGTATATATTTAATCCCTGAACCCCACCACCCGCCGCCGTGTCGATGAGCTTGACAGTGCCCGAGAGGTGTGCCTCTGAGGCGGGGAGGATCCGGATCATGTGCGTCCAATTGCCCACGGGCAGCTCGTGCGGAGATGAAGGGGAGAAGAAATGGAGGTATGGTATGAATTGACGGACACCTTGTGCGTCCTTAGTAACGGGTGGAACTTCCTCGATCTTCGTGGGTGATAAGACGGGAAGCGGGGGTGGTGGCAACTGCTGTCGGGGGCGGCTGTTGAAGAGGGGGGTATTCCCAGCAGAAGACGACGATGTCTTTGCCTGCAACTTTTCCTTCATCGACCTTGGCTTGCGGTCAATCCAAACGCTTCCAGGAACGTTGCACCGTTCACGCAAAGGTCGACGCTGTTGTTTGGTCGGCTCCACGAAGACAAGAGAAGGCATGACTAGGCAAGAAAGAGTAGCACAAGATAGGAATGATGGAGCAATGAGTGGGTAGGTTCCGAGTCCAGCTCACGAGGTGTGGAACAGTTAATCAGAGGGAAATAAAGTTTGGTGGCAGAGGGAGAAGATCCTAGTTCGGCCTCATATTTATACTCTCCGTGGCTGTCCGTGCGCCGTTGGGCTCTAAAGCGTTGATCGTGGCCATTGTCCCAAAGAAGCAACACAACAAAGAAAAGCCGTTACTTTTTCGATGAAGCCGATCGCGAGCGATATCCAAAGACCTAAACAAATCCAAGGCCTTTGAGGGCCACCGACAAACGGCCATCACTGCAGAGAACCATGCGTGATCGGACATCATACAAAACATATTTCACTTTTGCAGTTTAAATCCTCACACCTACCCTATTAGCCGATCACGTGGTTGTCCCAAAACGCGTCATTTTCTGGTCAAAACTATGATTTTTGCTAGGATTTCAGCTCTGTTTAGTCTGTTCATGACATTTTGAGCCATTTCGGGTCAGTAAAACTACTTTCTGCTCCTGTTCTGTAAAAAAATCCGAGGGTAGAACCCCCTAAAAATCGGATTTTTTTCTGACCTTCGCAAAGTTCAAATGCGTTTTTGAGACACATCTTCCGGCGGGTACCCCTTGTTCAGAAACGAGAGAATAGAGTGGAAATTGCCGGGATTCGCAATCGTTGTTACAGCTGTTTCCGAAAACCTTGACAGCGTATTTGCACGGGCTTCAAATTTCTACTGCTGACGCAAAGCTGATCATCAAATTTTGGTTACGCACAGAGCGGTCAGTGACCGATGTGACCCAGGCATCCTTTGCTGGGTTCAATTCAAGTACAAAAGCTCATACAGAGGGCTGAAAATCCCCATTGAGTTTGATAATGCATACACAAGAGAAAGTGCAAAAAACGAAGAAAAAATGATATTTTTCGTGTCTTCTGCATACTGTTTCGGCTTCTTCCGGTCATCGTTCCGAAATCGGGTTTCTGCATCAGCCATCGTGCTTATGTATGTCAGAAATCATCTTTTGGGTGGTGCAAATACGCTCTATTGCAATGAACATTCATTCTATTGTACGGAAAACCGTGCCACATACAGCGATGCGCCTGCTCACCCGGTCCCCCCTGAAGTGAACATAGTCATCCAACCATCATCTAGTGGCGGCGAGAACTGCATATCCAGCGCCGACCCATCCGCGACGCAGTCTGAGCCATTCGCCTGCATAAACCCCGTCTGGGCTGAATGGGCGAAGTCTACACTATCGGCATGGTGCAGTAGCACGCGCCGCTCCGCGATATGCGCCTCCAGGCGTGCAATGAGCGCTGACGACGCCGGCAGGTCCCACGAGTACCCGATCAGCTTCAGTGCGCCCGCGATCCTAAACGCAACACGTCTCAACAACCAGCTCCACAGAAAAGATGACGAAGAACAAAGCACGACGCACGTCTCCGCTACTGCGCCATCCGGATCCGTGTCGTCCTCAAGGCAGAGGCGTGCCCAGCCATGGAAGCCGCCCGCGTGTAGGTGCGTGAGAAGCGGGAGCGACGGAAGGTGCTCCAGTCCCCGCACAATCTGCCGCACTGTGCGCTGCGCGAGCTCCCGGACCTGCCGCGCCAGCAGCGCGATGCGTTCGCGCGCCCACATCGCGTCGTCTCCCGCACAGTCTGCAAGCTGCTGTCCGCTCCGGAACACCATCTCCTCGTGCAACGCGAGCACCAGGGATGTGTACCCCACGTTCATCGCGTGGGCGCTACCGCGCACGTTCGCGCCGTGCGAGCGGCGCGCGTGGTGCGATATATAGAAGAAGGGCCGCGTCGCGAAGCTGTCGCCGTTCGCATCGTGCTCGTGCAGGAGCGCAGACTCAAACTCTGATAAGACGAGCTCGCGGATACGCCTGAGGGTGGTGAGCTCCGCGAGGAAGCGCATGACGGCTGTGTCGGACAGCGGCTGGCGGCGCGCGTAGTCTGCGGATCAGATATTGAATGGTCGGACCGCAGAGCTCGGGAGAGGTGCGCGCACCGCCCGTGATATTCTCGAACAGGTCGCGCGCGAGGCGCGTTACGTGAAACATGACTTTTCGACATCGCTGTAAGCAGGGGGCAAAAAGGAAAGAGCCCGGAACGCACACGGTCGCGTGACGGCGAATACCATGCCTATTGACTGCTTCGTGCTCGGCTGTAGCACAACCTGCAGCGAGTCGAGGAGCTGATCGAGTGAGAGGGGCGGTGCGCCGGTTATGAGCAGCTGGTCGTTGTGCGTACTGTGAACAATCAATGAACGGGTGGTATTCGGTGATAGTCCGAATAACGTGCACAAGCACTGGTTTGCGGAGGGAGAGCGCGGAGAGCGCTTCCGCCATCTGCGTCCGCCTCAATCTGCTGCGAAAAAAGACGACGACGACACAGCGACGCACCAAAAATCCTGCCCAAAGCGGCCACACGCTCACGTCCATGTCGTCCCAAAATGCAGCGAGGGTCCGGACATGCGAGAGGTATGCGCCGGCCCACGGCCGCGAGGTTGCTTCGTTCTCTGCAGGCACATCTAGATATCTACCTCAAAATTGCGCCAGTGACATAACGCACGCACCCCGATCAAGCAGCTCCAAAATCGCGCACGACGCAGCATTGTCCTCTGTCGCCTCGAGGAGCACACCCGCCTCGCACGCGAGGCGCAGCGCGCGCGCGTGCAGGGTACGGACCACCGGCGCACGGCGCACGCCATACGCGCGCAGGTCCGCGCCGCGCATGAACACGCTGTGGTCGGTGAACGACGTGGGCCGTGGGCCAGGCCCCAAGACCGCGGGGTCGAAGGCTATTGAGGACGCCAGCGCACAAACGCAGTACGCGAGCACGCGCGGCTGTGGGGGGAGGTGGTCGATGTTCCAGGAGAGGGCGGCGAGATTGTAGCGCAAGGACACGCCGCGGAAAATGGGATGACTATTTTGTGGGAGCTGCGTGAAGCCTGGAATGACGGTCAGATATGGGGCATTCGTAGAATTGGGGGAACTCACATTCAAACAGGTGGCGCACCAGTTCGGGGCAGAGATGGATATCGGATGCAGTGGGAGCAAGTGGACCGGTATATGCAGGATCCAAAACCGTCTCGTAAGGCGTCTTGGAGCTGGAGCCCAGCAAGGGCAAATCTGTCATCTTTGCAATTTGCCCGGAGCCGCTGCTTTGAGATGGCGCGATATCTGGGCTCGCAAGGGGTTTCTTCCGTGGTCGTCCCCGCGTAACAGGGGTCGTCGTGCACCTAAAGCCGGTTGAATTCTCTCAAAGATGCGTACGATCTGGCTTGCGACGCACACTATCCCTTTTTCCCGGCACCGTGGGCATGAGTTGCCATACAGCTTGGGGTGGCACAAGACACGACGGCTCTTGCATGGATCGCATGCGGGGGGCTTCTTCCTCTTCTTATGAGAATCGGGGCTGCGTGCTACAGTTGGCATCGCGTTTGTGGAGAAAGTGGACGGCTGACATCGGCCGCAAGCCGGCCTCCGTGTATTTAATTGCTGAACGGATTTCGATCTATTTTGCTACATGTAAAACAAACAACATTTAGTCATGCGAAATTGGTCATCATAAAAATGAAAAGAAAATTGAGCAAAACTTATTCTGTTGAGAATATTCAAATCTACAGCTCTCCTATCTTTTATCATATTAAAATGTGCATTACCGTCCCATTAATTGGCATCATACACCAAATGCAAATATTTCTGGAGCAAGTTACAATTTATAAGATTAGTCATTTCTGCTTCCAAATGGCCCGCTTTGTCATTTCTGCTTTGTGTATTAGCCCGAAATGGTTGCGGTTTAATTTTGTGCGAGCGAGCAATACTGTCTGAGGCATCTCGGGAACAATTTTTGTTGAAAGACAAGTTTCAGAGCCAGAAAGGTTGTCAAAACTGTTCTTTATCCAGTAGAATTTTGCAGAAGATCAATAATAATATTGCTCGGGCATCTCGGTCATTCTCGTTTAACTTGAAGCATTCCACCTCGCGAACACTGCCAGGTTTGAGCCAATAGAAAATCTCAGGGTCATATTGTTCTTGATTTTTTTTAAATGCCTGTATTTCTGTCAGCCAAAACCCTCCTGTTGGCCTTGACACCAGGCCCTGTTGTGATTTCCTTTTCCAGTTTTAGATCTATACTTATGCTATTTGGGTCAGAAGATCAGAAAGAATTAGAAGATAAATGAATGGAGAGAACGAAACTCATCTTTGAGTTGCCGTTGCTAGAAGACATAGCTAGACCACTATTGTCCCTGATTGGTGTCTGCATAAACTTGAACTCAAGAAAGGTACAGTCTCAAGACATTCATTTCTGATCAATTCAGCAAGGAAATTGGGCACAGATGCAAAATATAACCTTCAGCAATATTAATAGGCAACTGACACCATTTATGAAGAGAAGATGATTCAAAGAGATACACCAAGGTGTCCGAGAAATATTATTGACAAGTCAATTTATTCTACTAGTTACACTGCATACATCGTCTCTAGACTGAGTGGGATTCATTCTTGCTGGCCCAAGATTCTCTGATGCATCTGTGGTAGAATAAAGTCTTCTCAGTGAACCATTACAGGAAATGACATGTCAGATATTTCCTGACCAAGTTCAAGGTGCCTGGGGGGAAATGCTGGAAAGTTGGCCATATTTTTTTGCAAACTTATTTTGTCCTGTATAATTATCATTCTACCTAAAGGTTCAGCTCCTGCCTCATAGAGGCCCAATCCCATGTCACTTTTCATGTCATCTAAAATGACATGCCTTCCCAAGATACAACATTTTCTTGAGCTCCAAGCTGCAACAGCAATTCAACACTCAGCTATGAAGAGGGGGTGAGAGTCACCATGTCGAGGGACAGAAAGAGGGTGTAGAGTCTAGAGCAGGCTGAAATGCGACAGCAGGAAAGGCCGAAGAAAGCCGATGAGATCGTGGACGTCGCTGAGATCACTGAGTACTGAACATGTAGACTTGTCACCAGTTGCTACGTTGAATACCAAGACACTGGAGCGTGATGCAAGTTATTTCAAGTCAATCGGACAAAATTTGAGGGAGAAAAAAAAAGTTCCTGGTACCGACCTAGGTTCCAGGTCTCAAACAAAGAATTCGGCATTCCGATCACAGCCTCGATCATGACGGTATTTGTTTAGTTGCCATCCCCATGTTTGAATTCAGTTTTCCAGACAATATTTAAATGCTGTCCTGACCAATTTCATTCACCCTGTTGCCGTTACTTTCTCCTTTGTCCATCATGTCCTCTCACATAAATTTTCCTCTGCCCTCTGTCATCAGCATCGAAGAACCGTATAAACCTTGGTGCAGCCTGGCTTTACTGGACACCCCTTATGTCCTCATACCAGTGGATGATCCCGCTGTGCCCCTGTTGTGGGACACTCCACTGTCTGCATTTGATGTATGTGATGTATGGTTCCCAAATGCACATTTATTCCAGCGCAAAAAAAAATCGGGTTTTTCGGACTTGCCGCAATGTAAATCAGTGATTTGATAGCAATACTGCAAAATAGAGGGTTATGGGGCTGTCAATTTACTTTGCGGCAAACTCAAGTCCGTGCAAAACAAATTGGTCAATGCCACAAATTTAATTGAGGTTGCTGGTGTGCAAAAAATAGATTTGCATATGTAGGAAAATGTTGAAAAGTCAATTCACCACAGTGGATCTGTGCAAAGTCTAAGTACAAGTAGATACAGATGCAGCTGCAGCCCACGGCATGCTCCCAGCAGGTGGTGTTGCTGCCCAGCCCTCTTTGTTCACCCAGTTGAACAGATTTGTGTGGCTCTTCTCTGACAGCGTCATCACCTGTGCAGGCTGCCCGTGGGCAAGGGCTGGGGTGCCTATGTTGGGTGTTAGAACAAATTTAACAATACCAAAGACATGCAGACTTACATGTGCTTCTCAGCTTGTCAGGTATCCACATAAACATGACTTGGCCTGCCACTGTGCATGGCATCGTCTTTTGCCACAGTGCTGGGAAGGGATTACATGAAGGGATGTGTGGATGCACCTGGGCCGTGTCCCATTTGTCCGCTGTGCTGCTGCTGCTGCAAAGTGCACATTGCCTGCTCAAGATTGTGTGGTACAGTGTCTGACAAGGGTGATTTGTGCCTCCGTACGAGCAGGGAGGAGTTGATGAATTGACTCAGGCATGCACGTGCGCATGGCATCGCCTCCTGCCACAGTATTAGCCAGAGGGTAGCGCAGATGCACCTCAACCATGTGCCCATGGCTATGCTTGCCATACTGCTGTGGAGAATGTCTCCGGAGTGTGCAATGTGCATGCTTGAGATTGCTGCCATCTCCTGCTCGAGATCACATCACAGACATCTGACGAGGGAAAATCGTGGCACATGCGACTTCCATATGTGCAGGTCTTGGGTTGCAAGGATGAGGTGAGTCATGATGTGACTCCCATGGTATTTTTGCTGACTTACCCACATGTGGGCGGCCAGTTGGTTGCCTTTGACCTCCTTGTGAGTTAGATCTAGCACATAAGGGGAAGAAGGTGGGGTGAAGATGAAAGGGTGGGGAGCGACGATGTGGGGACAGAGCATGCTCAATGTGGATGTGGTGCATTAAGACACTAGCTTGGAGAAACAATGGAAGTAAACATCACCGTTATCCACTTCCTCCATGCCAACACGTAAGTCAAATCTGGCCATCAAAAACTGCTGGCACACTGGGATGGCACAATGAAGAGAAAAACATTAGATTTATGGTATCTAAAGTAGGAAAGGGCTAAGGACTGTCACTAAATAAATGGAATTCAGTATCAAGGAGTGGTGAAGGAGTGGTATCACAAGGATTGGTAGTGGGCTTCAGAATCTTGAGACTGGCCCTTGGGGTAGGGGGGGCATATTTCCTGATCGTGGGCCTCCCAAGGATGCGGTCAATTGCTGAGGGACCCACTGAGGATGTTCCTGATATAATTGAAGATTTGTCACCAGTCGACATTGAGACTACCATGGTGTGAGAGGTAGAAGGCAGTTCTGAATTGGCATTGGACTTCAAAGAAGAGGTTGTGGGGAAAGAAAAGGCGAAGGGCCCTGACTGTCATGATGAGAAGTATCACTGCCTGAAAGAACATCATTGATATACACTCGCATCTAGTATACCAAGGCACTGACTGTGATGAGAGCTACAATATGCAGATTGAATCCGCTTCCTGCTGAGCACCAGGTCTGGGTCTGAGATGTCGAAAGAGGGTGAAGAAGAGCACTTTTGAGGCCCTGCCATCAAAAAAGTCAGTGTCCAACTGGGTTATTGGTTTCTCAGGCACACCAACCTCCAGAGAATCTGTCATTGCCCAGGTAGGTGATGTCCTGGTTTGAATCATCTCCAGCAATGAACAGTGGTTACTCTGGTAATCAGGAACCAGGTGGATTGTGAACATCAACTTCGATTAGATCATCACTGGCAGCTGGTTTGTCATTGTCCATGTCTTCTGTTACTTGTGATTCATCCACTTTGACTTGGGACAATTGGGAGCTGCAATGAGGCTCAGTGAACAGAATCTCTTCAGTCTCTAACTTGACATTGACAAGCTCATCACATCAGACTGTGACAAGTCCAACAGCTCATCACCGGACTTGGATGATTCAGCTTCTGCTTCTGATGCTGGTTTGACACTGACAGCACGGTGGAGACCATTTGGGCCTCTTGCCAGGGGAACTGCCGCGCGGGGCAGGGAAGCAGAGAAATGCACACGAAAGTGCAGGAAAAAGGTGAGATTCCCTGAACTACAACAACAAACAAGCTAATCTAATCTCTGGCTGGTGCTGCCGCACCAACCACAGTTGCCCCCCACCAAGCGATGTCTGCCCTGGACGTCGTCCTACTACACCTATCTGAAAGTTCCTCATGTTGGCCCACTCGATCGAAGCACTACATGTGAGTCGAGCTGTTATGCTGCCCTAATCGCCCAACGGACTCCCACTGCACGGGCCAGTGGGTTTTACGGAGTGGAGTGTGGTTCTACCAGCGCAGAGAGGATGTCCACCATGCGCTCCTCTGCTTCAGTGATCTCGAGATCTTGGGTGCTGGGGACTGTGTCCCCAGCATCGCGGGGATGTAGTAGGTCTAGTGCCAATCCATGGAGTGGCATGTAATGACGTAACCTGCGTGAATGAACATGGAATAATTTTTTTAGCGGAATGCCTTCTAAATCACAAAGAGAAAAGAGTTAAGGAAACGTGCAGATATTTGTGCTGGGGCCGACCACCGCACAGACATTTTGCCGAGTGACTTGTGGTTCTCATCAGAGTTGTACCACTGCACAATGTCGCCGATACCAAATTTGACAACCTTGGCATTGTCATCGAAGGTGGCTTTCTGGTGCTTGGTTTGCTGGAGAGAGAGAAGGTGGGTGTTCCAGCGTAGGGTGTCTGCCAGCGCGAAATGGACATTGATGTCTGTGAGTGTCATCAGATTGGCATTTGTTGGGCCAGTGTTATCTGGGTGGAAAGTGCACCCAAAGAGGAGCTCCCGGGTGTTGCATTGAGATGAATGAGTATTCTGTCATTCATCTGCTAAATCCCCTTGTCGAGGTGCGCTGGCCGGTTTTCAGGTAGGTCTTCCGGTTTAACATCACCACTGTCGGAATCATGATCAGGTGTGCACAAACGTTTCAAAATGCGGAGCAGAATTTTGTTACTCCCCTCGATAGTCCATTCACCCATGGCGAGTGAGATGGCATCATAATATGCTTGATTCCGTGTGTGTCGCAGTAAGCATCCACCTTCTGGTTGAGGAAATGCTTTCCTCCATCAGCCATGAAGGTGTCCGGTGCCACATAGTTCTGCACGATGAAGTCGAGCGTGTTGATGGTCGTCGACGCGCTGCCAGCTATTTTCAACTTCGAAACCCACACAAAGTGTGAGAACACATCGACATATAAGTCAACATTTTTGAATGCACCTTTTCCAAGGGGTAGCAAGAGGCAGTCCCGGCAATTAGCAAGAATGGCTGAGCACGCCAGATCAGCTGTAGCTCTTGCATTTTGAACACTCCAGCACTACTTGACAGCAGTCAGTGTCCATACCTGCCAAAAGTACTCATCTGCTATCTTCAGCTTTGTACTATCGACACCAAAGTGGACATTCTTGATGTGAACCTGGATCGCAATGGCAAAACCCTTTGCAGTTGGAACGCATCGCATCCGCGTGACTCTCCATGCAGCTGTGTCAGCAACTCGCCAGAGCTTGCCCTCGTTGGTCATGAACCTGTTCGGTGATGTGTTGCGCGTCGATGTTCGGAGACGTGGTGCCGCTGGATAAACCTAACAGGTGATCTACGATTGGGGAAAAGAATATATTGTTTGCGAACTCAATTTGAAGAGGGTGGCGCATATCGTGGGTGGGTATATTTGTCTCCTCTTTGATCCCAAACATATCCTGTGCGATCCCGGTTGACGCATCCCAGTCAGCCAGCACCAACCAGTCTGAGCCGTCTGCGGGCTTGTGCTTGCGCTCAGTCCACATTTGGCTCAGCCTCTGCTACAGGGTTTTCTACGCCGGGCGGTGTCAGATGTCGATGATGTTATAGGCAAGTATTGACTTGTTCCACCTGCTATGGTGAGTACTCATTCTCTCCTTGGTTAAGCAGTCCCTCAGCGCTTGACAGTGTGTTTCAATCTCAATTGCTGAGCTGTAGGTGTCGGTGGTATCTGGGTCGCCTTGTTTACTGCCATGAACGTGTGACAGACATGCCATTTTGTCTTCTTCTGGGCTGGGCCGGTGCACCTTCGACCACTTCTAACAGTGCCTCATTTGTTTCGCTGAGTTCCATAGCCTCCTCCCAGAATGGCAGGAGCCCATTCTTGATGCATTCGGTCTGACCAGCTTCTTTCAGTGCAAGATTTGTACTGTTAAGACACTTGAGAAACTCTCCTGGTACCCTCTGGATTATGTGCGACTCTTCCATCTCGTCCAGGATTTCATAAAACCAATCCTTTTGCTTCTCGTCAGTGGTCACTGCGACATGCCTTCGGAAATTTCGCATCCGGGTCTACATTGAGATGGTGTTTCCACCAGTCGACGAAGAAGACCTCTGACATAGACAATGCAAAAATGTCAGCATATTCACGAATGAGTAAAATAACCTTAGCTCTCTGTTCGTCGTGAGGTCTACACCAATTTGAATCTTGCTCAATATTTCTGCACACGTCCCTTGCTGAACGGGTCTACAGCACGCGTGGAGGTATTCGTTCCACGTCAATTTTTAAGTCATCAGTGCAGACATCCCCTATCATGTTCACCGCTGTATCACCCGGGCACATTGTCGTGTCTGATTCCATATCTATCCCTGGATACGCCATAGCTCACATTTCATCTAGCTTGCTCTGCAGTCGCCGTATACAGACTTCTGAAGTGACACGCACCTGCATCTGCTCCCTGGAGCTGTTCTTGAGATCCATGCCCAAGAACTCTGCCAAGATCTTTGTCTGCTGCTGGAGCATGTATTGCTCCGCGTAATGAATTGGTTCCATTCTGTGTTGCGCCCGTATGGTGTGGCCGTCCTCCAGCGTCGCTGGCTGCCAGTGGCTGGTGATCTGGTTGATGAGCAGTGCATCCTGAGTCGTCTCCAACCAAAGTTGCTGATTTGTGTAATGGCATTTTCACCAGTTTCTCCTTTTGTAATCGCACACCCCCGCACTTCCTCCATCTCAGCCTCCGATGCCTTCTCTTTGCACGTTTCTGCCATGTCATCAGCCTCAATACTCATCTTGACAGTCAAGTACTCAGCGAAGCGCTTCTCCGCCCATGGTCCCTCGAGTGCATGCATCATGTTGATGTGTGCCCATTCTTCCTCCAGCTGCCTCTCGGGATCAGTCTCCCCGACAACCGTGATTGCTGCTATCTCGTTCGGCGCTGGTGCTGTTCTCAGTGAAGGAAATGGTCTTGGGTTCCTCGGGGCAGGAGCTGTCCAGATGGAGGGTGAGTGGCCTATCGCTGGGAATGGTAACGGTTGCTCAGCTCGTCGTTCTAGTTGCGCCCGCTTGTGCTTGCACTCTTTCTCCACCTTCCTCGCCAACCGCACCACCTCATCCCCCGTCCGTACGTGTTCGCGCATCTCCTGTGCTGTCTCTGGGCCTTCTTCCACTGCATCAGTGAATCCTCGTTCTGAATCACTGTTTCCTCATCTCCCGCTGAATATGGATCATGTCCTTGCCGTAGTCGTGGGTCCCCTGCACTGCATGCAGCCACAGCTTGCCCAGGATCACGTCGAATGTGCCTGCACAGTCGAAGACCTCGAACCATGCCTGCACCCGCACTCCTCTGACCTGAACTTCCCCCTGCCAGCGTCCCATTGGTACCACCTTCCCCCTGCTCACCACATGTATCGTCATCGAGCTCGCACCAAAGGCGACAGGCAGTGCCTGCACGTGTCCCACCACATCTTCGAGATGCAATTCCTCATCGCACCATCATCCACCTGTCCCCTTGCCACACTACTTCCCCGTGTGGCCCCAGCAGCTGGATGTGCTGTAGGAATGGGGCCGTATGTTGCTTGTCATCGTCTCTGATGGTGAGGATCGAGGATGGGAGGGACATTTCATATTGGAGAACATGGCATGTATATGGTGTCGACAATACATTCTGCTTTACTCTAGCAATGTCCCAGCCGGTCGTGAAGATCTGACCATTGTCTGGGGTTTTCAGATTAGGGACTTCACCACCTGAACTTAGGCGAGTCCCTCTCCATTTCCCGACTGTTCCTCCACCTGCTCCTCGAAGAGAATTTGGTGGACGTCGTACATCCCCATTGGGTTGTATCCATCACGCTCGTCAGTATCGATTTGCGAGACACCTGACTGGACCCAGCCAGGGGTGCATTCGCCAGGTGGGAAGTGTGTGTTGCTGATGAGTGCACGGACATTCGATTCGCGGGTGGAGACTGCGTGTGCACTGGATGTGCAGCATTTGAGGAATCCGAAGTGGGGCGGGTTTGTGATCAGTCCACACGTCTAGCACTCCTTCAACCCTGCGGGTAGCGTGCCAGGGGTGAGAGGGAACATTGCGTAGTCCGGTGCCATGCCACTTGCAGGCCCATACTGTGTATCGCACATGCAAGGTCATTTTGATACTGCTGGATCCCAACTGGCGTTGCTTGGTAGACTCGCAGGTTTGCGATGGCCTGCCTCGTGAGTGCGGTGACTTTAACCGGGTCGCCTCCGAGCGAGTTGCGACCCGCTGATGGGCTGCCTGGTGTGCTAGTCATGAACGACTGCATGAAATGGGATGTGGCAGTGTTAGGCTGCCCCGGTGTCGCGAACAGATTATTGGGTGACTGCCACTGGGGGGGTGCCTGTTGCATCTGGGGCATGTGCGACAGAGGGGTGTGCTGTGGCATAGAAGGTTCATATGACTGTGCAGGACTCTGGTGCGCCAGTGTCGGGTTTTGGTAATGTGTCGCTGGGCTGCATTGCATGCTTGCCGGTGCTCCGTATGTGTACATCAAGCATGGTGGCGTTGGTGGGCCTGGGTGCCTGTACGACAGCAGCTGTTCAGTCGTTGTGGGCATCAGCACCTTGAAGGTCGCAATGTGTGCCATGAGTTCTGCGCTGGTGCGTTCGGGGTCGAACCCGTCGCTCTCCATGTTGACCCTGCCATGCCTGAACTGCTCACTGCGTTCCAGCTCGTTGTTGATGGACTCGCTATCCAGACTCTCAACTGCCTCGAAAAATGTCTCCAAAGACATCAGCCTGTACTTCGGGAGTATGGTTTGCACCTCGAGGGGGAGCATTGCGTGCACATTGCCCTTCAGCAGCATTGTTGGGTCGTTGATGCTCTTGACGAGCGGCCTCATGTCCATGACCAGCGAAGATGGGTGTACATCTCGTCGCCGGCGGTCCAACCAGCTTCCCAAGGTCGGCGCTGTTCAGGATGGTCCTCTTGCTCCTGCTCTTCAGCTCCTCCATCGACTCCTCTGCCTCCACCAGTACCACCCACTTCTTTTCGAAGGCCTTCACCACATTGGACCACAACACCTTCTCCTTTGCATCGAGCACTGTCCACCACTTGTCCGCCACCGTGCCTGGCGTGAGACCCATCTGGAAGCGATGGAGCTTCTCCTCCTCCTTCGCGTCATAGGCCATCGAGCCCTGTAGTTTCCGTAACCAATAGTGTGGTTTGTCACCACATGCATCACCGCAGAATAATTCAATGGGGGCCATTTCATAGTTCGAGGTTGTAGGTTCCTCAGGAGGTGGAGGTGGAGTAATGGGGGAGAGTGTGATGGACAAGGGAGTGGATATTGTTGGTGTGGAAGGGATGGATATGCTTGGGTGTGTCACGGAGTCTGAGCGCCGTGTCACGGCTCTGTTAGCCTGTGTCTGCTGTTCCAGTGTTGCTCTTCTAGTAGTTGGTCGTGTTGGTATCACGCAGTGTGTTCTCTTTCCAAGAGATGGAGATTGTTCGCCAGAATTGGCTGCCGCTCCAGTTCCTATGGTTGGATTTTTTCGTTCCCAAAGTGTGGGGTTGCTGAGTTCACTGTTATCACCAAGATGGAGACTGCTCAGGCCTCTTACCAGGGGGAACTGCCACGCAGGGCAGGGAAGCAGAGAAATGCACACGAAAGTGCAGGAAAAAGGTGAGATTCCCTGAACTACAACAACAAACAAACTAATCTAATCTCTGGCTGGTGCTGCCACACCAACCACAACGGGCTTTCACTTTGCCACTGCATGATGGCCCTGTCGACATCTGCTTTGCTTCAGATTCTGATAGGAAGTCCTACCCTGCCATGGCACAGTTGAGTGCCTTTTCCCATCCAAGTGTTCAATAAATTTTCGAGGGAACTTTGTGACAAGTGGCTAGCAATGTCCATCAGCACCGTGCAGCCATGGCAAGAAGAGCATCAAGAACCACTGATGATTATCATGTTCTCATTGAACTTACATGTGTGTTCCTTTGACTTCATCAAGCTGCTTGCCATGATGTATCTCTGCAGATTGTGTAGATCTTCTGGTGACTTTTCCCCAATAACACCCAATGGTGAGGATAGTCAGTGCCAGGTGCTGGATACCCATAGTGTGCATCCAAGAATTTGAATAAGCCTCAGCCAGAGGATCGAAGCATGTCGCAAAGCAATTCATTGATCCTAAGCTCCTCACAATCCAGCTTGAACTCTAGGTCTACATTTCCTGGAGCCTTGAATACTGCGAGCCCATACTGTCGAAGTTTCTCCCTTTCTTGGTTTGAGGGTTTCTTGGTGTTGTGAGGCTTGCCATCTTTCTGGTACCATATCAGTTACAACTGAATTGAGAATCATAGCGACAATGTATATCAAGTCCAGATGTGACTGCCTGGATACTGCCAACTTTGACCATATGCTTGTCCTGGGGGCTGCTCGTGCTCACTGTCTTCTAGAATACAAGTGAGGATCTCAATGATGTCCATTTGAATGGAAGCACACCAAACACACCTGTCTTCTGCTTGAACTGGCCGCTTTTCTTTTGGGCAAATCCTGCATGGCTCTCATGGCAAGCATCCAAATCCATGATGTTCTTGGATACAAACTGCTTCAAGTCATTGTGATTTGAAACAATCTCCGATATGGTGCGCCTGTGCAGTTTTTCACGGTGTTTGCAAGTCTTGCACTTATCCTCGTTGCCCTCCTTCAGCTTGAAGCCAGGGCACAGGGAGAAGCAAACAGTCATAGATATATCGGTGAGCCAGCTTGCAAAGCACCTGTACACAGTGCCTACCATGTCCGAGTGCTAAGGCAGCTTGAAGTGCAGATGCTCCCCAGTGACCATAGGTATTTGACCATGTGTCAGTGTAAAAATTCAAGAAGGTGCACATCCCTTCATATCCTGCCAGACGAAGGATGGTGCTGGAGATCTCTATAGCCCTTGCTGTTAGGTCTGCTGGCCTCTCCCTGAAGCACTGCCATCAAATCCTTCACAGCAGCAGCAGTGCAGAGGATATTTGGCAGCTTGTGGAGCTTCCCTGGGGCCATGAACACATCATAAACACATGTGTATGCATCCTGTGCATCTGTATCTGAAGCCACAAAGAATCCAGCTTCTTCGGCATCATTTCATCTTTTCCCAGATGCGTCTAATGCATCAGATTCCATACTGGCCATCTCAGCATCCTCGAGAACCCATGGTCTGTCCATGCCGGCACCTTTTGAAGCAAGGTATGATTCCCAGCACTCTTCATCAGGCACTTCCTCAACCATAGCACATTGGGGATTTGGAGGTGGAACAGGGGGTGCCCGCAGGCTGTACTCATGATGGAACTGGTCCAGCATATAAATGGGGACCTGCAGCCACCCTGCCTGGTAGAACACGCCATATGGGTTGTGGGAGATTCCAACAGGTTGGCAGGAGGGGATAGTGATATCGACAAGAAGACATCATCAGATGGGTTTGGACAGCTGACAGCGTCCACAGAGATATCAGAGGGCTTTGTCAAACCCTTATCCATTCCACGAGAATTATCCCACACTGTACATGTTTAGAACTTCAGTGGGTGTGGAGGACAATGCTCACAAAGTTCTCCTTGTCTGTTTCCTTTTTTTCCTTGGTGAAAACCTCTCAATGGCACTTTTTACCCCCTTCATGAAGTTATCAGCATGTGTGCAGAGGAATGTGCGCTTACCCAGCATTTTGACAAGCTCTAGGCCAAGGATTATACTTGTGTGCTGGAGTTGTGGGTCCTCAATTATGGGGTTTTCACTTGTTTTTGGAACTAGTCATTTTCCTCCATACCCCACCCAAATCTGGTAGTTCAGCCATAAAAAAACAACATTTGGCACGAATTCATGGAAGGAATAAGGCCGATGTGATGTGCTGATTATTTGCAGCATTTTTTCTGACATTTTACCCATATTTGGTGGCATCACATTGGTTCACATGATCTTTACAGTATTTGGATGTTGTCTACCTTAGCTCTGTTTCTCCAGGCTCAAGGTTTGGTTCAATTCTCAGGATCAATGGGTTGTTTTCAGGGCTCAGTTTGGATCTCAGGGCTCAGGGTATCTTTCTCTGGGCTCAGGGAATATCAGTCAAATCCAATCCAATCCAATCCAATTTTTATAGAACTCAACCAAAAACTATATTGCAAGCTTCCCTTGGGACTATGAGCATTGAATTAATGCTTGGTAAACCACAACTTATTCAGTTGCAGTTCACCCGGGGTATTGTTTGCTCAAGTGTTGAACTAGTCCTAGGTAAACCATAACTTATTCAGCTGCAGCCTACAAGAATACTCAGCCTTTTCTGCTAATTTACATGGTATTGTAGTGCATGATTATCCTACTCCTTGGTATTTTTTATTTGATTTTTTATTGAAGTCAATTTTATTTCCCCTTGAGTGCATGTACTATGGTAGGGATAAGTCTGTATGTGTGATGCAATCAGTATGTATATATCTGTCACATGTTGGGGTCAATGAGGTGACCACAAATGGGTTTCAGCCCCACATTATGTAGAAGGCAGAACTCTGTGGCATATGTTAGTGATATATGCCCATGGCCACCAGATTATAAAGTATTGAGGAATGGTCAGGGCACAAATGAGCTACAGCAGGGTTTTGCCACATAATGTGAAACCCTGCACTTGGCACCATACAGGAAACCACCATTCTCAACAAGCCAGGACACGTCTGCCTCAGAGGAGAAGGATAGTTGTAATGACATGGAGCTCCTGGTCTGGAAATTCTCTGGGCGGCAGAGGACTGAGAATACTTTGACTGCTCCAACAAAATCCTCTAGCAAGGCCCAAGCATTGATACCAGCAAGGGAGAAACCATCCTGTCCATGGGTGGGGGGAACAGGAATCTCATGGAATACCACTGAATGCCACTGGTTGTCTGTATCAAAAGGGGGTGCAGATAATTCTTGGGCAGCTCAAGGAGCAGCCAGATAGCAGCCCAGATCTCAGCTTTTCGCTTGATCAGGAGATTGGTGGTGCAGATGTTTTCTGTGGGGTGGAGGACAAGGTTCCTCTTCTGGGTCTACTGGGCCCCAGATATGAGACTACTTGATTTTGACTTTTCCAGTGCATCTATGATCACAAGGCACAGCACCATAGGTGAGACTCGGCTGGGCAGCTGATCGGTTGTGAGTCAAATCGGACAATGACACATTGATAGTGCTGCCTGGGGGTAATCTGGTAGTGCAAATCTAGCAGATTGAGAAAGGGGCTGTCAAGACACCTAACTAACCACCACTAAACTAACACCAAAACAATGGTTCCAGTATGCAATTTCCAAGGGTTTGGTGAGTTGACTCAAGTATTAGATCCTTAGATGATGACTAAGTCTCTAGACTTGTTGAATCAAGCTTGGGCGCTTTTGAGAATTGGTTAATTCAGTTTATAGACCTGAACTGGGTCTTTGATAAACACACCCAAGATGAACAATGGTTTATAAAAGTAAACAGTTGAACTGTGGGATTCTAGACACAAGGTCTCCAATATAAACTGAGGTTACTGATGTTCTGATATTCTGATATTCTGATGTTTCTGATGTTTCTGATATAAATCACAAGTGCCTTGGCTCAGACCGAAGTCTAGGGTGTTGGGTTTTTAACAATCAAGGTATATTATGACAACCACAATGGGGGCTCAAATACAAAGACATCTAGCTCCCTAGAAGGGCCTAGGGCCTGTCTAGACGAGCCAATAGGAACAATAATTGTTCTTGGCAGCTGACTCCGCAATTCAGTGGATGTATATAATCCCCCTAGGGGTGCATAAACACATATCCTGGACTGGCAGGAGCAGTTTGATCAAGAAATATAATGATTACCAAAGTACAGGCATGATATATTTTGTATACCCTATACCCCTGTTCATTCTGACTCATGTAGGTCATAATTAGACACATAGTATATAAGTAGTGAGCAATCACAGGTTTTGGACAGTGATTACCTCCCTGGAAGTGGGCAGAGACTATCTTTTGATAGCTGTCTGTCAACTCAAGGCATTAACATCAGCTCCATTCAATTCCCTAGACACTCAGATTGACTGCTTTAGGAAGCCCCTGGTTCAAAAACCATGATGCCAAGGATTGCCAAGAATTGAATCTCCAATTGAATGCAGGTATCCAGATGCATAGTTCACTGGCTCTCGAGACCAAGTATGTCATAATTAATGATCACCAGGATTCTCGAGTCCGCCTCTGGGATTGAATTGATTGTAGAGAGAGTATCCATCTTATACTGCTAGCTCCTTGATCTTTAATAATCATAGACTTCCTCTTAGATGCTACTCTGTGTTGTGTAGTCCATCCAGATAAATATATCTTGACACAGAGCTGTTTCTAGACTGCCTTCTTGCAAGGTACAATTCTAGACAGATATGTCCAGCCTCATATAAGTGAAGTATGATTATAGAATCAGTATTTCGGAATAATACTGATCTGTTAGGGATCTAAGTGTGAATGCTTATATGTTTAATTCACAAAATGCATGTTTTTAGGGTATAGCATATTCACGGCTTATCAGCATGAAGCTCATGTTGTCAGTTGCCTGGGGACAGCAGTGGGCATGATGGAATGGGGTGTGGATGCTGGGGACGAGGATGAGTTCTGTTGTTTGGGCATGTTAGGAGCAGATGCGGTCAATGATGTGGACCACTCAACTGTTGTAGTGGCATAGGTCATGGGTGTGGGGGTGTGGTGTGTATACTGGTGGGTGTTGGCATGGGTGACAGAGAA
Organism: Mycena sp. CBHHK59/15; assembly: GCA_029204085.1. NCBI lineage: Eukaryota > Fungi > Basidiomycota > Agaricomycetes > Agaricales > Mycenaceae > Mycena > Mycena sp. CBHHK59/15. The sequence goes on from JARGXW010000020.1 coordinate 621,382, forward strand.
GGGGCCAGTATGGTGATGTGGTGGTTGAGGACACAAAGAACATCTGTGAGGTGTGATGTGAAGGGCAGTGGTGTTGTGGATGTTGCAGTTTCCTGTATAAGGGTCAATGTTTGCTAGGGAAGAATCCAGGAGTGACTCCAGATGTTGGTGGTGGGCTATAAGTCATTCTCCACATGGCAACAGGATGGGATGGCTCTCCGTTCAGGAGACGTGCCATCCAACCCCCTTATTCCCTGTTCCCACAGGTCTGCAAAAGAAAATTGATGTTTCGAACATCGTTGTCTCAAAAGGGAACAAGTTGGTTATTCGAGGAGCCTACATCACCGACACCACCACTCACGACCCGGTGCACTTGATTAAAGCCTCCATTGATCAACTATCCTGGGCCAGCCCCCTTCTAGAATCAATTCTGGTCATCGTTGTGCCGTACTCAGATCAGTTTCCAAATAGCTCTGTTGCCTACCTCGCACTTCACCCCTCGATCGCCTCACTGGACCCCAAAGCTGAACCAAGATGCGACCTCCTCAAACAGTGGAAGACCGACCTTCAGAATGCACACCCGACATGGGAAGTGGCGTGGGCCTCCATGATGGAAGGAACTGACTGTAGGATGCGGAGGAGATTCCCAACGTTAGTGGGAGAACTCACAAGAAAGCTGGACAGGGAGCCAACGAAGGACAAGACGGTGAAGTGTCTGCAAGAGATCTTGAAGGCTAACATGGTCTCAGTGGAGAGAGTATTTGCGCTGGGTACAAATGGTGCTGCTGCCATCCTGATCCATCCCCGCCAAGTCGACACCCTCCATCGCCAGTGTCAGATCAGCTCGCACTCCTTTCTGCCCGACCCCATCCAAGTTGACCGTGTCACACAAATCAATATCCAATACCCTTTCGAGCTCGTCATTGCCGGCATCAGCACATACAACTGAATTGATACGCTCATCACGAGCCACCTCCATGAATTCGAAGACGATGAAGGTCAATTGTATGCAGGTAGCAGAACACCCTCTGGCTATCATGACCTCTTCGTTTTCCACATGGCGACATGGACAGCGATGAAATGTGTACTGAAGGATCACGAATGTTTCCAAAAGAGCTTTGCCAAATACCAGCTAACTCCTCCAGAGATGGTATTTAGCCTCAATGATGGAGTTGTGCCTTGGAAAGTCAAAAACTCGGTAGTGGAAGGAGCAGAGAAAGTTGGTGGAAAGATTGACATGCTAACATGTCGCTTTGAAAAAATAGAACAGGACATCGGAGTCCGCCTCGACGCCACGCACGCACTCATCACCGACCTCAAAAACAACAGCATCCACTTTACGGAACAAGTCATGAATCTGGTGATCGTTCAGCAGAACACCAACCTCGCCCTCATCACAATGCAAAAAGAGCTCACACTCATGAGACTTTGTGCCCCCCTCAACACCGCCGAAAGCTCACTAAGGATCATGGCAATGCTTGGAGCCACTGAGGACGAAAAAGTGATGGCAAGGAAGAACATAGAGATTCTGAAGGGCGAGAAAGCTCTTATTGATGACCAGATTGACATGTTACAGGGTACCAAACTCGCTATTGCAGCACCACCCCCACCTCCACGTACCCCTCCAGGTCTTCCTGTCACCCCAACACATCCTACACAAAGACGCACAACAACACCCCCTCCATCAGATCACCAGGAGGCCCTTCACCCACCACCAGAAACTCCTGTGTGAGTCAACTTGGCGAAGAAACCACGTTTGTCGAAGGAGGCCGATGATGACATCACGGAATCGTGACTGAGCAGTGCTGACAAACTAGAAGTCGCTGGGATCACTTTGTCACACCAGGACATGGTGATGGGTGACACATCTGTGTTGGTACGTTATTATCTGCTCCCTCCCCCAACACGTCTCACAGCGACTCATCTTGACACTGCAGTCGACGTCATGATGCCAAAAATGATGCTGCATCAATATGCTCGTGGTCCTGACAGGACGAGGGGTTTTCATGCGAGAAAAAAGCTGACAACAATACTTTTTCTTGGAATCTTTCCACTTTGCGTGTCAATCATTCAAGTCGCCCAAGCTGCAGGCCCATGCTCAGCATTTTCGATGTTTTCACTCAACACTAATGGCCTCGTTCACACCAACAGGAAAGTGCATATCAACACCACAATTAACAATCGAAAACCGCACATGTTCATCTTAAACAAAAGCAAAACGAACACGAAGACTGCCAAGAATCTCCCGAATAACAATTACAAGATACTTGAAGAGGAGGGTGTTAAGACGACAAACCATCACTTATACAAATGGGGTGTCATGTTAAGAATTAGAAAAGATATACAGCTCATTCAAAGACTGACGAATTTGGATGCAGTGCTCAAGGGATGCGATTGACGTGGCACTGCAGGCTACCAGTGGCAAAGCTTATAACCACCAAATCTTCACCATTTACGCATTGTGGGATCCAGGAATGGACAACACCAGAGCATTTTGGCCAGCCCTGATGGAGCTACTATGCAATACAACAACTTCATGGTCACTTGGAGGCGATCTAAATGCAACGGTAATGGCTACAGAAAGGGCATCAGGGGGCTCAGACATGAGAGATAAGTTCAAGGTGTTCCTTGATGCAGTAGATGGTCACGATTTATGGACAGGCGGTCCTGATCAGAACCGGTACTACAACTGGATATCAAGCAGCCAAGACACAGAAAAGAATGGTGGAAGCATCATCAACCACTTCATAACATCCAAAGCGACGCTGCTTGATGTGGAGATCTATGTCACGAATAGCAGGAAAGATTTCATCCCAAACACAAACCATCGAGCTGTGATAGCAAGCATCATACACAGACCGCCAGAGGGAGGGAATACAGGTTTTGTGGCAAACCCAGTTACATTCACAAAGCCCCGCATAAAATACCCGTCAAAGCTTAAATCTCACAGACATGAAACCTTCCGAAACCTGTTTGACGAACGAGCAAGGGTCGAAGGGTTACATGACATCTGCATTAATGACGATGAAACATTTCTCAAGCTGTACATTGGCATCAGGACAGCCATAATCTCAACGCAGAACAGGCATACGGCAGAGTCACACGATTCAGAAAACAAGATGAAATCATCAGCTACTTGAGGATTCAACAAGCTCTAGCAGAAGTTTGAGCATACAGTGGCACCATATGGATTCTACTAGAGACACAGGTTTCTTGCCTTCACAAGACTCCCAACAAATGTCCCAGAAGATCAGCTGTATACACACGCAGACCAATGGTGAGGTATCGATCTCTGCCCTCCCGAACAAGCTCAAGCGTCAAGCATATAAGCAGTTATTTGCTGAAAGAGCCGCTGAAGTTAAAGCAAGAGCGGCATACCGAGATAAGGCTCCAATCATGTCGGCGCTCTGCAGCAGCTCCACTAAACAACTTGTGACAGCAGCAGATTTCGTTCCCATGCCATTGGTAATAAATGCACCCAACTCTGACAATCTCATCAGCGACCTGGAAGACGTGAAGGAAGCCACACACCAATACTGGTCCACACTTTACGATCACGACCCACCACCAAATATCCCAAAGCCATGGCTCAATCCCAAGTCTGTATGCGAGCAACGGTTGCCGATGCACCTTTCTCATGGCCAAGACCAGTGCAGCTTAAGGATCTAAGAGCTCTACTTCGCAAAAGGAACACATGACCAGCACCAAGCCTGGACGAATGGGAAAAGTGGGTCATTGAAAACCTCTCTGATTGGTCACTCCACTTGTTTCACGGCTCATGAACTACATCATCATGAACTCAAGGGCCTGCAGACCAATCTCTCAAATTGGCATGGAATCTTCCTATCCAACTTCATGCCAACTGCCTGATCACGTGGCTCAACTCGCTCCTTACTCCATACATCACAAGCATCGCATCCTCCCAGACATGCAAGTCGCCACCCAACAGGATGTACAAACGAGGGACTTAATGAGTTATCTTGCAGGGATCAAGTGCTGGGCTGGAGGCAGAAGGCAACAGTATACACTATCAAGAGGGATCAAATGAAGGGCTTCGACTGCTTGTCTTCTGAGGGGATGTACGACACTGTTCATGCTTACAGTCTTCCCTCACAGATCATAGATATCGACAACACATCCCAGACAGATGTTCGGTGCTTCTACTGTACAGATGGATAGTGGCACAGAAGGTCATGAGCAGGATTTCGCTGAAGCTGTCACTGAGAATGACAGAATGCATGGATGTCATGCAAGGTGATGTCTTGTTGTCTCATTGCATTGCAGTCCACGATCATCACATCCACACTCCCATAGGAACACGCAGACCACTCGACAGCAATAAATTGAGGTCTCTGTGTGGGAAAGGAATTCAGATAGTTAGTGATGTCAGTGTATGGATCACAATGAGGAACACTGACGGCCACACTTTCCAAGCCCACGATCAGTCTTTTCACGGCAATTGGATGCCTGCAGCAAGAACTAGCTGGGAGAGAGCAACTGCTCTGTTAATTCGACTGCATATTAATTGGGTGTATAATGGTGCCAACAAACTCTTCATAGGGTGGAAGGACCAACAAGGTGTTGCCGAGAATACACTACAGCAACTCACCAATTCAGCACAGTTGCTACCATCGCCCACCACAGCCAGGAGACAAATCTGAGGAACAGATGGCTTGATGATTCCAGCGAGCACAGGTCTTCTACAACGAAAATCAGTAGCAGCGGTGATCACAGGACCAATAACCTTGGTTTTCCAAATAGATGGGCGCAACATTGCTTCCACACAAGGTGAATTGATAGGACTGACCACTGGGATTCTATTCTCAGATTCGTCCAAGTCGACACCAGGCTTTACACAGATTACTTGAACGTCGTCAACATGATTGAGGACAGCAAATCAATGGTCAATCAAGATGCAAAACTACGGCATATGAATGCGAGATTGTATTATCGATGGATCCTTTCGTTAGTACAAGAGAAGGATATTGACGTCATGTACATGAAAGGGCACTCCGATGAGATATCACTCCCATCCCTGATGAACTACGAAGCTGACTACTATGCTTCATCCCCTCAGAGATGCATTGGTTCGGTACCAGCAGCACCGATACCCATGTTCTTCATGGATGACTATAACTTTCACTCGGAACGAGACGGATGGATCAAATCCAATATCTGACACCATGTCGACATGTTACTGGTCCAGAACACTGCTGACAGTCTTGCGATAGGTCACCACCAACGAATGTTAACGTCAATCTAAGCACACCGACTGCTGCCTGACTATCCATACATCCGAGCGCACTCTGCCTTCTCAGCAACAGTACAACTCTATGCATGCTCCAGTCAACTCGCCGTAGCGGACACTCTGAAAACAAGGAAGAAAATTGAGGAGGACAAATGTAGATTTGGCTGCAATGTGGTCAAAGATGCGCACCATCTCTTCGTGGAATGCAAGAGATATACGCAGTGGAGAGAGAAGGCAGCAGAGGCACTGTGCGCGAAGACAGACCTGAAACTGATTGAGAAAGGTGTTGAGGAGACTGCCTGCAAATGTCTCCTCACAGTAGCTAAGTCGCTGTTCTTGAGGGAAGATTCCATATGGCCCCTGAAACACACTTTTTACTATCTAGGTCACTTACCGCCACTCAGACCACTGCTCCCAGTAAACACAATTGAGAATCCCCTTACAAGGGAGCACCTCCTGCACCATCTAGCAGCAGACTGGCATCTAACAGTGATACACACGGCAGGGCAGATTTTCAGGGACTACCAGAGGGAGATGGTGAAGATCAACGCACCACTGAAGATGAGAGGGAAAATCTGAAAGAAAACCAAATGCATTACATACGGGCCTGTCAAGGCAGCTTCGGCCATCCTTAGTGTACTTGTACGCGGAGGCAGTATCCAAAATTGTAAGCATTGTAAACACCCTCCTTGGTATTATTAATGGGATGATTAATGCATTAGTAAGTGATTTGGTAATTGGTATAATGGCCTTTAGTCAAGCCTCACAGGTCGATCATGCCTCAACTGCTGAAGTGGAGGACGATCAAATGCCTCAATAATCCTAGACAGATATCCAGACATCTCCAGTGTTCAGTTTTTGGGTCCCAGAGCTATATGTTTAGTCCCTAGGATAATGGAGTTCCTGCCTAGAAAATTATCCTAGCCAAAGACTTCTGTCGCAAGTCTCTTAGGTGGTTTAACCCCTTTATAGTATCTCGGTAAAGCCTGCATTGGAGTTATAATTGCCAGACACAAGTGTGCTGGTTGATTAGGGCTGCCCACTGTCCCTGTCTTTACAGGTGTGACAGGTGCCATCAATGGCATGCCCTCCTGTCCCATCGAGCATCTTGGTCATTGAAATAGACAGGACAGGTACAGGCAGCAAAATTGCTGTCTGTCCTGTCAAAGCACTGCTGTTGACAGCAGTATACAGGTTGTCGGCACATTTTGCATTTTCAGAGTGGTATCGGTGTAGATTGTCACAGTCAAGACCTGAGCGTCCACTCTCGGTATGAAGAGAGGGATTGGGTAGTGCTTGTGGTAGATCTCGAAAAATGATGGAATAAAAGGTTAACTACAACAGCGTAATACAACACCGTTTTGGGATGTAGGGTCGATTTGTTGTAAATGAGCCAGCGTCAAATTGGGACCATATATATGCAAATCTGATGTGGATTCTACCTTGAAATTAGGCCCGTCGCTCGAGCTGAAGATCACGTCGGAATCTGTCTCAAACCCCAGTGGGAGCGGAGAGGTCGGATCGGCGATCAGATTGGCAACAGCACTGCCCAGCTTTGACGTAAGATCAGCAAATTTTCGTCGAGGTCGTTTCATGGTCGGCGGCTGTATCCAGCTCAGGTCGCGTCGTCGACCCCGCCCTACAATGAAATATATTGATGTAACGTTTCCTTTCTTTGGCCCCCATAAGATTCAGACCCTCTCTGTGCGCATAATTAGACGTTTAATAAGCTTGGATCCCAGTTGTCGGCATGGTCCATGCAACACAAGCAGGACTACGATATCAGTGGTATGTATTACTACACGTCCGTGCTGCCCAATCTCACCTCTCGCTTCACAGAGTTCCGCCAGGATCCTGCCAGTAAACTCTTCAAGTGCCGGATCTGCCCTATTAGGCCCGGCGACTTTTGGATGACCCAAAAACGGCTCGGTGTGCATGTTACAAGCAAGAGCCGCTTGAATGCTCGTATACAAAAGGAAAAAAACCCAGAAGACTGCTTGCAAGCGTGCCGGAAACCTAAATAACTCTCCTGCAGCTGGAGAAACGTCTAGCGTGCCCACAGTCTCGGAAGAGTTCGAGTCAATCTCGACTCAGGACGAACTTTCATCTCGAGGAACTCATTTTCAATGCGATTCACACCCGCCAAATGGCACCTGTGTTGAAGCGCTTGGGGATCATGACATCTCAGATATTTCAGCAACTCCTTTCGTCGGTACGGAAGCAAATGGACCTGGTGGCGCGCAACTCACCTGGGTATTCACAGAGTCAGGTTCTCCGGGTGCTGAACCACTGGCACCAGACTGTCCGAATACAGGTTGGAGAGACTCTACCGGTCAACAAATCTTTTTCAGTGCTGGTAATATGGAAACCGATCCTCTAGCCGAGTCACTTGCACGTGCACTTCAGGGGGCGTATAATGACGAAATTTTGGGAGAAACAGAATACGCTCACGACTTGGAGGAGCAAGACCCACTCTTTTGCCCTGGTCAGCCATTTTCTGCTTAAACTGTTCATCCATCGGTAACTGTGAATCACTCCAGATGACGAGGACATAATGGCCGAGGAACTGAATATTCGACTCTTTGGGCCTGGCTCAAAAAGCGAGTGGTTTCCGTACCCTGACAAGGCTGTCAGTGATTACGTTTTATTAAATCCCTTGTGTTACTGATCCTCCTTAGATGTTTTTAACGGATGTTCTCTTCAGTTCTCCTCGCCTCCGATTCTCACGAGCGCAACAACAAGCTGTCCTTTCCTGGGCGCAAGATCTTGGGGCTGATGTTCCGAGTTACAGCAAGTTTCGCAAGACACAAGATAGCCTATTAGCAGAGATCGGAGACCCAACCAAACGGCAAGAACCGTCGCGCGGGAACGTTTGGTACCTCAACGAGATCAGTGATTCTATCAAGAAGGTACCGTGATTACCGTACCGTTTTAAAGGTGTATTCTAACTTCCCATGACCCAGGATATGTCGAATCCTTATACCCGAGCAAATATGTCCTTATATCCAGAAGACACAGGAAAAAAACTCGGGGAAGTTTGGCACGGCGATAAAATGTTGCGGGACATTCCTGATCACCTAGAATCCATAGGAGCTTGGTTTAATCCGCAGCCGTTGGAACATTAATCCGGGATGAAAGCAGGGATTATTGAATCCGGATTAATTGGGCGGCAGGCTTGACAGGCGGGCAGCACTTCGGTAACCCTAGGAGCTCTGTTTAATCCGCGGTCGTTGTGTGGCGTCGCTTGTGCCGAAGTTGACCCTGATTAAAGATTAAGGAGCTGTTTAAACAGGCCCCTAGACAAAAGACCCTCACCCCCCAGGTTCGAACCCAAGACCACAAGCTTGGCCGGAGATAAACAGTGACATTACTTAGACCACTACACCAAAGAGCCCATGGGTACTGTCACTCTGGAGGAGGAGGTATGGGGCCAAATATACTCTGGACTTAACTTCACATTTTACACCCACAACTGTCTCAACCCAACAGTACTCAAGACATTGTGAACATTCAGGTTGTGCTAAGGCAATCTTGAACTGGTGCTACATTGAAATCATTCAGTCATGCCTTCCACATTGATATTGGTATATGCAATCGATGTTATATTATATTGGGGTTACATTGTAGGTGCTCTTCAATCCTGTCTAATATGAGTCGGCTGCTGTGTCAATTGTCAAGTATTTCTCCATTCCTATGTATTGAGGGAGGATTACAGAATTTGAAGACAGCAGTCAAATGTACACTCTGCAAAGGTTTCAGCAATGATCAGGTGAAATGGATTCACCAATGTCAGGATGAATCGGGCAGTGTCGGGATTCAACAAGGATTAATAAGGATTAATAAGGATTAAACAAGGATTACAGGATTAAACAAAGATTAAACACGAACTTCATGGATGATTAAAAGGGACACCATCTTTGAAAGAATACACTGAAGATGACAAAGTACTTGTTAGACTGATATATCAGACTTCAATTTCTTGTGGTGGGTGTTCTCAGTGGTCAACCAGGCCACGCAGGACGGTAGCTATGCCAAAATAACTTCAGTGTCAAGGTGTCTTGCATCCAAGTTCGACTTGGAGAAAATTGGACACCGGCCCATGCCTGTGGACCACTGTTTGCTAATACTCAGCAGCCTATCATTGTGTATTGGTGTAATGGTTAATGCTTCTAATGTTCTGTATTCCATAATCATTTGGGCTGGGTTCGAATCCCCTAGATGGAAGACTTTTTGGTGCTCAATAAATTAATGAACTGGGTGATTAAACTGTGGATTAAACAACCTCTGTTCAAACACCCACCTGCCACCAAGCCACTAACCACATTCATCTGGATTTGATAATCTCTGCTTTAATCCTGGATTAACGTCTCAACGCTCCATGATTAAGCAAAGCTCCTAGGGTTGCTGGATCACCTTCTTTCCCCGAATATCCACCATAACGGCAGAATATATTTTGTGAACGAGCTGGTACAGTGCATGGATGGGAGCTGGTTCCTTCCAATGCGCTGGGTGACACGGAATAACGGCAAAGTGATGCTTGCATCCGGCCACAAGGTGACGGAGTCCGATGTAAGTGACTTCATCTCCATCTTTATATCCTCCCTTACATGCCTTCAGCACGGGCTTATCTTTCAAAAGGATGCCCGAGATACTGTGGAGGTGACCTTATTTAAGCGAAATTTTGAAGAGATCCTGGACGATACTTCCGGAATATACCCTTTAGCTTGTTCGTCCCAATTCAACCTGCTCGATTCTTCACTGATCTTTGCAATTTCTATGTATGATAGCTGAGAGCGATCATTTCGCAGTGCAGATGCCGCACCTGCTCTGTACTATGGCAGGGTCAAAGCTTGTCTACTCTATCCCCCTCGTGGTCTTCATTGACGACGTCTCGGGGAACAAATCGAAGCAGTGGAACAAGCATTTCTCATGCTACATGTCCAACAGAGCCCTACCTCGCAGCAAACTTGAAAACAAGTTTCATGTGCGCTTTGTAGCAACTTCCCCCTTCGCATCCCCGTTAGAGATCATGCAGGGTGTTCGTGCATCGATCGAGTAAGTCCAGCAGTTGTATTTGATGAACAAATCATTTATTCGAACTGCAGGGAAACATTTGCCACTCCTGTTGCTGCGTGGGACTGTGAAGGGAAAGAGGAGGTTTTACTATGCTCGTACGGCTTGCTATTTGCCGGGGACAATCCCATGCAAGCCGAACTGTGCAGCTGCGCGGGTTTAAACTCCAATTTCTTCTGTCGGACCTGTAAAGCTGGTGGAACGCAGGAAGCAAAGCAGTCGACGGAAGGTTTTGCGGACATATTAAAGGTCAAGATATTCAATATCATTTTATTCGAGTGCCATTTTAACGCTGAAATGCAGCCCGGAGTGGCCCGAACTCCAGAAGAAACGGCAGAAGAAACATTCCAGCAAATCCTGACAGCCCTTGAACCCAACGTCGCGACGACACTAACCGAAGCAGTTCGTGCTTCTGGCGTGAAAGATTCCCTCGCGCAGCCAATTATCGACCTGCTTGTCAAGATGGGTCAAGATTTGTGCAAGGCCAACCCTGACGGCTCCTCATACAGTCCTGCTGAAGTTCAAACTATTTTGACCGAGGAACTCAAGAAGCATCAGCAAAAGGGGGAAGGGATCACAAACCCGTTGTTTGATATGGACGGTGAGCAGGCGCAGTCTTGTTCGCACCTCCTTGGAATTGATGAATTGTCAGGTATCGATATGCACAAGGATACACCCACCGAGATCCTTCACACCATTCTCCTCGGGGTTGTGAAGTATTACTAGGGTCAGACAATATGGGTTCTTGAAAAGGGTCAAGACTTCGCTCTTTTTCAGGCACGTCTAAACTCCTTGGTTGCGGACGGACTCAACGTTCCAAAGATACAAGCCGATTACATGTGTCAGTACAAGGGCGGGCTGATCGGAAAACATTTCAAGACTCTTTCCCAAGTAATGGCATTCGCAGTTCAGGGCTTAGTTCCTCAGGATGTCTTGGAAGCGTGGTTAATTCTAGGCTGCCTCACCGTCCTTCTCTGGCACACTGAAATTGAGGATGTTGATTCATATACAGTGTGTTTGTCAGCTCGGGATACGGCCCTATATTAACAGGAGGTCCTAGTCGGAGCTATCATCGTGCATTGACGACTTCATCAACATAACATGCAAATGTAGCCCGAGCATTCTCATCTCGAAACCAAAATTTCATTTCCTTCTTCATTTGCCCTTCTTCATTTGTCGGTTTGGACCTGCGGTACTTTTCTCAACGGAACATTATGAGGCTTACAACACAGTTTTCCGGGCCTGTTCCATATACAGTAATCGATTGACTCCAAGTCGTGATATTGCCTGGAGTTTTGCAGGTATTGAGCACGTCAAACACATTGTCATGGGCGGCTGGTGGAGAGACTCGCAGACTCGAAACTGGACATGTGCCAATCCACGCATTCTACGTCATATACTAGAGCATCCCGAAATTGCGGCCATGGTCAGATTACCGTCCAAAGTTGTTCGCGAGCCAGGTATTCACATTCATTCTGGTGATTTCTATCTCTTATTCGAATTTCGCAGGGACGGTCATCCAATATCCTGCACAGAACTCCAATTCGGAGAAACTGACCCCCAAGCGAAAGTTTCGTTGGCCCGAATCGCTAGCTGCACAGTCGGGATCTGTCCGGTTCTCTCCGGGTATCAATGAAGTGTACAGAACTGCCAAAGGACTCTTTGCATCCACAGGCAACAAGATTTTGATTGGCCAGGATGTAATCTTTCGAGAAGAAGGGGCAAGTTGTCTATACCTTCTGTGACATCAAGCTAACTTGATTTAGGGCTCATTTAGCCCATTCACGTTCGGTACCATTTGAGAGATAATCTTGCCTGTTGAATCCCACTCAACTCACGCTGGGTCAAGCTCTGCATGCAAGCCACTCGTAACGGTCGAGATATTCGATGTTGATCCAGCACTTCATCCGATCCTCTGCATGCCAAGGGTAATACACTCCAAACGGCATGTTGTGGTACTTCCAGAAGTATTTGAGCTTCTTCTATGTGGAATTTCAGTTCATCAGTCTTCTAGGATATCGAGTCAGCCGTGAACCTTCAACATGACTGTAGCTTTGGTAAATGTGGCGCGAATGGGAGTGTATATGTTCGACAAGAACGGGAGATGACTTGGATCACTCGCACCCGGATAGCACACACCAACGACAGTCACTTCATCGTCAACACGGCATCCCTGCACAATTATCGCGAAATTTCACTGGCAATCCCAAGGTCCCTCAAGCCACACTCGTTTACTGTCCCAGATCAATCTGCGCTCCGAGCTGCGGCCTCAGCGCAGATACGGGACAAAAATGCCGATGAAGAGGAAGGCGGTGGAGCTGTAGATGAATTGGACCCGACCGAGCTCGGACTTGGCTCCACAGTTCTCAACGGCCCTGCATTCTCCCGCGTAGGTGCTCGTCCTCGCAAGCAACCCCCGAAACAGATTCCCACCACTTTGTGAGTTTCAACAAACCTAGAGTCCCCCAGCCACATTACTTGCTTGTAGGGAAGAATGTACCAATGCAGTCCTGTGTTATCTTTGCAAGGAATCGAGCGAGATTATGTCCGGTCGGAAGGCCGAGCTGTTGCAACGACTCAGGTATATATTTTGTGCTGGTCTGACCGACAGGCAAAATTAATGCCAGCTTCAGGTCTCCGACTAGAAACACAATTACACCAGAACAGATCAAACTTGCCCACAATGCTGTCCAAGAAGCAGCTGCTCAGGCCCCCCCAAAGTGCAAACGGAACCCAGATTCAGACGGTGATCGCCCGTCGAAGAGAAGACATGGTGCTGTCGATGAAGCCTCACGCATAGCGAATGAAGCTGTTCTGCGGCCGTTGTTTTTCGATCGTAGAAAACAGACTGTCGAGAAACCAAATGATAATTAACTATCGCAGATTTCATTCTTGTACTGCAGCAGCAAGTCGAATGAGACCCGAGGCCAACTTCGCTGCTTTCTCCCAAGTCCTGCACCCCCGTATAGCATGGTCCCTTTGCTCCCTCGCTTCATCTCTCTCTCTCCGCACAGTTTCCAGATCCTCCCAAGCTTGATCACGTTCTCCCTCGAGCTCGATGCATCGCATGCGTAGAAGATCAATATCTGCGTCATCCATTGCCTGTGATTTTGGGTCGCGTTTCTGGTCCCCTGAAGTATGTCAGTAGTGCATCTGCGTTCAAAGCAGCTAGAAAGATTACAGTCATAGGTCAGATTGTCCACATACATGGTTTCCCCAATCCGAGAATTTATTGCGCCAGCATATTGGCTGCAATTGTAAATTGAGAATATAGCGCCAGCATTAAATAAAGACGTACTCATCGATTTTAAGGTTTGCCTGAACTGCACTGGCTCGGGGAGTCGCACACGGGGAAGAAAACTCGCGCTTTATAATGACCTGAGTCGGGGACTCGGAGTTGTCCAGTTTCTTCCTTTTTTGGGCCCTGTAATTCTCCAGCTTGCGTTCCTTTGCTTCCCAGACATGATGCTGGGAGATGGCTTGGTCTCCGTAATCGAAAGAGCTGGGATTGTATGAATCGTCGGACGACCTGCAGGTGGTCAGCCATTTTTGGAAAGAAATCACAAGTCACATGAGGCACAAAAACAAATTCTGCAGAGTCCTCGCCACATTGACCCGCAGGCCTTCTCCCTGTCGCCTTCATGTCTCTTTCTCTTGTGCAGCAGATTCAAGAATCCGACAAGCGGCTCTCGCTCTCCCTTAGATCCCCCCGGTACCGTGACGACGAAGAGGACCGAGAGAATTTTGGCCCCAACCCTGGCCATGACATGGGTGGCAGCCTGCAGCGCTGGGAGGTCCACAGGAGATCAAAGTAATGGAGGAGAGTCTCCTAGGGGGTTCCCAAGGCGTGTTTTAGGCACCAGCAGCAGGTATGTCGGTGTATAGTGCTAGGCCCATCGCAGCTCGCTGACATGGCCTCAGTTTCAATGGGACACCATCTACCCCAGCCACGGGCCAGGATTTCATCTTTCCGCCAAATACTTCGGTTCTGGGACGAAGGGAGAGAGCAGAATCCATAACAGACTGGTCACCGCCTACGAAAGCAAGTGTACGCAAAGGAGACCGCAGTAGAGTACGAGATTCCAGACTCTCGCCGCGAGGAGTTTGTTAAGGCCAGCATGGTGAGTAAACTTCCACATCTTGAAGTCTGAAGGCTGACGACTGTTAGTTGCCAACGCACAAGCTTGTTATTGTGACACTGGCTGCGGTGTTAGGTGGCCAACATGAGAACATGGAGGACAGGCTTCAAGTGTATCTTGCATCCTCAGAATTCAAAGTGGGTCACTCACTTGCACATATCGGCCACATCCTGATCCAGGCAGCTTCGGCGGTGCAGAAAAATGTTGTTACCCAGATACGAGTGGTTCTACTCGACCCGAAGCTCAGTAGTTACAAGACGGGGCTCCTGTCCCGGCTCATGGTAAGCAGCAGCTATCTGGTCGTGTGCAAAAGTTCGGACCAATCCCAGTGCCATATTCGACTCAATCCGGCCACATTCCGCATCCCCCAAGAGTTCCGGAGCGAAATTACCACAAGTGCATTCAATACCGCCATAAGCAATGTCACGATGGGGGCCAGATCTGAGATGAAACGCAAGGTGAGAGATTCTTCGGCGCAATTTCCTGGCTGACCATGGTGGCTAGTAGATGGTCGCCGCCTGGAAGACCAAGACACCAATCTATGATCTCGTGAAGGCTCTCACCTGGAACTCGTCACAGGAGATGACAGATGCCATTTGGGCGCGCTTCGCTTGGATCGTACGTATTTCTTTACATCTTCTGCTCCATCCACTGAGCACCCCATGTAGCAAATCACACTCGTGGATTGCCAGATAACGGGCTCCCCGGCGGACCAGTTCTGGGACTATATCGACCTCAAGCTGTCTGAGCGCCGCGAAGAAGCCCTAGAGGTCCCACTGGCTAACCGGCCAGCCTTCGAGAGTCAGGACGTGTCAGATTCGAGACGTCTCTTTGTTTATATGATACTAATGGACAAGTTGTAGTATATTTGAAGAGGCATTGAAGCTGCACCTGCAGGAATGCAAACCTCAGGCCAGACAGAAGTCCACAGGTTAGCGTCTCGCGCGCGGTCGAGGAAATGGAAGCATACACTCAGGAAGATCTTGCAGGAGAAGAAAACAACGGTGAGGGCGACAACGAGCAAGAGAGCCCGACAGGCGGTGATGATATATATCCTGGCGTGGCCCTTCCTTGATGCTTCATGCTCCGCATTCTTTCCAGAACTCATTTTAGTGCACGCTATTCAATCCTACAACCTTATATAATGTTTTACATGCCTATACACAGTCATTCTTGCACAATATAATTTTTTTCCAAGCTGCATTGACCGGCCTCAACCGACTGAGAAACATGCTGGACCAGCCTGCATGCAACATATGCCGGCCAATCTAGACCCAGTGTCAGGATGGGGTCGACTCGACGTCTTTGAATCGGGGTGAAAAGGACGGCCTAGTTGCAAGGTCAAAACGAGGTCGGCTCATTTTAGGCAAATTGATGCTGATCAATTGTCGGACATAGGTAGCCGATTCCACAGTGGGGCCCAGGTGGCTGTCAAAACAGTAGTGTAGCTACTCTACTTATACTGTCCAGGGAACCGTGTGAACTAATCTATATATACTACAACTACCCTTAACCGCATGTTCTCAGTGTCCTTGCTTCATCCTCATGTCCTGACGTCATCTCTGTCATCATTGTGACGTTATCCCTTGGGTCGGGCCGGTCTTAGTCATAGCCGCTTTGTCATCCAGCGCTTAGATCTCTGGCGCTTAGATAAGCGTTGGAACGATAGATCTTATCTAATCATGACATTACCCCCCCCCCCCCTAGGATCGTCGTCCCGACGATTTAACGCTCGTAGGCTTTGATTCCTGGCAATGGCGGAAATTTGGCTGCTTCATTGAATCTGCCCGTTTCTGGGTCCTATAGCCATTTTTCTGGGTATGCCATGCTCTCTTGTTTCGGTTTGATGCGGTGGATTAAATAGTCCCAGTGTCCCCGCTTGAAGACAGGGACCCTCTGCTTCATCGTCGAGTTTGCGGACTCCTCCGTTTTTGGTGGCATCAAGCCTCTTTTCCGTAATTCTGCGGCCAGCGCCGTCTTTTCCTCTGTGGTCAACCCTTCCAGTTTGGACTCTACCGACAACTCTCAAACTGCGATCCCATGCTCAACATTATATCTGTTCAAGAGCTTCTTCACGTTCGACAAGTGCCTCGTCGGTTCCCAGGTCTGTTCTGAGAGTGGGAAATTCTTCCACTTTATTAGATACTGGTATCCTCTTCCACGTTTTCTGTGGTTGAGGACTTCCTCCACTTCGTACTCCTCCTCTCCACCGACAATGTTTGGCAGAGGATGTTCTTCTCTCCTTCCCATGGGGGGGCTCCACGTATGGTGTAAGCAGTGCTTCGTTGAAGACCAGATGTGACTTGTCTGTCTCCGGCAACTTGAGCTTGTATGCCGATGCGCCAACCTTCTCCAGGATCTCGTAAGGCCCCAGCCTTCTATCCTCCAGCTTCGCTGTTGGCCAATCTGTGGCTATGTTCTTTCCCTCTAGCCAAACCTGATCGTTGACCTTGAACTCCGGTGCATCCCGACGCTTAGCGTCGTAGTATTTTTTCTAGACTCGTAACCAGTCTCTACGTTGAGCAACAAGACAAAAGAATACAGCCAAAAAAAAATTAAGTCAATTGGAGAAAAACTGAGAGAGAAAAAAAAAAAGCGGCCGTAATGTTGCTCGAACGTAGAGACTGGGAGAACTTAGTACTGGAAAGGGCCATCAGAAATACCACGTGATGAATCAAAATGACTTAGAAAAATTTCAACGATTCTTTTCACCAAACTCCCTCACGCATCTTTTGGCCTCATTCTGAACAGTAGAAAAGATTCTGATAGCCTTCAAGGTGCGTACTATGCAAAAACATACACGGAAATCGCGTCAGACATCGCACAGACACGCAATATTGCAAATTTGCGGCTACACCGCATTAGCTCGGCCAAATGCGCCTCTGGACGGTCACAGCCGCGTTCCTAGCCATCCAAACCCTTTGTACATCGTCCCCCGAGCCTTCTCAAATCCTTATTCCCGGCCAATCGAATCTCCAGATGCCGACTGATGTCGATGCTGCATGGGATCGTGCTTCTCGGACTCCATCTCCCCCGCCAGTCCAGCAGCCATCCTCTGGCCCGAATCCTATATTTGATGCGTCTCCTCCCAAGTGTGCCGGAGGCCAGCATGTGTCCATCAAGGTAAAGCGGCGGAGAATAGCACAAAAAGAGCAGAAGACCTGGACTCCGGCGCAGTCGGCAGCGGAGGAGAGCCTGGTCATGCAGGAACGACTGTTGGTGGCGGCAGCAGAAAAAGAGTCCAGAGAGGTCATAGCAGCTGTGAAGGCCGACCGAGAGCGTACAGCACGAGTCCATGAAGCTCTGCAGTCCCTCAAGAACGCCGGCTGCAAATCCACCTACCAATTCTTCGAGGAATTCTTTGGTAGCACGGACCGCGACATCTCGAAGCATGCTTCACACCTCCTGCATGATCATGGGACGGACCTCCTGGACCTTCTGCACGTGAAACAACCCGAGTTGGTCGAAAAATGGGCCCTCAAAGTCAGCCTACCAGTGATAGCGGCTGAAGGTACAAAACTGTCGGATTTGCTTCGTCCGGACTCGACAAAGGATTTTTCCTCTCGATTGGAAACATGGTCGCTGGACAAGATGCTGTCTGAAGCAACGATTGCGGCACCGAATCTGTGTGAGCTCTTGATGCTCATGGGGATGACGTCCGACGTTGGGCGAGAGGACAACAAGCTTGTGAGTGCCGACGCGATCCGCAGACATCGCATTCTCACGGGTTAACAGGTGCTCGTGACCGTGCTATGTATGCTCGCGCAGGCCCGGAACGAACGCGCAAACGAGTTCCAAGAGATTATGGGAACCTATTTCCTCGCTTGCAGCACTCCGCGTTGCCAATTCGATGTTCTGGCTCATGCAGGTTTGACGGTGTCGTACAGCAAAGCAATCAACGATCTCAAGTCTCTTTCTGCGGAAGGATTGGCGCGTCTCCGTCGAATGGTGCAGGAGAAAGCGTGCATGATTGTCTGGGACAACTTGAATATTGCATTCAAAGTCGGGAGCAGCGGCATAACTCCAAGGATACATTTGAGAACGGAACAACAGCAACACTGATCGTGCTTTACGGTGTCCTGCGCGGCGAGCTGGAGCTCGAACTCTTGGAACCTCGTACCAACCGGAGGCCCGTCTTCGATTTGAGCCAATGGACACACTTCCCACCGTCGAACATATCATTCAGGCCCGACAATCCTCCTTATGGCATGTCCGCCGAATCTTCCTGGAACACTTTCCAACGTTGGCTGCCAAATTCAAGGCCGACCTCGGGGATGTTCCCATCATCCGGGCTATTCCTCTTCATCAGTCGGAGCATCTTCCTACCCCTGCCATGAAGATTGATGAATCCAGCCTTGACAGCACGATTGATGTTATCGACACAACGGTGACACGCACCCTCCAGTTGACTGCAGCTGGGATGCGAGCCCACGGTGTCATGTTTGCAGGTGGCGACCTACTCAGTTTGAATCTTACAGACAAGGTCCTGTCTCATTTTTCGATTCAATTCATGTCCCTGATTTATTGCAGGCCATTGCTGCACGACGCGAAGATACTGAGCTTCTGGACGCCTACGGAAGTTACCTGAAAGGAATGCTCGGTCTTTTTCACGTCAAGCTCTCGGGAACTCGTGGGACTGTCAACGAGCACTGGGGCAAGCCCAACTCAAAGTTTCCCAGCTCTTTGTGGACGCAAAATAGCTTCCTGTCCAGGAAGTCTATTTCTGTGGGATGGAAGGAAAAGAAACTCGCTCCTTTCCGGCCTACATATGAACTAATGCTGACGCTTTCACTCCCGGCCCACATCCTTGATGGCTTTCGAATTCATTGTGGAGCTGACTCGTTGGACTCGTGGGTGGAGTCCAATTTATCCTGGGCAGATATCGAATCCGTCTCCGAAGTGGTAGTTGAACAGCTATGCTCTGCTAGTACTGTGGAAGAGCTGCGAATGCTACCGGAGGCCGAGCGCGACCCACAACTCGAAAATACCATTCTCTGTAACCACGACATGCTCCTCCTCTTACTTTTCACGACGTCGATCAAATCCGGAGACGTCGGAATGGTCCTAAACATTCTTGCCCATTGGATGGTGATGTTCCGAGGGACTGGGTCCATGCCCAAGTACGCGGACGCACTTTTCGAGCTCATCAACAACTTAAAACGATGGCCACCTGCTCTTCGGTACGCTCATCCTTTTGTGCAGTGTGCAGTGCCTGATTGATGGTAACAGCGAAGCCTATTTGAACAACTGGCTGGTTAATTTGACCGGGAAGATCAATGGGTTCAAAGAGATTGACCTCCTGCAGGAGCACCAGAATTTTTGGGCCAAGGTTCGTCTCGAGATTGTGCTTCCGGTTATAACCGCTTATAGTCGAAAAGGTCATTTACAACGCAAGAGGATCCAATCGCAGTTGGGATTGGCTGAGCATGATCACTGTGGTTATTTTCAACCTTCGGGATGTCATGCGCAACGTGCAGACCCAGTTCAAAATTCCCCACCACGGCATCTCTCACACAAGTCCCAATGCAGCCGAGGATATTTCCAAGTTGCAGGGCTGGCTGGAGTCAAACACACTGCAGACGTACGTCAAGGAGCGACCCGGAAAAGACAAGATCCTGCGTGTTCGGGATCTCATGGTCACAGGTGCCGCCTACGCAAATACGCCAGGTGCATTCAAGAATTTTCGGCGGGAGACACGGAAAGTCTCGTACAAGCAAACATTATCAGTGTCAGCCGAAAGCGAGTCGGACGAGGAGGATGAGGCCGTACAGGATGAGACTGAGAGGGAGTTGGATGAGGTTGACCAAGACGATCTGCTGCACGACGATGAGGAGTTCACCAGCATGGCAGATCAGCTTCTGGACATGGTGCAGGAGATTGTTGGACTTCAATATTTGAATTTAGGACTCGATAATTTTAATTAGCATTAGCACTACGACCCCGTCTTGGTGGCTGCCCGCTTGTAGTAACAGTTGCACGTCGTCCTCGAGTGCCAGTGCCTCGTCCGCGGA
This sequence comes from Mycena sp. CBHHK59/15, assembly GCA_029204085.1. Taxonomy (NCBI): domain Eukaryota; kingdom Fungi; phylum Basidiomycota; class Agaricomycetes; order Agaricales; family Mycenaceae; genus Mycena; species Mycena sp. CBHHK59/15. The sequence continues at coordinate 641,832 of JARGXW010000020.1, forward strand.
CAGACGTCCCACGTGTTCGACCACCACGTCCCCCCCGAGCCCTTCCTCTCGCCACTCCTCCACCATCGATAATTCGGTCGAAAAGGTCGCCAGGTGGATCGGGTTCAGGCGCATCGGGACCTACATGCGCATCATGTTCTTGGAAGATACGTTGGAACTCTTGTAGGAGTTCATCTCCGTGGTTCGGCATCAGGAACCATCGCGCGCGCTGTTGTAGATTTTGCAGCGTGTCAACACGCTCTCCACACATCGCAAGCTGCTCAATGGTGGAATCGGGAAGTAGAGCTGATCCGGTCATCGAAAAGCCTGCCTCCTTTGGGTATAATTTGGGCATGAGCACCTCGCGACTCCATTTGCGAAGTCCGGTGCGAATTAGGTCTGAGAGCTCGGTTGGAAACTTACGCTTTCGTCCACCTTTTAATCCAGGGATTTTCTCGACTTCAAACAGGGGAACAGGGAAGCGTTCAGGTTCGCACACATCGCAGCAACGCACGCCTGCGGGCGCAACAGCGATTGGTGGTGCTACACAAAGTTTGGTTACTGGCCGTACACGTGAGGTGTTTCACTCACCTTTCGTGCCGTTCTTGAAGTACTCATCCCAGATAATTCTGCGGCACTGTTTAGTGCATGAGAACCTGCTCAAGAAACTCGCTTCCAGAGCGTCCGCGGCAGACTGTCGAGCTGCCTTTCGCTTCTTCTTTTTCTCAACTGCAGCGACGGCTTCCAGATCAGCATCCTCAGCCTCCGCATTTTGCTCCACCCGGGCACCTCCTTCTCCAACGACGACCACTTGACCAGCGACAATGTCCACGCCGTCCTCCGGCTCCGGAACGAAATCTTCACCTTCCTGATTCTGGGGTGCAGCAGCTTCTTCACGGGCGACACGCGCCTCCTCCGCAGCGAACCCATCCTTCAACACTTTTGCTGGGACAAATAAAATGGCTTCACCGAGCTGTTCAAACACGCGAACGGCGCGACCAGAGCGTTGAGCTAATGCACAGAACGATGGTGGAAGTTTCCACAGAACAACCCGGAAAATATTCCGCATGTCGCAGCCCTGGAATCGAGCTCAGCATTGTTCGAAGATATTCTTGAATACTTACCATTCCGACGGCATCCGTGCAACATAGAATACGAACTTCTCCATTTCGGAGCTTGCGCTCGAGCTCCCGTTTACGTGCCGTGCCTATCTTGGCATGATAAAATGCAATTGCTGACGTGTCGATCCCGACGTCGTGGGCCCACGATTGTAATTGATCGCATGCGTCTTCAGTCTCGATTCGGGTGTTGAAATAGACGAGGGAAATTGGAATGTCCGCGGGAACAGTTGCGTCCTCACGAATGAGGAAGCGAAGGTCAGCCTTGGTATCATCCGGATGCACGATCTTTCTGACGGAAAGAGAAATGTTTGGACGGGCATTGGACATGGATATGATAACGGCGTCTTGGCCAATCTTGAGCTTGGCGCAGACGTCGTCGAGAACATGTGTGGGTAGTGTTGCAGAAGCAATTGCAAAGGTGACACTTGCAGGAACACGTCCGCGAAGCACACCAAGTTCCGCGTACTCGGACCGAAAGCTCCCGCCCCAGAGACTTACGCAGTGGGCCTCGTCAATGAAGACGAGACGTAGATGCTGCTGGAAGCGAGGCTGGGATAGAACCTTCTTGCTGAACTCGAGGGACCCCGCGATTTCCGGGGAAACAAAAATTCGCTGTGCAGACCCCTCCGCGGCTCTCTGGACACACATTAACGAATGAATTGCGAGGACGATGGGAACGTACGTTGTATAGAGCATCCCTACCCTCAGACGAAAGCGTCTCCTTGCATATAGCAATGGACGACAGTGGGGAAGCGGCTGCCTAAGTCATTAAAGCATTTTAGCACAAGCTGTACTCGACCGGACAATTACAACTTACCTGCTCGAGAATCAGCACGCTTAGAGGGCTGACAACGAGGACAATGTCTTCCTGGTTGTGTAGGACAGGCAGGTCAAAGCACAGCGACTTGCCGCTGCCTGTACCGATGTCCAAGACCACGTCGCAGCCTTGCATGACGTTGGAGAAGAACTGCTTCTGGAACTCATGCGGAGTCTTGCCCAGCCGGAACCTGGAACTTGCGACCATTGCAGCGATATCTACCTCCTCTGGCTTGTATATCTTGACCTTCGAAGGCAGCGGTTTGGGCACCGCAGGCTTGGATGCGGCGACCATCGTGTGAACCTAGAGCCACCAGTGACGTGTCTTTACGTGGTTTTAACGTCTATAGCTTGTGGTCAGGGCTTTTAAAAGGATTTGTACGCTTCAAAATGTTGCCAGAGAGTGCGAGAGCGAAGATGGAGAAGTCGAGTGGGCGAAAAGACGAAATCTTTCTAAGTCATTTTGATTCATCACGTGGTATTTCTGATGGTCCTTTTCAGTACTAAGTTCTCCCAGTCTCTATGTTCGAGTATCATCTCGCGCGTTTTTTTTTTCTCTCCCAGTTTTCTTCGGATTGACTTAGATTAAATTGCACACTACTCCTAGGTCTTGTTACTCAACATAGAGCTGGTTACGAGTCTATATTTTTTCATGGTTTTCTGAGTTTTTTCCAGCGCTGCTGCTGCTTCCTCTCGGATCTTCTTCATTTTCTCTGCTAAGTCGTTCGTGGCTTCATTGCACGACTCGACTGTGTTTTCTATCCCTTTCCAGGGGTGCATTCCCGTGTTTATGAAAAACGGCGACATGCTCGTCGACGAGCTCGTTTTGTCGTTGTGTGTGAATTCTGCCAGCGACAGCCAGTCGGACCAGTCCGATTGTCAATAGTTTATGAAAACCCTGAGATATTTTTCAATCTCCTGATTCATCCTCTCTGTCTGCCTGTCCGTGATCAGGTGAAACACTGTGCTTGGGTTCATCTCAATCCCCATCAGCTGGTTCAGTTCCTTCATGAATCCCAACACGTATCTCAGATCCCGATCTGAGATAATCTTCCGTGGTACTCCATGATATCTAATCACCCGATCCCGGGTCAACCGGGCCGTCCCCTCATTGGTTTGCTCCATGCTTGTGGGCTCACAGTGAATCATCTTCGAAAAGGTGTCGACCCACACCTGTATGGCGTCGAACCCGTTGCTGACTGGCAGCGGACCGATAAGGTCCATGGAAATGATCTGCCAAGGTCCCTCGGCAATCTGGTGTGGATTCAGCTTTCCTTGTTGGTGGTGATGAACCCTGGCTCTCTGGCATGCCTCGCACGCCTTTAAATACTTTGAAACTTGGTTTCCTAGTCATGGCCACCAATAGTTGTGTTCTACCATTTCCTGCGTTCGGTTTTCTCCTGGATGGCCGAGCAAGGGGTTATTGTGGTGTAGCCCAATAATTTTATCGCGTAGCTCTTCGTCTCGTGGAACATAGATCAAGTCATTGTAATAAATGACATCTTCCTTCTTTGCCCACCCAGGGAGCTTCTTCAAGAGCGCCTGCTTGACGCTCTGGTCTATCTTTTTCTCCTTCTTGATCGTTTCCTGGATCTCTGTCTCCGGTCCGTCGAGCACAATGTCTTGCGCATGAAAGTGCTCCGGTTTCAAAAGAACAACATCATCATTGTCGTTTTTTCCTTGGTCATGATCCGATCTCCGGGATAAGAGGTCTGCCTTCTTGTTCAACTCTCTGGGCCGATGGTGAAGGGTGAAGTCGTATTCTGCTAACTCCAATATCCATCGGGCCTGTCTCCTGTTCAGCTTCTGCGGCTTCTTGAAATATTCTAGATTCTGGTGGTCCGTCAGAATCTCAAATGTTTGCCGTGCTCCCATCAACATCTGTCTGTACTCCTCCAAGGCGAGCATGATCGCAAGCATCTCTTTGTCATAGATCTCATAGTTTCGCTCAGTCTCGTTCAGTCCGTGTGACATGAACGCTACAGGGCGGCATTCGCCCTCCTGTTCTTGTGACAGGATTGCTCCCGTCGCTCCGTCTGACGTGTCTGCTTCTAACCGAAACTTGCCATTGTCCGTTAATAATGCTAATACCACGTCCTCGGCAATGCGGTCCTTGAGCTTCTGGAACGTGTCCTTCTGCTCTTGTTCCCACCAGAACCCTTCCTTTCCCATCAACCTTGTGAGTGGCTTGGCGACCTCGCTGTATCCCCAGACAAAGCGGCGATAAAAGTTGGTGAACCCTAAGAACACCTGTGTTTGCTTCAGGTTCTTTGGTTCTGGCCACTCCATCACACCCTTAATCTTGGCGGGGTCCATCCTCATCGAGTTGTTGACTCCTAGGAATTCGATCTCCGTGCGTTTGAACTCGCACTTCTCAGGTTTCAGGAACAGCTTGTTGTCTTGGAGTACCTTCAGTACTCTTTTCGTCAACGCACAATGTTCTTCCAGGTTGTCGGAGAAGATCAGAATGTCATCCAGATAGACGACGACCTTTCCTTCATTGATGAGATCTCTGAGCAGATCGTTCATCATCGTCTGGAATGTCGCGGGCAAATTGGTAAGCCCGAAGAACATCACGAGCGGCTCGAGCAGCCCTCAATTTGTGCGGAATGCTGCCTTCCACTCATCTCCCTCCTTGATCCGTACATTGTTGTACCCCCCATCGTACATCTAGCTTCGTAAAGTACCGGGCACCTCGGAGTTTATTGACTAACTCCAATATTAGTGGAAGCGGATAACGGTTTTTAATCGTCATCTCATTGAGCTTCCGGTAATCTTGCACTGATTGTAAGGTGCCGTCTTTCTTCTTTATGGAAAAGAACACAGAAGCCACCGGCTATTTGCTGGGGCGGATCCTCCCGCTCTTCAAGTTCTCCTCCAGGAACTCATTCAACTTCTCCTGTTCCGTCACCGAGAGTGGGTAAATCTTGCAATCTACAGCCTTTGAATTCAGCTTAAGCTCGATCGCGTGATCCCATTGTCTCTTCTCAGGTAATGAGTCGAACGACTCCTTTGCGAAGACCTTCACATACTCCTGGTACTCCTCAGGAATTTTCTCCTCCGTCATTCACTCTTTTCCTCAATTGGCTTCTTCTGCCAATTTCTGTGACTGGGTCTCTTTCAACCTCAAGTCGATCGCTTCTCCGAAGTCCACAAGTAGAAGGGATTCTCCTTCTTCCAACTCGTTCTTCCACCAGTCTCCTCGACCAAATTCCGTGCCGGTCATATTGCATTCCGGCGGACACCGGCTGAAAAGCAATGTCTGCGCTCTCCAGTCAATCATGGGGTTGTGCTTGAACAACCAGTCGTACCAAATGAATATCTGGGCTTTGCCAAGTCCTGTGACAAGGAATCTCTGCTTCTCCGAATGGGGTCCGATGGACATGATCAATTCTACATAATGAGTGATCTTTTCCTGTGTGTTCTCGGTTCTGTCGGCATTCCAGGCGACGATGTGCGCTTCAAGCTCATGTAGCTCAAAGTCTTCAGCCTTGGCGTAGTCTCGATCGATGCATGTGGCTGTGCATCCATTATCAAGAAGAGCCTTGACTGCGTGCGTCTTCCCTGTGTCCAATGTTGTCAACGTGACTGGAACCAGCATCTCATGATGCTTCCGCTGCCTCTGAACTTCCTTCATCTCCTCCACAAGCTTGTCTCCTTTCTGCTTCTTGATTGCCCTGTGGGATAACCACTTGGCTGCCTTCAGTCCTGTCAGGCTGGCCAGCACATCAATCAGCTTCCCTGTCTTCTCCTTAGGCGCTTCCTCCTCTTTCGAGGATTGAGCCTCTGTGACATTGTCACCCTTTTTCATGGCACTATTTGTTGCACTGGTTTGGGTTCCAGGGGCCTTTTTGAATTGATTCTTAAACACACTCCAGTGTTTGTTCTCAGTGTCCATTTTCTTGTTCTTTACGTTCTGTAACCGATTCTGATTCTCCAAGATACATATTTTTCTTTTTTCTACACTAATTTTCTCCTCGGCTCCTGCCGAGTCCAGTCCTTCTACTACCGGCGTAGGTCCATTCACATCCGTAACCGTAACTAAGTCTTCGTATCTAATAGTATTTACTGGAACCAGGGAGCATTTCATAACCAGAGGGGGCACCGCTTTGGCCACAAGCGGGGGCCCCTTTGAAAACCCTTCTCTCTCAACATTGCGGCCAGAGCCGCCAACTCCTCCTGGGAGTAGTCATCAGGCTTGAGGGCCCTGATGTTGAATTTCCCCTTGTGGGGTTCGGGACAATCCCGCTTCATGTGGCCATCCTTGCCACAGTTGTAGCACAAGAAGGGTGTGCCTTTCGCCTAGTTCCTGTCCACGTCCATGGGGGCGGTCTCACTGGCCCCAATCTTCTTTGCCAAGTTTGGCCGCGGTCCCCTGATATCCCCGGGGTGGGGTCGTCTGTGCTGCTGGTGCAGCAGTGGTCGTCTTCTGGGCAGGTACCCAGAACATTCTGGCCTGTTGGGCCTTCTGGAGCGCCTGCTGCTCCATGTTCCGGCTGACTATCATCAACCTTCTTCTCAGCTCCCGGTATGTCATGGGAGCCTCCAGCAGCCCGATGTTGAGCTGGCTTCGTACCTCGTCCGAGACGAGGTTCTCCAGGGTCTCCACCAAGAAGGCGTCATGAGACCCAGTTCTGTCCGACAGGTCGTACCCTGCCTCTTCCACATTCAGCTCGAAAGCCTGAATGAAATCTACCAGGGTGGTCTTGCCCTGGCAAGTGGTGGTCAGACGCATGTGTGCCATCTGGGTGCCATTTCCGTCGGCAAACGTCTCTGCTAAATCTTCCAGGAATTCTGGGAAGTTGCAATTCTTCTCGAAGGTGTCCTGCCTTCGAGCCTTCTTCTTCCAGTTCTGCACCCAGTTGGACGCCGGACACCTGGCTCCGTCTTCTCGGCCCAATAAGGACACCGTGAATGCGATTTTCTTCTTCTCGGAGTTGAATTCAGAAGCATAGGCCCAGATGTAGTTGTCTAGGGTGTCGCACTAGGTTTGTTCTTCTCCGTCCCATCCCGGAACGGGGACTGGAACATATCTGACTTCGGGAGGGGCTTCCTCTTCCATTGGTGAACGGGGGTCTGGTGGCACGACATCTCAATCGGCGCTGGTGATAGGGGTTTCAGTAGTGTCGGTGGGGACACAGCTGCGATTAGCTGCGTGGGTTGGGGTGCTAATACTGCACAGTGAGGAGGGGGCAGACGACTGGTGTGGCGGGTTATCAACTGAAAAGCCGATGAAGGAAGGCGGGGTGGGAGTGGTCCGGTCGGGGGTGGAAAGGAAACAGCCGAGTGGAATAGCTCGGACTCATCTTCTGAGTCGGATGGGGGAACGCAGTAAGACGTCCTGGTAGGAATCCTGGTGTTAAAGCCGGGTGGGGTTTCGGTATGCCACAAGGGCAGGTGGTGAGGTCAAGGCGGTCTTTTGCTGACAGAACAGTCCAGGGTCTTCTACGACTCCCCCTGCAGCTGCGAGATAGCCCTCTCCGAGGATTAGGCTAGTGCTCCATTGTCTGCTGTACACGGGGACGGTCTCAACGTTTCCCGCAGCTCGTAGCAACGTCTGTTCAAGTGAACCGCGCACGATGGGCGCTGCAATTGTTTAACGTCGGTGTGGACGACGTGAGTGGTGGTAGGGGAAATGGGTCTTCAGATAAGAGGCTGCTGCAGTGGCAGAAAGGGTAAGAGGTAGAGTGGATAGATGGAGAAAGGGAAAGGAGGTCGGTGATGGCGGTACGAGGGTATGAGGGGTAACCTTTTATTATGTCACAGTCAAGACCGGAGCGTCCACTCTCGGTATGAAGAGAGGGATTGGGTAGTGCTCGTGGTATATCTCGAAAGATGATGGAATAAAAGGTTAACTACGACAGCGTAATAGCTACTCTACTTATACTGTCTAGGGAACCGTGTGAACTAATCTATATATACTACAACTACCCTTAACCGCATGTTCTCAGTGTCCTTGCTGCGTCCTCATGTCCTGATGTCATCTCTGTCATCATCATGATGTCATCCCTTGGGTTGGGCCGATCTTAGTCATAGCCTCTTTGTCATCCAGCGCTTAGATCTCTGGCGCTTAGATAGGTGTTGGAACGATAGATCTTATCTAATCGTGACAGTGGGTAGCAGTGGGAGCAGTGTCCATGGAGATTGCAGTGGAGTGGTGGGGTAGCCACAAGCACTCAATGGGCTGTATCCATCACCATCATCATGGACTTGTGATGCTCTCATGCAGAGTGAGCATGGATAGCTCCAACTGATGTGAAGGTCAAGGACTCATTGGTGAGAAGGCATTGTGTAAAATGTTATACTGATGCACTGAAAGAACATTGAGCATACTATTCAAAAACGGAGAGAGATAGAGTAGAAATTGATGGGATTCATAATCACTGTTACAGCTGTTTCTGAAAACCTTGACACTAGACTGTATTTGCACAGGCTTCAAATTTCTACAGAATTTTGGTTATGCCCAGATAGTGTTGCTGGGGTCCATCCATCCAGTTCTTTCCCAAAAAATGCGAACCCCAAACCTGACCTGGGGTTCAGTTCGAGCAATTTCCGAACCTCGAATTGGACCCGAGGTCCAGTTCATTTGGGGTTCAGAACAGGTTCAAACCTCAAAAAACATCCCACACACCAGAGGTGGATTTGCAGGGTGTCGCTCATTAGTGGAGGACAGGGGGTATGTCTTTCAACCTCCATATAACTGAATTCAATCTCTGGGTGAGCAAATACCACTAAAATAATAAATACCAACACCACCTGTCTTTTGATGGCCGATAATTTGCTGGTCCTGATGCTATTTTACTTTCTCAAGCTCACGCGAATGATTCCTACTTCCCGTATCGCTGACATGTGGTTTTGTGAGTGAAATTTTCACTGACATACCAATCAAAGTCGCGAAATTTACCATTTCCGCTACCAGTCCGGTGAGGTTCGTTCAGGTTCAGCAAAATTCTGGCAAGTCCGAACCCCGAACTGATCCTCGGGTCCGGTCCGGTTTTTCTGTACCCCCTGAACCTGAATTCAGGTTCGGCTCAGGTTCGGTTCAGGTTCAGCATCGGTTCAGAACCTGACTGCGGCAACACTGACTCTATATGGCCCGAGTGGACCCATACCTCATATCGGCGGCAGATATATGCCCTGATGTGGTTAAAGTTCGAAGAACAGAACAAGAGGCAGTTCAGAATCACTATCTGCGTCGAATGTTGGGCCTCACAGAGCGAAGTTTAATAGCCATTCTGTTCTCAGAAACAGGTCTGGAGCCTATATCATATCGGTGAGTTCTACTGCTGTTCCGTAATCTGAGGTACCTCGCAGACCTCGGGAGGAGTGGTTGGTAAAAAACGGGCTCATCAACTCATTGGACCTTGCTCGTCAATGTAGGATGTCTTGGGTGAATGCTATTGTAATAGTGCTATCAGAACTGCCAATACCAGTCTACTGGAATGTTATGCCAGGTGCCGCCATTGCCATCGAAACAATTGATGCACTAATCACAGATGTAAAACAGGGAAAATTGGCCTATGAAATATTCGAGGTCTCTTACAGTGAGCCCATGCTGGTAATCAACCCAGCACTATATACCCCCCAAAACTAAACTGTTGAAATGAAGCTATGGGCCAGCCACTCAACTGTCATATTTCTTTGTTTCATTTCTTCTTCTTTGTTTTTTCTTCGTAGTAGTTCAGCATGCATGCCCAGAGGGACTGTTGAGTCGAAAGCGGCCAAATGATTTCTGGCTGCCGGGGATTAAGGTCGACTCCGAGGAATCGGAGTGGGCCACCCACGAGGTTGTAACCGGCAACCTGCCTGCTCTTGTCCGAGCCAGGCCGGGATTTTCATTGGCTACCTAGATTTTCCGCCCCCCTCTTGGTAGTACGTGTGTTCTATGTATTGATGGGTGACTTTTAGCCTACAAGAGTTACGATGTCATACTTAGTAAACTGACTGTTCCAATTGTGGGACCGTGTCAGTATAATATACCTCCTCCTCCTCCTCCTCCTGACTGGGCGGCGGTGAGTGACTGATGTGACCCAGGCATCCTTTGCTAGGTTCAATTCAAGTACAAAAGCTCACAGAGGGCTGAAAATTCTCACCGAGTTTGATGATGCATACAGAAGAGAAAGTGCAAAAAAACGAAGGAAATTGATATTTTTCGCTTCGTTTGCATACTGTTTCGGTTTCTTCTGGTCACCGTTCCTATATTGGGTGTCACCAGATTTCTTCGTCAGAAATCGTCTTTTGGGCGGTGCAAATATGCTCTATTGCAATGAACATTTATTGTATTGTATGGAAACCCGTGCAACATACAGCGATGCGCCTGCTCACCCGGTCCCCCCTGAAGTGAACATAGTCATCCAACTATAATCTAGGGGCGGTATGAACTGCATATCCAGCGCCGACCCATCCGCGACGCAGTCTGAGCCATTCGCCTGCATAGACCCCATCTGTGCTGCATGGGGGAAGTCCACACTATCGGCATGGTGCAGTAGCACGCGCCGCTGCGCGACATGGGCCTCCAAACGTGGAATGAGCGCTGACGACGCCGGCAGGTCCCACGAGTACCCGATCAGCTTCAGTGCGCCCGCGATCCTAAACGCAACACGTCTCAACAACCAGCACGAGGAAAAGATGACGAAGAACAAAGCACGACGCACGTCTCCGCTACTGCGCCATCCGGATCCGTGTCGTCCTCAAGGCAGAGGCGTGCCCAGCCATGGAGGCCGCCCGCATACAGGTGCGTGAGATGCGGGAGCGATGGAAGGTGCTCCAGTCCGCGCACAACCTCCCGCACCGTGCGCTGCGCGAGCTCCTGGACCTGCCGCGCCAGCAGCGCGATGCGTTCGCGCACCCACATCGCGTCGTCTCCCGCACAGTCTGCAAGCTGCTGTCCGCTCCGGAACACCATCTCCTCGTGCAACGCGAGCACCAGCGACGTGTACCCCACGGTCATCGCGTGGGCGATGGCGCGCAAGTTCTCGCCGTGAGCGCGGCGCGCGGGGTGCGGCATGTAGAAGAAGGGCCGCGTCGCAACGCTGTCGCCGTCCGCATCGTGCTCGTGCAGGAGCGCGGACTCAAGCTCTGATAAGACGAGCTCACGGATACGCCTGAGGGTGGTGAGCTCCGCGAGGAAGCGCATGACGGCTGTGTCGGACAGCGGCTGGCGGCGCGCGTAGTCTGCGGATCAGATATTGAATGGTCGGACCGCCGAGCTCGGGAGAGGTGTGCGCACCGCCCGTGATATTCTCAAACAGGTCGCGCGCGAGGCGCGTTACGTGAAACATAACTTTCCGACATCTCTATTAGCAGGGGGAAAAGAGAGAAAAGCCCGGAACGCACACGGTCGCGTGGCGTCGAACACGATGCCTAGTGACCGCTTCGTGCTCGGCTGCAGCACAACGTGCAGCAAGTCGAGGAGCTGATCGAGTGAGAGGGGCGGTGCGCCGGTTATGAGCAGCTGGTCGTTGTGCGTACTGTGAACAATCAATGAACGGGTGGTATTCGGTGATAGTCCGAATAACGTGCATAAGCACTGGTTTGCGGAGGGAGAGCGCGGAGAGCGCTTCCGCCATCTGCGCCCGCCTCAGTCCGCTGCGAAAAAGACTACGATGCAGCAACGCACCAAAAATCCTGTCCAAAGCTCACGCCGCACGCTCATGCCCATGTCGTCCCAAAATGCAGCGAGGGTCCGGACATGCGAGAGGTATGCGCCGGCCCACGGCCGCGAGGTTGCTTCGTTCTCTGCAGGCACATCTAGATATCTACCTCAAAATTGCGCGAGTGACATGACGCACGCACCCCGATCAAGCAGCTCCAAAATCGCACACGACGCAGCGTTGTCCTCTGTCGCCTCGAGGAGCACACCCGCCTCGCGCGCGAGGCGCAGCGCGTGCGCGTTCAGGGCACGGACCACCGGCGCGCGGCGCACGCCATACGCGCGCAGGTCCGCGCCGCCCACGAACACGCTGTGGTCGGTGAACGACGTGGGCCGTGGGTCAGGCCCCAAGACCACGGGGTCGTAGGCAATTGAGGACGCCAGCGCGCAAACGCAGTACGCGAGCACGCGCGGCTGTGGGGGGAGATGGTCGATGTTCCAGGAGAGGGCGGCGAGATTGTAGCGCAAGGGCATGCCGCGGAAAATGGGATGACTATTTTGTGGGAGCTGCGTGAAGCCTGGAATGACGGTCAGATATGGGGCATTCGTAGAATTGGGGGAACTCACATTCAAATAGGTGGTACACGAGTTCGGGGCAGAGATGGATATCTAGGGATGCAGTGGGAGCAAGTGGGCGGGTATATACAGGAACCAAAACCGTCTCGTAAGGCGTCTTGGAGCTGGAGGCCAGCAAGGGCAAATCCGTCATCTTTGCAATTTGTCCGGAGCCGCTGTTTTGAGATGGCGCGATATCTGGACTCGCAAGGGGTTTCTGCCGTGGTCGTCCCCGCGTAACAGGGGTCGTCGTACACCTAAAGCAGGTTAAATTCTCTCAAAGATCCGCACGATCTGGCTTGCGACGCACACTATCCCTTTTTCACTGCACCGTGGGCATGGGTTGCCATACGGCTGGGGGTGGCACAAGACACGACGGCTCTTGCATGAATCGCATGCGGGGGGCTTCTTCCTCTTCTCAGGCGCATCGTCGCTGCGCGCTACAGTTGGCATCGCTTTGGTAGAGAAAAGTGGATGACTGACATCAGGCCTCCTATATAAGAAAGGCGTATGGCTGACATCAGCTCCGCAGGCCTCAAGTATATAAGAAAGGAGTTGATGTGGATTGAAACAACTGCCACCCCGAGCACGGCCACATCGCTTTGATATGCTGACTGTATGACAACAGTCACAACACGGTCTCTGAAATCGAGATCCTCCACGTGATGCGTTATTCATGCCTGCGCAGCAGGAGCATCATGATCCAGAGTCTCGCCTTGGTCTCGCCATGACTTTGGCACGATGAATAGAGCATATCAGCAAACGATGCAAAACGAAATCGTGATCGAAACGGGGCTCCACTTAATCAAAATGTCCAAAAAAACTGGTCGAAAAACCACGAAAAACAGAGGACAAGCGAAATTTTACAAGTATTTCGTGCGGAGTAAAGTACTCCACAATCGAAACGGAGATCCACTTAATCGAAACAAAACCATTTTGCATCGTTTGTTGATATGCTCTAATGTAGAACGCCTGGATTGTGGCGCTGAGAAGATGAGCGTCGTTCTTCGGCAATCGACAGACCACTTGCTGCGATCACGCCAAGGTACGGCTTGGCAACTGGAGGAGCCCCCACAACCACTCCTTAGGCTGTTGATGTGCAGGCGCAGGAGTTCCGAGCCCATATCACACAGTACAATGCAAGGACCAATGTTTATCCCAACAGAGGTCGTGTCCAGGAGTCCGGACAAAACTTTGGGAAAATCCTGTCCAAAAAAAGTCAAAGTTGCTTCAAATGTTGAAAGAAGTCTACTCAGAATACCGTGGGAAAGTTTGAAAAGTCCGGACATTTCGTAAAATTTGGCCGATTTCTGGACACGACCTCTGTTGGGATAAACATCGGTCCTACAATGCAGCCCTCGCATTACGTGAACACCAGCAGTACACCCCCTAATTCACAAACAGAACTTCGTGATTTGGCTTATATATAATCCCAGTCATTGATGCTTATAAATCTGACGGCACCGCGCCGCCGCCTCGTCACCTGGCTATGCATTTGTCATCGATGCTTTGTACCACTTCAATTGAGCTCCCGGCGACCTCCACCTGCCATATCGGGACTTTTGAGCAGGAATATCCCTCGGAAGGTCCCAGGGATACCAAAACTGACAATCCCTCCCTTGAGCATTCTGGGATCCAACATTCTGCAGATATCCTCTGCAAAACCTAGTTAGCTTTCACAATTGATACCATATAAAATGCAATTGCGCTTCAAACTTATGTCCATTAACAGGCTATTTACTGTTATCTAATACAAGTACATAGAAAAAAGGTAATAATGGTGCAAGGCGTATGATGAAACCGCTGAGGCCATCAGGTGGGGACAGCGAGTGTGGGACCTTGCACGCATGTGTTACATGCATGCAAAATGTGTGTACTCATGTATATATAGTCCAGGAAGCCTATGACAGATTAACCTGTCATAGTGGCCGTTTGGCTCAGTTGGTAACAATGCTAGCTCCCGGGCATGTTACGTAACAGCATGGTAAAGCACTGTGTGGGGCTGAGGTGGTGCCCAGGAATGTGCACTAGAAGTGGGTGATCTCAGTGGTGGTGAGGGAGCAAAACTGGCTGGGTAACAGTCTCAAATGCATGGAGACACATGCTTGGTGGGGGCATGGGCATTGGGGGACATCAATGTGGATGCTGGACTGGGGGCATTGAAAATGCTTTGAAATGAATCACCATGACAAATCACACCCTCACCAATGTCCACCACTATTGCTATCCAGTGAGGCTTGGAGATAACTGGTCCCAAGTGTGCTCCAGTGATCAGTGCTGCCTGGTTTGCTACCAGATCCTCAGCAAGTGTATGAAGCTAATCCAAATGCTGTGCTGTGTTATAATCATCACAGCCCCTTCCATCATAAGCCTTAAGGATCGCAACTGTGAAATCCACAGTTCTGACCTGAAGATCCTTCACCAGCTCCAGTGTACTGTCAATCTTGAATTGAAGCATCTCCAGCATGTAATTGAGCTGTGATCCAGAGAGCCAATGGGGACCAAGAAAGTGCCACAAGCTATGGAAAGGCTTGCTGTCCAAGGGCTTCATCATGCCCCACACTCTTTCTCCAAGGAGAATGCTCATGTCTTCTGTGATGCTTTGAAGCCCTGTATGCCTTTTACTCTTCATCTGCTGCATCACCCACTCTTGGTTCTTCAGCCAGTACTGCTGGACATTCATTTAATGTCCAGGACCATATCCCAGTATGTCACAAGCCAAAGTGGAAAATATGAGATGACCCTCCAACAAGTTGTGTATACATCAAAGACTGGAATTCATTGAGCCATGCCTGACGTGACTTGGCTGCAAGCTTGCATACAAGTTTTGTGTCCAGGATCAGAAGATGACAAAGGTGGAGAAGGATGTCCTTCCTAATGGAACCTGGTGCCGTTTTGCTGAAAAACTCGGACACAGTGCAGGTGCTGACAGCAGTGGCCTGGGTAGAAGGAGAACTGAATCAAGGCCATGATAGCGACATTGCAGGATAGCCAAAGCTTGTATTCAAGCTGCTGCAGGATTTCAAAGTAGTCCTTTGCTGCCTTACAAACAAGGAGAGGTGACTTAGCCCAGGCTTTGCCTTGGCCAATCCATTCAGCTTTTTTGAAAGTTTGCTGTCCATATTGTAGTCTGTAGACTGTGTACTGGGTTATCTATGTTTTTCAAAGATTATGTGATCTTTGGTAGTCAACTCCACTTTTGGCTGTTCTCTTCCTCCTGCTTCTTTTTGTTCTGCTCAGGTGCAGTGCATGTGCATCTGATTGTTTCTGCGCTCAGGACTAGTCTCTCCTAGACAGACACTTCAACGACGAAGCTCGTTCCTCGCTTGTTGAAGTCTGTTATTAAGATCGGGTGTCGGATCGCGCTGCACCCTTATTACATAAACTTCGGAGTTTGAAATTCAACGTGTCACGCCTGTACGCGCCATCTTCACCTTCCCTACACTTTCATTGATACTACAGTCTACGAACACGGAAACTTTATAAATGCTTTACTGCTATGGCTAGATCTCTTCAGTGGCAGGACCCCATAGGACGGCAAACACTTAACACAATCATCAAGAAGATTATTCCAGCATGGAAAGACGGGCTGTGTCCTGTCCAAGTCGAGCTCACTTCGCCAATCCTGGATGGTGATGATGTTGTGTGCTGTACTGCAACTGGATCTGGGAAATCTTCGGCGTTTTCGGTCCCCATTCTGGTCTTGAACGAGTACAATGCAAACCCACGACTGTATCCCACTGGCTTGCCAACTAGAATAGAACCAATAGGCATCGTCATCACTCCAACAAAAGGACTTTCATCTAACATTGTAAGTATCTAGAGCTCTGTTGTCTTCCTGAAATGTTCAGTCATGTGTCAGGTGGCGGAGTTAAAGCAGCTGAAAGTCTCGGCATTTTTGTATTGCAGAGAATCCCTCGCTGAAGCATGCAGGAGCAGAATCGGCCTGGCGGTAGAGATCAAGACATGTTCAAAATGGCAAGTGGTATGTGTTGACCCTGAGCACCTCCGCGACAAAGAATGGCGCGAAATCTCGGAATGGCCGGCTTTTCGTGCTAAGATCCTGTATGCCGCCGTGGACGAAGCCCATTTGATCAATGAGTGGGGCACAAGCTTCAGGCTAGCCTTCAAGATGATAGGGATGTTCCTGCGTGGTCATCTTCCGGATTCTACTTCTATTGTTGCGCTTTCCACTACGTTGGCGCCCAGCCAACCTACTAAAGCCGTCTGCGAAAGTCTTGGGATGTTCGGAGATGTGTTTCACCTAATCCGTCACACCAATGAACGTCTGAATATTTAGTTCGTCATGCAAATCCTCACCCACGGACTTTCCAGCTATGAGTTCCCGGATCTGTTGGTAGCTGAACTTGGTAGGTAGGATCTTCCAGATCATTACGAGTAGCACCACTGTTGGCCGGCCCAGCAGTAGAAAACATAACTGTCTTCTCCTGAGCATTGACAGATTTTTTGGTGGGAAAGCTGTTGCGATGGTCATAGATAAGAGGAAGAATATCAAACATCTTGATGGTTGTCCACCCACGCAAGAATTGGGCAACCATGAGAGCATGTGTCGTGCGGTGGGGATCAAGCTCATCGCGAGGATGATGGGAAAATAGAATCAACAAGAAGTCTCCAATCGTGTCGAAGGGAAAATCTTTGAGGAGCTCCTCCATTTTGGCGAACTTAGTGGCGGTTTTTTGAGAATTAGTCTGTCGTGGCTGACGAAGACACAGCTGAGTGTGAGAAAATCCATCCCCTGGGAGTGGAGATAATACAGATTCAGTATGGGACGATAGACGGTAAGCTGCAGCGTCCACTGGTGGAGAAGGAATGTCGGGAATCATGAGTGGGGTAGTATATTTTCGGTATGCTCGGACAGCTGGGGTTTTTGGTAAAGCACCACTAGACGTAGTATCCATAGAGTATGCAATAATACACCCCAAGGTGAAGATAGGGAGAGCAGAGAGCCAGTACACCCAGAAAACGTGTCGTAGATGGAAGCTGAGAAGGATGTGTGAAATTCAAACTCCGATGTTTACATAATAAGAGTGCAGCGTGATCTGACACCCGATCTTACAACAGGACTAGCTCAGGACTGGCTCAGGTCTTTTTGGATGATTATCACTAATGAACACTTGAGACCCTGTCACAATGTGTTGGTCAATCTGAACATTGTGCACAATGAACACTTGCCATCACGCATCACACCCCATGAATATTGGTCAAAATGCTACAGTACTGACAGTGACATGGAGCTGCCTCAAGGCTCACTCACTCTCTCCTCCATCCCCCATTGTGCTCCCTGCTCAGGTGTGTATAATTTGAGCACAGTGTTTCATGTCTCATGTATTCTTTCAGCTTTCCCTGGTATATTGCCTGGCTCTTTTGACTCTGTTTACCCCCTGTTTTATGCATAGTAAATTCAGATATATTGCTATTTTCAAATCTACCTCTCACTTTAAGAATTCGAGGCCTTTTCCTGCTTTATAACCTTTCTTCTACTACTTTTCCTCTGCATTGGTTCAATCTAGGTAAATCCCAAATGTCATGTTAATTTCATTTAAATATCTGTAGGGATCCAAACACTCCTCTCAACACTCTGCAGCATGCTCACATAGCTGCTTAGAGGCAAGAACAACATAATTGTATTCTTGATAATCCCCAATGCCACTGTCTACCTCAGCTGTCACAACCTCTGGCAGGGGGTGCAATTCAACATCCTCAGGGCGGTGTTTTGGTGGAGGACCTGCACATGGAATCCAGCAACTACTAACCCCATGGGTAGTGTTGTTGGCAGAACTCTGCCATTCTGCCAATTGACCTGGCAGAATGGCAGGCAAAATGGCTTAATCTGCTCTTGCTTGCAGCAGAACCTATCTGCACTTGGATTGCCTATTGATCATTTCTAGGCCATCAGAGACTGTATTTTTGAGTCAAGGAGGCTCACAGGCTCTGGTATTGTCACTAAAACTTATCAATTTCACATAACTTGGGCCATCATATTTGCAGTGATGTCTCCGCAAATGGCTACTTGGCTTGTACTTGGCCCACAATTGAGAGGATATGTTAGTGGAAAGTTTCGGGAGGCAAGGTAGTAATTCACAGGTATGTTTTCCCTTCCACGACCCTCAATTCCTCCTGAAATTGGCGGAAAATGTGATACTTGCCATGCCAATTCTGCCAAATTCTGCCATCATTCTGCCTGCCGTTCTGCCATTCTGCCTGGCTTAATTGACCCAAAATCATTCTGCCCCCAACAATACCCATGGGTCAGACTCAAGGCAACTGTGAGGGGCATGGAATGTAAAAGGGCAGGGTAAGTAGAATGGAATGTAAGTGCAATGGGGATGGAGGGTGTGACTAAAAATTGTATATAAAGATCTAAAGTATTGGTATGTAACCTCGAGGGCAGTGTGATACACGAGTGAATCATATCATTTGCCTGCAGGTGCTTATATAGATTGACGTAAATTTCTCAGGCTAATTATGATGTGGGTTGTTCATACCTGAACGTTCGTGGAGGCGAACCAACTGTGAATGTATATTGTATTCAGATAATAAACCATATGCCAGGACCCCCTGAGGCTGTGTGGATGTCCTTCCAAGGAGTCTTGCTACAGGTCACCTCCAAGCCTGCTTTGACTGGAACTCCGACTCCTTACATCACCTTCATGAACTACCCATGTCACCATGACACAAATTCAATGCCATATTCCTAAAAACGGATGATCCAACATCCATCACAATTTTGATCATACAAGAAAGTAAAGTATTTGTTTCATATTACAGCTGTTTCCGAAAACCTCGACACCGGTGCTTTTTTTTTGTGTGGGTTGACTTTTGATGGAGTGCTAAGAATTTCCGGTTTGGGTTCGGATCAGCCACCATTTCGGGATGGGCCCAGCCTAGCCCTTCCTCTCAAAATCGTAGGATTTGCCCACATAAAGTGAGAGACGGGTGGAAAGGTACTGTAATGACTCCATGGCACTCACAATTGGGTATCCCTAGCCAAAAAGCCTTTATTTGGTGTCAACATGAATATCTGAAAGAAACCGAAATGCTGGTGGTCTGGGCTTGGCGATACCAAAACCGGTAATCCTTAGCATTTGTCACGTACCGTGACATCGGACTCCCTCGGCCTCCGAGGATCGCCGAATCGTAATGTCCCCATTCTTATTGGCTACTTCATTCACCATATGCTCAAGACTCCCTATGAATCACTATGACTTTCTTCGTCGGCGACCTCGGACTTCCGACGTCCGCCGACACAGCATTGACTTACATTGACTCATACATACTCATTCCCATCGCGGAGCCTATCGGCCTCCGATGATTAATTACACTACGATATCATTTAAATAGCTCGATGTACTCTCGCTTCTAGTCAGTTTGAATATCGACTAAGTTTCCCTCTTCTCAGTCTGCATCCTTTCGGTCTTCCGTTCTCCTCCGAAATTGGACACTGGGTGTAGAGAAGGGCGCAGCGCACGAGCTGAAGCCAAGTCCACTCCCTCTGTCGGTCCCCGAGTCGGACCTCCGTCCGGCATCCGATAGGACTTCACACTTTTCCACGAAGTCCCCCTTTTGTGACGTTCCTCCCTTATCGTTCACATAAGACATTGTCTTGACAGGACTCTTCGGACCCCGACGGGCCCCGACGGGATTCTGGTACTTGATAGCATTCCATCAAAATTTGGTGTGTGCAAAAATCTTTCACCAGTGTCAAGGTTTTTGGAAACAGCTGTAAATACTACAGCATAAAGTCAAGGTCAGCACCACCCACACCACTACCACCAGAAGCATAATTTGTGACAGATGCAGCAGTAGAAGAAATCATACGAACTCAGAACTCTTCCAATAGTTCTTCCAAGCCTTGAAATGTTGATTTCTAAGACTTTCTGCATTATTTACAGTGGGACTGATGGCCCGAACTTTGTTTGTGGAAAAACTTGGTGTTCCAAACCATAAGTTGGGAGATCCTGTAGATACTTTGGGTAAGTGGTGGAACATGTTGAGGAGCTTAAGTCCAGGCTGATGGCATATCAATATATGAGAAATATACAAGGTCATGATCAATGCTCACAAGTTTATCAGCATTAGAATAGTCACCTAGAGGAGCTGATGATTCCAGCACTGCAAGCCATTCTGAAAATTGTGCAAGCTCCATCTTTGCAGAACCATCTTCACAAATGGCATCAACAAGAGAGGTCATGACAAATTCCACGAGACAAGTTGCGGATGCTCCACATTGAATGCAAAGGATGAAGTTTCCGAGTTGGCAGGGAAGCAAAGTTATGTCCAACATAGCTTCCAACACAGTATTGAAGTCAATCCAAGCAACAAGCTTTATACAGCACGTCAAAAATACAGTATTGAGAAGGATTAGGGATGGTCACGGGTACGGGTTCGGGTATGAAACAGTCGACCCGGACCCGGACCCGGAAAACCCGGACCCAAACCCGCGGGTCTACGGGTTGTCCACCGGTTGTCCGAATTGATCGGATCATGGCTGCCGAAGCTTGCTGGGAAGGTTTAACACCTTCAAAACATGAAATATGTTCACTGATTGAGATTTTAGATGCATCTGGTGCTTAACAAAAGCTTGGGAGTACCTTTGATAGCTGTTAGCCATGTCTAACTGCCTTGCAATCAGTTGAATTCCATAATAAATTCGATTTTCGCAGACCCGCGGTGTACCCGAAGGGTTTCGGGTCTACTAAATTTGGAACCCGTACCCATACCCGGGCCGACCCGACCCGGAAACCCACCGGGTTGACCCGTACCCGTGACCATCCCTAAGAAGGATACAGGGAGGACTTACACCATTGGCTAGTGGCAGACGACCAAGCATGATACTGGTCTTGACCAGGAATGGGATCCAGTCAGTAGTTGCCCATGCACCCTTTGGGGTGCTCTGCACTTCTGCCCAATTCGGAGGGACACTGTGCCTAAACCACTCTTTGCTGGAATCTAGAAGATATTTAGCAGCGATCAGAAATTCCATGTTTCAATGAAATAAAACACAAACTTGTTCCACTACAAACTTGCTTTGTCCATATCCCGTTGTGGCAGTAAGAGCACTTGTGTTCTTTAATGTTTCTTTAGGACAGGGACCCTGAGCAGCATCCCACAACAACATGGACACAATCAATGAAGTGAATAAGAATCTTGGAGAGTGATCACTAGCCAAGGCAAGATCAATGAGATGGTGTGTTCCCTGGATATGAGGCTCAAAGGAGGCTAGTGATAAATTGAAGTCAACCATCCATGCGCTGTGGATAATCAGGGTCACTGATTCTCAGATCTTCAAAAGATGTGAGGGAGCAGGAAATGTCATGGAATATATATGCTTACCTCACTATAGAACACTGGAGTTGGGCTAGATATTTCTCCTCAATTTGACCTTTGACAAGAACTAGCTTCGGGGAATCTAAAATCCAATATCTAGTCCCCTTGTAAGGAATTATGTAATGCACTCAGCCATGCACCACTACCTCTCCACCAAAAGGGAGCAATGTCAAACTCGGCTTGACATGTGGCTGGGAGTATATATACTAGATAATGTCCATTCATGACACCCCTGTCAGTAAAAGTCACCCTCTGCTGCCATGCAACATTTTTTCCCCAGTGAAATGCATAAACCTTGGCTACCCTGCTGTCCACAAGATTGACACAAGAACCTGTGACCTGAGACTTCCAGTAGATCCAGTCAATAGGATGACGGTTGGATCAGTAGCATGTGCTTCAAATGCCACTGGCGATGGGAGCCCTAATGTATATTTTGCGACCATTTGTTTGATAAACTCTCTTGGATCCGGCACATCTTGCACAGCTCCAGAAACAGCTCCATAGAGAAAAACAGACAATTGTGAGATGGTTGGATACAAATAAATCAATTCTGGGTGACTTCGCTAATGGCATGTTGAACAGCTGCAATCTTGGCGGCGCGAATAGCAGCCAAGATATGGAGTCGAAAGAAAGTTGCAATCAAACTGACAGATGATCACTGTTCAGATATTGTCAGAAAAATGAAGATGACTTTCAACCTATCAAATCCTTGCTGAAACAGATCTACTCTGGAAGGATCTGAGAGCCACCGCAAAGGTCTGCTGCAAGTTCCAAGAGCCAACTTTGGATGGTGTTGACCTTCCAAACGATAGTTGGTCTGCCAGAATCGATCATGTTGGTTTTATCAGCAGTACATTGTATCTAGT